>JARQOD010000003.1:218052377-218092775 GCA_033576555.1 Oophaga sylvatica | reverse complement strand
TGTGAAGCACTGGGGGTTTAAAGTGCTCACTTGCATCTAGATAAGTTCCTTAGGGGGTCTAGTTTCCAAAATGGGGTCATTTGTGGGGGAGCTCTAAACTTTAGGCACACAGGGGCTTTCCAAACACGACATGGTGTCCGCTAACGATTGGAGCTAATTTTCCATTCAAAAAGTCAAATAGCGCTCCTTCCCTCTGAGCCCTGACAGTGGTTTATGACCACATATGAGGTATCTGTGTGCTCAGGAGAAATTGACCAACAAATTTTAGGATCCAATTTATACTGTTGCCCATGTGAAAATGAAAAAACTGAGGCTAAAGAGAAATTTTTGTGAAAAAAAAGTACTTTCTTTTTTTTACAGATCAATTTGTGAAGCACATGGGGGTTCAAAGTGCTCACTATGCATCTAGATAAGTTCCTTAGGGGGTCTAGTTTCCAAAATGGGGTCACTTGTGGGGGAGATCCAATGTTTAGGCACACAGGAACTCTCCAAATGCGACATGGCAACCGCTAAATATTCCAGCATATTTTCCATTCAAAAAGTCAAATGGCGCTCCTTCCCTTCTGAGCCCTGCCGTGCGCCCAAACAGTGGTTTATGACTACATATGAGGTATCTGTGTACTCAGGAGAAACTGCCCAACAAATTTTAGGATCCATTTTATCCTGTTGCCCATGTAAAAATGAAAAAAATGATGCTAAAAGAAAATTTTTGTTGGAAAAATTAAAATGTCCATTTTTTCCTTCCACGTTGCTTTAGTTCCTGTGAAGCACCTGAAGGGTTAATAATCTTCTTGAATGTAGTTTTGAGTAGCTTGAGGGGTGCAGGTTTTATAATGGTGTCACTTTTGGGTATTTTCTGCCATATAGACCCCTCAAAGTGACTTCAAATGTGAGGTGGTCCCTAAAAAAAATGGTTTTGTAAATTTTGCTGTAAAAATGAGAAATTGCTGGTCAAATTTTAACCCTTATAACTTCCTAACAAAAAAAAATGTTCCCAAAATTGTGCTGATGTAAAGTAGACATGTGGGAAATGTTATTTATTAACTATTTTGTGTCACATAACTCTCTGGTTTAACAGAATAAAAATTAAACATTTGAAAATTACAAAATTTTCAAAATTTTCGCCAAATTTCCATTTTTTTCACAAATAAACGCAAAAATTATCGACCTAAATTTACCACTAACATGAAGCCCAATATGTCACGAAAAAACATTCTCAGAATCGCTAGGATCCGTTGAAGCGTTCCTGAGTTATTACCTCATAAAGGGACACTGGTCAGAATTGCAAAAAATGGCAAGGTCTTTAAAAGGTCAAAATAGGCTGGGTCATGAAGGGGTTAAAGACGATTTCAGGGAATTAGGCTGCAAGCTTAAAGCAAGGACCTCCAACGTGGTATTTTCTGTACCACTTGCCACACCAGAGAGGCAACGGGAGATTAGGGAGGTTAATTAGTGGCTCAAGAATTGGTGTAGGAAGGAGGGGTTTGGGTTCCTGGAGAACTGGGCCGACTTCTCAGTTGGCTACAGGTTCTATGCTAGGGACGGGCTGTACCACAATGGGGAGGATGCAGCTGTGCTGGGGGGAGAAAATGGCTAGAAGGTTGGAGGAGTCTTTAAACTAGGTACTAGGGGGGAGGGTATTCATTTTATAGGAGGGGAAGGCAGTGCAGATAGAGACCTGGGCACAAATAATGAAATTGGGGGTGGGGGTGGCATGGGGGGTGGGGTTAGAACAGTTAATAATTTAAGAAAGAATAGAAGTACAGAGAGATACATAAAGTGCATGTATACTAATGCCAGAAGCCTCACAAACAAAAAGGCGGAATTAGAATTAATTTTGTTGGAACATAATTATGACATGGTGGGGATATCTGAGACTTGGCTGGATGAGAGCCACGACTGGGCGATTAATTTACAGGGCTATAGTCTGTTTAGAAATGACCGTAAAAATAAGCGAGGTGGGGGTGTGTGTTTATATGTAAAATCATCCTTAAAACAGATCCTGCGTGATATCTGTGAATCTAATGAAGATGTAGAGTCTCTGTGGGTGGAGATTAGGGGAGAAGGGAAAAATAATAAATTACTGATAGGGGTTTGTTATAAGTCTCCTAAATAATGGAAGCAACAGAGAATATCCTCGTAAAGCAAATAGATGAAGCAGTGACTCAAGGAGAAGTCATTATTATGGGGTACTTCAACTACCCTGAAATACATTGGGGAACAGAAACCTGTATACACAAAGAAAATGGGAGACGTTTATTAGCCTTCTGAATAGGACCTGTGCACAGTATATACCCTATGGGAATAAACATGCTAGAAATAGGAGGAAACCACTATGGCTAAATAGAGCTGTAAGGGGCGCAATAAGGGACAAAAAGAAAGCGTTTAGGGAATTAAAGCAAGTAGGTAGTGATGAGGCATTAAATAAATACAGAAGATTGAATAAATTCTGTAAAAAGCAAATCAAGACAGCAAAGATTGAGGCACAGAGACTCATTGCCAGAGAAAGTAAAAATAATCCAAAAATATTCTTTAACTACATAAATAGCAAGAAACTAAAAAATGATAGTGTTGGTCCCCTTAAAAATAGTCTGGGTGAAATGGTGGATGAAGATGAGGAAAAAGCCAATATGCTAAATGACTTTTTTTCAACTGTATTTACACAAGAAAATCCCATGACAGATAACATGATCAGTGATAAAAAAATTCTCCATTTAATGTCACCTGCTTAACCCAGCAGGAAGTACGGCGGCGTCTAAAAATCACTAAAATTGACAAATCCCCGGGCCCGGATGGGATACACCCCCGAGTACTGCCGGAATTAAGTACAGTCATAGATAGACCATTATTTTTCATCTTTAAAGATTCCATAATAACGGGGTCTGTACCACAGGACTGGCGTATAGCAAATGTGGTGCCAATATTCAAAAAGGGGGCAAAAACTGAACCTGGAAATTATAGGCCAGTGAGCTTAACATCTACTGTGGGTAAAATCCTGGAGGGTTTTTTAAGGGATACTATATTGGAGTATCTGAGGCTGAATAACCTCATGACACAGTATCAGCATGGGTTCACGAGGGACCGTTCTTGTCAGACTAATCTGATAAGCTTTTATGAAGGGGTAAGTTCTGGACTGGACCAAGGGAACGCAGTGGACGTGGTGCTCATGGACTTCTGAAAAGCTTTTGATACGGTGCCACACAAAAGGTTGATACAAAAAATGAGAACAATGGGGATAGGGGAAAATATGTGTAAGTGGGTTAAGAACTGGCCCATGGATAGGAAACAAAGGGTGGTTATTAATGGAGCACACTCGGACTGGGTCACGGTTAGCAGTGGGGTACCACAGGGGTCAGTATTGGGGCCGCTTCTCTTTAACATATTTATTAATGACCTTGTAGGGGGCATACAGAGTAGTATTTCAATATTTGCAGATGACACTAAACTCTGCAAGGTAATAAATACAGAGGAGGATAATTTTATATTACAGGAGGATTTATGTAAACTAGAAGCTTGGGCTGATAAATGGCAAATGAGCTTTAATGGGGATAAATGTAAGGTCATGCACTTGGGTAGAACAAACAAGATGTATAATTATGTGCTTAATTGTAAAACACTGGGCAAAACTGTCACTGAAAAAGACCTGGGTGTATGGGTGGATGACAAACTCACATTTAGTGGCCAATGTCAGGCAGCTGCTGCCAAAGCAAATAAAATAATGGGATGCATTAAAAGAGGCATAGATGCTCATGAGTAGAACATAATTTTACCTCTATACAAGTCACTGGTGCGACCACACTTAGAATACTGTGTACAGTTCTGGTCTCCGGTGTATAAGAAAGACATAGCTGAACTGAAGCGGGTGCAGAGAAGAGCGACCAAGGTTATTAGAGAACTAGGGGGTCTGCAATACCAGGACAGGGTATTACACTAGGGGTTATTTAGTTTGGAGAAAAGAAGGTTTTGGGGGTGATCTTATTACAATGTATAAATATATGAGGGGACAGTACAAAGACCTTTCTAATGATCTTTTTACTCTTAGACCTGTGACGGGGACAAGGGGGCATCCTCTACGTCTGGAGGAAAGAAGGTTTAGTCATAATCACAGACGCACGGATAGGCACGTATCAGTCTCCTAGCATGGATGTCCGAAGCAAACACCCAAGAATTGTCCTCCTGACCATAACCTCTCCACTTAACCAAATACTGGAGTTTCTGTCTAGAAAAACGAGAATCCAATATTTTCTCAACCACATACTCCAGATTGCCCTCAACCAAAACAGGGTCAGGAGGCGCAGCCATAGGAACCACTGGCTCGACAAATCTCTTCAATAAGGACTTGTGGAACACGTTATGGATCTTAAATGTCCCTGGAAGAAGCAAACGGAAGGAAACAGGATTAAGAATCTCCATGATCTTATAAGGTCCAATGAACCTAGGCTTAAACTTTGGAGATGCAACCCTCATAGGGATTTTTCTTGAGGACAACCAAACCATGTCCCCCACTTTAAACCGAGGACCATCAGTCCTATGCCGGTTGGCAAACCGTTGGGCCTTGTCCTGAGAGAGAGACAACCTCTCCACTACCTGGTCCCAAATCTGCTGTATTCGCTCCACAACAGAGTCAACACCCGGACAGACAGAAGCCTCCGCCTGTCCCGAAGAAAATCGAGGGTGAAACCCAAAATTGCAGAAAAATGGAGACATCAAGATGGCAGAGCTAGCCCTATTATTAAGTGGAGAAAGATAATTGAACACCAAGTTTAGAACAAAATGTCCTCCAAAATCTGGAAACAAACTGGACTCCTCTGTCAGACACAATATACTCCGGAATGCCATGTAACCGAACCACGTGCTGAAGGAACAAAGGCACCAATTCAGAGGAGGAAGGTAACTTAGGTAATGGCACAAGATGTATCATCTTGGAAAACCTATCACAGATTACCCAGATAACGGTCATTCTCTGAGAAACAGGGAGGTCGGAAATAAAATCCATAGAGATATGGGTCCATGGCCTCTTCGGCACAGGTAATGGCATTAACAAACCACTAGAGCGAGAGCAAGGCTTGGAGCGAGAGCAAGTACCACAGGACTGCACAAATTCCCTGATGTCACGAGACAAAGTAGGCCACCAAAAGGACCGGCTCACCAAGTCTCTGGTACCAAAAATCCCGGGATGACCAGCCAACGCGGAGCAATGAATCTCAGACATCACACTCTTCTTCAACTGTGATAAGAAGTACGTATGCACAGCTGTAGGATACAGGTGCTAGAGTAGGGGTCCAAGCCCAATATGTAGTATAATTGTAGTATAAATAAACTCTGCACTCAACTTGATTAGAGATGCAAACAAAAGAAGTTTAATGAATCCATATAAAGTAGTATAAAGGTAGGAACGTTTTCGGTCTCACGACCTTTGTCAGCTACCCTGTGTATCTACTTGTGGATAAGTGGGGACACTTCTAGGATAAAATGCCATAAATATAACATATTTATTAACATATGCAGCATATAGGTATGAATGGACAGCCTGAAGTTGTGACCTTCATAAGGATTATGAGACTGTAACCAAGGGAAACCCAGTACAATAATGTCATGCAGATTATGCAACACCAGAAATTTGCCACTCTCCTGATGATCTGGTTCAACCCTCATTATCACCTGAGTAGAAAACTGGGGTTTATTCTCCGCCAAAGGGGTAGAATCAATGCCCAGTAAAGGAATAGACTTCCGCAGGGGTATCATGGGAAACCCACATCGTTTGGCAAAGTCAAAATCCATCAGGTTAATAGCTGCTCCTGAATCAACAAAAGCCTGAGCCGAAAATGTGGACAGGGAGCAAATCAGGGTAACAGTCAACAGAAATTTAGTCTGAACACTACCCAAGACAACTGAGCGTGCAAAACGTCTTCCCCGCTTAGAGCAGACGGAAATAGCATGGGAAGCGTCACCACAGTAGAAACATAACCCATTGCGCTTACGAAACTCATGACGCTGAGCCCCAGAAGTCACTCCGTCACACTGCATGGGCTCAGGAGCTGGCTCACAAGGTAACACTATCAAGGGAATCCCACCATAGCGTCCTTTACATTTTCTGACAGACCCTTCCGAAAAAGGGCTGCCAAAGCATCATCATTCTATTTGGTCAGGACTGCCCACTTTCGAAATTTCTGACAGTACAGCTCAGCATCTTCACGACCCTGCTTTAATGCCAACAAGGTCTTTTCAGCTTGATCAGTGACATTAGGTTCATCGTACAATAACCCAGAGCCTGAAAAAATACTTTAACATCATTCAAAACAGGATCGCCAGGTGTCAGAGAAAAAGCCCAATCCTGAGGGTCGCCGCGCAGCAGAGAGATGACAATTTGAACCTGCTGTGCTGCGTTCCCTGAGGACTTAGGCTTTAAAGCAAAAAACAACTTACAGTTATTTTTGAAATACAGAAATTTAGACCGATCCCCCAAAAATAAATCTGGTATGGGGATCCTAGGTTCCACAACCGGAAACCTAGCAAGATAGGTAGCAATACTCTGAACCTCAGTGGCAAGCTGATCCACACGGCAAGACAACTGTGCAAACTCCATTGAGGAAAAAAAAATTCCTCCTCAGCACCCAGAGAAAAAGAGGGAAAAAATGCAACAAACAAAAAAAAAAAATTTCTGACAACTCCCTTTTTTCTTTTTACTATTTTTCCCTTCTGTGAGTACTATATAATTTTCAGTTAGGCCGGTAATACTGTTATGTTTCAGTAGCTGAGGAGAAATTGCAAAAATAGCCAAAATAGCAATACACCAGAGAGGCTGGAAACTATTGGATTGCAGTACCCTAAACTAACCGCAACACTAGAAGTAGCCGTGGAGCGTACCTACGGTGATCCTAGACGCCTCGTCACAGCCGGAGAGATAGCTATACCTAAAGGCAGAAAGATGAAAGCTATCTGCCCCGTAGCAGAACCCCCAAAGAAATAGGAAGCCCCCAAACATGTAATGGCGGTTAGACAAGAAGAAAATACGGACACAGACAGAAAATAGAATGAGCAAACGCTGGGGCGCTGTCTAGATAGAAAATTATAGGAAAGAATTCTGACTGCAAAACAAAAAACCCTGACAAAAATACCAACACTTCTGATTAACAAAAAACCTGAGATCACACGATCTCTACCACCTAAATCAGATCTCTGGTGTAACACACAGCAATTCAGCAAATAAAAAGTGACAAAGGAACAGAGCAAATGTGCAAACACAAACTGAGGCAGAGAACCAGCAAGGAAAATCCAACCAGAGGAAAAAAAAAAACAGCAAATCACTTGTCTGAATCAAAGCAGGAATGCAAGCTGAGCTCCAAGCAAGACCTGGAAGAACAATTGATTACCGGCAAGGCTGAAGGGGGTTCAGGTCACTTATATCAGACCATTCAGAGCCAGCTGAAGGCAATTCAGCAATTAGTTCATTACCCTTAGCAACCACCGGAGGGAGCCCCAGCTCAGAAGTTGCCTCCAGAGTATTCACAACAGCGCTCCTTGCCTTCCGAGCTTTGCACTGTGCCTGAAAAATATTTCCCAATTACATGTAGGGTATTGGCACACTCAGGAAAAAATGGACCTCAGTTTGTTGTAAAAAAATTTCCTATTAGCCCTTAGAAAAATTGTAAAACTTGGGGCTAAAATAACATTTTAGGGGTAAAAATGTAATTTATTCTTTCTTCACCGCTCAGTGATATAAAATTCTGTGAGGCACATGTGGTGTCAATATGATCACTGCACACTGCCACGCTCACGCACCTGGCAGGTGGGCATGAGCCAGGGGGTTGTGGCCCCACTGTGCCACAAACCAGACTACCCTGAAAGGGGCATGACTAGGACAGCTGCCTCGTTCTTCACTGGAGCCTCTGATTGTGAGGTCAGGCTTGTGCGGCAGGCAGCTGCCAGGTGCCACTCCAGGGTGGTGTCTGGCTGTGGCTGCTGATCCCACTTGGGGAGACGGTGGCATGGCTGAGACACAGGGCTGGCAGGCACGGCTGAGACACAGGGCTGGCAGGCACGGCTGAGACACAGGGCTGGCAGTCACGGCTGAGACACAGGGCTGGCAGTCACGGCTGAGACACAGGGCTGGCAGGCACGGCTGAGACACAGGGCTGGCAGGCACGGCTGAGACACAGGGCTGGCAGGCACAGCTGAGATACAGGGCTGGCAGGCACGGCTGAGACACAGCGATGGCAAGCACGGCTGAGACACAGCGACGGCAGGCACGGCTGAGACAGCGATGGCAGGCACGGCTGAGACACAGGGATGGCAGGCTCGGCTGAGACACAGGGATGGCAGGCACGGCTGAGACACAGGGATGGCAGGCACGGCTGAGACACAGGGCTGGCAGGCATGGCTGAGACACACGGCTGGCAGGCACGGCTGAGACACGGGTAGGGTTCTGTTCACACAGCAAATGCAGGTACTGATACTGACTGGATGGACTGGTGTATGGAGAAACAGGTAGAGGCCTGTTCACACAGCAAATGCAGATACTGGAACTGACTGGAAGGAATGGTGTATGGAGGAACAGGTAGAGACCTGTTCGCACAGGAGGAGAACCGCATGGCTGCGGAGTAGGGCTTTAGAGCAGCAAAAGGTTCTGCAGCGGCAGGAGCAAAGCAAAGTGGAACCGCAAGATATGCGGAGAGAAGCTGCAGCAAGAGGTTCTGTAGCTGCAGGAGCAAAGCAAAGCGGAACCGCAAGATATGCGGAGAGAAGCTGCAGCAAGAGGTTCTGTAGCTGCAGGAGTGAAGCAGAGCGGAACCGCAAGATATGCGGAGAGGAGCTGCAGCAAGAGGTTTTGCAGCTGCAGGAGTGAAGCAAAGCAGAACCGCAAGATATGCGGCGAGAAGCTGCAGCAAAAGGTTCTGCAGCTGCAGGAGCAAGGCAGAGTGGAACCGCAAGATATGCGGAGATGAGCTGCAGCAAGAGATTACTGCAGCGGCAGGAGCAAAGAAGAGTGGAACAGAGCAGGAGTGCGGACAAGAGGCCGAAAGTGATACAGAGAGCACAAGGCAAGACACAGCAGGGAAGGAAACCACAGACAAGGAGACTAAGAGACAGAGGTAGGACAGAGTTCAGACAAGGTAATGACACGAGACAAGGTACAGGGACAGAGACACAGGGACCAGGATATTCTGCCTCCTGGAGGGCGGCAAGAAGAAGTACAAGACAAGGTCAGAAGCAAGAGCACAGAGACCAGGATATTCTGCCTCCTGGAGGGCAGACAAACAGATACAAGGCAAAGCTAGAAGTGAAGACTCCAAAGATGGAGGAACACAGAGCAAGACCTGGCTGCTCAGTAGCTAGACACTGAGTTAACACATTGCACAGGCAAGATCCACAGGGTGGTGCAGCCCTAAATACTAGAGGGCTCTTGGTAATTGGTTAGGGACAAATTAGACAGGTGTACCCTGACTCCATAAGAACCAGAGAGGTCTGGTGCCGCCCCCCTATGAACACAGCCACGAAACATGCACAGAGCAAATAGGAGACAAGAGGCACAAAGCATGGAGCTGGCAGCAGACAGAAATCACAGCAAGACCTGGTACAGTGAGCATGTTGGTGTGCGGTAGATGGGAGGCCATGCAGTTATGCCAGCAGGGTTGTTACACACCCCTAGATGAATTCATTGGGGAGTGCAGTTTGCAAAATGAGTTCACATATAGGGGGTTTCTGTTGTTCTGGCACCTCAGGGCTCTGCCAATGTGACATGGCACCCTCAAACCATTCCAGCAAAATCTGAACTCCAATATAACACCTCTTCCCTTCTAAGCTTTGCACTGTGCCTCAAAAATAGTATTCCACTACATATGGGGTATCGGTGTACTCAATAGATATTGCACAACAACTTTTGGGGTCCAATTTCTCCTGTTACCCTTGGTAAAATAGAAAATTGGGAGCGAAAAGATCTTTTTTGTGGAAAAAATATGATTTTTTATTTTCACGGCTCTATGTTATAAACTTCTGTGAAGCACTTGGGGGTTCAAAGTGCTCACCACACATCTAGATAAGCTCAATGGGGGGTCTTGTTTCCAAAATGGGGTCACTTGTGGGAGATTTCCACTGTTTAGGCAGATCAGGGGTTCTTCAAACGTGACATGGCATCCGATTTCAATTCCAGACAATTTTGCGTTGAACAAGTCAAACGGCGCTCCTTCCCTTCCGAGCTCTGCCATGCACCCAAACATTGGTTTACATTGGTATCAGCTTACTCAGAACAAATTGCACAACAACTGTTGGGTTGCAATTTCTCCTGTTACCCTTGGGAAAATAAAAAAATTTGGCTCTGAAGTAATTTTTTTGTGAAAAAAGTAAATGTTAATTTTTCTTTTAAACATTCTAAAAATTCCTGTGAAGCACATGAAGGGTTTATAAACTTTTTGAATGTGGTTTTGAGCACCTTGAGGGGTGAAGTTCTTAGAATATTGTCACTTTTGGGTATCTTCTATCATATAGACCCCTCAAAGGGATTTCAAATGATGTGATGTGGTCCCTAAAAAAAAATGGTGTTGTAAAAATGAGAAATCGCTGGTCAAATTTTAACCCTTATAACTTCCTAACAAAACAAAATTTTGGTTCCAAAATTGTGCTGATGTAAAGTAAACATGTGGGAAATGTTACTTATTTAGTATTTTTTGTGACATATTTCTGTGATTTAAGGGCATGATAATTCACAGTTGGAAAATTGCAAAATTTTCTACATTTTCGCCAAATTTCCATTTTTTTCACAAATAAATGCAAGTCATAGCAAAGAAATTTTATCCCTATCATGAAGTAAAATATGTCACGAGAAAACATTCTCAGAATCACCGCAATCCATTGATGCATTCAAGAGTTATTACCTCATAAAGGGACAGTGCACAGACTTGTAAAAATTGGCCGTGTCATTAACGTGCAAACCACCGTTGGGGGTAAATGGGTTAAATAAAAAGGAATCAAGTGCTAGGTGCAAATAACTGGATGTAAACTAGAACATAAATAAATAAATAGACTGGACACTGCTGGGTTTTTGTTTCTGGTAACTTTTCAGAAGGTATATTGAACTAATTAGAAAAACTAAATCCATAGGAGAACCCAGAAGGAAAAAAAGTTTTTTGCACACCACAGCTCAAAGTTATGGAAATAATGGCAAGTGCATAGTGACACATACAGACATGAGTAGATCCAGGCTAGGTGTGAATATTTACCCCTTTAGCTGTGGTGTGCAAAAAACGTTTTTTGCTTCTGGGTTCTCCTATGGATTTAATTTTCCACTTAGTTCATTATACCTTCTGTATGAGACCTTATAGGAGTTACCAGCAACAAAACCCAGCAGTGTCCAGTCTATTTATTTATTTATGTCCTTGTTTACATCCAGTTATTTGCACCTTGCACTTGATTCCTTTTTATTTAAATATCGATCCAAAGGCAGAGGGGCTGTCAGCCCTCTGCCGGCTTCCGGAAAGCTACAATCGTGTTCTATCGCAGCATTTCGGGGGTTAAAGTTCCGGGAGCGGTCTGTGACCACTCCTGGCACCTAGTGCCGGGAGTCAGCTGTCAGAATCAGCTGACACCCGGCGGCAATCGCCTGCGCATCCCCCGTGTGCGCGGTTGATCACGATGATGTAATGATCCGTCCCTGGTCAAATAGTCCCAGGGCACATGGACGGATCATTACGTCCATTTTCAGAAAGGGGCTAAGCATACCTGTCTTCATATAACAATTTCGGATCTATTATTGCAAGTTTCTGTATATATCTTTATATGTAACTTTGAACATAATTTACTCATCTGCTCAGTGTTGTCTTGTTTTCCATTCCTGTTTTGCATGTTTGCATCTCCATTTTATTAATCTTTTAACCCCTTAGTGATGGAGCCATTTTGCATCTTAATGACAGGGCCAATTTTTACAATTCTGACCACTGTCAATTTATGAGGTTATAACTCTGGAACGCTTTAACAAATCCAGCTGATTCTGAGAATGTTTTTTCAAGACATATTGTACTTCACGTTAGTGGTAAAAAATTTTTATATGACTTGCTTTTATTTATGAAAAAAACGGAAATATGGCGAAAATTTTGAAAATTTAGCAATGTTCAAACTTTAAATTTTTATGCCCTTAAATCAGAGAGATATGTCACACAAATTTTTTAATAAATAACATTTACCACATGTCTACTTTACATCAGCACAATTTTGGGAACAAAATTTTTTGTTGTTGCGAAGTTATAAGGGTTAAAAGTTGACCAGCGATTTCTCATTTTTACAACACCAGTTTTTTTTTAGGGACCACATCACATTTGAAGTCACTTTGAGGGGTCTATATGATAGAAAATACCCAAAAGTGACACCATTCTAAAAACTGCACCCCTCAAGGTGCTCAAAACCACATTCAAGAAGTTTATTAACCATTTACGTGCTTCACAGGAACTGAAGCAATGTGGAAGGAAAAAATTAACATTTAACTTTTTTTGCAAAAACTTTACTTCGGAAAAAATGAACCACAAAAATTTGTTGTGCAATTTCTCCTTAATACGTCAATACCCCATATGTGGGGATAATCCACTTTGTGGGCGCACGGCAGAGGTCGCAAGGGAAGGAGCGCCGTTTGACTTTTTCAACGCAGAATTGGCTGGACGTCATGTCGCGTTTGTAGAGGCCCTGATGTGTCTAAACAGTGGAAACCCCCCACAAGTGACCCCATTTTGGAAACTAGACTCCCTAAGGAACTTATCTAGATGTGTGGTGCGCACTTTGAACCTCCAAGTACTTCACAGAAGTTTATAACATAGAACCGTGAAAATAAAAAATCATATTTTTTCCACAAAAACGATCTTTTCGCCCCAATTTTTATTTTCCCAAGGGTAACAAGACCTCAAAAGTTTTTGTGCAATTTGTCCTGAGCATGCTGATACCCCATATGTGGGGGTAAACCACTGTTTGGGTGCATGGCAGAGCTTGGAAGGGAAGGAGTGCCGTTTTTTTCAACGCAGAATTGGCTGGACGCCATCTCGCGTTTGTAGAGGCCCTGATGTGTCTAAACAGTGGAAACCCCCCACAAGCGACACCATTTTGGAAACTAGACCCTCTAAGGAACTTATCTAGATGTGTGGTGAGCACTTTGCACCCCCAAGTGGTTCACAGAAGTTTATAACCCCGGGCATGAAAATAAAAAATCATATATTTTCCACAAACCTGATAGTTTAGTCCCCAATTTTTTATTTTCTGAAGGTTAACAGGACAAATTAGACCACAAAAGTTGTTGTCCAATTTGTCCTGAGTATGCTGATACCCCATATGTGGGGGGGACCACTGTTTGGGCGCACGGCAGGGCTTGGAAGGGAAGGAGCGCCGTTTGACCTTTTCAAACCAAATTTGGCTGGAATTGAAATTGGACGCCATGTCGCGTTTGGAGAGCCCCTGATACGCCTAAACAGTGGAAACCCCCACAAATGACACCATTTTGGAAACTAGACCCTTAAGGAACTTATCTAGATGTGTCGTGAGCACTTTGAACAACCCAAGTGCTTCACAGAAGTTTATAACGTAGAGCCGTGAAAATAAAAAATCATTTTTTTCCTCAAAAATGATTCTTTAGCCCGCTATTTTTTTATTTTCCCAAGGGTAACAGGAGAAATTGGACCCCAAAAGTTGTTGTGCAATTTTTCCTGAGTACGCTGATACTCCATATGTGGGGTGAAACCACTGTTTGGGCACATGGGAGAGCTTGGAAGGGAAGTAGCGCCATTTTGTAATGCAGACTTTGATGGAATGTTCTGCGGGCGTCATGTTGTGTTTGCAGAGCCCTTGATGTGCCTAAACAGTAGAAATCCCCTTCAAGTGACACCATTTTGGAAACTAGACCCAACCCAAGGAGCTTATCTAGATGTGTGGTGAGCACTTTGAACCCCCAAGTGCTTCACAGAAATTTATAAACGCAGAGCCGTGAAAATAAAAAATCATTTTTTTCCTCAAAAATGATTTTTTTTAGCCAGCTATTTTTTATTTTCCCAAGGGTAACAGGAGAAATTAGAACCCAAAATTGGTGTGCAATTTGTCCTGAGTACGCTGATACCCCATATGTTGGGGTAAACCACTGTTTGGGCGCACGGCAGGGCTCGGAAGGGAGGGAGCGCCATTTGACTTTTTGAATGCCATGTCGTGTTTGGAGACCCCCTGATGTGCCTAAATAGTGGAAACCCCTCAATTCTAGCTCCAACCCTAACCCCAACACACCCCTAACCCTAATCCCAACCCTAACCCTAACCTAAATCCCAACCCTAATTCCAACCCTAATTGTAACCCTAACCCTAATTGTAACCCTAACCCTTACCCTAATTCAAACCCTAACCCTAATTATAACCCTAACCCTAAGGCTAGGTCCATTTTGCGTTTTACCAGCCTGTTCAACACATAGCGTTGACGCGCTGGTAACGGTATAGCATAACGCGATCGCGTTATGCTATACACGCTAGTGCAGAGGAATCAGCAGATGATTCATCTGTGCTAGCGGTGATGGAGCCCAGACGCTGCAGGCTGCGTCCGAGGCTCCGTCACTGAATGATGGCATGTCGCGATGCGCCCTCAAATGGGGTGAATGGCAGCGTTAACGGACTGCCATAACGCAGTATGAACCCAGCTTAACCCTAATGCTAACCCTAATTATAACCCTAACCCTAATTGTAACCCTAACCATAGCCCTAACCCTAGCCCTAACCCTAACCCTAACTGAAAAATGAAAATAAATATAATTTCTATATTTTATTATATTTCCCTAACTAAGGGGGTGATAAAGGGGGGGTTATGTACTGTTTTTTTTTATTTTGATCACTGTGATAGTTTATCACAGTGATCAAAATGTACTTTTAGGAGAATGAATGAAAAAATTTTTGAATCTGCCGCTAGGAAGAAGACCCGGGAGGATCAGAGGTCAGGGGGACCTGCCGGAGGACAAGAGGACAGGGGGTGGTTCGGGGGACCTCGGGACCCTAGTTCTCACCCCTATGATGTGCGATCACATCAGAGGGGAGAGAAATCTTTTTTTTTTTTGTGGTCGCCGTTATACTGTTATAACGGCGATTGCAACACCGGAGTCGGTAAATACCGACCCGGATCATGTTCTCTGGGGTCTCGGCTACCCTCGGCAGCCGAGACCATAGAGAAAATTGCCCAAGCCCCCCCAGCACATCGCGGGGGGCGCACTGAGCATGCGCCCGCCATTTTCTCCCCTTTGCACCATGGCGGCGGCACCGGGGTACACCGGAGGGCCCTGGGGTCAGAAGTGGGGGATTGGGGGCCACAAGGGGGGATCGGGGACCCTTTTTCTCTCTTCTCTGATGTCCTATCACATCAGAGGAGAGAGAAATTATATGGCACACCATTTTTTTTGTTGCGATTGCCATTATAGGGTTAATAACGGCGATTGCAACATCGGGGTCGGTAAAAACCGACCCGATTCAAGTTCTCTGGGGTCTCGGCTACCAGGAGAAAGTGCACCTCTAGGGGGCGCTACTCACTTTTTCCACAGCTTAGTTAATTAACGGCGCTGTGGTTTAAGTACCCTTAATGACCGCCGTTAAAAGGCGTATCGGCGGTCGTTAAGGGGTTAAACATGTGTCCCAATTAAATTATTTACTTTTTATAAAAAATTCTTATTGGCGGACTATTTCTATACATAGGTTGTTGTTTGTGTCACGGTCCTCCATGTTTATCTTGTAGGGCACTTTTGTGTTTTCACTGGAACACAGCCAGCAAATTGCATAATCCGAAAGGGCAGAGAAGGGCGCCTGCCCAGGAGAGCGATGGAGGACTCTGTGTGGATGATGTGAGCCGCCATCCCAGGGCCGTGAGGGTACTCGGATTCGAGCCCATTAACTCCTATGGGGAATGTCACGGCAACACAGCTCAGTCCGTGTCCCTGGGCGCTCACCCTTAATGGGGGATATTTACAGGGGAATAAATGTTTATAGGATTATTCGTGACGCCACCTGTAGTACCTGGTCAGGGTGACCAGCGCTGCGGTGCAGATCCACTGAAGGGTTGGTGTTGTGCAGCTATAGGTGCTAGGCCTCCCACAGGTGAGGCTGAGTCCTTCAGGGCAGGTGGATGTGTAGGGATGCAGGATGGAGGGGAACCCGGCAGTTAGGGGTAAGAAGATGGACACACACACAAGTCACTTTGGTACCTTTACTGAAGATGTTGCAGGCACACCCCAGAGCACTGTAGGGTGAAGGGTGCACATCCAGATTCTCCCACTGAGTATGTGTGTGGCCTCCTGTTCCTCGCCTTTCTGTATGAAGTGCTGGCCTGCATGTAGCTGGGCCTTACTTAGTCTCCATCCTGCACCTGGCTGACCTTGTGGTTGGACCTTTTCTTGAAGTACACAGTCCCTGCTTGCAGTGCACTGCTTACCGGACTCCGTCCTCCTGGCCCGGTTACGTATCAGCCCTGTGGTGCTCCTGGGACCTGTAGTCCTCCAGGAACTCCGGTGTTCTCCTAATGGGTCGTGGAGATCCCTATAGGCTCAGACCCCGGCGTCCGGTAAATACTTGTTGAGGTGAGCTGATAAGGCTCCTCTGCCTCCTTTTACTACTCTTTCCACTTGCCTTCGGCCTACTCTGGCCCTCACACAATTACACACACTGGCAGTTGGTGGGCTGCCTCTTCTGCCGCTCTCAGAGCGTCGGCACGCTCCTGGCTCTCAACTTGAGCTATGGAGTCCCTCACTGAAAACTCCACTCTGCTCTGCAGGCTTGTCTTGTCCGAGCTCTGACTAGACTGGACTGGATTAGACTCCACTAAACTGAACTGAACAGAACTGAACTGCACTGCAGGCTGCAGACTTCAGACTTTTGCTCAACTCTGCTGAGCTGCACTACTCTGCAGTCTCTCAAATCTCAAATCAGAACTCTCTTCCTATCTTCACCCTCCTTTTATATGCCTATCAGGCTCCCTCTGGTGGTCTTAGGGGATGGGTGAAGGTGTGTGGATGCATTAGGACCTCTAGTGGGTAAATCTTTTAGTGCACCCTTCCAGGAGATGTGGGAATCCTAGCGCAGCTGGGGCTCCACATTCCCCCCTAGTACAACTCAGCACTCCCGGGTTGGAAGACATTTTTCAAAAACAAAACATTAGGCAAAATAATCTTCCCTCTACGGGAGGTGAGGCACTTGAACTGTTGCATAAAAATAAATAACTATATACATAGATAAGAACAATTAGGGAATGAGCAATCCGAAAAGTCCGAGTCTCTTTTGGAAAGATTGCTCTAGGTAATGGGAAAACAAGTAAAACAATGTCCATTTCACTTGAATTGGTATCAAAAGCAACACAAATTAATAAGCAACTGTTTAAGGCACAGTAGAAATAACAATATATTACATTTATGTACAATGGCTCTAGGTTAACTATCTACATCTTCCAAGGGTTGAACTAGTCTCTATACCTTGCAGGGATTTGTCCTTTTGTGCTACGTACTGATCTACGTGGTGCAGTGACCTGTGATGTAATAGTTTCCCTGTTTGTTCTACGTGCTGGTAGGTTATAGAATTGCCTTAATCTCTCTAGAGGACTGGCAAGTATACCATGAGCTGGGCCATTTGGTTCAATTCCTGCAGGGGATTCTTCTTCCACAGGTTCTACTTCTTGGGATTCTGCTGGAGCAGGTTCCTCTGGAACTGACTACTGCGGCAACAGGCTCAACTTGCTGTAGATGTTCTTCTAGTTGTTGATAGAATTGGAGTACAGGGATGATAATGGCTTCTCCGATTCTAGGCCAATCCGCTGGAAATCTCCTAATTCCGTATGTATTACCTTTTCTTCAGGTTCCTCCGAAGAGATGAAAGGCACTTCTTCTTGGGCTTTAGCAGATCTGTACTCAACTTTAGGTGATCTCTGGATACAGTTGTAGTCGTCCTTCCTCCATCTTTACTGATTAGACACGTTTTCTTGTTATCAAACCTTGAATTCAACACAGTGTAGGGCTCTCTCTCCCATTGATCATCGAATTTGTGCATCCTTCTCTTTCTTTTTAGCACAACTTCACCAGGTGTGAAGGGTTCTGCTGGTGCACACTTGTAGTGAGTCTCTTGCTTGTCTCTCACCCGATTGAGACTATCTTCAACTCAGGCCTGTACTTTTCTGTACTGTTCCTGTCTGGTCGTATCCCAGTCTTCAGTAGTCACATCCGCTTCTGGTTCTACTGTACAACACCAAGCTCCAGATCCATGGGCAGTTTTCCTGGTCTTGTCCGCATGAGATAAGCTGGGGTGCAATTGGTGGAACTCACAGGTATGTGATTGTACAGATCTACCAAGTCAGGTAGTAGGTCTGGCCACTGATTTCTCTCCTCAAGTGGTAAGGTTTTCAGCAGGTCGATGACGATGTGGTTCATCTTTTCGCAAAGACCATTGGTTTGGGGGTCGTACGGTGTAGTTCTTATCTTTCTACATCCGTACAGATGGCAGAACTCTTTGAACAATTTAGCCTCAAAGGCTGGGCCTTGGTCAGTTAGCACCTGCTCAGGATATCCATGTGGTCTGCAGAAATACGCTTGGAACGTCTTTGCTGCCGTCTCTGCCGTCAGATCTTTGACAGGGGTGACCACCAGGAACCTGGAATAGTGATCCACCATGGTCAGGGCGTAGGAGTATCCTGAACGGCTGGGTGACAACTTGACATGGTCCAGGGCCATGATCTCTAAGGGTCGAGTCGTCTTGATAGGTTGCAGGGGTGCCTTCTGACTGCTGTAGTCTTTTCTTCTGAGGCCACAGGGTCCACAGTTTTGGCACCACCTCTCAATGGAGCTGCGCATTCCCACCCAGTAGAAACGACACTTCAACAGGGTCTCCAGTTTCTTCCAGCCAAAGTGCCCTGCTTGATCGAGGTAGGCTTCCAACACCATCTGGATGTCTGTTCTGGGGACTACTATCTGCCAAACCGTCTCGTGGGTTTTTGGATTGCGGTACCTCCGGCACAGCTTCTCACGATAGATAAACAGCCGGCTTCTATCATTCCACAGCTGCTTTGCTTGTGGAGATGCATCCTTCTCCAAGGAGGAACCTTCCTGAGTTATCAGCTCCTTGATACGGCTGAAAACTGGATCGCTGTTCTGAGTCTCCTTTCAGCTGTGATGAGGTAAAGGATTTAACGTCTTACCACGCTGCCTCCTGCAGGCTCGTTGCTCGTGGATCATCCCATTCCTGTGAAAGGCAGGTAGTTCAATCTCTTCCAGGTCATCACTTCTTCTGTGTCTGACTCATGAGGCATCCTGGACAGGGAATCAGCGTTGGCATTCTTGCGGCCCGCTCGGTACTTGATTGTGAATTGGTTGTTTGACAGCCGAGCCATCCATCGTTGCTCCATGGCTCCCAGTCTGGCTGTATCCAGATGCGTTAAGGGGTTATTGTCAGTGTAGGCCGTAAACTTGCTTGAGGCTAGGTAGTGCTTGAACCTTTCAGTAATGGCCCAGACCAGTGCCAGGAACTCCAACTTGAAGCACTGGATAGGCCAAGACCTTATTTCTATAAAGGAGATCATATTTTCCCTACTTTTTCCAAAACCTCGCCTGTTGTTATTTTATATGCAGAAACTTGAAGCTGCTGTAGTTCTCTGGGTTCCTCTCGGTCTGGCGGAGCTTCCTGCTTGCATAGGCAATGACTTTTTCTAGGCCATTTTGCTTCTGACTTAAGACAGCTCCCAATCCTTCATTGCTGGCATCCGTATACAGCAGGAACGGTTGGTTGTAGTCAGGGTAGGCTAGGATCTCATCACCTGTCAGGATCTCCTTCATTTCCTTGAATGCTTCAGCCTGTTCTTTACCCCAGTGGAATGGAGAATTTCTGCTCTTGAGGGACCGTCCCACAAGGAGGTCTTGCAGAGGCGCTGCTTTCTTGGTGTAGTCCTTCACAAACCTCCGGTAGTATCCTGTCAGTCCCAGGAACTGACGCACCTCTTTGAGGTTCTTCGGCTCCGGCCATTTCTGGATGGCATTGACCTTCTCGGGGTCTGGTGCTACTCCCTCTGAGCTGACAATGTGTCCCAGGTACTGTACCTTTTGTTTGAGCAGGTGGCACTTTGAAGGCTTCAGTTTCATCCCATACTGGGACAGTGACTCGAATACCTCTGCCAGGTGCTTCAAGTGGTCTTCATACGGTTTGGAATACACAATTACGTCGTCCAGGTACAGTAACACAGTCTCGAAGTTGAGATGTCCCAGGCAGCACTCCATCACTCTCTGGAACGTTCCAGGGGCACTGCTGAGTCCAAACGGCATTCTGTCAAACTCACAGAGTCCCATTGGGGTGGTGAAAGCTGTCTTCTTCTGATCCTCCTCAGCCACAGCTACTTGCCAGTACCCACTAGTGAGGTCAAGGGTGGAAATGTAATTAGCAGACTTTAAGGCAGCTAGGGATTCCTCAATGCGTGGTAAAGGTTATGCATCTTTATTTGTAATGCGATTTACTTGTCTGTAATCTACGCACATTCTCATGCTTCCATCCTTTTTCCTGACTAGGACTAGGGGAGCTGCCCAGGGACTACAACTATCCCTTATCACTCCTGCTTCCTTCATGTCACGCAACATCTCCTTGGCTTTCTGGTAGTGTGCTGGTGGTATAGGCCTGTACCGTTCTTTAATGGGGGGATGGTTGCCTGTGGGGATGTGATGTTGGAACCCCATAATCTTCCCAAAGTCAAGTGGGTGTTTGCTGAATACCTGTGCGTACTCCTGAACTACTCGATGTACTCCCTGTTTCTGGTGGGCTGGAGTGGTGTCCGTCCCGACATGGAGCTGCTGACACCAATCCTCCACCTTGGTTGCCGGGCCGTTATCCTCCACTGGTTGTGGGGAAGTTAAGGGCTTCGTCGGGTGAATGGAGTTATTATCTACAGCATGTAACTTGGCAACAGTGGCATAACATGGTAATTTGACTTCATCCACTCCCCAGTTGAGAAGACACACTGGCACCCTCCCATTACGTACCTCCACTACAACTCTGGCAGTCAAGAGTGTAGGTCTGTGTTCTGAACAATGGGGCTCTACTACTGCTTGGTAGTTCTGTCCTCTCAGACCTATTGCTGCTCTACACCAAATAAGCATTTCACTCATTGGGGTATCACAATGGATTCGGGTCTGTCATCCGTACATTACCAATCTCACCACCGGTCAGTTTCGCTTGCTGCTGGCACATCAGGGCCCGGATCTCCTTCTGGATCGCTCCCTTTTGCTTTGGTCTGGCAACATCGGCGAGCTGTTGGAGTAAAAACACAACCTCCTCCAAACAGTTACTAATAATGTTAGTGCCTAAAACCACATTCAACCCATTTTCCTCATTAACAGTCTTCACTACAAGAAGTCCCTGATCCTTTAGCTCCACTCTCCCCACTTTTAAGTCTACGTTTTTAGCCCCAGTAAGTCAAGACGGAGGCCATTAGAGGCGT
Source organism: Oophaga sylvatica (assembly GCA_033576555.1). NCBI lineage: Eukaryota > Metazoa > Chordata > Amphibia > Anura > Dendrobatidae > Oophaga > Oophaga sylvatica. The sequence continues at coordinate 218,071,328 of JARQOD010000003.1, read as the reverse complement.
ATACTGCAAAGTCGGGGTTTGGGGGTTGGAGACCGTCCATGGACCAGTATCTATTGTAAAGGATATTAGGTATGATGATTACCTGAGATCCGGTGTCCAGCAGGACAGGGATTACAATCCCGTCCAGCATAATGGACAGGAAAGGTCTTCCTTCCACAAACCTGCGGTTCCAGTCTGATGGGCCTGATGAGTCTATTCCTTGGTGCTGGCCCTCGGACGCAGGATTTGCTCGTTTAAAGGTGCAATGTGACCTTCCTTCTGGCAGCGGTAGCAGACGATCCCTCGGCAAGGTTGGTGCAGGTCGTTGGTCCTTCCTGGGGGTGGCGTTGTCCTCCTCTGGGGTGGCGACGTCCTCTTTCTCCTCCGGCTCATCCAGGGGACATCCTCAGGGCAGTCAGCTAACAGGATCTTTCCTTCTGTCTCCGGTGCCACCCGCAGTTGCAGGGCACTCATTACGGTGGCCAGGTTTTTGGTCAGCTGGCACACTTCTGAGTGTAGACAGTCCAGCTCAGTAGGGGGTGCCGCCTGCGTTTTGGCTTCAGCAACCAGCGGGGAAAAGGTGGATGCTGCTGGCATTAGAGTGGCCTCACCCAGGTGACGCTGGGTTGCCATCTCGGGCGTTTCTAGGGGCCGCAGTCCTTTTATAGCCATATCCTTAAGGGCATCAAAAGTAGCATCAGGATGATCCAAGGACCACCAACGCACAGTCCTGTTTTCCGCTTGGGACCTCAGTCCCCGTACAAATTGTTCTTCTATCTTCATTGGTGACGCGCATGGGATTAACCTGTCTGAGAGCTCGCAGGGCCCCTTGTAGTCGGCAGGCGTAGTCCCGAATGCTATCCTCCGGTTTTTGAGAACATTGGTAGAACCTCATTTGGAGGTCTGTTTCGGTGAGGTCCTCAAAGATAGTCTGCAGCTTTAAGAAAATTGCAAGCACTGACTCCTGGTCTGCAGCTGACCAAGTATCTACTTCTCTCTCTGCAGCACCAGTCAATTGTCCCACTACCATTGCAGCTTTCTGCTTCTCTGACATTGAGTACATGTCCAGTATGCTGCATATTTTTCGCTGGAACCCTGACAGGATGTCTGGCTTGCCGCTGTAATGGGGAAGCCACTTTGCTCCGGGCATATATGGCAATGTCAGCGGTACTATCAGGGCCACAGGCCCAGGTGAGGGGGCAGCGGTTCCAGCCTGCGCGGCAGCGCCCGTGGGTAAGTTATTGGGGCTGTCGGCCTGAGCCGCGCCATCGGCCTGCTGCTGCGACATCTCTGCGCCCCCCTAGTGAAACGTGGCCTACCTTCTCCTGTAGGCCGCAGTTCCGCAGGGCACAGTTGCTTGCAGGACCTGCGTCGCCGGCGCTCACGTCAGAGCGTTCACCGAGGCTCTCTGCAGGACCTGCCGCCTAGTCAGCGCTGGGGGCATGTCCAGAGCTCAGCGCGCTTTTTGCAGGTACGCCTCCTCTTTTTCGCATGGTAACGCTGTAAATGGCGGGCAATGGCGGGAAATCTTCACCACTATACGATACACAGCCTTTTACTAAGGCACACAGTACCCGGTGGCAACAGGCACGAGTTACTCCGTTGCTGCAGGGCACGCAATCCTGTTCGTGACGCCAAGTTAGATGAACCGCCCTCCCAGGGCCGTGGTGGTACTTGGATCCGAGCCCATTAACTCCTTTTAGGGATGTCACGGCAACACAGCTCGGTCCATGGCCCTGGGCGCTCACCCTTAATGGGGGATATTTACAGGGGAATAAATGTTTATAGGATGATTTGTGATGCCACCTGTAGTACCTGGTCAGGGTGCAGCTAGATGTTAGGCCTCCCACAGGTGAGGCTGAGTCCTTCAGGGCAGGTACATGTGTAGGGATGCAGGACAGAAGGGAACCCGGCAGTTAGGGGTAAGAAGATGGACACACACACAAGTCACTTTGGTACCTTTACTGAAGATGTTGCAGGCACATCTCGGAGCACTGTAGGGTGAAGGGTGCACATCCAGATTCTCACACTGATTAGGTGTGTGGCCTCCTGTTCCTTGCCTTTCCCTAATGAAGTCCTGGCCTGCATGTAGCTGGGCCTAACTTTGTCTCCATCCTGCACCTGGCTGACCTTGTGGTTGGACCTTTTCTTGAAGTACACAGTTCCTGCTTGCAGTGCACTGCTTACCGGACTCCGTCCTCCTGGCCCGATTACGTATCAGCTCTGTGGTGCTCCTGGGACCTGTAGCCCTCCAGGAACTCCGGTGTTCTCCTAATGGGTCGTGGAGATCCCTATAGACTCGGACCCCGGCATCCGGTAAATACTTGTTGAGGTGAGCTGGTAAGGCTCCTCTGCCTCCTGTTACTACTTTTTCCACTTACCTTCGGCCTACTCGGGCCCTCACACAATTACACACACTGTGTGAATCCAAAGAAAACCAATTGTATACAACTAAAAAGTCACACACATAACAAACATAAATCCTCCTTACTAATTTGTGCATAAAAGACAATAAATAATAATATGTAATATTTAGTAAAGATCTTTTTATTAGAATAATAAATCAAATAACAAAATAATAACAATATAATATTCAGCTAAATAAAACAGACAAAATAGGGATGGAGTATAATAATAATATTTTTGCCAGAAAATAAGAGCACCAAATATTTTTAAAAAAGCACCAAATAAATCATAAAAATGCTCAATGGACCAGATATAGATATGCACAACAAATTTATATATATGGATATATTTATATTACACAAAAAATTGCTAAAAGCTATGTGTGAAATATGCAAAAATTAAATAAATTGTGCCACAAATTTTTTTTTTATATATAAGTGCTAATGTGCCAAAATATATTACAATCAATAAAAATTCATAATCAAGTGCCACATTTATACAATAATAAATAAATATATGTGTATAAAAAATTATAACAGATAATAACAAACTTGTGTCACAATCAATAAAAATTCATAATCAAGTGCCACATTTATGCAATAATATATATATATGTGTATATAAAAAATAATAATAAACTTGTGTCACAGCAATTTATGTGCAAAATCACATAATAAATAAATATATACAAATAAAGTGCTGATGTGCAAAAAAATATGGCCACCAACAAGAGAAAATATATAAAAATCACGGTGCTAACTTAAAATGTAAATAACCATTATATAAAATGCAATGTGGAAACAGGATCTAATATAAATATGTGCACAACACAATAAAAAATGTTGGAGTGCTAAAAGTGACAAAGTGCTGTGCTGATCCAAAGTGCAGCTTAAGCTGTTACCACAGATAAATGAAATAAGGTGCTACAGTGCTATCTGTATAGATAATGGCATTAGACAACTGTAAACAATGTGTTAATAGGAGCTCCACATACCAGACTGCCTGCTGTCTCCCTACGCGCGTTTCGGCTGCTCGTGCCTTCTTCCGGGGGCGTGTATAACAACAAACAGGCTTGCTGCATATTTATGTAACAAGGGACCAATAGGATGCTTCAATTTCCTCATACAGCGATGTGTAAGAGCGCATGCGCCGCCGCCCGGACCTCAAGACCGCGTCCACCCAGCGTCACCCAGGCAACACTCAGCTGAGTCCTCAACACCGCCCACGTCTAACACGTGACCAGGCAAAGACACAGAGAGCATCGCCCAGACAATAGACGCTGGAATGAACGCGATCCAAGGCCAGGAAAACGGAACACGCGCTCCACCAACTGCATAGGGCTACAAGAAATCTATTCTAAGTTCATATAATTGTGGTGATTCATATAAATAATGAATTAATCTAACAAGGGACAGATATCAGTAGATAACAAGACAATGTCTATAAATAGAAAAGTAGATATCTAAATAAAATCCATAAAAATAAATATATAATCCAAACTAATAATTCAGTAAATCAATATAATATACATGCATAACAATTCATATATATATATATATATATATATATATATATATATATATAAATAAAATTAATAAATAAGTAAATCCATATATAAATATACAAATCATAATATACAATTCATTAAAGAAATAAAATTCATAACCAATATTAAATAAATATAGAATACAACATATATATTATTAATTAATGTATGGAAAATAAATAAATATATCATAATAACAGAAGAAATATTTCTTTTTATCTTTAAAGTATCTTCTTTTTCTTTGCTTTATTCTTCTATTTCTGCATAATAGATGTTCCATATTCATCAAAGTGGTATTCATCCAGAAAAAAAGGGGGTCATCACCATCCAAATATTAGCAAGTTATTCAAGATAATTGATCCAAAATAATAATAATAAATATAACTGAAAAATAAAATATGATAAAATTAGTAAAATATATGTAAAATAAAATATTTAAATAATTAAAAACAGTTATAAAAAGGATGAAAAATTGAGAGTTTCATTGAGACCCAGCGGTTGTAAAGTGCGAAGTGTCCAGATCCATCTAGTTTCCTTCTGAGTCAATCTATGACTAGCATTACCGCCGCGGAGATCAGTGATGATGCGATCAATACCTATTACCCGAAGACCTGAAGGGTCACAATTATGATATTTTTTAAAATGTCTGGGTAATGTCTTCAAATGTTCAAACACTGTCTCTTTCTCGGCGGCAATGATCTCCCTCACGTGTTCACGTACTCTAATTTTTAATGCTCTAGTAGTGAGACCAATATAAATTTTATTACACGGACATGTGGCATGATAAATTACTGCTTTCGTATTACATGTCAATGTCTGAGTAATTTTGTATGATTTCATATCGGACCCTGAAAAATGAGTAGCAGTATCAATATTGGGACATGCGACTCAATTGTCACATGAGGAACAACCCCATTTTTCAATGGGTTTTGAGATTAATATTGGAAATAATGTAGATTGGTTATTAATTGGATAAAAGCTTTTAGTCAAGTAATCTTTCAAATTCCGTGAGCGACGTGCTGTTAAACAAGGTTTGTCAGGTAGATATTCTATCAGAATAGGATCACTCGTAAGTATGGACCAGTTTTTAGAAAGAATATCATACATTAAATTCCATTGGGAATAGTATTCAGTAATTAATCTTACTTTATCCTCCTTTTTTGATTCTTTTGTGGAAAAAAATCAATCCCGTCCTCTCAGTACTCAAAGCACAAAAATATGCTTTTTTTAACAGACCTATGGCTATAGCCACGATCAAGAAATCTCCTTTTCATTTCCAAAGAACGTGTTTTAAAATCCTCAAGAGAAGAACATATGCGCCGAAACCTCAGGAATTGTCCTGTTGGGATACCATTAATGACATGTTTAGGATGTTAGTCGTAGATTGACTCAGAAGGAAACTAGATGGATCTGGACACTTCGCACTTTACAACCGCTGGGTCTCAATGAAACTCTCAATTTTTCATCCTTTTTATAACTGTTTTTAATTATTTAAATATTTTATTTTACATATATTTTACTAATTTTATCATATTTTATTTTTCAGTTATATTTATTATTATTAATTTGGATCAATTATCTTGAATAACTTGCTAATATTAGGATGGTGATGACCCCCTTTTTTTCTGGATGAATACCACTTTGATGAATATGGAACGTCTATTATGGAGAAATAGAAGAATAAAGCAAAGAAAAAGAAGATACTTTAAAGATAAAAAGAAATATTTCTTCTGTTATTATGATATATTTATTTATTTTCCATACATTAATTAATAATATATATGTTGTATTCTATATGAATTTTATTTCTTTAATGAATTGTATATTATGATTTGTATATTTATATATGGATTTACTTATTTATTTATTAATTTTATTTATATATATATATATATATATATATGAATTGTTATGCATGTATCTTATATTGATTTACTGAATTATTAGTTTGGATTATATATTTATTTTTATGGATTTTATTTAGATATCTATTTTTCTATTTATAGACATTGTCTTGTTATCTACTGATATCTGTCCCTTGTTAGATTAATTCATTATTTATATGAATCACCACAATTATATGAACTTAGAATAGATTTCTTGTAGCCCTATGCAGTTGGTGGAGCGCGTGTTCCGTTTTCCTGGCCTTGGATCGCGTTCATTCCAGCGTCTATTGTCTGGGCGATGCTCTCTGTGTCTTTGCCTGGTCACGTGTTAGACGTGGGCGGTGTTGAGGACTCAGCTGAGTGTTGCCTGGGTGACGCTGGGTGGACGCGGTCTTGAGGTCCGGGCGGCGGCGCATGCGCTCATATACATCGCTGTATGAGGAAATTGAAGCATCCTATTGGTCCCTTGTTACATAAATATGCAGCAAGCCTGTTTGTTGTTATACACGCCCCCCGGAAGAAGGCACGAGCAGCCGAAAACGCGCGTAGGGAGACAGCAGGCAGTCTGGTATGTGGAGCTCCTATTAACACATTGTTTACAGTTGTCTAATGCCATTATCTATACAGATAGCACTGTAGCACCTTATTTCATTTATCTGTGGTAACAGCTTAAGCTGCACTTTGGATCAGCACAGCACTTTGTCACTTTTAGCACTGCAACATTTTTTATTGTGTTGTGCACATATTTATATTAGATCCTGTTTCCACATTGCATTTTATATAATGGTTATTTACATTTTAAGTTAGCACCGTGATTTTTATATATTTTCTCTTGTTGGTGGCCATATGTTTTTGCACATCAGCACTTTATTTGTATATATTTATTTATAATGTGATTTTGCACATAAATTGCTGTGACACAAGTTTATTATTATTTTTTATATACACATATATATATATTATTGCATAAATGTGGCACTTGATTATGAATTTTTATTGATTGTGACACAAGTTTGTTATTATCTGTTATCATTTTTTATACACATATATTTATTTATTATTGTATAAATGTGGCACTTGATTATCAATTTTTATTGATTGTAATATATTTTGGCACATTAGCACTTTATATATAAAAAAAAATTTGTGGCACAATTAATTTAATTTTTGCATATTTCACACATAGCTTTTAGCAATTTCTTGTGTAAGATAAATATATTCATATATATAAATTTGTTGTGCATATCTATATCTGGTCCATTGAGCATTTTTATGATTTATTTGGTGCTTTTTTAAAAAATATTTGGTGCTCTTATTTTCTGGCAAAAATATTATTATTATACTCCATCCCTATTCTGTCTGTTTTATTCAGCTGAATATTATATTGTTATTATTTTGTTATTTGATTTATTATTCTAATAAAAAGATCTTTACTAAATATTACATATTATTATTTATTGTCTTTTATGCACAAATTAGTAAGGAGGATTTATAATTACACACACTGGCAGTTGGTGGGCTGCCTCTTCTGCCGCTCTCAGAGCGTCGGCACGCTCCTGGCTCTCAACTTGAGCTATGGAGTCCCTCACTGCAAACTCCGCTCTGCAGGCTTGTCTTGTCCGAACTCTGACTAGACTGGACTGGATTAGACTTCACTAAACTGAACTGAACAGAACTGAACTGCACTGCAGGCTGCAGACTTCAGACTTTTGCTCAACTCTGCTGAGCTGCACTACTCTGCAGTCTCTCAAATCAGAACTCTCTTCCTTTCTCCTTCGTCTCATTGGGGGACACAGGACTGTGGGGTGTATGCTACTGCCGCTAGGAGGCTGACACTAAGTAAACATAAAAAAGGTTAGCTCCTCCTCCGCCGTATACACCTCAGCACTGGCCGCAGGCAAACCCAGTTATTGCTTAGTGTCTGATGGAGGCACACGTCTGGTTCTTTTTCCAGACCATTTTTTAATTTTTTTTTTCTCCCACGAAGATGAGATAGGGGCGACGGATCCTATTGAAAGGGTCCGATCTCCCCAAACCATCAACGGGCGAGCACGTGGAGTAAAGCCTCCAACGTATCCTCTCCCGCAACGTGGGACACGAATGCCGGACTTAGCCCTGACCACCCTAAGGTATTGAAACCCTAGGTTGTACAGAGGCAGGAGTTTGTCCATGCAGCCCCCACTGCGCCACCAATGCTAGACTGCGGTGCTGCAAGGAGGCGGACGGTCCCTCTCCTCATCCCCTGTAGGGGTGATGGAGTTAGGATTCCTGCACCGTCCCACCTTTTTTACTACGAAGCCCCCCTCTAAATGCATCAGACGGAATGGCTCACCTTTTTGAAACTGGAGAAGATACTGGAACAGTTCCCGGGAGTAACGCCGCACGCATGGAACGGTGAGCGGCCGGAGCACCGCAAGTTTCGCAGGCGTCTGTGATCAGATTCTGCTTCCAGCCAGGTACAGGCTCCTGGCTCGTGTTCCGTCCCCCCTCCCGGGGGCGTCAGTTCCCGATGCCCGCCCCCCGACTCCTGGGTGGACGGCCGAAAATTCAGTCCCTGGCCTCGGCGGTGTTAGGCCCGAAATATAGCGTCCGGCGCCGGCCAGAAGGTAGGCCGCGGTCGCGGGGATCCGCCCCCGGCATCGTCACCTTCCGGCGGGCCCGCCATCTGATTTTGGGGCGGCCTCCGCCGGAAATCTAGGCCGCGGCTTCGGCCGGTGCTAGGCCGCGGCTGCAAATTTAGTCCCCGGCTTCTGCCGGGGACTAGGCCGCGGCCCAAGATATAGCGTCCGGCGTCGGCCGGAGGGTAGGCCGCGGTCGCGGGGATCCGCCCCCGGCATCGTCTCCTTCCGGCGGGCCCGCCCTCTGATTTTGGGGCGGCCTCCGCCGGAAATCTAGGCCGCGGCTTCGGCCGGTGCTAGGCCGCGGCTGTAAATTTAGTCCCCGGCTTTTGCTGGAGACTAGGCCGAGGCTGGAGGCGGGTCTCTGACGGCTAGGCCGCGCCTCTCGACCCTCCCCCTAAGGCTCGGCTACATGAGCTCGCCTTCCTAACAGGGGAGCGCTCTTTTTTGAAAAATTTGGAGCCAGACGCCACTGCTACGCGGTTTAAGGACGCAGGGGGTACAGGACTGGGGTAAGTGCTTCTACCTCCAGCCTGGTTGTTCCGCTTCACTAAGTACTTTTGCGCCCCTCTGCACTCCGTTTCACTGACCGTCGCACATCCAGTTCATTGCGGACTCTGTGATAGACTCAGCATGTCCAGAAGAATTAAAGCTCATACGGTACTGTATACCGCATGCATTGCCTGTAGGTCCCCTTTTCCGCGCGCCCAGATTACTCGGGTCTGCGAAGCCTGTGACTCCGAACGGGCTCAGGAACCCGCTCCTATTGCGGAACCCAGTGCGTCAGGTCCCCCTGAATGGGCTCTGTCCCTGACTCAATCTGTGGCATCATTAACAAAAGCAATCGAGTCCCTTCAAACTCCCGATAGGAGCAGGGACAGTGGTTCACCCGTCTTGGCGACGTCTCATGAACCTCCGGCCTGCAGGGGCCGCGCTCTCACTAGGCAGACGCAGGGGAAGCGAACCCACACTGCGTCGCCTTTGCCGTCCGGGCCTCGGCATCTTTCAGTTCCGTCTCCCGCTCTCCCTCACCTCTGACAAGTGATCAGTATTCGGATTCTGATTCAGAAGGGTCCCTTAATTTAGAGGCACCAAATTGTCAGGACACAATTGACAGTTTGATTGAAGCTGTCAATCAAACCTTGGGGATAGACGATGAGTCCACCTTGACCTCCGGTCATAAGGTGTCCTTCAAAAGAGCCAGGCAAGCTCATAAGGTTTTTGGATCTCATCCTGAGTTTGAGGAGCTAGTGCAGCGCCACCGGGAGAAACCGGACAAGCGCTTCGCAGGACAAAAGGCTCTCAATACTAGATATCCTTTTGCTCCTGAGCTTCTTAAGAAGTGGGCGGAATCTCCTGCGGTTGATCCTCCTGTGTCGCGTTTGGCGTCTAAAACGCTCCTCTCCCTTCCTAACGGTTCCTCGATCAAGGAACCAACGGATCGGCTGATTGAAAGTTTGGCCCGCTCGGTGTTTGAAGCATCGGGTTCTGCTCTCTCTCCTTCTTTTGCAGCGACTTGGGTTGCTAAGGCCATGATATCCTGGTCGGAGTCTCTAAATAGAGCTCTTCATGGTATAGAGGTACCGTCTGAAGTAACCGAGATTTCTAATCAGATAGTGCTTGCAGGAGACTTCTTAATTAATGCGTCCATGGATGCGGCAAATTGCGCAGCCCTAGCTGCTGCTAATGCAACTGCCATCAGAAGATCTTTGTGGCTGAGAACCTGGCGAGCAGATTCAATCTCAAAGAAATCGCTTACATCCTTACCATATCAGAGTTGTCGGTTATTTGGCGAAAGGTTGGATCAGCTCATATCTGATGCGACGGGAGGGAAGAGCAGTTTCCTTCCTCAGCAAAAGATTAAGCAGCCTTTTCGCCGACAGCTTCAGCCTCGCTTTAGGGCCTTTCGTAACCCAGGTTGGGCCGCGCCAGCTACCTCCAGCGGTTCAGGTCGGCCTAATCAGGCCAGAGATCGTCAGGTCTCCTACAGGACCAACCCTCTGGGAAGAGGGCGATCTCAACAACCAAGATCTAGAGGGTCCAAACCCCAGAGATATTCGGACAAATGACTGGAGGCAGAATCCGGTCAATTTATCCAGAGTAGGCGGCCGCTTACTCTGGTTTCGCCCCATTTGGCTATCGATTACTCACGACGAGTGGGTCCGGGAGTTAGTCTCCTCGGGGTACAAAATAGAATTTTCCAGCCTTCCCTCAAATCGTTTTTTTCCCTCGCGCCTTCCCAAGGAGGAATCTCGGGTTCGCGCCTTATTCAGGGCGGTTGAGTCTCTTCGGCACAGCGGGGTTGTCGTGCCTGTACCGGAGGTCGAAAAGGGTCAGGGGTTTTATTCCAACCTGTTCATTGTACCCAAAAAGGACGGTACCGTAAGGCCCATTCTGGATCTAAAGCGACTGAACCGGTTTGTCAGAATTCGACATTTCCGAATGGAGTCTCTCCGTTCTGTCATTGCAGCCATGGAAAAAGGGGAATTTCTAGCATCAATAGACATTCAGGATGCCTATCTTCACATCCCCATATTTCCTCCTCATCAGAGATTTCTTCGGTTTGCCGTCGGCAAACTTCATCTTCAGTTCGCAGCCTTGCCATTCGGGCTAGCCACAGCCCCCAGGGTGTTCACAAAGGTCATGGCTGCTGTTGTGTCCATTCTGCACTCCAGGGGGGTAGTCATCCTGCCTTACTTAGACGATCTCCTCATCAAGGGTCCGTCTTTTCAAATCTGCGAGGAAAGTGTCAGCATTACGTTAGACACCCTTGCTCGCCTGGGGTGGCTGGTGAATATGAAGAAATCATCTCCCGTGCCATCTCGGAAGATCACCTTTTTAGGGATGAATTTCGACACCGCTCAGGGGTTGATAATTCTTCCTCAGGACAAGGCCTTGGTTCTCCGTCAAGAGGTACGAATCCTTCGCCAACCAATTCCTCACACCATCCGGTTTTGCATGAGGGTCCTAGGAAGGATGGTGGCAGCAATCGAGGCTATTCCATTTGCCCAATTTCATCTTCGCCCCCTTCAACATGCACTCTTGGCAGTATGGGACGGGAGCCCTTACTCCCTCAATCTTCGGTGCCGTCTGTCCCTGCAGGTCAGACAGACTCTAATGTGGTGGACGAAGAGCACCACTCTTCGACAGGGTCGGTTGTTTCCTCCAAATTTCTGGTTGGTTGTCACAACGGACGCCAGCCTGCTCAGATGGGGAGCAGTGTTTCGTCACCACACAGCCCAGGGAACTTGGTCTCAGCAGGAATCGACCCTCACGATCAATATTTTAGAGATCCGAGCTATTCGGCTGGCTCTGAGGCATTTTCACCAGCATCTGGCGGGCCACCCAGTCAGAATACAATCGGACAATGCCACGGCAGTGGCATACATAAACCATCAGGGAGGTACCCGCAGCAGGGCGGCCATGCACGAGGTAAAACAGATTCTGACTTGGGCAGAGGTAAATCACTCTGTGATTTCAGCGGTCCACATTCCGGGCGAGGAAAACTGGGCTGCGGATTTTCTCAGCCGTCACGGCATAGCGTCAGGGGAATGGTCACTTCATCCCGAGATTTTTCAGCAGATATGCCGACGCTGGGGAACCCCAGATGTGGACCTGATGGCTTCCAAGATAAATGCCAAGGTGCCCAACTTCGTCTCCCGGTACCGGGATCCGCAGGCATTTGCAGTAGACGCTCTGGTCCTACCATGGAATCAGTTTCATCTTCCATACTTGTTTCCACCAATAGCCCTTCTCCCAAGGGTGATCAGAAAGATCAGGATAGAGGGGGTTCCAGCGATATTAATCGCTCCGGATTGGCCGCGTCGCTCATGGTACGCGGAGCTGGTACAATTGCTCGCCGACGCACCCTGGCGACTGCCAGAGCGCGTGGACCTTCTCTCCCAGGGCCCAGTTTACCACCAGAACTCAGCGGTCCTGTGTTTGACGGCCTGGCCGTTGAATCTTGGATCCTGACCAGGGCTGGATTCTCTAAAAAGGTCGCCGCAACGATGGCTAACGCCCGAAAGCCCGTTTCGGCTCGCATCTACCACGGTACTTGGAAGGTCTTTTTTGATTGGTGCAGGGAACATGATTGTTCCCCGCTCCTCTTTTCAATTCCAAACATTCTATCTTTTCTCCAGGCAGGCCTAGATTCAGGTCTAGCGTCTAGTACTCTTAGACGACAGATATCAGCCTTGTCGGTTCTTTTTCAGCGAAAGATCGCGTCTAATTTTCAGGTTAGGACCTTTATTCAGGGGGTTGTCCATATAGTTCATCCCTACAAGACTCCCTTAGAGGTTTGGGACCTCAATCTAGTCCTGGGAGTCCTGCAGGAGTCTCCTTTTGAACCTTTGCAGGAGGTTTCTCTGTCATTTCTTTCGTGGAAAGTGGTGTTTTTGGTAGCCATAACATCCATAAGGCGGGTTTCGGAGCTGGCTGCACTGTCTTGTCGAGCTCCGTACTTACTTTTCCATCAGGATAAGGTAGTGCTCAGACCAACACCACCTTTTTTGCCTAAAGTCGTGTCCTCATTTCATATTAATGAGGACATTGTTTTGCCCTCATTTTGCCCAGCTCCGACGCACCGAGTGGAGAAGGCTCTCCATACGCTGGATCTGGTGAGAGCACTCAGGAGATATGTATCTCGGACGGCGTCCTTTCGACAGACGGACACGCTGTTTGTCCTCCCTGAAGGTCGCAGGAAGGGACTCGCTGCCTCTAGATCAACCTTGGCTAGGTGGATTCGGTTAGCCATTCAGGAGGCTTACCGCATCAGAGGCGCGGTGGTTCCCGCAGGGATCAAGGCTCACTCCACCAGAGCGGTGGGTGCCTCCTGGGCCCTTCGGCATCAGGCTTCGGTGGAACAGGTTTGTAAGGCAGCAACCTGGTCCAGTCTGCATACCTTTTCCAAGCATTATAATGTCCATACCCAGGCTTCTGCGGATGCCAGTCTGGGTAGAAGGATTCTTCAGGGCGCGGTTGCGCACCTATAAGCAATGCTTGATTATAAACTACACTGTGGAGTCGGTTTCCCACCCAAGGGACTGCTTTGGGACGTCCCACAGTCCTGTGTCCCCCAATGAGACGAAGGAGAAATACGGATTTTTGTGTTACCGTAAAATCCTTTTCTCCGAGACGCTCATTGGGGGACACAGCACCCTCCCTTAGAGCCGGCTGGCTTTATATTGAGTTAACTCTATTCTCCTTAAGTTGATATCAGCAGTTTTTTCTTCTGAATATACTGTATCTGTGTTAACTCTTGATTTATTTTTTAGCCTCCTACTGCTTTTTGCACTAAACTGGGTTTGCCTGCGGCCAGTGCTGAGGTGTATACGGCGGAGGAGGAGCTAACCTTTTTATGTTTACTTAGTGTCAGCCTCCTAGCGGCAGTAGCATACACCCCACAGTCCTGTGTCCCCCAATGAGCGTCTCGGAGAAAAGGATTTTACGGTGAGTAACACAAAAATCCGTATATCTTCACCCTCCTTTTATATGCCTATCAGGCTCCCTCTGGTGGTCTTAGGGGATGGGTGAAGGTGTGTGGATGCATTAGGACCTCTAGTGGGTAAATCTTTTAGTGCACCCTTCCAGGAGATGTGGGAATCCTAGCGCAGCTGGTGCTCCACAGATGTAGAACAAGACATCCACTCAATGCAAGAAAAGAGGAGGAGCTGGATCAAGAACAGCAACGCCCATCGGATCAGACCACCCCGTAGGTGAGTATAAGAAAAAGTACTTTTTGTTTTATGTAGAGTGCATTGGGACATATATACAGCAGTCTATAAAATTGTCACACAGGGCTTACAGGTGCTGGCCCTACTTTATATGGGAAAGGTTCCCTTTAATAAGGTTCCCTTTAATCTAAGATATAACCTGCCATAAAAATTAATGCACAGAGGAAATGAGAAAAAGATGTAGTGGAATGGTGTTCAGTATCTGTAAGTACACTGTATGTAGTCCACAGATATATATATATATATATATATATATATATATATATAGTCACATTTATTAAGAAAAAAAGTTAAAAAAGTAATAGAGATAAAAGTTGATATGGCATAGGAGACATAGGGGTCTATGCGCTTTGAGTCTGCATAGGACTCAATCATGATGGCACCATATGTTTCCTCAGCTGATTGCCCAGGAACCGGCCTGGAGTTGTTCATGCACACTAATTTAAACAGCAGTATTTCCCACGAACTGCTGGTAAGCTGATAATAACCTCTTTTTTTCTCCCAACAGAAAAAAAGAAACTAAATTTGGTATCAACTACAAACACAGGTCATGGCTGTTTACAATTCCCAGGCCTATACCAGACAGCACATGGATGCAACATGCATGACATCCCTGTACTGTCTGTTTGAAACTTAGACCTTATTCTTCAAACTGAAGTGTTTGGTCCATTAATCAGACCAAACTGGGTCTTTTTTTTGTTAATTTTTCTAGTTGGGTTATCTGTATTTTAATCAATGGATGTGTGCCTTACATTTAGTTGAGACATCTATAACTACTCACTTTAGAAATCACTAGGTTTAATTGATAACACTGTAGAAGGAAATCAGTTTTCACCACTGCCATAGTTGTCTTATCAGCAAATGACATGCATTGGGGACAGTAGTTTGCATAGAAATCTATGTAGAGGCCATGGTATTGTGCTGAAAACCATCAACCTCACAGTGGCTCTTTAACAGAATACAGGTTGCAATGATTGATATATGTATATTCTGTGGCAGGGCATAGGAAAACGGTTTCATTAAAGTGTCCAGGCTGGTTTATTAAGTCTGCATAAACCGCTCAGGAAACCATACAATGTAAATAGTCCTTACAGAAATACGGGTTTGCTTGCTCATGTTAGTGTCCAGTTCTTAAGGCCTTAGCACAGACCAACTCCCAGGAGATCCACACATCTCCAGATCCAGACCCTGAATGAGACACTTGGTCTCCATTTTATCTGCCAAACCACTCCCCCGGGGTGGGGATATGTGAGCCGCCACTCCCACCCATCTTTTTGATTGCTTGTAAAACCTGACTCTGATATGCCTTATTAACTCTCTCAGCACTATACATGCTGGAGCATGCTTACCTAGTCTTACATCACCAAACCTACCAAACTCGATGCTACATATCTCCCCTCAATGACCATCCGACAGCACGTATACCAACTTACACTTGGACTCATTTCTTTGGTTTTGCTGTAGTTTCTTGTACTTTGTACAAAAAGGGATGGGGCCCCCTTTCTGAGTTGGGCATAATGTTTATATAGCTTCCCATGGGCAAGTGTCTGAACAGTCGGGTCTCTGTCCTGCACTGCCCTTATTCAGGTTGGGTGACATAAAGTAAGGTTTAAATACTAGAGACGTCCCGACTGAGCACACTTTGTCGCTGTGGGATGGCAGACTTATTTAATCAAAATAGTGTTAAGTACCGTATGTTACATGTTCTATTACTGTTTACTTATTTACTTACTATAGGGTATATACTCATTTTGTTTTTTTTGGGCAGGTTTTTGCCTTCTGGGGTACTGTAAAAGCACACTGACTGCATATCAATGGATTTAAAGAGATTATCTCATGTTTCATGTCCTGAATTAGGAGTATGCCGCTTCCCCAGTTTCCTGCCTGAGTGATTTTAATACATTTTAATTTAACTAAAGTTTGAATAAAAGCTTGATTGCAGTAGTGCATGCTTTTACAATCACCATCTGAAAATAACCATCTATGAATAAGGGAATAAGTTGATTTGGCATTTTTCATGTTATATACTGTATTTTCAGTTTATTCTATGTAATTTACACAATAACCTACACACGAATGCTGTATTCTTAGCAGATTAAATATAGACTTTCTTCCTAGCTTACAACCTTTCCCTTCCTTTCCTGCATAAAGCTTGTGAAATATTAGATAAAAGTATGTTTACATACTATGCTCCAGATGATATGAGTGGAAGAGATTACATTCCCATACAATACTATGTCATAGGATCATAATTATAATGAGTGGGAGATGGGGAATGAGTACATGTAAAATGTATTATGTATTGATAAATCAATTGCAGGGCTTTAAAGTTGTTCTTAATATGGATGTGTATTTTTCCCTCTTAGCGGCTAATATTGCAATTGTCTATCTGTAGGATAATCATGTTACAGAGTTCGTTGACCAAGTAAATACATAACAACCTTGTTATGACTGAACTCAGCAAAATTGAAATCTGTGTTTTCACCAAACTTCCCATGAAGTGTCCCGATTCACATGCTCTGAAATTTGTCATCCATCCTTTTCAAGTAGGAAGTTCCTCTTCATCGTTTCAGCCAGCACTGTAGGTGCTGGAACTTTCTTTTCTTCACTCCCTATTGTCCATGAGCTTTTCTACACCAAACTGAAATTTCATTTCTCTGTTATGTCTGTATGAAATTTGACATACAGTGGTGCAGGAGCAGAGAGACATTGACTTGCCCCAATTTGCTGTAATCTGTCTCAGCTTCTAGAGACAAATTACACTTGGCATCAGCAGTGACAGTAAATTAGACAGAATGAAACACTTAGTGGCTGACGCTTTGAATCAATTCCTTAGCTTAATAATGACATTTTTGGTTAAGACAGTACTGTTCTTGTTTTTTTTTGTTAGGGCTCATTTAGACGTCTATGCAAATCGTTCCAAGATTGGACCACAATTCACAGACTAGCCGCAGCTCTCCCTACCCGAGCATAACAGATTCATAGAAATACATGAAGCTATCATGCTCAGGTCGGGAACACTTTTTTATTTACAGTAATCTCTGAGCCTGATTCTCATGCAGATCAGTGTCCGGCCCATAGTGCTGAACAGCTCACTTACATATAGGAAATGTGGATTTCTCTGGAATAAGACATCAGATCGCAGATACCAAGGTATCATTTTATTCAGCTTCCTATAACTTGCGTGCCCATATGGACAAGCTGGGAGGGCAGATCCTACTGGGAGATTTCCTTTAACCCCTTTTCCACCATGGATGTATCCATACGTCCCTGTGACCTGAGTCTTATTGACCAGGAATGTATGGATACGTCTTGGAAGTTTTGCGCTCACACAGGCAGTTTAATTTGATCGCAGCATTCTGGAAACAGACAGAGGGATGACAGCCCCTCTACCCTTGCATCAGAGACCCTGCAACATCACACAGGTCCGGATCGTTGCCGTTGTGACCCGATGTCGTCATAATGAAATCCGGGTCACCGGAGCTAGTAAAGTTGCTAGATCATACTCAGAGCATGATCAGCAACTTTATCTGTCAGTGCAGCGCTGATAGGTTGCATAGCATAGGGATGCTCCAATATCCCCATGCTACAGTGCCTTGCGAAAGTATTCGGTTCCCTGGAACTTTTCAACCTTTTCCCACATATCATGCTTCAAACATGAAGATACCAAATGTAAATTTTTGGTGAAGAATCAACAAGTGTAACACAATTGTGAAGTTGAACAAAATTTATTGGTTATTTTAAATTTTTGTGGAAATACAAAAACTGAAAAGTGGGGCGTGCAATATTATTCGGCCCCTTTAACTTAATACTTTGTTGCGCCACCTTTTGCTGCGATTACAGCTGCAAGTTGCTTGGGGTATGTCTCTATCAGTTTTGTACATCGAGAGACTGAAATTCTTGCCCATTCTTCCTTGGCAAACAGCTCGAGCTCAGTGAGGTTGGATGGAGATCGTTTATGAACAGCAGTTTTCAGCTCTTTCCATAGATTCTCGATTGGATTCTGGTCTGGACTTTGACTTGGCCATTCTAACGCCTGGATACGTTTATTTGTGCACCATTCCATTGTAGATTGTGCTTTATGTTTGGGATCATTGTCTTGTTGGAAGACAAATCTCCGTCCCAGTCTCAGGTCTTTTGCAGACTCCAACAGGTTTTCTTCAAGAATGGCCCTGTATTTAGCTCCATCCATCTTCCCATCAATTTTAACCATCTTCCCTGTCCCTGCTGAAGAAAAGCAGGCCCAAACCATGATGCTGCCACCACCATGTTTGACAGTGGGGATGGTGTGTTCAGGGTGATGAGCTGTGTTGCCTTTACGCCAAACATATCGCTTGGCATTGTTGCCAAAAAGTTCGATTTTGGTTTCATCTGACCAGAGCACCTTCTCCCACATGTTTGGTGTGTCTCCCAGGTGGCTTGTTGCAAACTTTAAACGGCACTTTTTATGGATATCTTTGAGAAATGTCTTTCTTCTTGCCACTCTTCCATAAAGGCCAGATTTGTGCAGTGTATGACTGATTGTTGTCCTATGGACAGACTGTCCCACCTCAGCTGTAGATCTCTGCATTTCATCCAGAGTGATCATGGGCCTCTTGGCTGCATCTCTGATCAGTCTTCTCCTTGTTTGAGATGAAAGTTTAGAGGGACGGTCGGATCTTGGTAGATTTGCAGTGGTATGATACTCCTTCCATTTCAATAAAATCGCTTGCACAGTGCTCCTTGGGATGTTTAAAGTTTTGGAAATAATTTTGTATCCAAATCCGGCTTTAAACTTCTCC
>JARQOD010000003.1:218015946-218052277 GCA_033576555.1 Oophaga sylvatica | reverse complement strand
GATTTTTCCGGTACCGAAATTCGGACGGTGAACCACCTGGAGTACCAGACAGGCTGATCCTGGGCTAACCCCCCTGCTGTTAAAAACCAAATTAGTAACACCTTTCAGATAAGGCCCCCGTGGATGGAGGTGAGAACAGATGATTTTAGCTTTTCCCAATTGCAAACCCTTCTTCAGCTTCCTTGCTCATACACTGTCAGCTCTGCTACATTGCCCTCCCCCACATGCCTGCCAAGATAAGGTAAAATTTAAAAATTTATATTATACTCAATGAAGCCAAAGGCATGTGGTACTTCTGCAAAGACATAAGATAGCACTGATCTCCTGACTAGACAAAATTGCTTGAGCAAAGCAGACACAAGGGGGATAAAATCTCGTAACGGGAGGTGATAAAAGGTTTGTAATGTAAACACTAAACTTAGTTGACTCCCCCCCCCCCCCTTTCTCCATTTGCTGAGCAGGGGGGTACCCAGGAATCAGGCTTTTTTAACATCTGACACACCAAAATTTTTAAAAACTATAGGGGGAGTGTTCTTTCCTTTAAATTTGCGCCTGCTTATGAGGGTCACAGCATACAGGAAGAAGATGAACTCCCCCCGATTGAAAATCGTCTATAAAAAACCTTTGGGTTAAAAAATTAAATCAAAAGTGCAAATACTTTGATTGCTAAAATCTCTGTAACAAGAGGGGGAATAAAAAAAATACAGATATACATGATTACAATTTCCAGGACTATGAACCGTGTCCATTTAACATAAAAATCGGTAAAAAATCTTTTTTAAATGGAAACGTCGGAAATTTTTGCTATTAAAGAAGCCGCACAGTGCCGGGCGATCCGATTCCAGATTTTTCATCCTGCTGCTTGTTGGATACCAAACATGTATAGTTTATTTTTATTTTGTGGGGAATTTGTTTTTCAAAATTGTATAAAAAAAGTTTTTGCGTTGTTGCCCTTTTCCCAGACACTAGCTTTTTTAATTTTAAAGGGGGGTGATGGGCTTATTTTTTGCACCCACTGACATTTTTATTTTTTACCATTTTGGGGTAGATACAATGTTTTGATTGTCTCTTATTGCATTTTATTGCTATGCTGTGGTGGCCAAAAAATAATAATTCTGGTATTTTGATTTTTTTTTCTCATTACGCCTTTTACCAATCTAATTAATTTACTTTATATTTTGATAGATCAGACATTTATGAATGCAGTGATACCAATATGAACATATAGAGAAAAACTATAATTGAAAGGTTAACACCTGTTCTGTGTTTTGGTGGTCACTCCCTTGTCCCTTATACACCCTGCTACGATACCCCTGAGTGTATGTGTGTTGTGTGTGTGCTTTGTGGGATTTGTTGCTTGGTCCACAAGTGGTATGATGGAATGGGAACCTTAAATGGAACCTATCAGCAGGATTGTGCACAGTAACCTACACACAGTGTCAGGTTGGTGCCGTTATACTGATTAAAATGATACTTTGGTTGATGAAATCTGTCTTGTGGTTGTTGTTTAATCTTTATTTTCAGTTTTGATTTAATGAGATTCTCGTACCAGTGGGGGATCTTTGATTAGGTATTCATCAGTATGGCTTGCCACATATTTTACATAATGATTAATATATATATTGGAAAAAAATCACCTTCTGCAGGCAGGTGCCGGCGGCGGCGCCTGCGCCATAGCATGATCGCATCTATAATGTATGTTTAATTATTTTATTTGATGGTATACATAAATTCATTAAATCATATCGCCGATAACTGCTACTGTGCAAACGCGGCTGGCGCCATTTTCAGACTGATTTTTTTTATGACTTTAAGTTGTTTGCACGTTAATGACCGGGCCAATTTTTACAATTCTGACCACTGTCTCTTTATGAGGTTATAACTCTGGAACGCTTTAACGGATCTTGGCAATTCTGAGAACTTTTTCTCGTGACATATTGTACTTCATGTTAGTGGTAAAATTTCTTTGATATAACTTGCGTTTATTTATGAAAAAAAACGGAAATTTTTTTTTCAGGAAGTTATAAGGGTTAAAAGTTGACCAGCGATTTCTCATTTTTACATTTTTACAACAAAATTTACAAAACCATTTTTATTAGGGACCACCTCACATTTGATGTCACTTTGAGGGATCTATATGGCAGAAAATACTCAGTAGTGACACCATTCTAAAAACTACACCCTTCAAGGTACTCAAAACCACATTCAAGAAGTTTATTAACCCTTCAGGTGCTTCACAGGAATTTTTGGAATGTGGAAGGAAAAAATGAACATTTAACTTTTTAGTCACCAAAATTATATTTTACATACAATTTTTTTATTTTCACAAGGGTAAAATGGAGAAAATTGACAGATAAAGTTGTTGTGCAATTTCTCCTGAGAAAGCCGATACCCCATATGCAGGGGAAAAAACACTGTTTGGGCGCACAGCAGGGCTTGGAAGGGAAGGAGCGCCGTTTGACTTTTCAAACCAAAATTATTTGGAATTGAGATCAGAGGCCATGTCACGTTTGGAGAGCCCCTGATGTGCCTAAACAATGGAAACCCCCACAAGTGACACCATTTTGCAAACTAGACCCCCTAATGAACTTATCTAGATGTGTGGTGAGCACTTTGAACCCCCAAGTGCTTCACACAAGTTTATAACGTTGAGCCGTGAAGAAAAATCATGTTTTTTTCCAAAAACATGAACTTTTAGTCCCAAATTTTTTATTTTCCCAATGGTAAGAGCAGAAATTGGACCCCATATTTGGGGGGAACCACTGTTTGGGCGCACAGCAGGGCTTGGAAGGGAAGGAGCGCCATTTGACATTTTCAAACCAAAATTGGCTGTAATTGAGATCGGATGCCATGTCGCATTTGGAGAGCCCCTGATGTGCCTAAACAATGGAAACCCCCCAATTCTAACTCCAACCCTAACCCCAACACACCCCTAACCCTAATCCCAACCCTAACCATAACCCTAACTGCAAACCCAACACACACCCCTAACCCTAATCCCAACCCTAACCCTAATCTCAACCCTAACCGTAATCCAAACCCTAACCCCAACTCTAGCCCCATCTCTAACCCTAACTTTAGCCCCAACACTTACCCTAACTTTAGCCCCAACCCTAACCCTAATTTATTTTTCCCTAACTAAGGAGGTGATAAAGGGGGGTTTGATTTACTATTTATAGCGGGTTTTTATGTTTGGCAGCTGTCATACACTAAAAGATGCTTTTTATTGCAAAAATAGTTTTTGCATCACCATATTTTGAGAGCTCTAATTTTTCCATATTTTGGCCCACAGAGTCATGTGAGATCTTGTTTTTTGCGGACAAGTTGACGTTTTTGGTACAATTTTCGGGCGCATGACATTTTTTGATCGCTTTTTATTCCGATTTTTGGTAGGCAGAATGAACAAAAAACAGCAATTCATGAATTTCTTTTGGGGGGGTCGTTTATACCATTCCGTGTGTGGTAAAATTGATAAGACAATTTTATTCTTCGGGTCAGTACGATTACGGCAATAACTCATATCATTTTTTTATGTTTTGGTTCTTTTATACAATAAAAACTATTTTATAGAAAAAATAATTATTTTTGCATCACTTTATTCTGAGAGCTATAACTTTTTATTTTTTTTGCTGATGATGCTGTAAGGGGGCTATTTTTTTGCGGGACAAGATGACGTTTTCAGCGGTACCCCGTTTACTTATATCCGTTTTTTTGATTGCGTGTTATTCCACCTTTTGTTCGGCGGTATGATGATAAAGCATTGTTTTTTGCCTTGTTTTATGTTTTTTTTATGGTGTTCACTAAAGGGGTTAACTAATGGGACAGTTTTATAGGACGGGTCGTTACGGATGCAGAGATACCAAATATGTGTACTTTTATTGTTTAGATGTTATTTTTAATTAAAATATTTATTTATTGATAGAATAAATATTGATTTTTTCATTATTATTTTTTAAAATATTTTTACAATTATTTACTTTTTTTTTAATTCTTACTTTTACACTTTGTCCCACTATGGGACAATCATTTTGTGCAGGCTGATCGCTTCTATAGCATGCAGATCTGCATGCTATAGAAGCTGTCAGCGCTGCAGCTTCTATTACACTGACCTGAGAGACTTCCTGGTCATCACTGTGCATGACAGGAAGTCCCTCAGGTCTGGAAACCCGGATGTCGTCTTGACGACATCGGGTCTCCATGGCAGTGATCGTGATCCTGCGGCAAGCAGCGGGGTCTCCTATCCAAAAGCAGAGGGGCTGTCAGTCCCTCTGCAGCCACCGGTACGCTGCGATTATGTTTGATCGCAGTGTGCCGGGGAGTTAAAGTGCCGGGAGCAGTCCGTGACCGTTCCTGGCACTTAGTTCCAGCTGTACGCTGTGAGAATCAGCTGACACCCGGCCGCGATCGGCCGCGCTCCCCCCGTGAGCGTGGCCGATCGACTATGACGTGCTATCCCATCCATGGGCATACCGGCCCAGGTCATATGGACGGGATAGTACGTCAAATGGCAGAAAAGGGTTGAATACACATTATAGATGCATTAATGCTGAAGAGCAGGCACCGCCTGCCTACAGAAGATGATTTTTTTTCCAATATATATAATATTCATTATGTAAAATAGGTGGCAGGTCAGTGAGGGATCAGTGACCTGTCAGAAGCCATACTGATGAATAGCTAATCAGAGTGCCACATGAAGACCTCCCCACAGGCCGCCCCGGTGCACGAGCATATCATTAACTCAAAACTGAAAATAAAGATTAAACAACAACCATAAGATCGATTTCATCAACCAAGGTATCATTTTAATAAGTATTAGGCTGGTTTTACACTTGCCGTGTTTTTGCTGGCCATTTTTGCGGCCCCAATGCATTTCTTTGGGGCTGCAAAAATGGGCCGCAAAAATTAGCAGGATGGCTGTGCTACATATGGCCGTGAGGGTTGTATTTGCAGCCGTGAAAAAATATCGAGCTTGCTCGATATTTTTGACGGCTTACGGACATGGCCGTAATGCATTTCAATGGTACTGCAAAAACAACATTAGCTTGTTTTTGCGGTACACCGTATTTGCCGATCGCCGTTTTTTCCCTGCTATTTGTTATAACAGGGAAAAGCGGCGATCCGAGAAGGTTTTTTGCGGCCCATTTTTGCAGAAGAACGTGGAAATTATGGCCCGCAAAAAAGGCTCTGCAAAAACGGACCGCACAAAACACGGCAAGTGTAAAACCAGCCTAATGGCTCCAACCTGACTCTGTACTCAGCACAATCCTGTTGACAGGTTCCCTTGAAATTCATGCCACAAATCGGGTAGGCCAACAACCGGTTTAAAAAAGTTCAAAACAGCTTTACTTGAATTCTTCAATGTGGTTTTCTAAACTTAGTATGTGTCAGGCGTTGTCACAGATGACAGGAAGGTGGGTGGGTTGTTGCGCAAATCACATTACTGTCACCAGTAAAGCCCCGTCACACTAAGCGAGATCACTAGTGAGATCGCAGAAGCGTCACTGATTTTGTAACGCAACAGCGACCTAGCCAGCGATCTTGCTTAGTGTGACATGCAGCGACGACCAGCCCCCTGCTGGGTATCGCTGATCGTTGTCGAATGGCCTGGACCATTTTTCATCATTGGTGTCCCGCTGGCCAGCGCGCATCGCTGTGTGTGACAGCGGGAGACCAACGATCAGTGAGCTGGTATCCAATGTACACATCGGGTAACTAAGGGCTGTGCAGCGCCTAGTTACCCGATATGTACCCTGGATACCGGCTCACAGCTTCTGCTGTAGAGCGCTGGGAGCCAGTATCTAGGGTACATATCGGGTAACTAGGCACCGCGCAGCCCTTAGTTACCCGATGTTTAGCCTGGATACCAGCGTGCTCGCTGGTCCTGATCGCTGGTGAGTCTGCCTAAGCGACAGCTCACCAGCGATCAGCTAATGATGTCCCAGCGATCCCATCCAGGTCGGATCATTGGTGGGATCGCTGGGACATTGAAGAGTGTGACAGGACCCTTAGTCACAGGTGACACTGGAGAGATCACACAGTTATCACCAGTTTGTCAGGGGAACTCAACTCCGCTGTCTTCAAATGCAATTGACTGATGATTGATGGACGCTGACACAACTGCTTCCACTACTAGGATGGTCATTGGGGAACTCACAGTAAGCGTATGTTATATATAGTAGCATGTAAAAGTTTGGGCACCCCTGGTCAAAATTACTGCTTTTGTGAACAGATAAGCAAGTTGAGAATGATCTCTAAAAGACCTAAAGTTAAAGATGACACATTTTCTTTGTATTTTAGGCAAACAAAAATATATATTGTCATTTTTTACATTTCAAAAATTACAATAAGGAAAATGGGCAGATGTAAAAGTTTTTTGTAGATTTGTGTGCTCAGATAACTTTGACCAAGGTTTCAGACCTTAATTAGCCTGTTAGTCTTATGGCTTGTTTACTATCATCGTTAGTAATGGCCAGATGATACAAATTTCCCAGCTTTATAAAAACTCACCCTCCTCTAACCTTGTGCCAAAAAACAGCAGCCATGCTGTCACGATCCATTTTTGGATCTGTGGCAGATTTTGCGTTTCATATTAAAACTTTTTTGTTTTAGTCCATCGGAGGTAAATGTCTGGTGTATTTACATTGCTGCTGAGTTTGCTGATGCAGGTGGTGACCACTTCCACCATCCTTTAAAAGGTCACCTGATGCATCAGCTGATGGTTGGTGATACAGGTCTTTCTGAAGACCAACCAAGCAGGAGAAGAAGCTTCCTGAGTGCAGTTGTGCTTCAGCTATTACCTTGATCTGGTGACTTTATCCTGCTCTGTGTAGCTTTACAGCAGAAAGCTAAGTGTGGTGTTTTCGTTGCCTTTACCCTTTGTTGTTTGCTCCTTCCCTTTGTGTTTCATTATTGCAGTGGTGTGACTAGTGCTCTCACCGGCCTGCTTCCTACCTAGGGATTAGCGCAGGGCTTGTGAGAGTTTAAGGTATCCTGCTCGGCAACGGAGTAAAAGAACACGTACAGGATAATAGGGAGATCAGGGCACAGATTTAGGTGAGTGCAGGAGGTGTCCTGTTATGTTTTGGTAGCTGAGGAGAGCAGGCAAAAACGGCAATACACCAGAGAGGTTGGAAACTACTGGATTGCAGTACCCTGACTAACCACCATAACTAAAGGCAGCCGTGGAGCGTTCCTACGTTGGTCCTAGACGCCTCGTAACAGCCTGAGAGGTTAACTACACCTAAAGATAGAAAGAGGAAAGCTATCTGCCCCGGAGCAGATCCCCAAAGAACATAGGAAGCCCCAAACATGTAATGGCGGTTAGACAAGAGGAAATACAGACACAGACAGAAAAGAGTATGAGCAAACGCTGGGACCCAATCTGCCTAAACAGAAAAGGATAGGAAGGATACTTACTGCAATCCAAAAAAACCCTAAAAAAAAGCCAATGCTACTAATTGCAAAAACACCTGAGATCACATGACCTCTACCACCTAAATTAGTTCTCTGGTGTAACAAAACTAAGCCGCAGCCACTGAAAAAACTGGAAAAGGCAAATGAACAAACAACAGTGGCTCCAGAGGAACCGAGAGGAGCCCAAGCCCCCCGGGGACGGGAACCTGGCCAACCTCACAGAAATGCAGAGAAATATGCAAATGGCAAGCACAAAAAACAAAAACAGAAAATATCTTATCTGAGAGCAGGAGAAGAGGCAAGTCTCAGCAAGCTTCCAAGTGAACCAGGAAACAATGTTGAGACAAGAACAATTGATCACCGGCAACCATGATGGGGGAAACCTCCCTTATATCCAGCCAGTCTGTGATTCCTGATTGCCAATCCTCATTGAATGGTTCAGTACTGTTTGTAACCACCAGAGGGAGCTTCTGCTCAGAATTCATTTCTAAAACATTCACAACAGTACCCCCCCCCCTTGTGGAGGGTCACCGAACTCTCATTTATGCAACCAGGTCGGTCAGGATGAGCTCTGTGATATGCACGGATCAGTCTCCTAGCATGGATGTCCGAAGCAAACACCCAAGAATTGTCCTCCTGACCATAACCTCTCCACTTAACCAAATACTGGAGTTTCCGTCTAGAAAAATGAGAATCCAATATTTTCTCAACCACATACTCCAGATTGCCCTCAACCAAAACAGGGTCAGGAGGCGCAGCCATAGGAACCTGTTATGAATGGGTTTGAGATGAGTTCTGAGCAGAGGCTCCCTCTGGTGGTTACAAGCAGTGCTGGTCTGTCCAGTGAAGATTGTGAGGACTGGGAATCAGGTGTTACTGACTGGTCTTATATAAGGGAGTCACCTTCCCATCAGGGTTGCCGGTGATCAATTGTTCTGGTCTGAATCCTTTATTCCAGTTTCCCTTGTAGCCTGCTGTGTCGTGTCTGCATCTCCTGCTAACAGATAAGACTTTTTCTTCTTTTGTGTTTTTGCTATATTTTTGCATTTTGTCCTGCACTTCTGTGGGGGCCTTCAGGGTCCCCTCCGGGGGCTTCTGCCCTCTCAGTTTTGTTCAGCCACTGATGTTTGTACTTTTGCTTTTTCCAGTTTTTTCAGTGGCTGCTGTTTTGATTTTGTTACACCAGAGAACTAATTTAGGTGGAAGAGGTCGTGTGATCTCAGGTGTTTTTGAAATTAGTAGAGTTGGTGCCTTTCAGGGTTTTCTGGGATTGCAGTAAGTACCCTTCCTATCCTTTTCTATTTAGTTAGTTTGGGCCCCAGCGTTTGCTCATACTATTTTCTTTCTGTGTCAGTATTTCATCTTGTCTAACCGCCATTACATGTTTGGGGGCTTTCTTTTATCTTTGGGGTTCTGCTCCGGGGCAGATAGCTTTCCTATTTCTATCTTTAGGTGTAGTTAGTTTCTCAGGCTGTGACGAGGCGTCTAGGACCAACGTAGGAACGCTCCACGGCTGCCTCTAGTTGTGGTGGTTAGTCAGGGTACTGCAATCTCATAGATTCCAACTGCTCTGGTGTATTGCCTTTTTTACCTGCACTCCTCAGCTACCGAAACATAACAGGAACCACTGGCTCGACAGACCTCTTCAATAAGGACTTGTGGAACACCTTATGGATCTTAAATGTCCCTGGAAGAAGAAAACGAAAGGAAACAGGATTAAGAATCTCCATGATCTTATAAGGTCCAATGAACCTAGGCTTAAACTTAGGAGATGCAACTCTCATAGGGATATTTCTTGAGGACAACCAGACCAAGTCCCCCACTTTAAACCGAGGACCATCAGTCCTATGCCGGTTGGCAAACCGCTTTGCCTTCTCCTGAGAGAGGGACAACCTCTCCACTACCTGGTCCCAAATCTGCTGCATACGCTCCACAACAGAGTCAACACCCGGACAGACAGAAGCCTCCGTCTGTCCCAAAGAAAATCGAGGGTGAAACCCAAAATTCTCAATAAAGCAATATAATAGAGGTATACCCCAAAATGTATTTCAATGTATAGCAGCAAAAGAAATGGGGATGTAAAACTTAACATTTAATGAACCTAATGTTAAAAAGGGGACACACAGATAATTACCATCCTCCAAACAAACAGTGAGGATACATGATATAATCAGAGAGTAAAGTCCAATAGGGACTACAAAATAGGAGATATAAATATAAACCAGACAACTTATAGTTTGCTCTGCACCGCAAGAGC
Organism: Oophaga sylvatica; assembly: GCA_033576555.1. NCBI lineage: Eukaryota > Metazoa > Chordata > Amphibia > Anura > Dendrobatidae > Oophaga > Oophaga sylvatica. The sequence continues at coordinate 218,042,607 of JARQOD010000003.1, read as the reverse complement.
AAAAAATTGACTACCTAAATGCAAGTGTATGCATCGCTTATTTGTAAGTCATTTGTCTGGAACGCAATCAAACGTATGTGAGACAGTATGTATAAAAGGAATGATCTCACCCATTTGAATGGAGATATGCGCTCCAAAATTCATCTCCTAATAAAATATGCATCTGGTCATTTCCAGAGTAGATAAGGCCCTTTCCCAACGCGTTTCCTCCTTTCAGGATTCATCAGGGGATATGGCGACTAGAGACATCTATATCAAATGCATTGCTCTCATGGGGAGAAAAATCATATAACTCCTCCTTATATCAATTAATAAGACACTCCCACCACCATTCAAACCAATCAGTGCAAAACAAAATAATGAATCACCAATCAAACGTGATGTGCATGGTTTAAAAATACATGCCTGTCTAATGAGCTCATAATCATGTTGAAACGCACGCCACATACTACGAAATGCATATAGCGATCTCACCGTTTGCCAAATAGTGATCGCGCGCCCTATATTAGTGGCGCATGCGCATTTAGTGACTTCCGGTAATCGCATTCATTGGACCTCCGGTCTACTGAGACTACGTCATTGGCGTCCAACTCTGTGATGTAAAAACCACCACACGCATGCGTGATACAAATTAAGTGGCTTACGATGTATAAATTCAGATCGCACATTTCAAGAACAACACAGAACGCACAATTGTGTTGTGTCCTATATTGGGACGTTGAATTAAATCGCAAATTGCGACGAAGGTATAACGCTAATATAAAAGTTGTCACTGCACAACAGAAGCATCAAAATACAAATATATTGCGTCCCTAATGGTGTCATTAAATCTTATTTTAACCAGTATCACTTATTGCGACCAAAATCATGCCATCTTAGGTGACATTCAATAGTTCACCAAAATCTGACATTAACCATATAGAAACATAAGAAAGGACGCGCAAGATCATTTTAGCTCATTTTAACTCATTCAATACCGTTATTAACACAGACATAGTATACAAATCCCCAAACGAAGAAAATTGGAGATTAATCCTCTCGCACTAAGAGGTAAATCAAAAAAATATATTAAAGGAGCATCCACATGAGGTGTCCCATGGTACTCCAATCCAGAATATAGATATGGAGAAGAAGGAATATCCTTCTATGTAGAAAAAATAATAATTGGAGCTTCGGCTGGCTTACCACACTATGGAACGATACTTCAATGATTTCATTGATGTATTTGAAGAAGTTGTAAAGGATATAAAATACATAATCAAATATGGAGACCAGCATCCATAGGTCATAATAAAATAACATTTCAATTTTGGAAGGGAAAAAAAAAGGAAAAAGAAAAGCCTGACAGATCCCTATCAGGTACCTATTTCCATCCGACCCTACCTAGCAGCGGAGGTTGGAGCCCTAAATTCCTGCGCAAGTGGCCCCCCCGGTCCACGGCGGCTGACCCTAACTAAATCACCCTGCACAACCCTATACTAGAGAAAGCAGGAGTAAGAAAGTTGTTCATTTAAACCATATGGAGAGAAAGACCATTAGAGAGTTTAGGAGGAGAATTGGTGAGCACATGAGAGATATAGCGAGGAAGATGGATACACCTGTGGCCAGGCACATCAATCTCAAGCATGGGGAGACCCTAATGCAATAAAATTCATGGGCATTGATAAAGTACCCAGACCGATTCGTGGTGGTGACTGGGACAATTTAATATTACAACGAGAGACAAAGTGGATTTTTCGACTAAAAACTGTCTCTCCATATGGTTTAAATGAACAACTTTCTTACTCCTGCTTTCTCTAGTATAGGGTTGTGCAGGGTGATTTAGTTAGGGTCAGCCGCCGTGGACCGGGGGGGCCACTTGCGCAGGAATTTAGGGCTCCAACCTCCGCTGCTAGGTAGGGTCGGATGGAAATAGGTACCTGATAGGGATCTGTCAGGCTTTTCTTTTTCCTTTTTTTTCCCTTCCAAAATTGAAATGTTATTTTATTATGACCTATGGATGCTGGTCTCCATATTTGATTATGTATTTTATATCCTTTACAACTTCTTCAAATACATCAATGAAATCATTGAAGTATCGTTCCATAGTGTGGTAAGCCAGCCGAAGCTCCAATTATTATTTTTTCTACATAGAAGGATATTCCTTCTTCTCCATATCTATATTCTGGATTGGAGTACCATGGGACACCTCATGTGGATGCTCCTTTAATATATTTTTTTGATTTACCTCTTAGTGCGAGAGGATTAATCTCCAATTTTCTTCGTTTGGGATTTGTATACTATGTCTGTGTTAATAACGGTATTGAATGAGTTAAAATGAGCTAAAATGATCTTGCGCGTCCTTTCTTATGTTTCTATATGGTTAATGTCAGATTTTGGTGAACTATTGAATGTCACCTAAGATGGCATGATTTTGGTCGCAATAAGTGATACTGGTTAAAATAAGATTTAATGACGCCATTAGGGACGCAATATATTTGTATTTTGATGCTTCTGTTGTGCAGTGACAACTTTTATATTAGCGTTATACCTTCGTCGCAATTTGCGATTTAATTCAACGTCCCAATATAGGACACAACACAATTGTGCGTTCTGTGTTGTTCTTGAAATGTGCGATCTGAATTTATACATCGTAAGCCACTTAATTTGTATCACGCATGCGTGTGGTGGTTTTTACATCACAGAGTTGGACGCCAATGACGTAGTCTCAGTAGACCGGAGGTCCAATGAATGCGATTACCGGAAGTCACTAAATGCGCATGCGCCACTAATATAGGCGCGCGATCACTATTTGGCAAACGGTGAGATCGCTATATGCATTTCGTAGTATGTGGCGTGCGTTTCAACATGATTATGAGCTCATTAGACAGGCATGTATTTTTAAACCATGCACATCACGTTTGATTGGTGATTCATTATTTTGTTTTGCACTGATTGGTTTGAATGGTGGTGGGATTAATTGATATAAGGAGGAGTTATATGATTTTTCTCCCCATGAGAGCAATGCATTTGATATAGATGTCTCTAGTCGCCATATCCCCTGATGAATCCTGAAAGGAGGAAACGCGTTGGGAAAGGGCCTTATCTACTCTGGAAATGACCAGATGCATATTTTATTAGGAGATGAATTTTGGAGCGCATATCTCCATTCAAATGGGTGAGATCATTCCTTTTATACATACTGTCTCACATACGTTTGATTGCGTTCCAGACAAATGACTTACAAATAAGCGATGCATACACTTGCATTTAGGTAGTCAATTTTTTGCTCTTGCGGTGCAGAGCAAACTATAAGTTGTCTGGTTTATATTTATATCTCCTATTTTGTAGTCCCTATTGGACTTTACTCTCTGATTATATCATGTATCCTCACTGTTTGTTTGGAGGATGGTAATTGTCTGTGTGTCCCCTTTTTAACATTAGGTTCATTAAATGTTAAGTTTTACATCCCCATTTCTTTTGCTGCTATACATTGAAACCCAAAATTGCAGAAAAATGGAGACATCAAAGTGGCAAAGCTTGCCCTATTATTAAGAGCAAACTCAGCCAAAGGCAAAAAAGAGACCCAGTCATCTTGATCAGCCGATACAAAGCATCTCAGATAAGTCTCCAATGTCTGGTTTGTTCTCTCAGTTTGTCCATTGGTCTGAGGATGAAAAGCAGAGGAGAAAGACAATTGAACACCAAGTTTAGAACAAAAAGTCCTCCAAAATCTGGAAACAAACAGGACTCCTCTGTCAGACACAATGTTCTCAGGAATGCCGTGTAACCGAACCACGTGCTGAAGGAACAAAAGCACCAATTCGGAGGAGGAAGGCAACTTAGGTAATGGCACAAGATGTATCATCTTGGAAAACCTATCACATATCACCCAGATATCGGTCATTCTCTGAGAAACAGGGAGGTCAGAAATAAAATCCATAGAGATATGGGTCCATGGTCTCTTGGCACAGGCAATGGCATCAACAAACCACTAGAGCAAGAGCAAGGCTTGGAGCGAGAGCAAGTCCCACAGGACTGCACAAACTCCCTGAAGTCACGAGACAAAGTAGGCCACCAAAAGGACCGACTCACCAAGTCTCTGGTACCAAAAATTCCGGATGATCGGCCAACGCGGAACAATGAATCTCAGACATCACACTCTTCTTCCACTGGTCTGGGACAAACAATTTCCCAACAGGGCAGCGCTCGGGTTTATCCTCCTGACACCCCTCCAGAGCCAGTCTGAAATTGGGCGAGATGGTGGAAAGAACTACACCCTCTTTCAAAATAACAGCAGGATCAGATAACTCAGGAGAGTCCACAAGGAAACTCCTTGAGAGGGCATCCGCCTTAACATTCTTAGTGCCAGGAAGAAAGGAAACCACAAAATTAAAACGTGTGAAAAACAAGGCCCACCTGGCCTGTCTAGGATTAAGTCGCTTGGCTGATTCCAGATAAACCAGATTCTTATGGTCCGTGAGGACCACCACCTGATGTTTGGCTCCCTCCAGCCAATGTCTCCACTCTTCAAAAGCCCACTTCATGGCCAATAACTCCCGATTACCCACGTCATAATTACGTTCAGTTGGAGAAAATTTTCGAGAGAAAAAAGCACAAGGGTTACTTTTAGAGGTCTCAGGATCTCTTTGGGACAAAACAGCACCTACCCCAATTTCAGAGGCATCAACCTCCACCTGAAATGGCAGAGAAACATCAGGCTGCCGTAGAACAGGAGCAGAAGTGAATCTCTGTTTAAGTTCATGAAACGCAGAAACTGCCTCAGGAGGCCAATTCACCACATCAGAACCCTTTTTGGTCAAATCAGTCAATGGTTTAACAATAACAGAGAAATTACCAATAAATTTCCGATAAAAATCTCTGAAGAGTCTTTAATGAAGTAGGTTGGACCCAATCACAAATGGCCTGAACCTTGACCGGGTCCATTTCAATAACAGATGGAGACGAAATGAATCCCAGAAATGAGATCCTCTGTACGCCAAAAAGACACTTTGAGCCCTTCACATACAGAGCATTCTCTCTCAAAATCTGGAACACAGTCCGAACATGTTTCACATGAGAGTCCCAGTCATTGGAAAAAATCAAGATATCATCCAAATAAACAATTAGAAATTTATCCACAAAATCCCTGAAAATATCATTCATGAAGGATTGGAAGACGGAAGGAGCATTAGTGAGCCCAAAGGGCATCACTAGGTACTCAAAATGCCCCTCTGGGGTATTAAACGCCATCTTCCATTCATCCCCGTGCTTAATGCGAATAAGATTGTACGCCCCCCTGAGGTCAAGCTTGGTAAACCAAGTAGCATTTTTCACCCTGGAAAACAGGTCAGAAATCAAGGGTAACGGATATTGATATTTCACAGTGATATTGTTCAAGAGACGATAATCAATACACGGCCTTAATGAACCATCCTTTTTGGCCACAAAGAAAAAACCGGCACCCAAGGGTGAAGAGGATGGTCTGATATGACCCTTCTCCAATGACTCCTTAATATAAGACCGCATAGCGTCATGTTCAGGTACAGACAAGTTAAAAAGGCGACCTTTAGGGAATTTACTACCAGGCACTAATTCAATAGCGCAGTCATAGCTCCTATGGGGGGGCAAGGATGCAGATTTACTTTCGCTAAACACATCAGAAAAATCAGTCAAAAAGTCAGGAACATCTTGAGCCAGGGGAGAGGCAGAAAAAACAGGAGAGTTGGCATTAACACATTGGCAGCCCCAACTGGTTACAGACACAGATTTCCAATCCAAAACAGGATAATGAGACTGCAACCAAGGGAAACCTAGTACAATAATGTCCTGCAGATTATACAGCACCAAAAATTTGCAACTCTCCTGATGATCCGGTTCAACCCTCATTATCACCTGAGTAGAGAACTGGGGTTTATTCTCAGCCAAAGGGGTAGAATCAATCCCCAGTAGGGGAATAGACTTCCGTAGGGGTATCAAGGGAAACCCACAACGTTTAGCAAAATCAAAATCCATCAGGTTAATAGCTGCTCCCGAATCAACAAAAGCCTGAGCAGAAAATGTGGACAGGGAGCAAATCAGGGTAACAGTCAACAGAAATTTAGTCTGAACACTACCCAAGACAACTGAGCGTGCAAAACGTCTTCCCCGCTTAGGGCAGACTGAAATAGCATGAGAGGCATCACCACAGTAGAAACATAACCCATTGCGTTTTCGAAACTCATGACGCTGTGCCCCAGAAGCCACTCTATCACACTGCATGGGTTCAGAAGCTGGTTCACAAGGCAACACTATTCTACGCATACTTGTACACTCATGCAAACGTCTGTCAATTTGAATCGCTAATGACATAGAATCATTGAGACCAGAGGGAGCAGGGAAACCCACCATAACATCTTTTACATTCTCTGACAGACACTTCCGAAAAAGGGCTGCCAAAGCATCATCATTCCATTTGGTCAGGACTATTGTTGAGCATTCCGATACCGCAAGTATCGGGTATCGGCCGATATTCGCTGTATCGGAATTCCGATACTTAGTTCCGATATTTTTCATATATCGTATACCGGAATCGGAAGTTCCCATAATTCTTTGAGAGGCAATGTGATTTTAGTCAGCCAATGAGGAATCTTATGAAGTGTGGGCACATCCTGTAATGCTGCGGTCATCTTAACTAATGGCATGGCTGTGATTGGCTGCTGAAATGATGTCAGAATGCACTATAAAAGGCGCCGCCGCCATTTAGCGTCACTGTGCTGTGAACTCAGTTAGGGACAGAACGCTGCTGTGCTGACTCTGAGGGACAGTTAGAGATTGCGATTTAGTGTACTGTGCTGTAGGCAGGCTAGCACCAACCGCTGTGTAAAGCTTCCTTTTGCCTTGCAGTGTTGTTTTAACAGCTCTGTGCAAGGTGTGTGTGTGAGAGTGCAGGTGACGCTGCAGTTTGCTCTGCATCCACCGCTGTTTGTAGGCATCTGCACGTGTCACTCACTGACTCTTTTTTTATTTTATTTTGTGGAATTGGTGCAGCTCCATTATATTTGAAAAAAATCTAATCTATTAGTGTGACGCGCTTCCATCCGTATACAATACATTGGTTGCAAACACTATAGAAGTACAGAAAGGAGCCTTTCACAGATAGTGAATAGTTGTGTTTCAGTGTTCACTGCAGTCTGTGAGGTTTTGATTTTTTGAGTGCAGATCACGCTCCAGTTAGTTCTTCAACCACTGCTGGTTGTAGTCTGCTGAGCGTGTGTCACTGCCTCATCCTTCACATTTTTCTCTAATTGGTGCTGCTCCATTATATTTGAAAAAAATCTAATCTATTAGTGTGACGCGCTTCCATCCGTATACAATACATTGGTTGCAAACACTATAGAAGTACACAAAGGAGCCTTTCACAGATAGTGAACAGTTGTGTTTCAGTGTTCACTGCAGTCTGTGAGGTTTTGATTTTTTGAGTGCAGATCACGCTCCAGTTAGTTCTTCAACCACTGCTGGTTGTAGTCTGCTGAGCGTGTGTCACTGCCTCATCCTTCACATTTTTCTCTAATTGGTGCTGCTCCATTATATTTGAAAAAAATCTAATCTATTAGTGTGACGCGCTTCCATCCGTATACAATACATTGGTTGCAAACACTATAGAAGTACACAAAGGGGCCTTTCACAGCTACTGAACAGTTGTCTGCAGTGTTCACTGTAGTCTGTGAGCTTTTCATTTTTTGAGTGCAGATTACGCTCCAGTTAGTTCTTCAACCACTGCTGGTTGTAGTCTGCTGAGCGTGTGTCACTGCCTCATCCTTCACATTTTTCTCTAATTGGTGCTGCTCCATTATATTTGAAAAAAATCTAATCTATTAGTGTGACGCGCTTCCATCCGTATACAATACATTGGTTGCAAACACTATAGAAGTACACAAAGGGGCCTTTCACAGATAGTGAACAGTTGTGTTTCAGTGTTCACTGCAGTCTGTGAGGTTTTGATTTTTTGAGTGCAGATCACGCTCCAGTTAGTTCTTCAACCACTGCTCGTTGTAGTCTGCTGAGCGTGTGTCACTGCCTCATCCTTCACATTTTTCTCTAATTGGTGCTGCTCCATTATATTTGAAAAAAATCTAATCTATTAGTGTGACGCGCTTCCATCCGTATACAATACATTGGTTGCAAACACTATAGAAGTACACAAAGGGGCCTTTCACAGATAGTGAACAGTTGTGTTTCAGTGTTCACTGCAGTCTGTGAGGTTTTGATTTTTTGAGTGCAGATCACGCTCCAGTTAGTTCTTCAACCACTGCTCGTTGTAGTCTGCTGAGCGTGTGTCACTGCCTCATCCTTCACATTTTTCTCTAATTGGTGCTGCTCCATTATATTTGAAAAAAATCTAATCTATTAGTGTGACGCGCTTCCATCCGTATACAATACATTGGTTGCAAACACTATAGAAGTACACAAAGGGGCCTTTCACAGCTACTGAACAGTTGTCTGCAGTGTTCACTGCAGTCTCTGAGGAATAACCACACTTAGGCCTTATAACTTTTCTGACTTTCTTTATCAATCTACCAAGATGAAGAAGGCAGGGAGTAAGGCACGTGGTCGTGGCCGTGGAGTTTCAGCAGGGAGAGGACGTGGGGATTCTATGGCTGCTGCCGCACCCAGTGATACAGCATCCACCAGTTTTCCCCGTGAGCGTTCCTTTATGCGCACTTTTGTAGGAGCTCAGCGTACCCCCCTGCTGCGGGAAGAACAAATTGAAGCCGTTGTTGGTTGGATGGCAGCCAATGCATCGACTTCAATTGCTTCCACCTCCTCTCAGGACCACAGCACTGTTGAACAACCATCTGTCTCTTCACCGCCTGCCAAATTGCCCAGGCAGTCAGAGAGTTCTGAACTGGAGCCAGCTGAGTCTCTGCTTCTGTTCTCAGAATCTGTTGGCTTGCAAACAGGGGCCCAGCCAAGCAGCATTCTGGAATGTGAAGAAGAGGCAGTATGCAGTGATGCGCAACAGCTGTGTCTCTCTGAATGTGAAGAGGCGGGTGAGCCAGTGCCGATGGTCAGCACACCGCAGAACGCATCTGATGATGATGAGACTCAGGTGCCAGTTTCTGTTGAGCATGGTGCTGACCAGACCACCCAACAGCAGCAGGTGTTGGAAGAGGGTAGTGGAGATGATGAGGTCCAAGACCCAACATGGCGTGAGGAACAGGAAGGTGGTGGTAGCAGCTCTGAGGAAGAGATTGCCCCAACGGTCCAAACAGTAGGGAGAGGTAGGCTGCAGACTCGGTTGCCTGTAGCCTCCAGTTTGGCACCCGTTCGTAGCATTTCTCTTCCAACAGCCAAAACGGGCGCTCCCAGGACTTGCACTGCGTGGTCCTTTTTTGACACACTTGCAGATGATATTTGCTATGTCAAATGCAAGCTGTGTAATCAAAAAGTAAAAAGAGGTAAAAGTGTCAGTAACCTTAATACCACAAATATGTGGAAACATGTGCGGTCAAAGCACGTGGTTGAGTTACAAAGACACACTGGAGATGTAGGCCAACCTACAGCAGCACCTACATCTTCAGCTCGTGTTGGAGCCTCTTCCTCCAGCTCACACACAGCTGGTTCGGCTTCCTCACAGGATCGCCATGGAAGAACCTCTGTCACTGTTGTCCAGAGACCCAGTGTTATTCCACCCACAGCTGCAAGTTCCCTGTCATCCTCGCACTCCCAGGCCACAAAACAGCCATCGGTAGCACAGGCATGGGATAAAAGACGGCCATACTCGGCAAACCATCCACGAGCACAGGCTCTGAATGCTGGCATTGCAAAACTCCTGTCCCTTGAAATGCTGTCATTCAGGCTGGTGGAGACTGACAGTTTCCGTAACTTAATGGCATTGGCAGTCCCACAATACAATGTGCCCAGCCGATTTTATTTCAGCAGGCAAGCCGTCCATGGTCTGCAAAAGCATGTTGAGGGAAAAATTAAACATGCGCTACTAAACGCCGTCAGTAGCAAGGTCCACCTGACCACCGATGCGTGGACCAGTACCCATGGCCAGGGACGATACCTTTCCCTCACTGCCCATTGGGTCAATGTTGTGGAGCCGGGTACAGATCTTGCGAGTGGCGCTGTACGTGTTCTGCCAACTCCAAGGATTGCAGGAATCAAGTCTGTCCACATTGACTCCTCCTCCTACTCCAGTTCCTCAGAATCATCGCTGCAGGAGCCGTCACGGTCTACCTCCACATGGACCCGTGAACGCTTACCTGATGCGACCGATATGAGCACAGCCGTGGCCAAACGTCAACAGGCCGTCCTGAAATTAATTTCCATGGGGAATCGAAGCCACACAGCGCAGGAGCTCTGGAATTCCATCAAGCAGGAGAGCGACGTGTGGTTTTTGCCAGCGAATCTCCAGCCAGGCTTGGTAGTGTGTGACAATGGCCGAAATCTGGTGGCAGCTCTGGGCCTTGGCAACCTCACTCACATACCATGTCTGGCACATGTGCTCAACTTGGTCGTGCAGAGTTTTTTGAGGGACTATCCGGATCTTGATGCACTGCTGCACAAGGTCCGCCTAGAGTGCGCTCACTTGCGACGTTCCAGCATGGCCAGATCGCGCATTGCAGCTCTGCAACGCAGATTTCGCCTTCCTGAACATCGCATCATATGTGACGTACCCACCAGGTGGAATTCCACGTTACATATGTTGGAGCGGTTGTGTGAGCAGCAGCCAGCAGTAATGGAGTATCAGCTGCATCAGGCGCAATCAACTCGCAATTTGCGCCGTTCACACTTCACCACTACTGAGTGGGCCTCTATGAAGGACATCTGCCACGTTTTGCGTGCGTTTGATGAGTCAACGCGGATGGCGAGTGCAGATGATGCACTAGTCAGCCTGACTGTCCCCCTTATCTGCCTGCTTCAAAAAACACTGCAAGCAATAAGGGATGAGGTTTTGGAAGAGGTGGAGGATGAGGAGTCACAAATTCCATCACCTTCTGGACAGTCAGCGCAACGTGGTTCCTCACAAAGGGCTGGGCAGGGCTCACTTTGTGAGGAGGATGAGGAGGAGTCAATGGAGGAGGAAGACATCGCTCCAGAGGGAGGTACACAACGCTCTAGTCATTATGTAGAGCGAGGGTGGGGTGATGCAGAGCAGGCAGAGATTACGCCTCTTGCAGGGGACAGCGTTTCTTTGCCAGTTGGGAGTCTGCAGCACATGGTTGATTTCATGCTGCAGTGCCTGAGAAACGACCGCCGCATCGCCCACATTCTCACTACGTCTGATTATTGGGTGTACACCCTCCTAGACCCTCGCTACCGGACAACTTACAAAGCCTCATCACACCGTTGAACCGGGAGCGTAAAATGCGGGAGTACCAAGACACACTGGTGCAATCCATAATGTTCTCCATTCCAGCCGAGAGCACTGCTGCTGCTACTGCTTTACAAAGCAGCTCTGTGCGTCGATGCAGTGGAGACAGCTCTGCAACAAGAGGGAGCACAAGCAGCGCCTCTGCACAGGGCAAGACCAGTATGTTCCAAATGTGGCGAAGTTTTGTGGCAGCGCCACAAATGTCTACACCATCCGAGACGGCTCCAGTCAGCAGGAGGCAACGTTTCCGTAAGATGGTGACAGACTACATGTCTTTCCCTCTCAGTGTACTCCCAGATGGCTCTTCCCCATTCAAGTTTTGGGTCTCTAAGCTGGATACATGGCCAGAGCTTAGCCAGTATGCATTGGAGGTGCTGGCTTGCCCTGCTGCCAGTGTATTATCGGAGCGCGTCTTTAGTGCTGCAGGTGGTGTACTAACAGACCGTCGCATGCGACTATCCTCCGATAATGTAGACCGGCTTACTTTTCTGAAAATGAACAAGGCATGGATCTCGCCAGAATTTGTCTGTCCGTTTTCAGATTAAATAACTGGTTCGCAACGTTATCCATGTCTCCTGTTATGTTCATCTTTCTACCACCTGAACTCTACTCCCTGGGCTACAACACTGCCAGTTGCTGCTCAGAAGTGTCGTGTCCACAGACCAATACACAAGCTATAGTGTTAGTGGGGTTCAGTAACGCCAGCTGTTCCCCTGCTGTGTGTCCGGCAAGAAGTCTCCTGTTCCCTACACATGCACAGAAAAACCCATGTCGAACATGCTCCAAATAGGGAAGAGCCGTCACCCTGATTGTTATGCTTAAAACATGAAATTTTGAAGTTTTCCAGGCCTAGAATGATAAATTTTTATGACAAATATGGACAAATAATAATTTGTCATCACAGCGCATATCTGCACATGTCTATTAGAAATGGTAACAAAAACTAAAACATAGTGTTCACTTTTTGAAATTAATGCATAAAAGTACATTTCATACTTATCAATTAATGCTTTTTAAGGAAGTTTATCTGTACCTGTAAGATAATGCAGTCAATGGATGTACGAATCATAAAATCCTCATCATCATCATCACGAGTTTTATTTATGACAGACATTATAAAATACACATACTGATGCCAACTGTAACTTCACACACCATATATGAAATGGCCAGCATGTAAACCTGGTAATAATGTGCAATAATAAATTATTACATCTAGAAAGTGCATCATGCATACTGACAATAGGTAGTTATACCTGCAAGTGCTGTTGAAACAACCACAACAGATATAAATTAATAATGGTATATAGGTATCACAGTGCATAGTTACTCATGGACAATGTCGATGTAATACTGTACCTCAATAAAGTCAGCGTCAACCATTATGCTTGTTAGTCTTGTAGATTGTTAAAGAGGGAACGTTCTTTTTTTGGTGGTCATAGGTGGAGTATTAGACAGTAAATGATTACTGCTGTCGTATTTTTGGCGTCCCTAGGGCGCAATAATGCTGCGTAACGTCACATTTTATAGAGTCATCTAATTGACACACGCTACCCTACCCTACGCGTGACAGTAGGAAGGTAGTGTTGACGGATAAAGCCTTGCGCAACCAGACATGCTTTTACCCTCTTCAACACTGTACAAGCAAAAAATGCATGATTGCAGCCGCAGACTTTATTGACGTACAGTATAACATCGCCATTACCCATCAGAGGCTGTCCACTGTCTGATACAGACATAGAATATACCTTTGCTATCCGTAGCCTTTGTTTCACCTACACTTGCAGGCACACACTTAAATTGTGACAATGCATTATGTTTTTTTAAATGGTTATTTTTTATCGTACATTATTGTGTCATCACATTGATGAGTCCATGCTGGACATGTCATACATGCTGTACAAAGTAACGATTTTATTAACTTAAATAATTGAAATGTCTGTGACTGTCACATCTAAATTGCAATATGATGATGATGAGTGACTATTACAAAATCCATTGTCTTCACTATGTTATGGTTTAACATAGCGTTCCTTAAGCATTATTCATAAATACAAAAATGGACTTTTATTCTTAAATTTACAACACTATATTTTGTAACCAATTTTTTGGGTGGTGTGGTGTGTTGTTCCATTTCTTGTTGGCATGTGCATATATGCGTTTATATTTGCAGTGTCTTTATTTTTATTCTTGAAGTTAGGAAACATGTGTATCTTCGTACCGTGTTAGCCAGTAGATAGAAAAATATTTAGACTTGAGAGTCCGCAGGTTGTTACCTTTTAATGGATAACTGAAAAGATGGTAACAAATTGCAAGCTTTCGAGGCTACTCACGTCTCTTCATCAGGCAAAGACTAAAACAAAAAATGAAGCATCACATATTTCTATACACAACAGGACACAGGAATAGTGAAATAGGTAAGACAAGTAAGTGACGTGTAGCAGAACTCTCATTATCACAGAGGGATGAACATAAATATTGGAACAGTTCCTAGATAAGGATAGAAAGTTTTATTGCCCTCTGATTGGGGTCTGGTTTTGTGTTTTCATGCCCCTGGAAGGGCAGAGACGCAGATTCCTTAATTGATATAGAATGACATAAATCCGTGTGATCTATTCATTCCATCACTAACAGTGTCAAAGGTCATGATGAGCTTATATTCTGAAACCTTTGTATCTTTCTCATATTTGAAGTTATATTTTAATACCAGTAATTCCATATCCATCATGCTATGACCGGGCATACAAAATTGTTTTGCCACAGGTAAATCCATTATTTTTTCTCTTATTGTGTGGCGCTGATAATTCATCCTTGTTCTCATTTTTTGGCCGGTCTCCCTCACTTGTCCCTCCCTCACTTGTCTTACCTATTCCTGTGTCCTGTTGTGTGTAGAAATATGTGATTCTTCATTTTTTGTTTTAGTCTTAGCCTGATGAAGAGACCTGAGTAGTCTCGAAAGCTTGGAATTTGTTACCATATTTTCAGTTAGCCATTAAACGGTATCAACCACAGAGGACTCTCAAGTATAAATATTTTTCTATTCTTGGAATTGAAATTCATCATTTTATTGTCCTAGTAAAACTTCATTTGTTCTTGTTTGAAGTACATACATTTGCAATGGCCACGTAACAAGGCAATAACTCAATATTTTATGCCTACACCCTCCTTGACCCTGGGCTTCAACACCGCCAGTTGCTGCTCAGAAGTGTTAGATGCACAGATGAAAACAATCGCTGATGTGTTTGTGGGGTTCAGTAACGCCTGCTGTTGCCCTGCTGTGTGTCTGGCAAAAATTACTGCTGCTAACTACAACTTCAACTTCAAACATCTCATACTAGGCCTCTGCCTACACCCTCCTTGACCCTGGGCTTCAACACCGCCAGTTGCTGCTCAGAAGTGTTAGATGCACAGATGAAAACAATCGCTGATGTGTTTGTGGGGTTCAGTAACGCCTGCTGTTACCCTGCTGTGTGTCTGGCAAAAATTACTGCTGCTAACTAGGGTTGAGCATTCCGATACTGCAAATATCGGGTATCGGCCGATATTGGCTGTATCGGAATTCCGATTCCGAGTTCCGATATTTTCGTCTTATCGGATACCGGAATCGGGATTGTCACTGTCACTGTCAGTGTCCGTCGGTCGGGTCTGTCAGGAGTCAGCGGCACTTACCTGTCAGAAGATCTCCGGCGGTCACGTCCTGGACTGCTTGATGGCCGCAATCTTCTTTCCCCGGCGGTCACATGCAGTTTCTCGCGATAACTGCAGTGACTGCTGGGTAATCCCGGCCGTAAAGCAGTCAGTCCGATGACGTCACCGCCGGGGAAGCAGGTAATCAGCTGTGCTGCGTCGCGATGACAGGCTCTGCCTGTCATTGCGATGTAGCAGAGCTGGATCGTCGTGGGACTGTCGTTATGGACTGCGTCGGACAGGTGGTATACTGTTGGTTTGTTTTTTTTCTTTTTTTACAGGAGATCGATGGCGTCGCAGGAATGAGAGTACAATAAAATTAATGAAAACTGTGTTGTCTCTTTTATTCATTAAAAGACTTTTTTCTTGCTTTGTCTTTTTTTTATGCATTTAATAACTTTGGGATTAATAATGGATCGGTGTCTTATTGACACCTCTCCATTATTAACCGGGCTTATTGTCACCGTGCAATCAACGGTGACATTAACCCCTTTTACCCCGCTTGCCACCGCTACAGGGCAAGTGGGAAGAGCCGGGTAAAGTGCCACAATTGGCACATCTTTTGATGCGCCAAATGTGGGGCTGCTGTAGCCTGGTATTATCAGGCTGTTGAGGGCCAAAATCCATGGGCCTTGACAGTCTTTTAATACCAGGCCGCAGCAGTCTGCATTTTACTTGGCTGGTTAACAAAAATAGGGGGATCCCCACGCCGTTTTTTTTTCGAGGGGACCCCTATTTTTGTTAACCAGCCAAGCTAAGCAGACTGCTGTGGCCTGGTATTATCAGGCTTGCAAGGTCCATGGATATTGGATCCTTACCAGCCTGAAAAACCAGGCCTCAGCGGTCTGCTTCATCTGGCTGGTTAACAAAAATAGGGGGGACCCCATGCCAATTTTTTTCGAGGGGATCCCCTATTTTTGTTAATCAGCCAAGAAATGCAGACTGCTGTGGCCTGGTATTATCAGGCTGGCAAGGTCCATGGATCTTGGCTCCTTAACAGCCTGAAAATCCAGGCCTCAGCGGTCTGCTTCATCTGGCTGGTTAACAAAAATAGGGGGGACCCCACGCCAATTTTTTTCGAGGGGATCCCCTATTTTTGTTAATCAGCCAAGATATGCAGACTGCTGTGGCCTGGTATTATCAGGCTGGCAAGGTCCATGGATCTTGGCTCCTTAACAGCCTGAAAATCCAGGCCTCAGCGGTCTGCTTCATCTGGCTGGTTAACAAAAATAGGGGGGACCCCACGCCAATTTTTTTCGAGGGGATCCCCTATTTTTGTTAATCAGCCAAGATATGCAGACTGCTGTGGCCTAGTATTATCAGGCTGGCAAGGTCCATGGATCTTGGCTCCTTAACAGCCTGAAAATCCAGGCCTCAGCGGTCTGCTTCATCTGGCTGGTTAACAAAAATAGGGGGGACCCCACGCCATTTTTTTTTCGAAGGGAACCCCTATTTTTGTTAATCAGTTCCCTCTGACGTCACTGATTGTGTCCCTGGCTGACCTGAAGTGAAAGTGGAAAGCAATCAATTAAGCTTTCCACTTAAGGGCCCGTCTCACATAGCGATATCGCTACCGAGATCGCTGCTGAGTCACTAGTTTTGTGACGCAGCAGCGAGCTCACCAGCGATATCGCTGTGTGTGACATTCAGCGACGATCAGCCCCCCTGCCGGGTATCGCTGATCGTCGCTGAAATGTCAGGACCTTTTTTTGATCGCTGGTTTCCCGCTGACAGGCACGCATCGCTGCGTGTGACAGGCGGGAGACCAGCGATCCGCTGGTAACCAAGGTACACAGCGGGTTTCCAGGCGCGGGGCTGTGCCTAGAAACCCGCTGTGTACCTTGGATACCAGCGCCCTGATGCAGGGAGCTGGTATCCAAGGTACACAGCGGGTTTCCAAGCGCTGCGCGGTGCCTGGAAACCCGCTGTGTACCTTGGTTACCAGCGGATCGCTGGTCTCCCGCCTGTCACACGCAGCGATGCGTGCCTGTCAGAGGGAAACCAGCGATCAAAAAAAGGTCCTGACATTTCTGCGACGATCAGCGATACCCGGCAGGGGGGCTGATCGTCGCTGAATGTCACACACAGCGATATCGCTGGTGAGCTCGCTGCTGCGTCACAAAACCTGTGACTCAGCAGCGATCTCGGTAGCGATATCGCTATGTGAGACGGGCCCTTAAGCGATGTTCCCCGCAGTGTCGCTGTCCCAGATCGCTGCCTGAGCTGCCTGTTTGGCAGCTCAGCAGCGATCATGTAGCGATACACCAGCGATCCTGACAAGTGCATATCGTTGTCGGGATCGCTGGTGTATCGTTATGTGACACCCAGCCTTTACTCTCCTGTCAGGCAGGAGAGGAACTCATTCATTTGGGGTTTACTGTGAGGCTGCAGCATTAGCTGCGGTCCCTGCAGTAAATATTAACCCTTTCTGAAGGATTACACCGTGGGACCTGACTGTGCATGGGATAGGTAAGAATAATTTTGCTTTTTTATTTTATTTTTATTACAGGAAATGGTTTTTGCAGTAAAATAAAATATGGTCAAAAACATGTGTCTTTATTTCATTAAAATGATTTTTAATTAAAGTGTGTGTGTTTTATTTTTATTTCATGCAATAGGATTAATAATTGATAGTTGTCTAATTGACAGCTCTCAATTATTAACCTGGCTTAAGGTCACCTTTCAATAGCAAGGTGGCTTTAACCCCATATTAACCCATTCGCCACCGCTACAGGGCAATGGGAATAGACGGGCAAAGTGCCAGAAAGGGCGAATCTAATTATAGATTTGTCTTTCCTGGGGTGTCTGGGGGCAGATGTTAGTAGCCGGGGGGGGCAAAAATAATGGTCCCTCTCTGGGCTATTATTATCTGCCCCCACTCACTGGCTTTGTCTGTCTGGTTGCGAAAATAGGGCGGGAGCCCACGCATTTTTTTTCAGCAATTTTACACCTCATATATATATATACATGTCATTGAATTTGTGACACATATATATTTATATATTGTAGTTCATACACTTCTACATAGTATAATAGCCGCTAATTCAATTGCCGGCTTTTGTGAAAATGCAGAACCCGACATGAAATGACACTTGGTGTACATAGGGTTAACCATGTCTTTTCATGTCCTTTGCTATCTAATTTGCACAAACAATTAAATCAGTCTATGTGTGCAAAATTTCACACCTGTAGGGTTAATTAAAGGTGTAAATTCGTAGCAAAAAAGTCCGTTTTTTTTTACAACGAATTTACACCTTTAATTAACCCCTACAGGTGTGAAATTTTGCACACATAGACTGATTTAATTGTTTGTGCAAATTAGATAGCAAAGGACATGAAAAGACATGGTTAACCCTATGTACACCAAGTGTCATTTCATGTCGGGTGACCCGACATGAAATGACACTTGGTGTACATAGGGTTAACCATGTCTTTTCATGTCCTTTGCTATCTAATTTGCACAAACAATTAAATCAGACTATGTGTGCAAAATTTCACACCTGTAGGGGTTAATAAGGTGTAAATTCGTAGCAAAAAAGTCCGTTTTTTTACAACGAATTTACACCTTTAATAACCCCTACAGGTGTGAAATTTTGCACACATAGACTGATTTAATTGTTTGTGCAAATCAGATAGCAAACGACATGAAAAGACATGGTTAACCCTATGTACACCAAGTGTCATTTCATGTCGGGTGCTTCTGTCTTTTCACTGAAGCCGGCTTTACCCGGCAATTGAATCAGAGAGGATATTTTACTATGTAGAAGTGTATAAACTATACATATATGTATATATATATGTCACAATGACATGTTATATATATATATATATGTATTCTATGTGTGTATATTTAGTGTTTACAAGGAAAGAATGGGGTTTTTTTAGTTGCGATATTTTGTTCCCATAGACTTACATGGGACTTCCGGTATCGGTATCGGGTATCGCCGATATTTTAGTGATATCGGCGATACCATTCCGATTCCGATACTTTAGGATATCGGAAAGTATCGCTCAACTCTACTGCTAACTACAACTTCAACTTCAAACATCTCATACTAGGCCTCTGCCTACACCCTCCTTGACCCTGGGCTTCAACACCGCCAGTTGCTGCTCAGAAGTGTTAGATGCACAGATGAAAACAATCGCTGATGTGTTTGTGGGGTTCAGTAACGCCTGCTGTTCCCCTGCTGTGTGTCTGGCAAAAATTACTGCTGCTAACTACAACTTCAACTTCAAACATCTCATACTAGGCCTCTGCCTACACCCTCCTTGACCCTGGGCTTCAACACCGCCAGTTGCTGCTCAGAAGTGTTAGATGCACAGATGAAAACAATCGCTGATGTGTTTGTGGGGTTCAGTAACGCCTGCTGTTCCCCTGCTGTGTGTCCGGCAAAAATTACTGCTAGCTACCTAATCATGGTGAAAAAAACATGACATGTCAAAGTGTCTAGTGCTACACATAGATATGAGGCTACACCCTGATTTCTAAGCTGTAAACATTTGAAACGTCAACTTTAAAACCATAAAATAATTAGTCTTTGTCACAAATATGTTACAAAATAATTGTGACATATTATTACAGATATGCACATGTCGAAAACAAATGCAAACACAAAAGCCTACTTATGCTATAGGATACTGATGGTCAACCTTGTCACTCCATAGCTTAGACAAATCCAACTCACATCATGACTCAAATTCTGCAATGTTGGAAGTGCATAATGTGGGTTGAACTTTGACAACTGCTGCAGTGCGAAGGTTATACTTCAGTGTTCTTGCCTTTTAAATAAAAGCATACAAGTAAATATAATAATCCAATGTTGATTAAGGGACGTGATGTACACCTGTAATATTGTGCAAACAATGCATGTAGGAATAGTCCTCTTCAACATTACTTATATTTGTGTCATTTTAAAAAATACATATTTAATTAGAAAGTTCACAGCCCATATCATAAAGGTCCTTCATGTAAACATGATAATCGCTAACAAAAATCATGCATTACCTTGGTAAAGTCAATAGTGCATAGTCACAATAGCAAAATATATACCTGTAAGTGGTGCTGAAAGAACGACAACTGATAGAATAGGTGAATGATATCTATTTATCAGACTGAATAGCGACACCTGTACAATGTCGATATAATACTGTACCTTAACAAAACAGCTGTGTCACACCTCACACTCGTTTTTCTTGTAGCTTGTTACGTAATAGGGCACATGCGTGTATGTTTCATCATAGGTGCATGTTTACTGAGTAAAGCAGTCATGACAACGCCTTTGTGTTGTCGGTACGCTTGCGATGATGAACGATGCGCACCGTGAATGTTAGTCTGCGTCATAAGACGTACAGACGCTCCAATACCCAACGCGTCACAGCAGGAAGCCAGTCTGTGCGTCCAAACAAAGGCGCAACCATACATGCACGTAACCTTTTATAAAGCTATATAAAAAAAAGGATGTAGTAGTAACGCACACTTTATTGAGGTACAGTATTACATCGCCATTCACCATCTGTGGCTATGCAGTCTCATCTATATATACCTTATCTATCCGTTGTCATGCTTGCAAGTCCAGTCAGGCATAAATATCTGTTTTCACTCTGCACTATGCACTTTTTAAATTTTTTGTTTGTTAATATAAATGATTGGCACATATTATCAGTATTACATGATGAAAATTTTAGATATTTTTTAAAAAATTTTAGTGATATTATTCACCAAATGTAAAGTTTTATGAATGTCAAAGATAACTTGTAATGCTGATTATGTTTTTAAGTCAGCCATTCATTGTCTACACAATAAAAATGGTGTACATACTGTTACTTAGCCATCATTAATGGATTCTGATATGTACTTGTATGCTTTTATTTTAAACCGTATAGCAGATTATTTAACCTATTTTAATTGTGGTTTGCATTGCTTTTCAACATGTTAATGTATGCGTTTATGTTTGTAAATTATTAATTTACATATTTTTTTTAAGTAAAATCATCATCTTATGGTACTAAAGGTTATATTTCTCTTGTTTGGAGTATAGACATTTTTAATTGACACGTAACAAGGAAAATACTTGATATAGTATTTAAACATCCTCCTTGACCCTGGGCTCCAACACCGCCAGTTGTTGCTCGGAAGTGCTGTTAGCACAGTGAACACTTGCTCCTGTGTTACTGGGGTTCAGTAATGTCAGCTGTTCCCCTGCTGTGTGAACAGCAAAAAGTCCTGCTGCCTCCACCATGTTCTCTTCTCATCCCTGGGCTACAACACCGCCAGTTGTTGCTCGGAAGTGCTGTTAGCACAGTCTACACTTGCTCCTGTGTTACTGGGGTTCAGTAATGTCAGCTGTTCCCCTGCTGTGTGAACAGCAAAAAGTCCTGCTGCCTCCACCATATTCTCTTCTCATCCCTGGGCTACAACACCGCCAGTTGTTGCTCGGAAGTGCTGTTAGCACAGTCAACACTTGCTCCTGTGTTACTGGGTTCAGTAATGTCAGCTGTTCCCCTGCTGTGTGAACAGCAAAAAGTCCTGCTGCCTCCACCATGTTCTCTTCTCATCCCTGGGCTACAACACCGCCAGTTGTTGCTCGGAAGTGCTGTTAGCACAGTCAACACTTACTCCTGTGTTACTGGGGTTCAGTAATGTCAGCTGTTCCCCTGCTGTGTGAACAGCAAAAAGTCCTGCTGCCTCCACCATGTTCTCTCTCTCATCCCTGGGCTACAACACCGCCAGTTGTTGCTCGGAAGTGCTGTTAGCACAGTCTACACTTGCTCCTGTGTTACTGGAGTTCAGTAATGTCAGCTGTTCCCCTGCTGTGTGAACGGCAAAAAGTCCTGCTGCCTCCACCATGTTCTCTTCTCATCCCTGGGCTACAACACCGCCAGTTGTTGCTCGGAAGTGCTGTTAGCACAGTGAACACTTGCTCCTGTGTTACTGGGGTTCAGTAATGTCAGCTGTTCCCCTGCTGTGTGAACGGCAAAAAGTCCTGCTGCCTCCACCATGTTCTCTTCTCATCCCTGGGCTACAACACCGCCAGTTGTTGCTCGGAAGTGCTGTTAGCACAGTGAACACTTGCTCCTGTGTTACTGGGGTTCAGTAATGTCAGCTGTTCCCCTGCTGTGTGAACGGCAAAAAGTCCTGCTGCCTCCACCATGTTCTCTTCTCATCCCTGGGCTACAACACCGCCAGTTGTTGCTCGGAAGTGCTGTTAGCACAGTCAACACTTGCTCCTGTGTTACTGGGGTTCAGTAATGTCAGCTGTTCCCCTGCTGTGTGAACAGCAAAAAGTCCTGCTGCCTCCACCATGTTCTCTTCTCATCCCTGGGCTACAACACCGCCAGTTGTTGCTCGGAAGTGCTGTTAGCACAGTGAACACTTGCTCCTGTGTTACTGGGGTTCAGTAATGTCAGCTGTTCCCCTGCTGTGTGAACGGCAAAAAGTCCTGCTGCCTCCACCATGTTCTCTTCTCATCCCTGGGCTACAACACCGCCAGTTGTTGCTCGGAAGTGCTGTTAGCACAGTGAACACTTGCTCCTGTGTTACTGGGGTTCAGTAATGTCAGCTGTTCCCCTGCTGTGTGAACGGCAAAAAGTCCTGCTGCCTCCACCATGTTCTCTTCTCATCCCTGGGCTACAACACCGCCAGTTGTTGCTCGGAAGTGCTGTTAGCACAGTCAACACTTGCTCCTGTGTTACTGGGTTCAGTAATGTCAGCTGTTCCCCTGCTGTGTGAACAGCAAAAAGTCCTGCTGCCTCCACCATGTTCTCTTCTCATCCCTGGGCTACAACACCGCCAGTTGTTGCTCGGAAGTGCTGTTAGCACAGTGAACACTTGCTCCTGTGTTACTGGGGTTCAGTAATGTCAGCTGTTCCCCTGCTGTGTGAACGGCAAAAAGTCATGCTGCCTCCACCCTGTGTCTTCTCATCCCTGGCTTCAACACCGCCAGTTGTTGCTCGGAAGTGTCATTGGCACGGTACTCACTCCTGCCCAGACTGGTTACAGCACGCCATCTGTTTCCTGTCAGTGTAAACGTCACTTAGCCTCCAATAAGTTGTCCTGTCGTGTTGCGGTCGGGTTAGCCGACTCTATGGTGCTTGGAGTTTAGTGCTTCCTATGTGTGCTGCGGGATATGCAATAAAGGCTGTTCCGTTGTGACAATAGGACAATCACCCACTGTAGTACTGTGGGATTCGGTAACTGCGGCCGCTCGCGGCCTGTCAACTTAAATTTCCATGGGTACCTTCTGCTACCCGTCCGAGTTCCAGTACCGTCAGCTGGTTCTCCGCAGTGCCTTTGGCCTAGGTGCCTCCATCTCGGTATCCGAGTTCCAGCAACGTCTGCTGCCTTGGTAGTGCTTGGATCACAGGTACCTCCTGCTTAGTAACCGTGTCCCAGTAACGTCAGCTGGTCCTCGGTTGTGCCATTGGCTCTTTTCCTTCTGCTGCCCCTCCGGGTTCCAGCACAGTCAGCTGGTCCTCGTTACTTGCATTGGCTCTTGTACCTTCTGCTACCGTCCGGTTCCAGTACCGTCAGCTGGTTCTCCGCAGTGCCTTTGGCCTAGGTGCCTCCATCTCGGTATCCGAGTTCCAGCAACGTCTGCTGGTCCTTGGTAGTGCTTTGGAGCACAGGTACCTCCTGCTTAGTAACCGTGTCCCAGTAACGTCAGCTGGTCCTCGGTTGTGCCATTGGCTCTTTTCCTTCTGCTGCCCCTCCGGGTTCCAGCACAGTCAGCTGGTCCTCGTTACTTGCATTGGCTCTTGTACCTTCTGCTACCCATCCGGGTTCCAGTACCGTCAGCTGGTTCTCCGAAGTGCCTTTGGCCTAGGTGCCTCCATCTCGGTATCCGAGTTCCAGCAACGTCTGCTGGTCCTTGGTAGTGCTTTGGAGCACAGGTACCTCCTGCTTAGTAACCGTGTCCCAGTAACATCAGCTGGTATAAGGTTGTGCTACAAATACAAGATACAGAACAAGAGACACAAGAACAATAAGCAGAAGATCTAAAAGCAGAAGAACATGAAGTATAAGACCAAAATGAAGAGCAAAATATATGCTCTAAATTATAAGCAGAAGAAGACTAAGCAGTGTATGGGGGTGAGTCCGTTCCTCCTCGTGGTGCCCCTGGAAAATGCCTGCTGCTGCTGCAGGCTAAACTGAACACGGACAAATACTGTTGTAATTCAAATCTTTTGTGACAGCAAGAATGGAAGGATGAAAAATTCATACTTTGACAGATTACAAGTACAGGATTCTCTGTCACAAATAAGAATATGATGAAGAAGATGAAGTACAATATGAATAAGAATAATAGTTTAATAAGAAGAATATGAGTAATGTTAACAAAAAGATGAATAGCAAGAAGTTTAAGAAGAAGATAAAGAAGGTGAAGATGAAGAATAATTTGATGAAAAAGATGATGCTGCTGAAGATTATGAAGGAGAAAGTGTGTCAAAAGTTAAAAAGGTGAAGAGCATGGAAGTTGTGAAATATACATATTTGCCAAAATAGAAAAAACGTTAACAACATTGTCAATTTCTTCGTCAATCCGAACATCTTTAAAAAAAAAAATATTTATGCTATTCCATTTGATTGGGTTAAACATCTATGCCTTTAATGTCTCCTCAACCTTCCCCAATACATTCTACATTACTCTTTGTTGTTTTCCTTCATGTACAATTAACCAACAAGGCAAGAATGGGGTTTTTTTAATTCCGATATTTTGTTCCCATAGACTTACATTGGATTTCCGGTATCGGTATCGGGTATCGCCGATATTTTTTGGGTATCGGCGATACCATTCCGATTCCGATACTTTTGGATATCGGAAAGTATCGCTCAATTCTAGTCAGGACTGCCCACTTTCGGAATTTCTGACAGTACAATTCAGCATCCTCAAGCCCCTGATTTAATGCCAACAAGGTTTTTTCAGCTTGATCAGTGACATTAGGTTCATCATACAATAATCCCAGAGCCAGAAAAAAAGCATCAACATTACTCAAAACAGGGTCCCCAGGTGTCAGGGAAAAAGCCCAATCCTGAGGATCGCCATGCAAGAGAGAGATGACAATTTGAACCTGCTGTGCTGCGTTCCCTGAGGACTTAGGTTTTAAGGCAAAAAACAACTTACAGTTATTTTTGAAATTCAGAAATTTAGCTCGATCCCCCAAAAACAAATCTGGCATGGGGATCCTGGGTTCCACAACTGGCAACCTAGCAAGATAGGTAGCAATATTCCGAACCTCAGTGGCAAGCTGATCCACATGGCCAGACAACTGTGCAAACTCCATTGAGAAAAAAAAAAATCCTCCTCAGCACCCAGAGAAAAAGAGGGAAAAAATGCAACAAACAGAAAAAAAAAAAAAATCTCTGACAACTCTGACAACCTTTTTAGTTTCCACACTATTTTTCCCTTCTGTGAGTACCATATAATTTTCAGTTGGGCCGGTGATACTGTTATGTTTTGGTAGCTGAGGAGAGCAGGCAAAAACGGCAATACACCTGAGAGGTTGGAATCTACTGGATTGCAGTACCCTGACTAACCACCACAACTAAAGGCAGCCGTGGAGCGTTCCTACGTTGGTCCTAGATGCCTCGTCACAGCTTGAGAGGTTAACTACACCTAAAGATAGAAAGAGGAAAGCTATCTGCCCCCAGATTCCCAAAGAACATAAGAAGCCCCCAAACATGTAATGGCGGTTAGACAAGAGGAAATACAGACACAGACAGAAAATAGTATGAGCAAACGCTGGGGCCCAATCTGCCTAAACAGAAAAGGATAGGAAGGATACTTACTGCAATCCAAAAAAACCCTAAAAAAAAAGCCAACGCTACTAATTGCAAAAACACCTGAGATCACACGACCTCTACCACCTAAATTAGTTCTCTGGTGTAACAAAACTAAGCCGCAGCCACTGAAAAATCTGGAAAAGGCAAATGAACAAACAACAGTGTTTTCCAGAGGAACCGAGAGGAGCCCAAGCCCCCCGGGGAGGGGAACCTGGCCAACCTCACAGAAATGCAGAGAAATATGCAAATGGCAAGCACAAAAACAAAAAACAGAAAATATCTTATCTGAGAGCAGGAGAAGAGGCAAGACTCAGCAAGCTTCCAAGTGAACCAGGAAACAACATTGAGACAAAAACAATTGATCACCGGCAACCATGATGGGGGGAAACCTCCCTTATATCCAGCCAGTCTGTGATTCCTGATTGCCAATCCTCATTGAATGGTTCAGTACTGTTTGTAACCACCAGAGGGAGCTTCTGCTCAGAATTCATTTCTAAAACATTCACAACAGGGCCCACTGTTGTTAAACTTTTCCCGATGTTATCTTGTTTGTTGTGTCATACAGCTTGAGTCACTTTATGACACATGCTTTCTTTTAAGCAGCTGCCTAACACTCTGAAAATGAAAATGGTGGAGGATCACAAAGCAGGATAAGGTTATACGAAGTTAGCAAAAAGTTTATATGTTGACATTTCATCCATTCGAAATGTAATTTAGAAATGGCAGTTAACAGTGGAGGTCAAGATAAGGTCTGGAAGACCAAGCAAAATTTCAGTGAGAGCTGTTCATAGGATTGCTAGAGAGGAAAATCACAACCCCCTCTTGTCTGCAAAAGACCTTCAGAAAGATTTAG
>JARQOD010000003.1:218004453-218015846 GCA_033576555.1 Oophaga sylvatica | reverse complement strand
CAGACTCTGGAGTTGTGATACAGTGTTCTACTGTTCAGAGACACCTGCACAAGTATGGCCTTCATGGAAGAGCCATCAGAAGAAAACCTCCCCTGTGTCCTCTCCTTAAAATTCAGCATCAGAATATCTAAACAAGCCTGAAGCACTTTGTAACTAAGTTCTGTGAACCGATGAAGTTAAACTAGAACTCTTTGGCCACAATGATCAAAGGTATGTGTAGAGACAAAAGGGCACAGAATTTCAGAAAAAACAACATCTTGCCAAACATTAAGCATGAAGGTGGGTCAATCATGCTTTGAGGTTGTGTTGCAGTCAATAGCACAGGGAAATTTTCATGGGTAGAAGGAAGAATGGATTCAATTACATTTCAACAAATTCTTTATGAACCATCTGTAAAAAAGCTGAAGTTGAAAATAGGATGGCTTCTACAAATGAATAATGATCCTAAACACACGTCAAAATCCACAATAGACTAACTCAAAACGCGCAAGTTGAAGGTTTTACAATGGCCCTCACAATCCCCTGATCTGAACATCATTGAAAATTTGTGGCTAGACCTCAAAATAGCAGTGCATGCAAGACAACCCAGGAATTTCACAGAACTGGAAGAATTTTCCAAGGAAAATATAAGAAAATCCCTCAAACAAGAATTGAAAGACTCTTGGCTGGCTTCAAAAAGTATTTAGATGCTGTGATACTTTCAAAAGGGGGTGCTACTACAAACTAACCATGGAGGGTGCCCAAATTTTTGCATCGGCCCATGTTTCTTTTTGTAATTTTTAAAATGTAAAAGATGTGTATATATACAGGTCCTTCTCAAAAAATTAGCATATAGTGCTAAATTTCATTATTTTCCATAATGTAATGATTACAATTAAACTTTCATATATTTTAGATTCATTACACACCAACTGAAATTTGTCAGGTCTTTTATTGTTTTAATACTGATGATTTTGGCATACAACTCCTGATAACCCAAAAAACCTGTCTCAAAAAATTAACATATCAAGAAAAGGTTCTCTAAACGACCTATTACCCTAATCTTCTGAATCAACTAATTAACTCTAAACACATGCAAAACATTCCTGAGGCTTTTAAAAACTCCCTGCCTGGTTCATTACTCAAAACCCCCATCATGGGTAAGACTAGCGACCTGACTGATGTCAAGAAGGCCATCATTGACACCCTCAAGCAAGAGGGTACGACCCAGAAAGAAATTTCTCAACAAATAGGCTGTTCCCAGAGTGCTGTATCAAGGCACCTCAATGGGAAGTCTGTTGGAAGGAAACAATGTGGCAGAAAACGCTGTACAACGAGAAGAGGTGACCGGACCCTGAGGAAGATTGTGGAGAAGGACCGATTCCAGACCTTGGGGGACCTGAGGAAGCAGTGGACTGAGTCTGGTGTAGAAACATCCAAAGCCACCGTGCACAGGCATGTGCAGGAAATGGGCTACAGGTGCCACATTCCCCAGGTAAAGCCACTTTTGAACCATAAACAGTGGCAGAAGCACCTGACCTGGGCTACAGAGAAGCAGCACTGGACTGTTGCTAAGTGGTCCCAAGTACTTTTTTCTGATGAAAGCAAATTTTGCATGTCATTCGGAAATCAAGGTGCCAGAGTCTGGAGGAAGACTGGGGAGAAGGAAATGCCAAAATGCCTGAAGTCCAGTGTCAAGTACCCACAGTCAGTGATGGTGTGGGGTGCCATGTCAGCTGCTGGTGTTGGTCCACTGTGTTTCATCAAGGGCAGGGTCAATGCAGCTAACTATCAGGAGATTTTGGAGCACTTCATGCTTCCATCGGCTGAAATGCTTTATGGAGATGAAGATTTAATTTTTCAGCACGACCTGGCACCTGCTCACAGTGCCAAAACCACTGGTAAATGGTTTACTGACCATGGTATTACTGTGCTCAATTGGCCTGCCAACTCTCCTGACCTGAACCCCATAGAGAATCTGTGGGATATTGTGAAGAGAAAGTTGAGAGACGCAAGACCCAACACTCTGGATGAGCTTAAGGCCGCTATCGAAGCATCCTGGGCCTCCATAACACCTCAGCAGTGTCACAGGCTGATTGCCTCCATGCCAAGCCGCATTGAAGCAGTCATTTCTGCAAAAGGTTTCCCGACAAAGTATTGAGTGCATAACTGAACTTTATTATTTGATGGTTTTTTTGTTTGTTTTTAAAAAACACTTTTATTTTATTGGACGGTTGAAATATGTTAATTTTTTGAGACAGGTTTTTTGGGTTATCAGGAGTTGTATGCCAAAATCATCAGTATTAAAATAATAAAAGACCTGACAAATTTCAGTTGGTGTGTAATGAATCTAAAATATATGAAAGTTTAATTGTAATCATTACATTATGGAAAATAATGAAATTTAGCACTATATGCTAATTTTTTGAGAAGGACCTGTATATATATATATATATATATTTATATATATATATATATATATACATTATGTTTTTTTACTAAAATCCAAAGGAAATGCATCATCTTTAACTTTAGGCCTTTTAGAGATCAGTTCATCTTCAGCTTGCTTAACTGTTCACAATACCAGTAATGTTGAGCAGGGGTGTCCAAACTTTTACATGAAACGATATACCTCTGTCTCCAGCACATGGGACATATATATATATATATATATATATATATATATATATATACCCCCGTAGTTCACTGCTAGTGTGTAGCCCAGCTTTGTAAGGCACACATAAAATCCTGGAGTCTGCACAGAAAGGTAACAGTTAAAGCTT
This sequence comes from Oophaga sylvatica, assembly GCA_033576555.1. NCBI lineage: Eukaryota > Metazoa > Chordata > Amphibia > Anura > Dendrobatidae > Oophaga > Oophaga sylvatica. The sequence continues at coordinate 218,013,084 of JARQOD010000003.1, read as the reverse complement.
TACATCATTCATTCACACTTTAGACACACCCACTAGGGGTATAAAGTAGTGTCACGCAGCCTGCGTAAGGGGGAGTTCCTGTCTCAGGACAGTGCAGAGAGAGTTGAGTTCCTGTTAGAGCTCTGTGTGAGTTGAGTGCCAGAGTAGCTCATCTGACAAAGAAGTGGAGGCTAGTACGGGTGAGGCAGTTCATCCTAGCCTAGTCAGAGCTACCTCTTAACCAGTCTGGACTTGGAGGATACTAAGAGCTGCTCATTGAGCTCAAGGAAAAACTGACTTACTACTTCCACGCTGCAGTGCTATGTTAAGAGCAGAAGCAGGGCGAAGGGCACAGTGGAGAAGACAGAGCAGTGCCTTAGGTAGTGAATTACCTGCACTAATTATCCGGTCACTGGGGACCGAGGAGTTGCTATTGTTTCAGGCATAGTAGCGAGAAAACCAGAGTCTCGCTGGACTATAAGTCGCAGGAGCAAGCCCTTAGTGTCGGTACGTAACCGGAGTCAGTGGAACAAGGACTTTGAGTTAAGCGCTTGACAAAAGTAAGGACTTAGTTTCACCATTTAGAAGGCTCCGTCACAAAGTCGGCCGGGCAGTACAGCTATAGAGTTAGCTGGAGTAATCGGAGTTAACTACGCTTTATGCAAGTTGGACTCATCTACATTTTGGAAGTTAAGGAGGCCTCTAACCTGCTCAGCTGTTATCTGGACGTGCATTCTCCACCCCGACCAGCTCCCTGGGACCTGCCTAAACATCTGACAAGTAAAAGGTATGGAAAGACGCTGGATGGTGTGAGACTGATTCATTTATCTGCACCCTACATCATTATAACCATAGACTTTGAGGGACCAGTCCCACCTGTGGGGGACCCTCATCTAGCTGCCACAACATCCCCTCAGAGATCTACAGCAGCGCTGGTCTTAGTGATCAGAAAACTACAGGTGGCGTCAGAACTACCTAATAATCCCCTGTAAATATTTCCCTAATCGCATTGACTGCCAGGGCCACGGACCGAGCCACCGCTACCAGTGACAACTCCCATAGATTTCCATGGGCTCGGCTCCGAGTACCCCATAGCCCTGGTATCCACAATTGTGGGGCGAGTCAATTAAACTTGGCGTCACGAACAGGATCCGAAACTTGCAGCATTGCGAGCCCTGTGTGCCTGTGGAGTGTTTTGGTGAAAAAGACTGTTTGTGCTTTTGGCGCCAAATACCGCCATATTTGCCGCCATATTCGCGCCCTGAGGCGCTGGTGAAGAAGGTGGGCGTACCTGAAAAGCGCACAGAGTCTTGGACACGCCCCGGCTCTGACTCAGCGGCAGGTCCTGCAACAGGAAGTGGACGCTCTGACATCAGAGCGCCTGCGACGAAGGTCCTGTCCCCATCGCTGTGCTTGTGGAGCAGCAGCTTCTGGAAACGGTAGGCCCCGATTAACCAAGGGGGCACTAATATGTCGCAACAACCGGCCGACAGTGCGGCCCCAGCCGGAGGCCCCGACCCCGCACCGCGTGGCATTGCACCCGGCCCGGTGGTCCCGCTCATGCCACTAACGCTCCCATATATGCCTGGGGCGAAATGGCTTCCCAGTACAGCGGCGAGCCAGGCACTTTAGCAAGATTCAAACGGAAGATATGCAGTGTCCTGGAAATGTACTCTATGTCTGAGAGGCAAAAAGCTGCAGTATTAATAGGGCAGCTAACTGGCGCTGCTGAGAGAGAAGTGGAGACTTGGGCTACCACGGACCAGGAGTTGGTGCCTGCGATCCTCTTAAAGTTACAGGCCATTTTTGAAGATCGCACCGAAACAGATCTCCGGATGGCATTCTACAACTGTTCACAGCAACCAAGTGACAGCATAAGGGACTATGCCTGCCGACTACAAGGGGCCCTGAGAGCCCTCAAGCAGGTTAATACCATAAGTGTCATTGATGAAAGTAAGATGCTGAAAGAACAATTTGTGCAAGGACTGAGGTCCCAAGCGGAACGCAGAACTGTAAATTGGTGGTCTTTAGATCATCCAGATGCCACCTTTGATGCCCTAAAGGACATGGCAATAAAAGGACTGCGACCCCTGGGCAAACCTGAGGTGGCAACCCAACATCACCAGGGTGAAGTCACTCTGGAACCAGCAGTACCCACCTTTTCCCCGCTAGTGGCAGAAGCCAAAACGCAGGTGACGCCCCCTAGTGAATTGGACTGTCTGCGCTCGGAAGTGCGCCAGTTGACTAAAAATCTGGCTGCTGTGATGAGTGCCCTGCAGCTGCGGAAAGAGGAAGAAGGAAAGATCTTATTAGCCGACTGCCCGGAGGATGTCCCATGGATGAACCGGAGGAGAAGGAGGACGTCGCCCACCGGAGGAGGACAACGCCACCCCCAGGAGCGACCCCTGACCAGCACCCTCCTCGCCGGGAGATCATCTGTTACCGCTGCAACCGGAAAGGTCATATGTCTACACAGTGTCCTTTAAACGGGCAGAACCTGGGTCCGAGGGCCAACACCCAGGTGGAGACTCGTCAGGCCCCTTAGATTGGAACCGCAGGTTCGTGGGTGGACGACCCTACCTGTCCATCATTCTGGACGGGATTGCAGTTCCGGCGTTGCTAGATACTGGGTCTCAGGTGACTATAATACCTGATGTCCTATATACGAAGTTCTGGTCTATGGACAGTCTCCAACCCCCGAGCCCTGACTTTACCGTGTATGCTTCTAATGGTCTCCCTGTGGAAGTACTCGGGACCAAAAGTGTGGATGTGAAAGTGGGCAGAGAGGAGTTGAAAGACCAGGGGCTTCTAGTAGTAAAGACTGTAAATGAAGAGAACGGTTTTAAATATAATTTTGGGTACTAACATTATCAGTAACTGTCTGGGAGAAGTTGTGTTTCTACTCCAACAGCTCGCTGAGATTGCCCGACCAAGGCAGAAGGGAGTGATCCAGAGAGAGATCCGGGCCCTGATGTGTCAGCAGCAAGCAAAGCTTACAGACGGCGAAATTGGTAATGTACGGGTCACCGACTCGAATCCTATTGTGATACCCCCAATGAGTGAAATGATAATATGGTGTAGGGCAGCCATAGGTCTGAGAGGACAGAACTACCAAGCAGTAGTAGAACCCCATAGTTCAGAACATAGACCCACACTCATGACAGCGAGGGGGGTAGTGGAAGTGATAAATGGGAGAGTACCGGTACGGCTTCTCAACTGGGGAGATGACGAAGTAAATTTACCCCGTTATGCAACAGTTGCTAAATTACATGCCGTCGATAATAATTCTATTCTCCCGACTGAGTCCTTGGTCTCCCGCCAACTAGCGGAGGATAATGACCCGGCAACTCAGGTGGCGGATTGGTGTCAGCAACTCCATGTCGGGACAGACACCACTCCCGCCCACCAGAAACAAGGGGTATTACGGGTGGTACAAGAGTACGCACAAGTGTTTAGTAAACACCCCTCGACTTTGGGGCCATTAAGGGAGTACAGCATCATATCCCTACAGGTGGTCATCCTCCCATCAAAGAGCGGTACAGGCCTATACCTCCAGCCCATTATCAGAAAGCTAAGGAAATGTTACATGATATGAAGGAAGCCGGGGTGATAAGGGATAGTTGTAGCCCCTGGGCAGCACCTCTAGTTCTGGTTAAAAAGAAAGATGGTAGTATGAGAATGTGTGTGGATTACAGGCAAGTGAATCGCATAACACATAAAGATGCATACCCATTACCACGAATTGAGGAGTCCTTAGCTGCTCTGAAAACGGCTAACTACTTTTCTACCCTTGATCTGACTAGTGGGTACTGGCAAGTGGCTGTGGCTGAGGAGGATCGTGAGAAAACGGCTTTCACCACCCCAATGGGCTCTGTGAGTTCGACAGAATGCCGTTTGGGCTCAGCAGTGCCCCGGGAACATTTCAGAGAGTGATGGAGAACTGCCTGGGACATCTCAATTTTGAAACCGTGCTGCTATACCTAGACTACGTCATCGTGTATTCCAAGACATATGAGGACCATCTGAAGCACCTGGCAGAAGTATTCGAGTCCCTGTCCAGGTACGGGATGAAGTTGAAACCCTCAAAATGCCATCTACTCAAACAGAAGGTACAATACTTGGGGCACATCGTCAGTTCAGAGGGAGTAGCGCCGGACCCAGAGAAAGTCACCGCCATCCAGAAATGGCCGGAGCCGAAGAACCTCAAGGAAGTGCGACAGTTCCTGGGACTAACGGGTTACTACAGGAGGTTCGTGAAAGATTACACGAAGAAGGCAGCGCCTCTACAGGACCTCCTAGTAGGACAATCCCTAAAGAGCAGAAACCCTCCCTTTAATTGGGGTAAGGAACAGGCTGAAGCATTCCAAAAGATGAAAGAGATCCTTACAGGTGATGAAATCTTGGCCTATCCTGATTACAGCCAACCGTTCCTGCTGTACACCGATGCCAGTAATGAAGGTTTGGGAGCAGTTCTCCGTCAGAAGCAGAATGGCCAAGAAAAAGTCATCGCATATGCCAGCAGAAAACTCAGGCCAACTGAGAGGAATCCGGAAAATTATAGCAGCTTCAAGCTGGAGTTTCTGGCGCTGGTCTGGGCCATTACTGAAAGATTTAAGCACTACCTTGCCTCCAACAAGTTCACGGCGTACACAGACAACAACCCGTTAACGCACCTGGAAACAGCCAAGCTGGGAGCCATGGAGCAGCGTTGGATGGCTCGGTTGTCAAATTATCAGTTTACCATCAAGTACCGGGCAGGCCGTAAGAATGCTAACGCCGACGCATTGTCCCGAATGCCGCATGAATCTGACACGGAAGAAGAATCGGACGACCTGGAAGAAATTGAGCTACCTGCGTTCCATCGAAATGGGATAATCCATGAGCAGCGTGTTTACAGAAAGCAGTATGGTGCAACGTTAAATCCCTTACCCCATCACAGCTGGAAAGAGACTCAGGACAGCGATCTAGTGGTCAGCCGTATCAAGGAGTTGTTAAGACAGGAAGGTTCCTCCTTGGAAAAAGATGCACCTATGTCAGCAAAGCTCCTGTGGAATGAGAGAAGCCGGTTGTTCCTATACCGTGAGAAGTTGTGCAGGAGATACGTCAACCCCAGGACCCATGAGATGGTATGGCAGATAGTGGTCCCCAAGGCAGACGTCCAAATGGTGTTAGAAGCCTACCACGATCAAGCGGGACACTTTGGCTGGAAAAAGCTGGAGACCCTGCTGAGGTGCCGGTTCTACTGGGTAGGAATGCGCAGCTCCATCGAGAAGTGGTGTCGGAACTGTGGACCCTGTGGTCTCAGACGAAAGGACTACGGTAGTCAGAAGGCACCCCTGCAGCCTATCCGGACGACTCGTCCCTTAGAGGTCGTGGCCTTGGACCACGTCAAACTGTCGCCAAGCAGGTCTGGGTACTCATATGCCCTGACCATGGTGGATCATTACTCGAGATTTTTGGTGGTCATCCCCGTCAAGGATCAGACAGCAATGACGGCAGCAAGGACCTTCCAAGCAAGCTTCTGCAGACCACATGGGTATCCAGAGCAGGTACTGACTGATCAAGGCCCTGCTTTTGAAGCGGATCTGTTTAAGGAATTTTGTCACTTGTATGGGTGTAAGAAAATTAGAACGACGCCATACCACCCTCAAACCAATGGCCTTTGTGAGAAAATGAACCACATTGTTATTGATTTGCTAAAATCCATACCACTGCAAGAAAGAAATCGGTGGCCGGAGTTGTTGCCTGACCTGGTTGACTTGTATAACCACGTACCAGTAAGTTCTACCAACTGCACCCCAGCTTACCTTATGAGAGCAAGACCTGGAAGATTGCCAATGGATTTGGAACTTGGTGTGGTGGAACCAGAGGCAGATGACACCGTTGAAAATTGGGACACAGATCGGCAAGAGCAATACAGAAGAGTGCAAGCCTGCGTAGAAGAAAGTCTCAATAAAGCACGGGAAAAGCAGGAAAATATTTACAACAAGAATGCTCCCGCTAAGCCTTTCACGCCTGGAGAAATTGTGTTAAAAAGGAAAAGGAAGCTGCACAAGTTGGACAACCAGTGGGAACAAGAACCATATGTCGTACAAGATTCCAAATTTGATAACAGAAAAGTCTGTATCATCAGCAAGGATGGAGGAAAAACGACTGCCACTGTGTCAAGAGATCATTTAAAGTTGTGTCCAGACCATTTGAAGCTTCGGGAAGGTAACCCTATTGTGAATCAAGAAGAGAGTGTTGAAGCGGTTATACACACGGATCTGGGAGATTTACCTGCGGATTGGCCCAGACTGGGAGATGCGGTAATCATTCCTGTGTTGCAGTTTTATCAGCCACAAGAGGAAACTCCACCTCCAGTCATGCCCATTGTGCCAACAGAGCCAGTTCTAGAGGTACCTATTCCAGCAGAACCCCAGCCTGCAGAACCTCAAGAAGTAGAATCACCAGAAGCAGTGCCCCATGCTATGGGATCCCCTGGTGAAGCTGACTCACACCGCCCAGCCCTCAGTACGCTTGCCAGATCCATAGAAAGATTGAGACAGTATTATAGTTTGCCGTTACGCAGAACAGATAGATCAGAGACCATTATACCTGATGCTACTCCACGTAGATCAGAACGTACAACGAAAGGGAAGCTACCTATTTGTTATCAACAGTAGTCCTAACAAACTAGTTTATTATGACCCAGAAAAGGTTTATTATTTATGACCAATTGTATAAAGTTGCATAAAGAAGTTTATTGCACTTGAAGGAATTTAAAGTATTGTTATTGTAATGTGAATTACTTGAAAATGTTTTATAATGGACTGCGTGGCTGAGGACTGAGCCAGCCCAAAAACTGTATCCTGTAAATAGTTGCACTACGGTGCCTTATCTTGGTTTCACACGAAGCCTTGACTTACCTCTGAACAGAAAACCCGTATGGTGTGGCACTGAGTGAGGTCTGCAGTCAGAAGTCCTGCAGCCCACCCAGGACCCACGTGGGAGGTTTGGTGCGGGTCCTCCACAAGAATACTGTGTATTTATTGAGTGTCTTGATGTTTTGATACTTTTGTATTTTCTATTGTCCATAATGTAACGTTTAAGATTTCGTACCTCCCGGATGGGATGAGTTTCATGTTATTGTTTAAATGCAAAACAGAATGTCTTTCTTTTTATATTTTACAGCCCGGGAGTGCTGTGTTTTACCAAGGGGGGATGTGTAGCCCAGCTTTGTAAGGCACACATAAAATCCTGGAGTCTGCACAGAAAGGTAACAGTTAAAGCTTTACATCATTCATTCACACTTTAGACACACCCACTAGGGGTATAAAGTAGTGTCACGCAGCCTGCGTAAGGGGGAGTTCCTGTCTCAGGACAGTGCAGAGAGAGTTGAGTTCCTGTTAGAGCTCTGTGTGAGTTGAGTGCCAGAGTAGCTCATCTGACAAAGAAGTGGAGGCTAGTACGGGTGAGGCAGTTCATCCTAGCCTAGTCAGAGCTACCTCTTAACCAGTCTGGACTTGGAGGATACTAAGAGCTGCTCATTGAGCTCAAGGAAAAACTGACTTACTACTTCCACGCTGCAGTGCTATGTTAAGAGCAGAAGCAGGGCGAAGGGCACAGTGGAGAAGACAGAGCAGTGCCTTAGGTAGTGAATTACCTGCACTAATTATCCGGTCACTGGGGACCGAGGAGTTGCTATTGTTTCAGGCATAGTAACGAGAAAACCAGAGTCTCGCTGGACTATAAGTCGCAGGAGCAAGCCCTTAGTGTCGGTACGTAACCGGAGTCAGTGGAACAAGGACTTTGAGTTAAGCGCTTGACAAAAGTAAGGACTTAGTTTCACCATTTAGAAGGCTCCGTCACAAAGTCGGCCGGGCAGTACAGCTATAGAGTTAGCTGGAGTAATCGGAGTTAACTACGCTTTATGCAAGTTGGACTCATCTACATTTTGGAAGTTAAGGAGGCCTCTAACCTGCTCAGCTGTTATCTGGACGTGCATTCTCCACCCCGACCAGCTCCCTGGGACCTGCCTAAACATCTGACAAGTAAAAGGTATGGAAAGACGCTGGATGGTGTGAGACTGATTCATTTATCTGCACCCTACATCATTATAACCATAGACTTTGAGGGACCAGTCCCACCTGTGGGGGACCCGTCATCTAGCTGCCACAACATCCCCTCAGAGATCTACAGCAGCGCTGGTCTTAGTGATCAGAAAACTACAGGTGGCGTCACGAACTACCTAATAATCCCCTGTAAATATTTCCCTAATCGCATTGACTGCCAGGGCCACGGACCGAGCCACCGCTACCAGTGACAACTCCCATAGATTTCCATGGGCTCGGCTCCGAGTACCCCATAGCCCTGGTATCCACAATTGTGGGGCGAGTCACTAGCACCACAATAATAAAAAAAAGGGAACCACTATTAGCTTTCACCACTACAGGCCGATTGAGCACTTGTTACAGGCAACAAAAGCCCCATAAACATAATAAGGTACCATGGAGATGGAAAGAAAAGCCAAACTCCAGTACCAAATGCATATGTGATCAAATGCGTATAAAAATATCAAAAACTTTATTCAAAAATACTTCAAAACACATGTAATCATGCAGTAATAGAGTGCCAGTCAGAAAATGCAGATAACATACACCCAAACATCAC
>JARQOD010000003.1:217946032-218004353 GCA_033576555.1 Oophaga sylvatica | reverse complement strand
TTCCATAGCATTGATGACATAATAACCTGTAGAGTATAAACCAATTCATTTTCTCCACAGCTATTGTGCTAATAATAACAAACTACTATCTACGCGCTGTTATATTGAGGTGAGATGCATTCCATACATCCCAGATCTTATTAAACTTCCCCAAGCAACCCCTGTTTTGGTATAGTGTTCACTCATATGGTATTATTGAATTTACCAGTTCAATCCAAGCTCTAAGAGAAGGATGTTGATTACCCATCCAGTGTAAGGCCAAATTTTTTCCTGGCTAAAAAAAGTGTCTCCCACAAAAGAATTTTTACGTGGTGCCCCCATATCTCTTCCTCCAGCACCCCAAATAGACATACCAATGGAGTGAGAGGAACAGGAATGCCTAAGAGGGAAGTTAACAGCGAGGTCACCTCGCTCCAATAGGATAGAATAATTGGGCATCCCCACACCATATGTATGAAATCTGCATCCATTGTATGGCATCTCAAACATTCTGAGGATTGGGACCACCCCATCTTAAATAGCCGTAGTGGGGTCAAATACGACTGGTGTACTATATACCTTTGCGTCATTTTGTTATTGGCTGATGGGGACACTCTGATTAAAGGGAAAAAGTTTACTGAACAATTATCTCAAAAGCTCTTTAATGGGCTAAAAGGGGCTATTTCCTTGTCAATCCATCATCAATTAAGCATGTAAAAGGTCTGCAGCTGATTCCAGGTGTGGAGTTTGCATTTGGAAGCTGTTGCTGTGAACTGACAACATGTGGTCAAAGAAGCTCTCAATGGAAGAGAAACAGAACATCATTAGGCTGAAAAAAAGACAACATTTATCAGAAAGATAGCAGAAATGTTAGAAGTGGCCAAATCACCAATTCGGTACATTCTGCAAAAAAGAGCACACTCAATGGTGAGCTTGGGAATGCAAAAATGCCTGGACATCAGTGGTAGGTGATCGCAGAATCCTTTCCATGTTGAAGAAAAACACATTCTCAACATCCATCCAAGTGAAGAACGCTCTACAAGAAGTATGTGTTTCACTATCTAAGTCTAAAATAAAGAGAAGACTTCATGAGAGCAAATACAGAGGATTCACCAAAAGGTGCAAACCATTAATCAGCCTTAAAAATAGAAAGGTCAGATTAGACTTTTCCAAAAAAAATCTAAAACAGTTAGCCCAGTTCTGGAAAAGTATTCTTTGGCCAGATGAAACTAAAATTAATCTATGCCAGAATGATGGGAAGAAGAAAGTATGGAGAAGGCTTGAAACGGTTCACGGTCCAAAACACATTACAATCTCTCTAAAATATGGTGGAGCGAGTGTGGGACATAGACATGCATGGCTTCCAATGGCACCGAGTCACTAGTATTTATTGATGATGTGACTGAAGACAAAAGCAGCCGGATGAATTCTGAAATGTACAAGGCTATACTTTGTGTTCAGATTTAACCAAATGCAGCAAAATTAATTTGACGGTGCTTCACAGTGCAGATTGACAATGACCCAAAACATACTGTGAAAGCAATCAGGAATTTTTAAGGCACAGAAGTAGAATATTCTGCAATGACCAAATTAATCACCTCATCTCAATACCATTGAGCATGCATTTCACATTCTTAAGACAAAATTTAAACAGATGTCCATTACTAGGACAACCCTTCTTGAACTAAATGTTTGGCCCCAATAAAATAAAAAAAACTATATTCACCTCCATATCTGTGCCGTTCCAGTGGTCTCAGCACTTGTGCTCCTGGAGCTCTTGTGCAGTGATGTGACACTTGACCCCGGCGCCCAATCAGCGCTGGCGTCACTGTCCCTGCCTTTGTACGGATTGAACATGAAGAGGAAATCCGGGCTGCAACTGATCCCTGGCTTCCTCTTCATGTTCAATCCATATGAAGGCAGAGACAGTGACGCAAGCGCTAGTTGGGCGCCGGGCTCACGTTTTACAACACCGCACAAGAGTTTCGGGACTGCTGACACCCCTGGAACAGCGCCAGCACAGCAGGTGAGTATAGATTTTTTAGTTTACAGGTGCCAAACATTTTGTTCGAGAAGGGGATATCTTAGTGGTGGACAACTTCTTTAAGATGAAAAGACCCCCAAACATGCAACAACAGCTGCAATAAAGGCCTGGCAAAGCATCAAAAAGGAGGAAACCCAGTGTTTGGTGACATCTATGGCTTCCAAACTTCAGGCAGTCACTGCCTGCAAAGGATTCTTTACAAAGTATTAAAAATGAATATTTTATTTATGGTAAAGATGTTTATCCAATAACTTTTGAGCCCCTGAAATGAGGAGGCTTTGAAGAAAAATTGTTGCAATTCCTAAATGTTTCACAGGATTTTTTTTATTCAACATATTTAATTAAACCTGAAAGTCTACACTTCAATTGCATCTCAGTTGTTTCATTTTAAATAAAAAATAGTGGCAGCATAGCCTAAATCACCAAGACTTGGTCACTGTCCATAAATTTCTGGACATAACCTGCATATAGCTTGGACATGAACAAGTGGATGGAAAAAAAACACTGTTACAATGACATTCTTGAGGCTTGTGTGCTTCCTGATAATATTGAGAAGGATATTACCTATTACAATACAATCAGATATGCTGTGGAAGAACGTGGACTGGCGTGTCCTGACTTATTTCCCATGAGGAGTGTACCATCTCACCTATGCAGAACAATGACAGGTTTGCGCATTATGCTACATTTACACATCAGTGTGTCACAGTCTGAGTATGGAACATGACGCTCAGATTGTCCATGGGTCTCCTGACCTGAACTTGACAGCCTTATGGGCATATATGAGGCTGTCAAGTTCATACTAGGAAACCCACATACATTACAGTCCGCGCATCACGGTTTGTACTCTGACTGTGACACATGGATGTATGAATGCGGCAAATTTATGTGAGGCTCCCAACAAGGATTCTCACTGTTTATGGTGTTAAAATTTTTAGTTTCAATAAGTTTTATTTGAAACATCATATGAAAATACAAAAACAATAACCAATCTCCCATGCAAGGGAGCATATATTATTATGTTTATAATAACAAATTAGACATACAAGAAAAAGGACAAGGCAGGGATAAGACGGATAGACAGCAGGAGTTCAGCCATACAGTGCTTAATATTAATATGAAGAACCAATTTGAAACCTCCGTCTCAAGTAAACACCCAATGTTTGTTATGAGTTCTGGTAAGACCTTTTCTATAAATCATAAACGGTTAAGGGGAAAGCCGCAAAGCCAAGTCTAGTTGTGTATTTGGATGTAATTCTATCCAAGGATTCCAGACCTTGAGAAATAAGTTCCACGTATCAGATCTAGTAGATTCTATCTGCTCATATAACATGATGGTATTCATTTTTTCTTTTACCAAAGATATCGACAGTGAAGAGGTTTTCCATCTTGCGGCTATACAGTATGAATCTTTTTTGCCATACACAAATAATTCACTAGTTTATGAAAACTTTTAGAGAACCTCGGCGGCTTAGTACCCAATAAAAAGGCAGAGGGCTCTAAATCGATTTGTTCCCTGAACATTTGTTCTACCAGACATTTCACTTTCTTCCAGAGCTCTGAGACCATTGTACAAGACCACCAGATGTGTTTCATGTCCCCCGATAACCCACATCCCCTGAAACAATCACCCGAGACACTAGGGAACATATTATGAATTCTCTCTGGTACATAGTAGGATCTATGTGGAACCTTCAAAGAAGTCTCTACCAATGAAGTATGATAACTACCTTTAGATAATGTCTCACTACTTTGGTACCAGTCATCAATCGACATGACGAATCCTAAATCTTCCTCCCATTGTAACATATAATCTTATTTTCTTTCATCGTAAGGTGGACTTATAGTAGAGTAAATCAAAGAAATCATTCCTTTCCCCAATGAATCTTGCAAGCGTTTGTTCTCAAAACCCGTTATCCGGAGAGGAGTTTGTCCTGGGAGAATTTGCTTAGCAAAATGAATTACCTAGTTTATACGCATTATTTCCCCTGCAGGAGGTGTGAATTTTTGAATAAAGTCTTGTCTGTCCCACAATACATTAAATGGAGAGCAGAGGTGCTTGAGTAAGTAGATCCCCTTAGTCAACCACCACGAAAAAAGTTGTGGTTCCAGCCCTGGTCGGAACATAGGGTTATGAAAAATATAGATCAGTGGTGAAGGGTTTGATTGCATCTCATATTTAAACCTAACTTTCCTCCAGAGCATTAGTGAATGAACCGTGCAAGGGGCCATATTTATAAGATTCTGTGGCAAACATTCTGTGGACCATATTAAGCCTGAAAATTAGTACGGTCTGGATAGAAAGGATTCCAAGAGAACCCATCTAGGTGTATTCCCGTGTGGACAGGTGTTGACTAATTGGGCAATCTGGGCTGATCTATAGTAATGTGCGAAATTAGGTATGGACAATCCTCCCAAATTCCTATGGAGGAACATGGTCTTCTGCGCAATTCTAGGCCTTTTCCCCAACCAAAGAAATTTATATATCATAGAATGTAAATGGGTGAACGTTCTGGTTGGTACCAATATCAGGAGGGATCTGAAAAGATAAAAGATATGAGGAAGGGAGACTATCTTTATTGTGTGTATCCTACAGAGCCAAGACAAATTCACCGAACACCTTCTATTTAAGTCGAAACTCTGGATTAATGGGGCATAATTCCATTTAAATAGTGTTGTCCTATTGGCTGTTAGATTAATACCCAAGTAAGATAGGAAATGTTCATTACATATAAATCCATATTGAGATGTTATATTATTTTGCTCCTCTTTTGGGAAGTTGACAAATAACGCTTCGGACTTATCTACATTTATTTTGAGTCCAGAAATGTTTTCAAATTCATGCAGAAGTGGAAATAGATGGGGGAGCGAGGTATGAGGCTATTTAATGTTAGAAGAAGGTCGTCTGCATATAGACTGACTTTATATTGCTCTCCCAAATCCTCAGGGCCCAGTATGTTTTGGTTTTTCCTTGTAGCCTCCATTGCGAGGTTCCATTGCAAGGGCAAAGAGGGCAGGAGACAATGGGCAGCCTTGCCTGGTGCCTCTTTGAATGCTTATTGGGGAAGGATGCATCGCAGGAAGCTTTAAATAGGCTATAGGTTTATCAAATAATAACTTGAGGCAGTGTTAAAACTTTTAAATGAAGATATCAAACACATGTCAACCTGTCCAAATTATAACCAACATTTGAATAAAAGTATATATTTTATCTGCAATACAAACAAATTAGGAAAGTTATTGTTAAAGCATAATTGTTTCAAAGGAGGTCAACATACAAACTGTTCTCATGACAGATAGAAAACTCAGACCACAGATGGGTCATATGCTAGTTATCTTTACATTGTTGCACTACTAAAATATGGTCTAACATCATATTTTGTACTCACAGTTATCAAAGACTGTTTTTGTAGCATAACCAAAAGACACAAGTCTAATAAGCACTAATATGTACAGTATAAGCTCATTTTATAGTTATAGCATTCTCCAGTTTTAGAGTAATGCCCCTAGTTGATATAACTAGGTGGTAAACAATGAAGAATGACAATATTCATATTAGGATGACTATAACAAAGGCAAAAGCAAATACGGCTCGTGCACATAGGACATCAGCAGTCACAGGAACAATGATAAGTGTGTAACAGTGGTGTGAGGTGATGGATTGCTTCCTGCTTCTGAAGGGTTAAATGTATTTGATACTCATGTATATGATAAAGGTATGATACCCACTGATGCTGCAGTTAGCCGGGGCAGGGTTAACTGTAGTGGCCGGCCCAGTTTGGGAAGGGGAACTGAGAGTTGGTAGCAGGTCCAGGAAGTGGCAGGGCAGTTAGAGTGTGGGCAGCAGTGAATGAAGTAGCAGACCTAAGAGGATGCTAGGGACAAAGTAAGCCTAATACTCGAGCAGTGGATTGCCGCAAATACCCTTCCATGTGATTCTGTTTAAATGGCCTGGGAAAACCTCGAGAATGACATCAGGGGCCAGAAGCACACTCAGCTTGTGAAGCTACAGGAAAGATGGACCCAGACTACATGGGGAGGAAGGTACTGCAATCTGGATATACTGCTATAGGTGAGGAAAACTCCGTAGGGCTAGGAAAGCCAGTGAGAAGGACATGCCAGCTATACCGAGAACCAGGGCTGAAATTGTATCAGGTACCTGTGGGAAAGATGACAATCCATTGGGCCTTATCCTCTGCATCATCTGCCTGTAAATACTGTACATACTGCTATTCAACAAGTAAAAGTTTTCATAACCCTCGTTTCCCCTGGATTGATTCCTGCCCTGGTTCCATAGGAAGGATTTGTGGAGTCACAAGAGGCCTGCAGGCCAGAAGTAAGTGGGAAGCACCACATACACAGCAGCACACCGGGACTGGGACACACCTTGCCTGCAGGATGTCAGAGCGAGTGGGGACCGAAGCTCGCCCACAACTACCTCGCTAGGGCATCTTACAAGTGTAATAGAGGAAAACTAACCTGATGTCATTTTGCACAGTGCACAACTAGATGCACTTGGTCGTAGCTGACCTGACTGCTGTCGGCAGATCCTTCTTGAAGTAGATAGATATAACAAGAACTAGTACAAGCGCTGTAGCTCAGTTTGTCAAGTTTCCCCAACTAGGTGAGGGAGATCCTTAACCCCTTAATGACAGCCAATACTCATTAAAATATCAACCACTCATTGCCGTTTTAAAAAAGTGATTGGGAATAAGGTTATAGCGCTGCCCAGAGTCTGAAAATCTATGGGCTCAGAAGACCAGGGTAGCTGCAACACATATCAGTGGTAGTACTGTGCCAGCACAGCATAGATATATAAAACACAATGGACAGGTATGAGAATTTTGGCTGTCTATTGGAGTAGTTTGTATGTGCTACCTGTGTTTGCGTGGGTTTCCTTCTGGTACTCTGGTTTCCTCTACTCTCCAAAGACATACTGATAGGGAATGTAGATTGTGAGTCACAATGGGAACAGAGATAGTAATGGGACTTCCTGTCTAGTGCAAGTTGGACCGCATGCTGGAACATATGTGGTCACATGATTCCACCATGCGATCTAACGTGAACTAGACAGGATGTCCAATTAGTGGATTTAGGATGGAGCAGACGCGCTATGCCCCATCGACATCAGCATGTGGCTAGTTTAAACATGAAGCAGCATCCCTCCATTGGCAGGTGAGCAGAATAACTAGATCTTGATCCCTCACCTTAGACACGCCATCGGAAGAAGTGAGGCGAAACTGTGTTGGGGTGGTGATACAGAGAGCCATTGAACCTCTTAAGTGGCACATTTGCTACTTTAATTTAGGTGAAATTAATTCATTCAATTCTAAAAGCACAGAACTGGCACTTTTAGGTCTCCATACACTTGGGTCTTCTATGTATATGGACCCTTGCATTTGTGTTTCTACTTTTGTGGGAATTTCTTTTTTTCATTTTTGAAGGTTTTTTTCGTTGTCATTTTATTCTGTATTTGTTTTTCGCATTAACTTAAAAAAATATTTTTAATCTTTACTTTTGGACTTCCTTCATTATTATTCATTGGTGTATTGGTGATATATTTATGTAGCGAAGTGTCTAGCACTGCAATTATTCTTTTTGAACTATTGTGATTGATCAGTTCTTGCCATTAGTTCAATCTGCTGACCCAGAAATCCATGAGGTATCTACTGGAGAAAAGACACATTTCAGATGCGACTGAACCTGAATGTTCAAGGGGTGCATCTTTGTTTGCTTAGAAAACATTTGGTCCATAATGTCATATATATATATTGTAATATGTGCCACTGTTTTGGTTACTTGCTGTAGCACCAGCACTGTTACAACCAGGGGAGTGTTGACTATGCATTAAGTGGAGAAGGGTCTTCTGTTAGGATAAAGAAGAGAAAGGAACATAGCTAATTTTGGAAATATGCCAATTTTTACTGTTTTTGAAGCTGAAAAAATCCCCTATTTTTCTTTTCCAGCGATTTCTAAAAGCACTACTATCAATTAGTTATCCCTTTGCTTGAGGCTAATAATACACCTGTCAGACTACAAACAATCAAGTATGCAGCTTGCTATGCTTGCCATCACGACCAATGTCACTGATGGTTCACTTTCCAACATCTCCTGTGACGAATTGGTCATCATAGCTAGTGTTGTCAATGTCAGTTTCACACTTAGGGTACACACCCATATGTGAGAAAAAAAAATGGTCCGATTTCCGGACTGAAAAAATGGACGAGTGCCATGCGATGTTCATGAGAGTGTCATGCGATTTCCGTGCGATTTTTAAACGGAACATCAGTATGACGTGCGTATGCAATCCGTATGCACTGCGATTTTAACATGAGCTTTTACATACAGCAGTACTCTGTCATTAGCACATCGTTTTAAATCAAAATATTCTTAATAAAAAATATATATGAATATATGTAAATATGTACACTGCTAAAATAAATAAATGGAAAACTCAAATAACACATCCTAGATCTATGTTATGATTTGGTAGCTGAGGAGAGCAGGCAAAAATGGCAATACACCAGAGAGGTTGGAATCTACTGGATTGCAGTACCCTGACTAACCACCACAACTAAAGGCAGCCATGGAGCGTTCCTACGTTGGTCCTAGACGCCTCGTCACAGCCTGAGAGGTTAACTACACCTAAAGATAGAAAGAGGAAAGCTATCTGCTCCGGAGCAGATCCCCAAAGAACATAGGAAGCCCCCAAACATGTAATGGCGGTTAGACAAGAGGAAATACAGACACAGACAAAAAATAGTATGAGCAAACGTTGGGGCCCAATCTATCTGGACAGAAAAGGATAAGAAGGACACTTACTGCAATCCAAAAAACCCTAAAAAAATACCAACTCTACTAATTGCAAAAACACCTGAGATCACACGACCTCTACCACCTAAATTAGTTCTCTGGTGTAACAAAACCAAGCCGCAGCCACTGAAAAAACTGGAAAAGGCAAATGAACAAATAACAGTGGCTCAGATAAACTGAGAGGAGCACAAGCCCCCGGAGGGGACCTGGCTGACCTCCACAGAAGTCCAGGGAGCAACGCAAAATGCAAGCACAAAAATAAAAGCAGAAAATATCTTATCTGATAGCAGAAGATGCAGGAAAGACTCAGCAAGCTTCCAAGTGAACCAGGAACCACAGTTGAGACAAGAACAATTGATCACTGGCAACCATGATGGGAGGGAACCTCCCCTATATAAGACCAGTCTGTAACTCCTGATTGCCAATCCTCATTGAATGGTTCAGTACTGTTTGTAACCACCAGAGGGAGCTTCTGCTCAGAATTAATTTCTAACACATTCACAACAGATCTAAATGAATGAAATATTCTCATTAAATACTTTGTTCTGTACAAAGTTGAATGTGCTATCAACGTAATCACACAAAAATCATCAATGGAAATCAAATGTTTGAACCAATGAAGGCCTGGATTTGGAGAGACCCCCAAAAAGAAAGTGGAAACAAGTCAAAATGAAAATCAAAACAAGACAAAATTAAAGTGGAAACAAGTCAAAATGATGCTCAGTATTGTGTGTGGCCTCCACGTGCCTGTATGACCTCCCTACAACGCCTGGGCATGCTCCTGATGAGGTTGCGGATGTTCTCTTGAGGGATCTCCTCCTAGACCTTGACTAAAGCATCCGTCAACTCCTGGACAGTCTGTGGTGCAACGTGACGTTGGTGGATGGAGCGAGACATGCTGTCCCAGATGTGCTCAATCGGATTCAGGTCTGTGGAACGGGCAGGCCAGTCCATAGCTTCAATGCCTTCATCTTGCAGGAACTGCTGACACACTCCAGCCACATGAGGTCTGGCATTGTCCTGCATTAGGAGGAACCCAGGGCCAACCGCACCAGCATATGTCTCACAAGGGGTCTGAGGATCTCATCTCGGTACCTAATGGCAGTCAGGCTACCTCTGGCCAGCACATGAAGAGCCAAAGAAATGCCACCTCACACCATTACTGACCCACTGCCAAACCGGTCATGCTGAAGTATGTTGCAGGCAGCAGATAACTCTCCACGGCGTCTCCAGACTCTGTCACATCTGTCACATGTGCTCAGTGTGAACCTGCTTTCATCTGTGAAGAGCACAGGACGCCAGTGGCAAATTTGCCAATCCTGGTGTTCTGTGGCAAATGCCAAGTGTCCTGCACGGTGTTGGGCTGTGAGCACAACCCCCATCTGTGGATGTCAGGCACTCAGATCATCCTCATGGAGTCGGTGCAGAAACATGCACATTTGTGGCCTACTGGAGGTCATTTTACAGGGCTCTGGCAGTGCTCTTCCTGTTCCTCCTTGCACAAAGGCGGAGGTAGCAGTCCTGCTGCTGGGTTGTTGCCCTCCTACAGTCCCCTCCATGTTTCCTGGTGTACTGGCCTGTCTCCTGGTAGCGCCTACAGCCTCTGGACACTACAGTGACAGACACAGCAAACCTTCTTGCCACAGCTCGCATTGATGTGCCATCCTGGATTAGCTGCACTACCTGAGTCACTTGTGTGGGTTGTAGAGTCCGTCTCATGCTACCACGAGTGTGAAAGCACAACCAACTTTCAAAAGTGACCAAAACATCAGCCAGAAAGCATTGGTACTGAGATGTGGTCTGTAGTCCCCACCTACAGAACCACTCCTTTATTGAGTGTGTCTTGATAATTGCCAATAATTTCCATCTGTTGTCTATTCCATTTGCACAACAGCATGTGAAACTGATTGTCAGTCAGTGTTGCTTCCTAAGTGAAGAGACCTGTTTTAACTCAGGAAAAGATCTGAAATCAATATTTTGTGGAATAACCATGATTTTTAAAAACAGCTTTCATGCCTCTTGGCATGCTTGCCACCAGTCTTTCACACTGCTTCTGGCGCAAAAATGTAAGCAGTTCTTCTTTGATGGCTTGTGACTATCCATCATCCTCTTGATCACATTCCAGAAAATTTCAATGGGTTCAGGTCTGGAGAATTGGCTGCCCATGACAGGGTTTTGATGTGGTGGTCTCTTAATTTTTGCCAGAGCTGTATATATATATATACAGTCATGGACAAAAGTTTTGAGAATGACACAAATATTAATTTTTACAAAGTCTACTGCTTCACTTTTTCTAATGGCAATTTGCATATACTCCAGAATGTTATGAAGAGTGATCAGCTTAACAGCAATTACTTGCAAAGTCAATATTTGGCTAAAAAATGAACTTTATCCCTCAAAACACATTTCAACATCATTGCAGCCCTGCCTTAAAAGGACCAGCTAACCTCTTTTCAGTGATTGCTTCTTTAACACAGGTGTGGGTGTTGATGAGGACATGGCTGGAGATCAATCTGTCATGATTAAGTAAGAATGACACCACTGGACACTTTAAAAGGAGGCTGGTGCTTGGCATCATTGTTTCTCTTCTGTTAACCATGGTTATCTCTAAAGAAACACGTGCAGTCATCATTGCAATGCACAAAAATGGCCTAACAGGAAAGAGTATCGCAGCTAGAAAGATTGCACCTCAGTCAACAATCTATCGCATCATCAAGAACTTCAAGGAGAGAGGTTCCATTGTTACCAAAAAGGCTTCAGGGCACCCAAGAAAGACCAGCAAGCGCCAGGACCATCTCTTAAAAGTGTTTCAGCTGCGGGATCGGGCTACCAGCAGTGCAGAGCTTGCTCAGGAATGGCAGCAGGCAGGTGTGAGTGCATCTGCACGCACTGTGAGGAGGAGACTCTTGGAGCAAGACCTGGTTTCAAGGAGGGCAGCAAAGAAGCCACTTCTCTCCAGAAAAAACATCATGGACAGACTGATATTCTGCAAAAGGTACAGGCAGTGGACTGCTGAGGACTGGGGTAAAGTTAATTTCTCTGATGAATCCCCTTTTCGATTGTTTGGGACATCAGGAAAACGCCTCATTCGGAGAAGACAAGGTGAGCGCTACCACCAGTCTTGTCTCATGCCAACTGTTAAGCATCCTGAAACCATTCATGTGTAGGGTTGCTTCTCAGCCAAGGGAATCGGTTCTCTCACAGTCTTGCCTAAAAACACAGCCATGAATAAAGAATGGTACCAGAATGTCCTCCAAGAGCAACTTCTCCCAACCCTCCAAGAGCAGTTTGGCGATCAACAATGCCTTTTCCAGCATGATGGAGCACCTTGCCATAAAGCAAAGGTGATAACTAAATGGCTCAGGGAACAAAACATAGAGATTTTGGGTCCATGGCCTGGAAACTCCCCAGATCTTAATCCCATTGAGAACTTGTGGTCAATCATCAAGAGACGGGTGGACAAACAAAAACCTAAAAATTCTGACAAAATGAAAGCATTGATTGTGCATGAATGGACTGCTATCAGTCAGGATTTGGTCCAGAAGTTAAATTGAGAGCATGCCAGGGAGAATTGCAGAGGTCCTAAAGAAGAAGGGTCAACACTGCAAATATTGACTTGCTGCATTAACTCATTCTAACTGTCAATATAAGCTTTTGTTACTCATATGTTTGCAATTATTATATTTCTGTCTGTGATAAAAAAAACATCTGTCAAACACACATAAAAACCAGAGGGCAGCAGATCATGTGAAAATATAATATTTGTGTCATTCTCAAAACTTTTGGCCATGACTGTATATATATATATATATATATATAATAATATATGTATACTATGTGTATATATCTATTGTTTTGTAAGCTGTCAGTGTGATTTTACAGTAACCACACATGAATTGCCGGCTTTTCAAAGGACAACGGTGCGTTAAAATCGAACAGCACTCGCATGGTGCGAGTGCTGTGCGATTTTTTTTCTCACACCAATTGACAGGTATTGGCGAGTCTCGTCCAAGATATGCAGCAATTTTTTTCTCAGTCTGAAAAATCGCAGATGAGATGTCTCCCATTGAATAACATTGGTCCGAGTGCAATCCGATTTTTTATCAGATTGCACTCGTCCGTATTTCTCGCAAATGGGTATGAGCCCTTACTGTCAGCCTCATCCCCTGCCTGTGCGTGAGATATCTCAATGTTTCTCTCCCTATCCACCTTCGGCTGCTTGTCCCCCATCACATTGTGCTGCATGTGACTATGTCCCTGAGGGTTCTCAACAGCCCCAGGTTGCTTATGAACATTTAGAAGATGCTGTTTTTCCTCAGCTCCTATTTGCAGCCTTGTGATTGTGTTTTTCAATATAAATATGAGTTTGAAGACATAGCTGATGCCACAGTTGTCCTTATCATGCCGGGAGCATGTGTAACTTTGATCAAATGTAATGCAGCCATAATTCTACTACAATGTTCTGTTGTAGTTATATGGAGCCATACAGCATGACATTTGTTGCTTTATGCAGTAGAGCAACTTGTCTGCTCTATGGCTTTTGTTGTCCATGCTCAAATACTGTAAAATAGCTTAGCAGTGCTTAAGCTTACTAGAGCAAAAAGAGTGAGAATGGGGAGTGAATGCAATGTTCCACACTGTTGCTCTTGGGGACTCTGTGATATCCATTGAAGAGGTTGTGGAGAAGGTGGATAAGCACTGCCTCATGTTCAGAACATAACTAGAGCCAAACTGTGGAAGTTTCTTCACCTGTCTTGGTTGTGGTGGTTCACCACTGTCGTCCAAAACATTAACCCAGTGAGCCTTGAAAGAAATGTACTGTACTTGTGCAAAATTGCTGCTCCACGTGCACTGTACTTTCAAGCTCAATGACAAGTCCAGGCAGCGGCCCACATTCTCCTGCACATGAGAGCAAAGAGCAGACACTTTCTGCAAAACATAAGGATGGATATGTTCCATGAATTCAGGCAGAGCACATGCCATCATTTCCTGAAATAGTCCGATATGATTCAATGTATTAGAACAAAATGCAACAGTACATCTGTACAACAGAAAGTTAATCTACAGACATTGGTCACGGCCTATAAAAATATATATAATAACTGAAAACTAAGCCAAATTATGCTAATTTGCATAAAAAAACAGAAAAAATATGTACAAAATAAGTCATGATTATAAATACACAGGCAAAATTAATATGACGGTACTGGATGTACTGAGGAAGGCAGAGTTAACCATAAACCCAAGAAGTGCGCCATTGGGAAAGAAGAAGCAAAATGCTTGGGTTATACTGTTGAAAGAAGCGAAATAAAGCAGCAAGTAAATAAGATGGAGCCAATCCAAAAGTGTCCGCAACCGGTCTCCAAAAACCAGGTTCGGACGTTTCTGGAAATTGTGGGATACTATAGGAGATTTATCCCGAATTGCACAATGATTGACACACCCTTGACCGACCTTCTTAAGGGCATGAAGACGTCGATGGCCAAATTGTCCTCTGAAGAAGAGGCATTCAAGGAGTTGAAGCTCGCCTTGCGTACACTGCGTGTCTTGTTCACACCTGACTTCAGTAGGGAATTTGTGATCCAGATGGACGCCTCAGAGGTCAGGTTGGATGCCATGTTGTCTCAATAAGTAAACGGGAGGAACATCCAATTTTGCGTTTAAGCTGAAAACTTTCTTCGTGTGAGAAAAACTATGCCATTGTGGAAAAAGAGTGCTTGGCCATCAAATGGGCAACTGACACGATGAGGTACTACCTGTTATGTTTCGGTAACTGAGGAGAAATAGCAAAAAATAGCAAAAGCGGTAATACACCAGAGAGGCTGGAACCTATTGGATTGCAGTAACCTGAACTAACCACAAAACTAGAGGTACCCGTGGAGTGTTCCTACGGTGATCCTAGACGCCTCGTCACAGCCTGAGAGATAACTACACCTAAAGGCAGAAAGATGAAAGCTATCTGCCCTGGAGCAGATCCTGTTATGTTTCGGTAGCTGAGGAGAGCAGGCAAAAAGGCAATACACCAGAGCAGTTGGAATCTATGAGATTGCAGTACCCTGACTAACCACCACAACTAGAGGCAGCCGTGGAGCGTTCCTACGTTGGTCCTAGACGCCTCGTCACAGCCTGAGAAACTAACTACACCTAAAGATAGAAATAGGAAAGCTATCTGCCCCGGAGCAGAACCCCAAAGATAATAGAAAGCCCCCAAACATGTAATGGCGGTTAGACAAGAGGAAATACAGACACAGAAAGAAAATAGTATGAGCAAACGCTGGGGCCCAAACTATCTAAATAGAAAAGGATAGGAAGGGTACTTACTGCAATCCCAGAAAACCCTGAAAAGCACCAACTCTACTAATTTCAAAATCACCTGAGATCACACGACCTCTACCACCTAAATTAGTTCTCTGGTGTAACAAAATCAAAACAGCAGCCACTGAAAAAACTGAAAAAAGCAAAAGAACAAAACTCAGTGGCTGAACTAAACTGAGAGGGCAGAAGCCCCCGGAGGGGACCCTGAAGGCCCCCAAAGAAGTGCAGGACAAAATGCAAAAATATAGCAAAAACACAAAAGAAGCAAAAGTCTTATCTGTAAGCAGGAGATGAAGACACGACACAGCAGGCCACAAGGGAAACTGGAATGAAGGATTCAGACCAGAACAATTGATCACCGGCAACCCTGATGGGAAAATGACTCCCTTATATAAGACCAGTCAGTAACACCTGATTCCCAGTCCTCACAATCTTCACTAGCACCGCTTGTAACCACCAGAGGGAGCCTCTGCTCAGAACTCATCTCAAACCCATTCACAACAAGATCCCCAAAGAAAATAGGAAGCCCCCAAACATGTAATGGCGGTTAGACAAGAAGAAAGCACAGACACAGACAGAAAATAGAATGAGCAAACGCTGGGGCCCAATCTGTCTAGACAGAAAAGTACAGGAAAGAATTCTGACTGCAATCCAACAAAACCCTAACAAAAATACCAGCACTTCTGATTGCCAAAAAACCTGAGATCACACGATCTCATCCACCTAAATCAGATCTCTGGTGTAACAAAACGCTATTCAGCAAATAAAAAGTAACAAAAGAGCAAGCAAAAGTGCTGACACAAACGGAGCACAATTGCAGCGCCAGACCCCCAAAAGGGGACAGGCTGCAGTCCACTGCAAGCAGCAAACCAGCAGATAAAATCAAACAGACGAAAAAAAAACAGCAAACACTTATCTGAAGGAGAGCAGGAAAGTAGCAGTGCTTCAAGCAAGACCAGCAGGAACAATTGATAACCGGCAAGGCTGCTGGGAACTCAGGCCACTTATATCCTACCATTCAGCGCCAGATGAAGGCCATTCAATACTCAGTTCATTACTCTCAGCAACCACCGGAGGGAGCCCCAGCTCAGAAGCCGCCTCCAGCATATTCACAACAGTACCCCCTCTTGAGGAGGGGTCACCTGTCATGGGTGCATCGCCATGAAGATCGTCGCGATTGCACATTCTGACTTCTCACAGCTGAGCTGCTGTTTCTTTGTTTTTTGGTAATGAGAGAGTTAATTTTTCCTAGCTCTTTGCTAAGGCTAGGTGCAGCCTCGCCCGGCTGCTTTTGATTATGTTCTAATTAGTTTCCTTTATATTTCTGCCAGTCTGGGTGTTAGACGCCGGTGAAAGCATTCATGTAGTTTAGCAGACTGGATCGGTTCTGAGAATATTTAAGCTAAGAGCTCCTTAGTTGTTTTTACTCTTACAGCTTATAGTTTTTCTCTGAGACCTTAGGTGTTCCTACTGTGTGTGAGTGTTGTATGTAAGACTTTATTTACTTTATTTCTTGTCTTTGTTGTTTGTCTTTCTGTTCATTAACCGTTACCTGTTCATTCCCTTTGGTGGTATTCAGGGTCCTTCTTAGGACTAGAATACAGTTGGCAGGGATTGATAGGAGACAGGGTTTACGCTGGTGGCCTGGACCTCTGTACCTTTAACAGTACCTCCAGGTTGAGGGATTAGTTAGGACCCCAGTTTAGGGTCAGCTTAGACCCCGGTCACCCTCTAGCCGGAGACAGCGTATAACGGATTCCGTTTTGACCCTCTGGACATTCTGTCAGGTAAATCTATGTTATCATATATCTATGCGCATGTTATATAGTATGTTGCCCTTTTGATATAGATTACTGACATCACATATATATATCTGCTATACAGCGTGACATTTTCACCGGCCAAACTAAAGATTCTCCCCAGCTGTCATGGATCCAGTAGCCCAGCTGGCCCGGCAGTTGCAGGGGTTGTCCATGGAATTTGCAGACATTAAGTCCAAGGTTTTGTCCCTCCCGGAGCAAACCAGATCTGAACCTAAGGTTGCTCTCCCGGACAGGTTCACTGGTGGGCGGGACAAATTTTTTACTTTCCGGGAGGCATGTAAATTGTACTTTCGGCTGCGGCCTCGGTCATCTGGGAGTGAAGAGCAGAGGGTGGGAATTGTTATCTCGCTCTTACAAGGGGACCCTCAATCTGGGCGTTCTCTATTCCTCCAGGCTCCCCAGATCTCCAGTCAGTGGATCGATTTTTTACTGCCCTGGGTCTGGTATATGATGATCCGGATCGAGTCTCCCTTGCTGAAACAAGGTTACGTAAAATACGGCAAGGAAATCGTCCAGCGGAGGAATATTCTTCTGAGTTCCGTAGATGGGCAACAGATACTCAGTGGAATGACCCAGCTCTTAGGAGCCAGTTTTGTCAAGGGTTGTCTGACAAATTAAAAGATGTGTTGGCTCAGTATGATTCTCCTCCATCACTGGAGGCTGCTATGGCCCTCGCTATTCGCATTGATAGACGACTTCGGGGAAGATGCGAGGTAACTCCGCCCCCCATGATGACTCCACCTACTACTAAAGTCCCTTATACTGAGGTTCCCCTGGTCTGTTCTGAGGAACCCATGCAGTTGGGAGGGACATCATTTTGTAGGAGGGAATCGGCGGTGCGCCGCAAGACTAGAAGGTGTTTCTTTTGCGGGAGAGAGGGACATTTTGTTGGGGGTGTCCATCCCAGACCTCTTTGAGCCAAGGAGTTAACCTGGGAGTGTGTATTTCGTCCCCAAATCCCTCTCAGTTTCTCGTGCCTGCGGAGGTGGTGATTGGTACTAGAACTGAGAGGATTTCTGTTTTTCTTGATAGTGGGTCCGGGGCTAATTTGGTGGACGCTCGGTTTGCCCAGGTGCATGGTATGCAACTGAGTGTATTGGCCAAACCGGTCCCTATACTCTCTATTGATTCTAGACCTCTTGGTCAAGGTAGCTTGGTACAAGCTGTTCATAACATAGATCTTCGAGTAGGGGCAATACATAAAGAGCAATTGTCTTGTTATGTGTTGGAGGGTCTACCTACTCCTATTGTGTTGGGACTTCCTTGGTTGGCTAAACATAACCCAGTGATTGATTGGCAATCCAGAAAGATAAGCCAGTGGGGTGAATTTTGCAAGAATAACTGCATGAGCACGGTCATCGGTGCGGTTGTGCCTAGGACTTTGTCTCCTTTTCTGGAGGACTTTGGGGAGATGTTCTCAGAGGAGGGGTGTAAAGAGTTTCCTCCTTATCGCGCATATGACTGCTCAATAAAGTTGCTTCCTGATGCCTTATCTCGTACTTTCCCAAGGACCGGGAAGACGGATGATCCGGTTCCTATTCCTCAGGAGGGAGTTGTAGTGTCAGCTGTATGCTCTGAGCTTGAGGGGGAGGTATTGGGGGCTCAGGGGGACGCCCCTGTGGGACTTCCAGGGAGACTGATAGTTCCAGATCGCTTAAGACTGAAGGTTACGGGGAACCGTTATAAACGGATGGCTGATAGGAGGAGAGTTTCTGGTCTAGATCTGAAGGTGAACGATCTGGTTTGGTTGTCTACCAGGAATATAAAACGTAAAGTTTCCTCCTGGAGGTTGGGTCCCAGATTCATCGGGCCGTACAGGATCAGTTCCATAATTAATCCTGTGGCATTTCGTCTGGACCTCCCTCCTACGTTTAAAAATCATAATGTGTTTCACAAGTCATTACTTAAAAAGTATGTGGCACCAGTCATACCGTCACCTCTACCTCCTTCAGTGGTGGTCAATGATAACGTGGAAATTCATGGGTCGAAAATCATTGACTCACGTCTCAGTCGCCGATCCCTTCAGTACTTAGTTCAGTGGAGGGGGTATTGTCCTGAGGAGGGGACGTGGGTCCCTGCGTCTGATGTTAACGCAGATCGATTGGTTCGGACCTTTCACACAACTCACCCGGACAGACCTGGTCATGAGGGTCCGGAGGCCCCTCGTAGAAGGGGGGGTACTGTCATGGGTGCATCGCCATGAAGATCGTCGCGATTGCACATTCTGACTTCTCACAGCTGAGCTGCTGTTTCTTTGTTTTTTGGTAATGAGAGAGTTAATTTTTCCTAGCTCTTTGCTAAGGCTAGGTGCAGCCTCGCCCGGCTGCTTTTGATTATGTTCTAATTAGTTTCCTTTATATTTCTGCCAGTCTGGGTGTTAGACGCCGGTGAAAGCATTCATGTAGTTTAGCAGACTGGATCGGTTCTGAGAATATTTAAGCTAAGAGCTCCTTAGTTGTTTTTACTCTTACAGCTTATAGTTTTTCTCTGAGACCTTAGGTGTTCCTACTGTGTGTGAGTGTTGTATGTAAGACTTTATTTACTTTATTTCTTGTCTTTGTTGTTTGTCTTTCTGTTCATTAACCGTTACCTGTTCATTCCCTTTGGTGGTATTCAGGGTCCTTCTTAGGACTAGAATACAGTTGGCAGGGATTGATAGGAGACAGGGTTTACGCTGGTGGCCTGGACCTCTGTACCTTTAACAGTACCTCCAGGTTGAGGGATTAGTTAGGACCCCAGTTTAGGGTCAGCTTAGACCCCGGTCACCCTCTAGCCGGAGACAGCGTATAACGGATTCCGTTTTGACCCTCTGGACATTCTGTCAGGTAAATCTATGTTATCATATATCTATGCGCATGTTATATAGTATGTTGCCCTTTTGATATAGATTACTGACATCACATATATATATCTGCTATACAGCGTGACATCACCGAACCCTCAACCTGCGCAACCAGGCCGATCAGGATGGGCTCGATGATAGGCACAGAAAAGTCTCCCAGCATGAATGTCCGAAGCAAGCACCCAAGAATTGTCCTCCTGACCATAACCTCTCCACTCAACCAAATACTGGAGTTTCCGTCTAGCAAAACGAGAATCCAATATCTTTTGAACCACATACTCCAAATTGCCCTCAACCAAAACAGGGTCGGGAGGCGCAGCCATAGGAACCACTGGTTCGACAAACCTCTTCAATAAGGACTTGTGGAACACGTTATGGATCTTAAATGTCCCTGGAAGAAGCAAACGGAAGGAAACCGGATTAATAATTTCCATGATCTTATAAGGTCCAATGAACCTTGGCTTAAATTTAGGAGATGCAACCTTCATAGGGATATTATTTGAGGACAACCAACCAAGTCCCCCACTTTAAAACGAGGACCATCAGTCCTATGCCGGTTGGCAAACCGCTGGGCCTTCTCCTGAGAGAGAAACAACCTCTCCACCACCTGGTCCCAAATCTGCTGCATACGCTGCACAATAGAGTCAACCCCCAGACAGACAGAAGCCTCTGCCTGTCCTGAAGAAAATCGAGGGTGAAACCCGGAATTGCAGAAAAATGGAGACATCAAGGTGGCAGAGCTAGCTCTATTATTAAGAGCAAACTCAGCCAAAGACAAAAAAGAGACCCAGTCATCCTGATCAGCAGACACAAAACATCTCAAATAAGTCTCCAAGGTCTGGTTTGTTCTCTCGGTTTGTCCATTGGTCTGAGGGTGAAATGCAGAGGAGAAAGACAACTGAACACCAAGTTTAGAACAAAATGTCCTCCAAAATCTGGAAACAAACTGGACTCCTCTGTCAGACACAATGTTCTCCAGAATGCCATGTAACCGAACCACATGCTGAAAGAACAAAGGCACCAACTCGGAGGAGGAAGGCAACTTAGGTAATGGCACAAGATGTATCTGTGTAGGCCAGCTGCGCTTGGAGCCACATGTCCCGGGAGGATGCACTGAAGGTAAAACCACACGCACCTGATATTCATTCACACCTTCACTATTTCCTAGAGCCACCAGAGGGAGCCCTTTTGCAGTATATATAGGGTAGTGAAGACACAGCAGTGGTCAGATCACCTCAGATGAGCTGAGAGGGAGAGTGAGCTCAGATTAGATTAGCCTGAGAGAACACCACAGAACACCTCAGACGAGAGGAAAGCAGATTACCTCAGAGAGACAGAGTGTTCTGTCTAGTCTAGCTGAGAGCTGAGAGAACCTGAAGACTACAGCTTGGGCTTAGTTCACTGTGTGGAGGCCAGTAATAGTGGAGAAGGATAGCCACTTCAGCCTGGTCAGAACTGAGTCAACTGAGTGTAGTTTCAGTTAGCAAGCGTGCCGACGCTTTGAGAGCGGTGAAGAGAAGGAAGAATCAGCTATCTACTGCTAGTGTGCTTATGTTAAGGGTCGGAGTAGGACGAAAGGCGAGTAGAAGGGAAAAGAGAGTAACAGAGGTTGAAACAGCATTGATCGCTTACATCTACTCTGAACAACCGGACACCGGGTCCGAGCTTGCTAGCATCTACACGACTAGTAGGAGACACCGGAGACCCTGTGGGACTTCAAGTCGCAGGGGCCCAGCAGTGCTGATACGTAACCGAGGTCAGGAAGACGGGGGTCTAGCAGGACGCTGCATACAGAGACACTGTTTTATCCAAGAGAAGGCCTCACCACAAAGTCAGCCGGGCGTAACATTGAAGACAGAGTTAGACTTCGTTTCATACAGGTCAGAAACTCACACACAACAGGAGTAAGGAGGCCCTACACCTACTCAGTGGGATTACTGGACGTGCATCCTCCACCCTGCCAGCTTCCCGGGACGTGCCAGCAACTACCATCAGTAAAGGTACAGAAAGAGACTTTCGTGTGTGTGTCTGCCTTATTGCTCCTGCGGCTGAAAGCTCCTTTTCCATCCTGCACCCCTACACCGCCATATACCCTGAGGGACCTAGTCTTGCCTGTGGAAGACTTAATACCTTGCTGCCCAGTAACAACCCCTCAGTGGATCTACCCTGCAGCGCTGGTCACCCTGACCAGGTACCATAGGTGGCGTCACGAACAAACTGTAAATACTTTATTCCCCTGTAAATATCCCACATTTGAGGTGAGCCCCAGGGCCACGGACCGAGCTGTGCTACCTGTGACATCCCCCATTGAAGCGAACGGGCTCGGTGCCGAGTACCCCACGGTCCTGCTACGGGCGACTCATCTTAAACTTGGCGTCACGAACAGGATCCGAAGCTCGCTATAGGTGAGTCCTGTGTGCCTGAATGGACTGTTTTTGTGCAAAAAGACTGTGGTTACTATTTTTGTGATTTTGCCACCATGTTCGCGCCTTGAGGCGCTGGTGAAGAAGGAGGGCGTGCTTTCGTGGGCGTACGCCCCCCTGTGCGCGAAAGTTATGGCCGTCCTATCCAAGTGCTTCTACAATGTCAGATCATGCCCCACTGCAAAGGAGATCCGTCTCCTCTTCATCCTCAGTGCAAGGAAGAGAAAGCGAAAGTCCCTCCTCCACGGAAAAGACCAGAGCGTTTCGGATGGAAAGCACAGTCTGACCTGGAGGGAGATGGCTGAAGGACAGGAGTCGCTGTGTGGGGGAATGGTGGTGCGCAGATCCCGTTCCCCTGAAGAGGCGCAGCCTGTGACCGAACCATCCCCAGGTCGGGAGAGCGATGGAGAGCCCTATCGTATGGAGGAGGTGGATGCGGCGCTGCGGGATCTGTCCCGACACCGCGCAGAGATGGAGGCGATGGAGCGGAGCTGGCATGCCCTGAAACTGCGGCTGCAGTGGGATCAGCTGCTCTCCCCCCTGGATGCGCAACTGCCACCCGCGCCACCACTGGAACCAGCAGCTGAGGAGGAACCGGAGGCCGGCCCCGGAAGAGCTGTACATGACCTCGACGAGGACGCGGCGGGAGGAGAGGAGGCTGAGGAGGCCTTGCCCGGACCGGAACGCCAGCCAGGCCTGGAACCAGAGGCCGCACCGGTCGCAGTGGAGTACTGTCCCCCGGCAGGGACGAAGGAAGGGAGTGAACCCGGCATGATCCTGCCTGAAACAATGAAGATCGACTGGGAAGAAATGGAGCTCCTGGACGACGTGGAGTACGCCGCCCAGAAGAAGAACGAATGGAGACGCCGTGAACAGGAGGAGCGGCAGCAGCGGGAGCAGCATGAGGCACAGCGGCTTCGCCAGAGGTATCAGGAGAAGGAT
Source organism: Oophaga sylvatica (assembly GCA_033576555.1). Lineage (NCBI taxonomy): Eukaryota > Metazoa > Chordata > Amphibia > Anura > Dendrobatidae > Oophaga > Oophaga sylvatica. The sequence goes on along the minus strand of JARQOD010000003.1, from coordinate 217,981,172 downwards.
CTCGCAGACAAGGAGAATGTCCGGCGAGACAGAGGTACGCTTCGGGAACCGCGGCGCCAGGGGACGGTGTGTGACTTCAAACTCCAGGGAGGCTGGGGGTTCATACACGAGCCCGGGCTCTATCAGAAGATCTTTGTTCATTGCTGTGACGTAGAGTCTCACCTGCCTGAGGGACACCCGGACAGGGACCTGCTAAAAGGGGATGTTGTCACCTACACGCGGCATTGGGGCTGCCCATGATACAGCTAGGGGGCGCTGTGTATGCTCCTCGGGATATGCATTGAGGCATATTGTGGCTGGTAAAATAATCCCCGGCATGGTTATAAATGGAAGATATGTGTCGCAGAGCTCCTCTGCGCTGTAGGTCAGGAATATTGTTCTGGGACTTGTAGTCCCATAAGAGTTCTAGTTATTGTTAAGGGTGACCTACAGGGTTAGCTTGTGAGCTGGGTGGGACTGGCTAACCACACATACACCGCTCATTGATGTATGTGAGTGTTTGTGAAGGACCTGTGATGAGGTCAGGAACATGTGACCAGATCATGTGCTCCATACCTTAGCTGGGGGAGTGGCTACAGCTATGAAAGGGAATGTTTGGTACATGGTGGAGTGAGTCTGTCTTGGAGAGTCTATCTGAGACTGTGGATAGTCTGATGTGTTCAGACTGAGTCTGTGTGGAGTGGTGGGACTCTGTCAGGCTGGACAGAGGTCCCGAACGTCCAGGCGGGACGTCGCAGCGACTGGGAAACAGTCCTGGCAAGTCTGAGCCAGAGAAGGACAAACGGTCTTGAAAGCCGTGAGAGAGAGACGGATCGGGGTCTGTGAGCGATGTGGATTAGATGCCTCTGAGGTGGAGAGGTGTCTGAGAACCTGAGACACCAGCAGGTAACGGACAGGGTCCGTGTAGAGAATGACCGGGTCATAAAGACTTTGTTTGTATAATGAATGCTGTACAATGGTGAAGAATAAACCAGATGAACTGTTATTTTAACCCTGAGCGAGCCAGAGTTTGCCTCTATGACCAACTAAGCGAGTGACCCCCGTCCACACACAGTGTGGATCTCACAGGGCTTAAAGGGTGGTATGCCCTGAACGTCTCCCGAGTCAGCGCCCCGGTCCCTGAAGCAGGAAACGCACCTCGCGTCTCAGTGTCCAAGGCCCCAGCCACCCCGGCGCTAGTCCGCGCACCTGCGTCATCTTCTGAAATGCTGCAGAGCGCAGCAGCTGCTAGTGCGCCCCCTGCTGAGCCATGCCTGCGCACCCTGCAGAGCGTAAGCCTAGGAGAGGCACCTGTCAGGCCTCCAGGCAATCACATAAAGAAAGTTGAAATGAGAACTGTGGCTACCCAGACACCGGTAGCAGGACACGATTTTATGGTGATGCGATTCAGAACCCACAGTGTGCTTCCAGCCCCAGGTATGGAAGATGCTGCAATGCTGATGAAGACCAGTAGGACCCAGACAGGGTTTACTGCACTGTAGAAAGTTTGTGTGAAGCTTTGAAAATGTTTGCATAGTTATGATGCATAGTATACCCCAGTTGGATAATGTGATAATGTCTTTTGATATGGACTGGTGCTGAGGACTCTTGCAGCACAAAGACTCTCGTTGTCAATAGTTGGCACTAGGTGCCCCATCTTGGTTTTACGTGAAACCAATGCTACCTCCGAAGACAAAACCCGTGTGGTGTGGCTGAAAGTGGGGTCTGCAAAAAGGGAAGTCCTGCAGCCCACCCAGGACTACCGTGGGAGGTTTTGAACGGGTCCTCCACAAGAATACTGTGAATTTGCACTTTGAAGTATTTTCTACTTGTATAAAAGTGTATTTATTGTAACGTTAAAGAGTCCTCACCTCCCGCAAGGGAAGAGTTAATGTTATGTTGATGTTAATATAAAATTATTTCTTTCAGCCCGGGAGTGCTGATGAGAACTAGGGGGGATGTGTAGCCCAGCTGCGCTTGGAGCCACATGTCCCGGGAGGATGCACTGAAGGTAAAACCACACGCACCTGATATTCATTCACACCTTCACTATTTCCTAGAGCCACCAGAGGGAGCCCTTTTGCAGTATATATAGGGTAGTGAAGACACAGCAGTGGTCAGATCACCTCAGATGAGCTGAGAGGGAGAGTGACCTCAGATTAGATTAGCCTGAGAGAACACCACAGAACACCTCAGACGAGAGGAAAGCAGATTACCTCAGAGAGACAGAGTGTTCTGTTTAGTCTAGCTGAGAGCTGAGAGAACCTGAAGACTACAGCTTGGGCTTAGTTCACTGTGTGGAGGCCAGTAATAGTGGAGAAGGATAGCCACTTCAGCCTGGTCAGAACTGAGTCAACTGAGTGTAGTTTCAGTTAGCAAGCGTGCCGACGCATTGAGAGCGGTGAAGAGAAGGAAGAATCAGCTATCTACTGCTAGTGTGCTTATGTTAAGGGTCGGAGTAGGACGAAAGGCGAGTGGAAGGGAAAAGAGAGTAACAGAGGTTGAAACAGCATTGATCGCTTACCTCTACTCTGAACAACCGGACACCGGGTCCGAGCTTGCTAGCATCTACACGACTAGTAGGAGACACCGGAGACCCTGTGGGACTTCAAGTCGCAGGGGCCCAGCAGTGCTGATATGTAACCGAGGTCAGGAAGACGGGGGTCTAGCAGGACGCTGCATACAGAGACACTGTTTTATCCAAGAGAAGGCCTCACCACAAAGTCAGCCGGGCGTAACATTGAAGACAGAGTTAGACTTCGTTTCATACAGGTCAGAAACTCACACACAACAGGAGTAAGGAGGCCCTACACCTACTCAGTGGGATTACTGGATGTGCATCCTCCACCCTGCCAGCTTCCCGGGACGTGCCTGCAACTACCATCAGTAAAGGTACAGAAAGAGACTTTTGTGTGTGTGTCTGCGTTATTGCTCCTGCGGCTGAAAGCCCCTTTTCCATCCTGCACCCCTACACCGCCATATACCCTGAGGGACCTAGTCTTGCCTGTGGAAGACTTAATACCTTGCTGCCCAGTAACAACCCCTCAGTGGATCTACCCTGCAGCGCTAGTCACCCTGACCAGGTACCACAGGTGGCGTCACGAACAAACTGTAAATACTTTATTCCCCTGTAAATATCCCACATTTGAGGTGAGCCCCAGGACCACGGACCGAGCTGTGCTACCCGTGACATCTCCCATTGAAGTGAACAGGCTCGGTGCCGAGTACCCCACGGTCCTGCTACGGGCGACTCATATCATCTTGGAAAACCTATCACAGATTACCCAGATAATGGTCATTCTCTGAGAGACAGGAAGGTCAGAAATAAAATCCATAGAAATATGGATCCATGTCCTCTTGGGTACAGGTAATGGCATTAACAAACCACTAGAACGAGAGCAAGGCTTGGAAAGAGAGCAAGTCCCACAGGACTGCACAAAGTCCCTGATGTCACGAGACAAAGTAGGCCACCAAAAGGAGCGACTCACCAAGTCTCTGGTACCAAAAATCCCGGGATGACCAGCCAACGCGGAACAATGAATCTCAGACATCACACTCTTTTTCCACTGGTCTGGAACAAACAACATCCCAACAGGGCAGCGCTCAGGTTTATCCTCCTGACACCCTTCCAGAGCCAGTCTCAAATTGGGCGAAATGGCGGAAAGAACCACACCCTCTTTCAAAACAACAGCAGGATCAGATAACTCAGGAGAATCTGCAAAGAAACTCCTCGAGAGGGCATCTGCCTTGACATTCTTAGTGCCAGGAAGAAAAGAAACCACAAAATTAAAACGTGTGAAAACAAGGCCCACCTGGCCTGTCTAGGATTAAGTCGCTTGGCTGATTCGAGATAAACCAGGTTCTTATGGTCCGTGAGGACCACCACCTGATGTTTGGCTCCTTCCAGCCAATGTCTCCACTCTTCAAAGGCCCACTTCATGGCCAATAACTCCCGATTACCCATGTCATAATTACGTTCAGTTGGAGAAAATTTTCGAGAGAAAAAGGCACAAGAGTTACTCTTACAGGTCTCTGGATCCCTTTGGGACAAAACGGCACCTGCCTCAATCTCAGAGGCATCAACCTCCACCTGAAACGGCAGAGAAACATCAGGCTGCCGTAGAACAGGAGCAGAAATGAATCTCTGCTTAAGTTCCTGAAACGCAGAAACTGCCTCAGGAGGCCAATTCACCACATCGGAACCTTTTTTGGTCAAATCAGTCAATGGTTTAACAATATCAGAGAAATTACCAATAAATTTACGATAAAAATTGGCAAAACCCAAAAATCTCTCAAGAGCCTTTAATGAAGAAGGTTGAACCCAATCACAGATGGCCTGAACCTTGACCGGGTCCATTTCAATAACAGACGGAGACAAAATGAATCCCAGAAATGAGATCTTCTGTACGCCAAAAAGACGCTTTGATCCCTTCACATACAGTGCATTCTCTCTCAAATCTGGAACACAGTCCGAACATGTTTCACATGAGAGTCCCAGTCATTGGAAAAAATCAAGATATCATCGAAATAAACAATCAGAAATTTATCCACAAAATCCCTGAAAATATCATTCATGAAGGATTGGAAGATGGAAGGGGCATTAGTAAGCCCAAAAGGCATCACTAGATACTCAAAATGCCCCTCTGGGGTATTAAACGCCGTGCTTAATGCAATAAGGTTATACACCCCCCTGAGGTCAAGCTTGGTAAACCAACTAGCACTTTTCACTCTGGAAAATTGGTCAGCAATCAAAGGTAACGGATATTGATATTTAACAGTGATCTTATTCAGGAGGCAATAATCAATACACGGCCTCAATGAACCATTCTTTTTGGCCACAAAGAAAAAACCGGCACCCAAGGGTGAAGAGGATGGTCTGATATGACCCTTCTCCAATGACTCCTTGATATAAGATCGCATAGCATTGTGTTCAGGTACAGATAATTTAAAAAGGCGACCTTTAGGAAATTTACCACCAGGCACTAATTCAATAGCGCAATCATAGCTCCTGTGAGGGGGCAAGGATGCAGATTTACTTTCACTAAACACATCAGAAAAATCAGTCAAAAAGTCAGGGACATCCTGAGACTGGGAGAGGCAGAAAAAACAGGAGTGTCAGTATTAACACATTGGCAGCCCCAACTGGTCACAGACACAGATTTCCAATCCAAAACAGGATTATGAGACTGTAACCAAGGGAAACCTAGTACAATAATGTCATGCAGATTATGCAGCACCAGAAATTTGCAACTTTCCTGATCATCTGATTCCACCATCATTATCACCTGAGTAGAAAACTGGGTTTATTCTCCGCCAAAGGGGTAGAATCAATGCCCAGTAGAGGAATAGACTTCCGTAGGGGTATCATGGGAAACCCACAACGTTTGGCAAAGTCAAAATCCATCAGGTTAATAGCTGCTCCTGAATCAACAAAAGCCTGAGCAGAAAATGTGGACAGGGAGCAAATCAGGATAACAGTCAACAGAAATTTAGTCTAAACACTACCCAAGACAACTGAGCGTGCAAAACATCTTCCCCGCTTAGGGCAGACAGAAATAGCATGGGAAGCGTCACCACAGTAGAAACATAACCCATTGCGCTTTCGAAACTCATGACGCTGAGCCCCAGAAGTCACTCCATCACACTGCATGGGCTCAGAAGCTGGCTCATAAGGCAACACTATCTCACGCATACCTCTGCGCTCACGCAAACGTCTGTCAATTTGAATAGCCAAAGACATAGAATCATTGAGACCAGAGGGAACAGGGAATCCCACCATAAAGTCCTTTCCTTTTTCTGACAGACCCTTTCGAAAAAGGGCTGCCAAAGCATCATCATTCCATTTGGTCAGGACTGCCCACTTTCGAAATTTCTGACAGTACAACTCAGCATCTTCAAGACCCTGATTTAATGCCAACAAGATCTTTTCAGCTTGATCAGTGACATTAGGTTCATCGTACAATAACCCCAGAGCCTGAAAAAATACATCAGTATCATTCAAAACAGGATCCCCAGGTGTCAGGGAAAAAGCCCAATCCTGAGGGTTGCCACGCAGCAGGGAGATGACAATTTGAACCTGCTGTGCAGCGTTCCCTGAGGTCTTAGGCCTTTAGGCAAAAAACAACTTACAGTTATTTTTGAAATTCAGAAATTTAGATCGATCCCCCAAAAGCAAATCTGCCATGGGGATCCCAGGTTCCACAACCGGCAACCCAGCAAGATAGGTAGCAATACTCCGCACCTCAGTGGCAAGCTGATCCACACGGACAGACAACTGTGCAAACTCCATTGAGAGAAAAAAAAAATTCCTCCTCAGCACCCAGAGAAAAGAGGGAAAAAAAATGCAACAAACAGTTTTCTTATTACAATTTTCCCCTTCTGTGAGTACCATACAATTTTCAGTTTTGGGCCGGTTATACTGTTATGTTTCGGTAACTGAGGAGAAATAGCAAAAAATAGCAAAAGCGGTAATACACCAGAGAGGCTGGAACCTATTGGATTGCAGTAACCTGAACTAACCACAAAACTAGAGGTACCCGTGGAGTGTTCCTACGGTGATCCTAGACGCCTCGTCACAGCCTGAGAGATAACTACACCTAAAGGCAGAAAGATGAAAGCTATCTACCCCGGAGCAGATCCCCAAAGAAAATAGGAAGCCCCCAAACATGTAATGGCGGTTAGACAAGAAGAAAGCACAGACACAGACAGAAAATAGAATGAGCAAACGCTGGGGCCCAATCTGTCTAGACAGAAAAGTACAGGAAAGAATTCTGACTGCAATCCAACAAAACCCTAACAAAAATACCAACACTTCTGATTGCCAAAAACCTGAGATCACAGGATCTCATCCACCTAAATCAGATCTCTGGTGTAGCAAAACGCTATTCAGCAAATAAAAAGTAACAAAAGAGCAAGCAAAAGTACAGACACAAACGGAGCACAATTGCAGCGCCAGACCCCCAAAAGGGGACAGGCTGCAGTCCACTGCAAGCAGCAAACCAGCAGATAAAATCAAACAGAGGAAAAAAAAAACAGCAAACACTTATCTGAAGGAGAGCAGGAAACTAGCAGTGCTTCAAGCAAGACCAGAAGGAACAATTGATAACCGCAAGGCTGCTGGGAACGCAGACCATATATACCCTAGCATTCAGCACCAGCTGAAGGCCATTCAATACTCAGTTCATTACCCTCAGCAACCACCGGAGTGAGTCTCAGCTCAGAAGCCGCCTCCAGCATATTCACAACACTACCTTTTAGGCCGTAAGTTCAGGCTAGTGTCAGATCTTATACCCCTGAGATGGATGATAATGAAAAGGAAGAATGCCCGTGTAACTATGGTTTCTAGCACTCCACAACTTTAGTTTTCATGTTAAACACAGGCCCAGAAAGCTACACTTTAATGCAGATGCCCTGTCTAGACTTCCCTGTTTGGTGACTGAAGGTGCCAAAACCCATGGTTTTGGACAGATGGGGATATATGACAAAGTCACTGGCAAAGTTCTGGAGCTGCGTTATGTTTCACTGGGGCTATTAGCTTCAGTAATTTGAAACCTAGAAGTTTTCTCCAGCACACTAAGGGTCCCGTCACACATAGCGACTAACCAGCGATCCCGACAACGATATGAACTTGTCAGGATCGCTGGTGTGTCGCTACATGATCGCTGGTGAGCTGCCGCGCGGCGCTTAGAAACCCGATGTTTACCTTGGTTACCAGCTCCAGTTCGCTGATCGCTGGTCTCCCGCCTGCCACACGCAGCAATGCGTGCTGGCCAGCGGGAGACCAACGATCAAAAAATGGTCCAGGCCATTCAAGCACGATCAGCGATACCCGGCAGGGGGTCGCTGATAAAAATAAAGATTATAAAAAAAATAAAAAATAAATAAAGATTATAATTGTCACACACAGCGATATCGCTGGGGAGATCGCTGTTGCGTCACAAAACTTGTGACTCAGCAGCGATCTTGCTAGCGATCTCGCTTAGTGTGACGGGGGCTTAAGTCCTGAGAAAGGGTAATCAGACATTTTAAAGGCTAGACTTTTAAGTGAACAACTAAAGATCGGTTGGTAGATTGTTCACCATATCTCCACCCCAGGGTGAGGATTAGAAGTTAAACATTCAGCCTTCTCAGTCATTAGGTGTTCGGTGTGTCTGGAGCCGGCAGCTCCAGAGAAGTGTTTTCTGATAAACTGTACTGAACCCGGTTGTTATATCCTGAGCGGGCAGATTCCCGCAGCTGCAGATACTGTATACTACTTTGTCTTGTTTTCCCGTTTGCCTGAAGGGCTGTGTTTTTATTCACTTTGCACTGGTTTATGCCACATGTATATAATAAACTAGTGGAAGAATTAAAGAGACAGTGTACTACAGTGTGTCTACCTCTGTGTGCAGGCGAATGAGCCGATCTACCGCAGTGTGTAAAGGAGTGGAAGCTCTGCTATAAAACATGCTTGAAAATGACACATTTATTTGTCTTAGAAGTGATTTTACTTGTCAAGTGCTCTACAGCAGTTTGTTAGCCTAGGAAGGGTTAACAGTTAGTGTCAGCCCAGGTGGAGAGGAGTTACATGGGAATTTTCCAGGGGATCTGTCAAACCATTTTTCGTATATAAGCTGCAGCCACAGCCATCAGGGGCTTATCTACAGCGTTCTGTAATGCTGTAAATAAGCCCCCGATGTAACCTGAAAGATAAAAAAAACGAGTTATATTATACTCACCCGGGGCGTGGCAGGTCCCGGTCCGTCACCTCCCATCTTCTAGCGATAACGTCCTCCTCCTTGCTTCTGGTGCGCTCCTGCGCAGGCGTACTTTATCTGCCCTGTTGAGGGCAGAGCAAAGTACTGCAGTGTGCAGGCGTCGGGAAAGGTCAGAGAGGTCCACGCCTGCGCACTACAGTACTTTACTCTGCCCTCAACAGGGTGGATAAAGTACGCCTGCGCAGGAGCGCAACAGAAGCAAGGAAGAGGACGTCATCGCTAGAAGATGGGAGGCACTGGACTCGGACCTGCGATGCCCATCGGACCGGACCGCCCCCCGAGGTGAGTATAATATAACTCGTTTTTATCTTTCAGGTTACATCGAGGACTTATCTACAGCATTACAGAATGCTGTAGATAAGCCCCTGATGGCAGTGGCTGCAGCTTATATACAAAAAATGGGGTGACAGATTCCCTTTAAGGAAGCTATTTCCTGGTTACAGTGAGTAATGTATAGATCTTGAAGGAAAAAAGAACTGCTCTTAGTAGTTGTCCACAAGTGGGAAGTGTGCAACGACTAGGAATCAAAGATTAAAGTTCAGAATAGTGCTATAGAAAACTACAACCATCTGCAAGGCCGGAGAGCAGAGACAGCAAAGGAAGTCTGTGATTATTATATTAAGAAAAGATTCTTCACTTTCGGTGAATAACCGCTGCAGCACAAATAGAGCTGATGGAGGTATAATTCCTGTAGGCAGCTAGTGAGTAGAAGGCTACAGGGCAACATGTCAAACCAGTCATGGAGGACTAAGTAGGATCTAACTCTGATGAGATAGCAGCACAGGGTACGGCACCATAGTGTTGGATATTGATAATGGGAGAAGAAAGCCTCTGTCACTGATACTGTACTGAACATCTTAAAATGTCATTTATCATGAAACAAAGGTACGTGTTGCTGCCTTATGCGGAAGAAATGTTAAAGAGAATGCAGGCCTGTCATAGAGAAAAATTCAAATCCATAAGACATTTCCAGAGAGGGGATATATCACTGTCATATTGAACCTATGGGACTAATTAAAACTGAGTAAGAGAAAAACTATTAAAAACAGGGGAAGTAAGAAAGAGAGCTGACAATCCATCTACATTGAAATAGGGGTCTCCCGCAGTGACCAGGTAATTACAGCAGGGAGATTTACTGGGAAGAAGACACCAAGACTGAGATTTGTTTACACAGAGGCAGGGATGTACACTTCCCAGTCATAAGCTTCCTCTGATCAAAACCCTACTTCTAGACCTTTGGAGCCAGTGATCAGGGATGAATATTGGGGTTTGCATTGATCCAATAATTATGGGAGATATATTTTCTGAGAGGTAGCGAATGGACGAACAAAACGCATTCACTCATATCACTGTAAGGCCGTCATAACCTCTTCAATTTAATGACGGCCAATGGATGATGCTATCCAGGCCATGTTTCATCTCATTACATTGTTAGGCATTACTATGTTGTTAGTATATTCCCTTATTCTATTTTACAGTTCCTGAGCTCTCCATACGGCCTTAGGGCTTTATGACTCTGTTACTATATGGGATTAATGCTCTTGGGACACAGTTATATATATTGGGGTTGCTTTACAGGTGTTCCATTATTGTGGGTGGAGTGTTGTGAATGTGTTAGAAATGAGTTCTGAGCTGAAGCTCCCTCTGGTGGTTGCAGACAGTGCTGAACCATTTAGTGAAGATTGGCAATCAGGAGTTACAGACTGGTCTGATATAAGGGAGGTTCCCTCCCATCAGGGTTGCCGGTGATCAATTGTTCTTGTCTCAACTGTGGTTCCTGGTTCATTTGGAAGTTTCTGAGTCTTGCCTCTTCTCCTGCTCTCAGATAAGAAATTTTCTGTTTTTATTTTTGTGCTTGCTTTTTGCATTGTTTCCTGCACTTTTGTGGAGGTCAGCCAGGTCCCCTCCGGGGGCTTGTGCTCCTCTCAGTTTGTCTGAGCCACTGTTGTTTGTTCATTTGCCTTTTCCAGTTTTTTTTCAGTGGTTGCGGCTTAGTTTTGTTACACCAGAGAACTAATTTAGGTGGTAGAGGTCGTGTGATCTCAGGTGTTTTTGCAATTAGTAGAGTTGGTATATTTTTAGGTCTTTTTGGGATTGTAGTAAGTGTCCTTCCTATCCTTTTCTGTCTAGGAAGATTGGGCCCCAACGTTTGCTCATACTATTTTCTGTGTCTGTATTTCCTCTTGTCTAACCGCCATTACATGTTTGGGGGCTTCCTATGTTCTTTGGGGATCTGCTCCGGGCAGATAGCTTTCCTCTTTCTATCTTTAGGTGTAGTTAACCTCTCAGGCTGTGACGAGGTGTCATGGAAATATATATGTATTCCATATATTCAAGGTATATTCACATATATGTATTCACAGTTCACAGTTAGATAGATCTCACTTGCTAAAAAACCCTGTGCTCACATATTTCTAGGCCAGCTATAATCAGTCGTTTTAAAGAAATCTGGCCTTCATAAGGCCTTCATAAAGGAACAAATGCATGAAGTACAAAAAGTCCTATTAAATATCTGTTGTTTACATTATAGTTATGCAAGACAACTAGGTCACAAGAATATAAAACAATAATTCTGCAACTTCAGCTCTTTTATCATGATTATCATAATTATCATACTTACACTAGAACAGCCAATAATCTAGCAGCTTTTAATTGTATGTTAATTGACTAACCAGCCCCTTTTTGTAAACGTATAAAACCTTGAATGAATAATAAATGTATGTCTTTGACGAACTGTTATACTGACACTTGCTTTGTGGACAGTTTTCATTTCGTTCTGAGCGCTCAAAGAAGACATTATATAGAGATTTGGACATGGCAAGCAGCAAACACTGAAGGATATTTTTATCCTAATTAAATTTCCATATCAGAGGCGTCTAGGACCAACGTAGGTACGCTCCACGGCTGCCTTTAGTTGTGGTGGTTAGTCAGGGTACTGCAATCCAGTAGATTCCAACCTCTCTGGTGTATTGCCGTTTTTGCTTGCTCTCCTCAGCTACCAAATCTTAACAGTATCACCGGCCAAAACTGAAAATTATTTGGTACTCACAGAAGGGAAAAATAGTAAAAGGAAAAAGAAAAACGGAAGTTGTCAGAAATTTTGTTTTTCTCTGTTTGTTGCATTTTTTCCCTCTTTTTCTCTGGGTGCTGAGGAGAAATTTTTTTTTTCTCTCAATGGAGTTTGCACAGTTGTCTGGCCGTGTGGATCAGCTTGCCACTGAAGTTCGGAGTATTGCTACCTATCTTGCAGGGTTGCCGGTTGTGGAACCTAGGATCCCCATGCCAGATTTATTTTTGGGGGATCGAGCTAAATTTCTGAATTTCAAAAATAACTGTAAGTTGTTTTTTGCCTTAAAACCTAAGTCGTCAGGGAACGCAGCACAGCAGGTTCAAATTGTCATCTCTCTCCTGCGCGGCGATCCTCAGGATTGGGCTTTTTCCCTGACACCTGGGGACCCTGTTTTGAGTAATGTTGATGCATTTTTTCTGGCTCTGGGGTTATTGTACGATGAACCTAATGTCACTGATCAAGCTGAAAAAACCTTGTTGGCATTAAATCAGGGGCTTGAGGACGCTGAGTTGTACTGTCAGAAATTCCGAAAGTGGGCAGTCCTGACCAAATGGAATGACGATGCTTTGGCAGCCCTTTTTTGGAAGGGTCTGTCAGAGAATGTAAAGGATGTTATGGTGGGTTTCCCTGCTCCCTCTGGTCTCAATGATTCTATGTCATTAGCGATTCAAATTGACAGACGTTTGCGTGAGCGTAGAAGTATGCGTGGAATAGTGTTGCCTTGTGAACCAGCTTCTGAACCCATGCAGTGTGATGGAGTGGCTTCTGGAGCACAGCGTCATGAGTTTCGAAAACACAATGGGTTATGTTTCTACTGTGGTGACGCCTCTCATGTTATTTCAGTCTGCCCTAAGCGGGGAAGACGATTTGCACACTCAGTTGTCTTGGGTAGTGTTCAGACTAAATTTCTGTTGACTGTTACCCTGATTTGCTCCCTGTCCACATTTTCTGCTCAGGATTTTGTTGATTCGGGAGCAACTACAGGTCCTTCTCAAAAAATTAGCATATAGTGCTAAATTTCATTATTTTCCATAATGTAATGATTACAATTAAACTTTCATATATTTTAGATTCATTACACACCAACTGAAATTTGTCAGGTCTTTTATTGTTTTAATACTGATGATTTTGGCATACAACTCCTGATAACCCAAAAAACCTGTCTCAAAAAATTAACATATTTCAACCGTCCAATAAAATAAAAGTGTTTTTTAAAAACAAACAAAAAAAACATCAAATAATAATGTTCAGTTATGCACTCAATACTTGGTCGGGAATCCTTTTGCAGAAATGACTGCTTCAATGCGGCGTGGCATGGAGGCAATCAGCCTGTGACACTGCTGAGGTGTTATGGAGGCCAAGGATGCTTCGATAGCGGCCTTAAGCTCATCCAGAGTGTTGGGTCTTGCGTCTCTCAACTTTCTCTTCACAATATCCCACAGATTCTCTATGGGGTTCAGGTCAGGAGAGTTGGCAGGCCAATTGAGCACAGTAATACCATGGTCAGTAAACCATTTACCAGTGGTTTTGGCACTGTGAGCAGGTGCCAGGTCGTGCTGAAAAATTAAATCTTCATCTCCATAAAGCATTTCAGCCGATGGAAGCATGAAGTGCTCCAAAATCTCCTGATAGCTAGCTGCATTGACCCTGCCCTTGATGAAACACAGTGGACCAACACCAGCAGCTGACATGGCACCCCACACCATCACTGACTGTGGGTACTTGACACTGGACTTCAGGCATTTTGGCATTTCCTTCTCCCAGTCTTCCTCCAGACTCTGGCCCCTTGATTTCCGAATGACATGCAAAATTTGCTTTCATCAGAAAAAAGTACTTAGGACCACTTAGCAACAGTCCAGTGCTGCTTCTCTGTAGCCCAGGTCAGCCGCTTCTGCCGCTATTTATGGTTCAAAAGTGGCTTTACCTGGGGAATGCGGCACCTGTAGCCCATTTCCTGCACACGCCTGTGCACGGTGGCTCTGGATGTTTCTACACCAGACTCAGTCCACTGCTTCCTCAGGTCCCCCAAGGTCTGGAATCGGTCCTTCTCCACAATCTTCCTCAGGGTCCGGTCACCTCTTCTCGTTGTACAGCGTTTTCTGCCACATTGTTTCCTTCCAACAGACTTCCCATTGAGGTGCCTTGATACAGCACTCTGGGAACAGCCTATTTGTTGAGAAATTTCTTTCTGGGTCGTACCCTCTTGCTTGAGGGTGTCAATGATGGCCTTCTTGACATCAGTCAGGTCGCTAGTCTTACCCATAATGGGGGTTTTGAGTAATGAACCAGGCAGGGAGTTTTTAAAAGTCTCAGGAATCTTTTGCATGTGTTTAGAGTTAATTAGTTGATTCAGAAGATTAGGGTAATAGGTCGTTTAGAGAACCTTTTCTTGATATGCTAATTTTTTGAGACAGGTTTTTTGCGTTATCAGGAGTTGTATGCCAAAATCATCAGTATTAAAACAATAAAAGACCTGACAAATTTCAGTTGGTGTGTAATGAATCTAAAATATATGAAAGTTTAATTGTAATCATTACATCATGGAAAATAATGAAATTTAGCACTATATGCTAATTTTTTGAGAAGGACCTGTATTAACCTGATGGATTTTGATTTTGCTAAACGTTGTGGGTTTCCCTTGATACCCCTACGGAAGTCTATTCCCCTACTGGGGATTGATTCTACCCCTTTGGCTGAGAATAAACCCCAGTTCTCTACTCAGGTGATAATGAGGGTTGAACCTGATCATCAGGAGAATTGCAAATTTTTGGTGCTGTATAATCTGCATGACATTATTGTACTAGGTTTCCCTTGGTTACAGTCTCATAATCCTGTTTTGGATTGGAAATCTGTGTCTGTAACCAGTTGGGGCTGCCAATGTGTTAATGCCAACACTCCTGTTTTTTCTGCCTCTCCCCAGGCTCAGGATGTTCCTGACTTTTTGACTGATTTTTCTGATGTGTTTAGCGAAAGTAAATCTGCATCCTTGCCCTCCCATAGGAGCTATGACTGCGCTATTGAATTAGTGCCTGGTAGTAAATTCCCTAAAGGTCGCCTTTTTAACTTGTCTGTACCTGAACATGACGCTATGTGGTCTTATATCAAGGAGTCATTGGAGAAGGGTCATATCAGACCATCCTCTTCACCCTTGGGTGCCGGTTTTTTTCTTTGTGGCCAAAAAGGATGGTTCATTAAGGCCGTGTATTGATTATCGTCTCTTGAACAATATCACTGTGAAATATCAATATCCGTTACCCTTGATTTCTGACCTGAAGACACGGGACAGGTGTAGGCTGCTCTCATTGAGTAAGGAGCCTTGTACAGGGAAAAAATGCTCCCCGCCTCTCTCCACAGGGAGAAGGCATTTCTGTTTCAACCATCCCCTCTCAAGCAATGTGGTGTCCCTGTATTCAGTGTCTCCAGCACAGGGCACCTTGTCGATCCAAGCACAGTACAAACATTGCCAGTCATTATATCAGGAGAAGAAAGTGCAAATCTCCCTACACAAAACGCTACATGTAGCCCCCAGACACAACAGTCCACAGCTAGGGCTTCACAGGGGGGTGGTATAGCTACAGGGCTGCTAGCATGGAACCATGACACTGATCCACCGCAGCCTCAGCAAGGAAGTGGGAAATCCCCATGCAGCAAGACAACTTTAAAGCCCAAATCTCACCCAGTGTATGCACCAAGTACACCATGTCACTTCTTATCTGATGAAGATGAAGATGCAACGTCACACATGCTGCCCAATACTAGGGAAGAAAACACACAAGCACCAATAGAGCAGGGACAGGTAGAGGCACCATCCTATGAGCCCTTCATCCCAAGCCAGGTGATCAGTATGCTGCCAGACCCAGGGATACACCCCATGCTATTTTGCCAAAAAATGCAGCAGATCCAGCAGAAAGCAGCCTGGATTGATCTCTGGACCGAAATGGAAATAAAAGCAGGTGATGCATTCTGGTCAATTATGAGAGAACACTTCAAGCTTCCAGCAGAGTTAGATGCGTATGCCTGGGAGACAGGACCAAAGCTAATTGAGCAACTCAGAGAATGGGCCAAAAGCAGACTGACAGGACAAGCTCTCAGCCTACATGTCACGAGTCAAGACAAGACAGAGTCTGTGGAGAAGTTTCATGACAGAGTAATGCAAGTGTTTCAAGATTTGGGCCTCATTACCCATGATCAGACACACAGACGGATGTTGGCACAGGCCTTTGTGCATGGACTGAGAGAACCAATCAGAAAGCCACTGATAGTAGCTAGGCCTGAGTACAGGTCAATAGCAATGGACACCCTGCTCACAGCCTCAAAAGGGATAGAATCCCAGCCAGGAGTGCGCAAAACAGCTCCCCTGATGGTGGTCTCAGAGCCAGATGGCCAACCACGTTTTAAAGACAGAAGAAATGTCAAGTGTTACAACTGTGGCAAGCTTGGCCATTACCGGAACCGCTGCAGAGAACCCCTACGACCCACCACTTTGTCTAGAGAAGCAAGCCAAGGAGAAAACAAAGAAAGCAGTGAAGAACCCTGTCCATAGGACAAGAGCACACCAAGTCCACAGGGAACCCCACCAGTGGGACCAATATCCTGAGAATGGATGGCGTAGTCAGATCTTTTCTTGTGGAACTCCACAACCTCACCTACCTATCAGAATCTTCTGCTTCCTGCATGGGAATTGATGGTCAAGTCAGATATTTCCAGATTATGAAGCCCCTGAGCGTGTGGACTCAGCCAGAACACTCCATCATGTCCCAGTTTGTTGTGTAGAAAACCTGCACCCTCAACCTATTGGGAGTGGACCTACTGCAGAAGCTGAAAGCGACCAGAGTGTTCCAGGAAGATGGGACCATGACACTTTCTTCACCCCTGACCCAAGAAGAAACAGGAACCTCAAACAACCACACTGCAGACCTATCACAGGAGGTGCTGGACATAGTACCAGAAAAGCCACTCCATCACCCAGAGTCAAGATGTCTCTGACCAACTGAAGGTCTAAGTGAACTCGCCTAAGAAGACGGCCTGAGAACTTTGACATTGGCCAGGATATTTCAACTCAAGAAGGACCCTACTCGCTTCATGGAATGGCAACACCTCATCCAGCTCTAACGCCAGAGGTTCATCTTTTGCAAGCACCAGGAGGTGCCCCCTGCAATCAACCAGTTCACCCAGGCCCTAGACCGGAAAAAGGCCACTCAGCTCTTCAAACTTGTGCACAAATACTGACCTGAGACCAAGCTGGAGAAAAAGAAACTACTGATGGCCCGTGCTGAGAAAAAAGCAGCCGTTTAAGGAGACGTCCCAACAAGAAGACCCCCTGTGACCAGAGCAGGTGCTAACACAGTGACTGTCTTGGTGGAGAACAAGAAAGCCAGCTGGTCGTCATCTCTCATGATGTGGATCCTAGTAGACGGCTTGTTTTCCCGCCAGCTCTGCACCAGCAGATGGGAGTCCCCTGCCGCATACTGAAGGACAAGGCCAAACTGGGCTGCCTCGCCCATCGGAATCAATCCCAGCTTTCCACAGTGAAGAAAAAGACTGTAAACCCCACTGAGTTCAGAATGGTGCAAGGCCTGGAGGCCGCGAAAGAGGCTACGGTATTTGAAACCCCAACAGTGCTGAACCATCACACTCTGCTCTCAAGAGTCCCAGTCACCGCAAAGGTATTCACGGTGATCAACCTGGCCAGTACCTTCTTCAGTGTTTCCCCTCCACCTGGAGGCCTGCTTTCACGCACCAGTGCAGTGCATATGGACAGTGTTGTCTCAAGGTGCTCAAAACAAGCCCTTCAAGTTTCACCAAGACAATGTCCTCCATCCTCGTCAACTGGATTGCAGAATATGCAAGAGTCACTCTTCTACAACACGTGGATGACTTTCTCTTTTGTGTGGTTGACATCGACACCTGCACAGTCTATTCCTTTTCTCTCCTACTCTACCTGGAAGAACAGCAACGCAAGGTCTGGAAGAACAAAGTCCAGTGATGCCAGAAGCAAGTTACATCCCTGGGACACTGTATTGCCCACCAGACGAAACACATGTCAAAAGACTGGAAGACCACTGTGGAGAAGATGGCTCCCCCAACAACTCCAAGAATGCTGCAGGCTTTCCCTGGTCTAGTGTCATATTGCAGAACCTGGATCCCTGATGCCTCAGTCCTAATGCAGCCTCTGTGCGCTTGCATCAACGCAACCCCGCTCCTTCTATCAGACGCAGCCTTCAACCCATTCAGGAGATTGGAAGAACTCCACAGTCTCAGCGCCAATACCAGGCCTACCTGACTATGAAAAGTCTTTCCGTCTACCTGATGGAAGAAAGAAGGTCATGCTACTGGAGTCCTGGCACGGATTCACGGGGGAAAACAGAGACTTTTAGGCTGCCTCTCAGCCCGCTTGGATCCAGTTGCAAGAAGAGCACCCTCCTGCCTGATGGCAGTATCCGCAGCACACACCCTCCTGGACAAGGTTGCTGACATCACTCTTGGACAGCCACTGGAAACTCTCACTCCGCATGACATCTTGGCAATCTTCAATCAAGCTCAACCAACAGTAATCTCCCCACCGCCAGGCATCTTTGTGGCGCCTCTATTGCCTTTGTCTCATAATGTCACCGTCTCCAGACCTACAGTCCTCAGCCCGGCCACTCTACTCCCACTCCCAAGGGGGGATACTTGGATGGCTCCAGAAGAAGTTTCAACACAGGAAGTGCAGTGACCAGCAATCAAGAAATCCTGTGGTCCAGAAGTCTGTCACCTAGCCTGTCAGCCCAGGAAGCAGAATTGATAACGCTGACGAAGGCCTGCCAGATGGCAGAAGGCAAGACTGCAAACATCTACACGGACTACAGGTACTCGCATGGCATAGCACACGACTTTAGACCCATCTGGGCTACAAGGGAATTCATCACAGCAAACGGGACAACCGTGAAACATCATGGAGCCTTCAGGGACCTGCTGGGTGTACTCCAACTTCCAAAATGGTGGCAATTTGAAAAATCAAAGTGCATGGAAAACTGAGAACAGAAGAGGCGTGAGGCAATAACATGGCGGACATGGCAGCCAAAGAAGCAGCCAAAGGAAGACAACATGGAGAAGTGGGAGAGGTCGTAGAGCCGGACGGCTACTACATGACGACTGAAGACAAGAAACCTGACAAAGAGACGTCCTGGAATCTGCTCAAGAAGTTACAAGTAGTGTTGAGCGATAGTGCTCGATATCTAAAAATATTGTATCGAAATTGTATCGCCGATAGCACTAAATATCGTCGATATCCGATTTCGATAGCGGAAGTCCCATGTAAGTCTATGGGAACAAAATATCGCAACAAAAAAAACCCTTTCTTACGTTGTAAACACAAAATATACACACATAGAATACATATATATATATTATATATATACATGTCATTGTGACATATATATACATATATTTATAGTTTATACACTTCTACATAGTAAAATAGACTCTGATTCAATTGCCGGGTAAAGCCGTGACATACCCCATAGAAGTCGACGGGCTCGGTGCCGAGTACCCCCAAAACCTCTGGCTCTGTGCGACTCAACTTGGGCGTCACGAACAGGATTCTGTAGCTCGCTATAAGCGAGTCCTGTGTGCCTGAATTGAACTGGTTTTGTGCTTGAGAATTGCTAAAATCATCAGAGAATGTATTTGCCATTTTTCCGCCATATCTGCGTCACGACGAGGCACTGGTGAAGAAGAAGGGCGTGCTCTTCATGGGTGTACACTCACTCAGTGGCGCGAAAACGATGGCCGACCACTGTAAATGGTACTGCAATGTAACATCGTGCCCCACAGCTCTTCAGTTCCGCCTCCTCATCCTCCTCAGTGTGTGGAAACTAACACGAAGGTCCCGCCTCCCTACAAAAGAGGGGCCCTCTCCAGATGCTAATGACACATGTGACTTGGCAGAGATGGCTAATGGACACGAGCAGAAGTGTGAAGGGATGGAGCAGTCAGAGCTCTCCCCCCACGGAAGCGACCCGATCGCCACGGAATCACCGTTGGGCACCCGCCTGGAAACCCTCCTACGCTGCAAGAAGCGGCGGATACCCTAAGAGGCCTGGCCCGGCACCGGGAGGAGGTCGCCAGGATGGAAGCGAGCTGGCGTGCCCTAAAACTAAACTTGGAGCGGCGCCAATCCCTCTTACCTGAAGTGTCTGTACCGGAAGGTGAGGCACCCGTTCTAGTAGAGGAGTCCTTGCAATGTGATCCGGTTGACGTTGTCGCAGTGGAGGCACCTGTTCCTGCAAAAACCGCAGCACCGTCAGCACCCCAGATCCCGCTGTCTGCCCCCGTCGCTGAGACAGAAGAAGCGACACCCGTCCTCATGGAGGAGGCCGCGCAGGCACCAGAGCACTACCTGCCTGTACCGGAGCCCCGACTGTCATCTGATTTAGAGCCGTCTGCTTCCTCCGCAGGGGAGCGCCGCCAGGACTGGGGGGCGACAGGAGAGCTGCCGCAAACCGGACACTGTAAGCTGCAGTGGAGTGGTGGAGACATGGAGCAGCTGGTGGAGGAGAATTACAACCGGCGTCAGGAGGAAGAGTGGAGACGTTGGGAGCGGGAAGCAGAGCGACAAAGGGAGCAGCGAGAAACCCTAAAACTTCGCCAACGTCACCTGGAGAAGGACCGGGCAGATAAGGACCGGATGAGAAAGGATAAAGGAACCCTGTGTGAGCCGCGGCGTAAGGGTGCAGTACGGAGCTTTAAATTGAAAGGTGGGTGGGGCTTCATCAAGGAGCCTGGACTTTATTTAGAAGTCTTTGTGAACCGGCGGGACGTGGAGGCTCACCTCCCAGAAGGACACCCGGGGAGGGACCTGTTGCCAGGAGACTTGGTGACTTACACCCGACACTGGGGTTACAATGGATGGTACGCCCTAAATGTTACCAGGTGCGACCCCTACTCCCCAGTGTGTCAGGAACCTGTGAGACCCTCGGAGCCTTCAGCCTCCCACATCCAGGCCTCTGCAAAAGTGCCCACCCCACGCCGTAAATCTCCCAAGCCTCCCTCAGTGGTCTCCTCAGCAGCCCCAGCTATGGACATGATAAGTATAGCTGGCTCGTACCCGGCGCCTGTTAGGCCCCCTGGGGTTCGTTCAGTCCGGGACATAGGGTTCCAGACCCGGAGGGAGATGAAAGAGGTGGCCACACAGACCCAGATAGCGGGTCACGACTTGACTGTACAGGCCACACGACGTCATCAGGTCCTGGTGGTCCTTGGTGCCTCGGATGTTTGGCAAGCATCAGAAGAGTACCAGGTGGTACCTGGAACACCCCTGCCAAAGAAGTATAAATAACCCGGACAGGGTCCCTGTATGTAAATAGTTAAATTGTTGATAAATAGTTAAATTGTTTATGTACCCGGACGGGTGAATGTTTATAAAAAAGTTTTTTAATTTAATAAAAAAAAAACAAACACAGTTTTCATTACTTTTATTACAGTCTCATCCTGCGACGCCATCGATCTCCTGTAAAAAAATGAAAAAAAAAAAAAAGTATACCACCTGACCGACGCAGTCCATAGTAACGAGTGTCCCACGACGATCCAGCTCTGCTACATCAGAATCCCGGCGCAGCACAGCTGATTACCTGCTTCCCCGGCGGTGACGTCATCGGACTGGTTTACGGCCGGGATTACCCTGCAGTCACTGCAGTTATCGCGAAAAGCTGCATGTGACCGCCAGGGAGAAGATAATGGCGGCCATCAAGCAGTCCAGGACGTGACCGCCGGAGATCTTCTGCCAGGTAAGTGCCGCTGACTCCTGACAGACCCGACCGACGGACACTCACAGTGACAGTGACAAATCCGATTCCGGTATTCGATAAGACGAAAATATCTGTCACGCTGTATAGCAGATATATATATATGTGATGTCAGTAATCTATATCAAAAGGGCAACATACTATATAACATGCGCATAGGTATATGATAACATAGAATTACCTGACAGGATGTCCAGTGGGTCAATACGGAATCCGTTATACGCTGTCTCCGGCTAGAGGGTGACCGGGGTCTACGCTGACCCTAAACTGGGGTCCTAACTAATCCCTTTACCTGGAGGTACTGTTAAAGGTACAGAGGTCCAGGCCACCAGCGTAAACCCTGTCTCCTATCAATCCCTGCCAACTGTAATCTAGTCCTAAGAAGGACCCTGATTACCACCAAAGGGAATGAACAGGTAACGGTTAATGAACAGAAAGACATACAAGAAAGACAAGAAATAAAGTAAATAAAGTCTTACATACAACACTCACACACAGTAGGAACACCTAAGGTCTCAGAGATAAACTATAAGCTGTAAGAGTAAAAACAACTAAGGAGCTCTTAGCTTAAGTATTCTCAGAACCGATCCAGTCTGCTAGACTACATGAATGCTTTCACCGGCATCTAACAAGCAGACTGGCAGGTATATGAAGGAATCTAATTAGAACATAATCAAAAGCAGCCGGGCGAGGCTGGACCTAGTCTTAGCAAAGAGCTAGGTAAAATTAACTCCCTCATTACCAAACACAAAGAAACAGCAACTCAGCTGTGAGAAGTCAGAGTGTGTAATCGCGACGATCCTCGTGGCGATACACCCATGACAGTACCCCCCCCTCTACGAGGGGACTCCGGACCCTCAGGGCCAGGTCTGCCCGGGTGAGTTGTGTGAAAGGTCCGAACCAATCGATCTGCGTTAACATCAGACGCAGGGACCCATGTCCTCTCCTCAGGACCATACCCCCTCCAATGAACCAAGTACTGAAGGGATCGGCGACTGAGACGTGAGTCAATGATTTTCGACCCCTGAAATTCCACGTTATCATTGACCACCACTGAAGGAGGTAGAGGTGACGGTATGACTGGTGCCACATACTTTTTAAGTAATGATTTGTGAAACACATTATGAATTTTAAACGTAGGAGGGAGGTCCAGACGAAATGCCACAGGATTAATTATGGAACTGATCCTGTACGGCCCGATGAATCTGGGACCCAACCTCCAGGAGGAAACTTTAAGTTTTATATTCCTGGTAGACAACCAAACCAGATCGTTCACCTTCAGATCTAGACCAGAAACTCTCCCCTATCAGCCATCCGTTTGTAACGGTTCCCCGTAACCTTCAGTCTTAACCGATCTGGAACTATCAGTCTCCCTGGAAGTCCCACAGGGGCGTCCCCCTGAGCCCCCAATACCTCCCCCTCAAGCTCAGAGCATACAGCTGACACTACAACTCCCTCCTGAGGAATAGGAACCGGATCATCCGTCCTCCCGGCCCCTGGGAAAGTACGAGATAAGGCATCAGGAAGCAACTTTATTGAGCAGTCATATGCGCGATGAGGAGGTAACTCTTTACATCCCTCCTCTGAGAACATCTCCCCAAAGTCCTCCAGAAAAGGAGACAAAGTCCTAGGCACAACCGCACCGATGACCGTGCTCATGCAGTTATTCCTGCAAAATTCACCCCACTGGCTTATCTTTCTGGATTGCCAATCAATCACTGGGTTATGTTTAGCCAACCAAGGAAGTCCCAACACAATAGGAGTAGGTAGACCCTCCAACACATAACAAGACAATTGCTCTTTATGTATTGCCCCTACTCGAAGATCTATGTTATGAACAGCTTGTACCAAGCTACCTTGACCGAGAGGTCTAGAATCAATAGAGACTATAGGGACCGGTTTGGCCAATACACTCAGTTGCATACCATGCACCTGGGCAAACCGAGCGTCCACAAGATTAGCCCCGGACCCACTATCAAGAAAAACAGAAATCCTCTCAGTTCTAGTACCAATCACCACCTCCGCAGGCACGAGAAACTGAGAGGGATTTGGGGATGAAATACACACTCCCAGGTTAACTCCTTTACTCAAAGAGGCCCGGGATGGACACCCCCCAACAAAATGTCCCTCTCTCCCGCAAAAGAAACACCTTCTAGTCTTGCGGCGCACCGCCGATTCCCTCCTACAAAAAGATGTCCCTCCCAACTGCATGGGTTCCTCAGAACAGACCAGGGGAACCTCAGTATAAGGGACTTTAGTAGTAGGTGGAGTCATCACGGGAGGCGGAGCTACCTCGCGTCTTCCCCGAATTCGTCTATCAATGCGAATAGCGAGGGCCATAGCAGCCTCCAGTGATGGAGGAGAATCATACTGAGCCAACACATCTTTTAATTTGTCAGACAACCCTTGACAAAACTGGCTCCTAAGAGCTGGGTCATTCCACTGAGTATCTGTTGCCCATCTACGGAACTCAGAAGAATATTCCTCCGCTGGACGATTTCCTTGCCGTATTTTACGTAACTTTGTTTCAGCAAGGGAAACTCGATCCGGATCATCATATACCAGACCCAGGGCAGTAAAAAATCGATCCACTGACTGGAGATCTGGGGAGCCTGGAGGAATAGAGAACGCCCAAGATTGAGGGTCCCCTTGTAAGAGCGAGATAACAATTCCCACCCTCTGCTCTTCACTCCCAGATGACCGAGGCCGCAGCCGAAAGTACAATTTACATGCCTCCCGGAAAGTAAAAAATTTGTCCCGCCCACCAGTGAACCTGTCCGGGAGAGCAACCTTAGGTTCAGATCTGGTTTGCTCCGGGGGGACAAAACCTTGGACTTAATGTCTGCAAACTCCATGGACAACCCCTGCAACTGCCGGGCCAGCTGGGCTACTGGATCCATGACAGCTGGGGAGAATCTTTAGTATGGGCCGGTGAAAATGTCACGCTGTATAGCAGATATATATATATGTGATGTCAGTAATCTATATCAAAAGGGCAACATACTATATAACATGCGCATAGGTATATGATAACATAGAATTACCTGACAGGATGTCCAGTGGGTCAATACGGAATCCGTTATACGCTGTCTCCGGCTAGAGGGTGACCGGGGTCTACGCTGACCCTAAACTGGGGTCCTAACTAATCCCTCTACCTGGAGGTACTGTTAAAGGTACAGAGGTCCAGGCCACCAGCGTAAACCCTGTCTCCTATCAATCCCTGCCAACTGTAATCTAGTCCTAAGAAGGACCCTGATTACCACCAAAGGGAATGAACAGGTAACGGTTAATGAACAGAAAGACATACAAGAAAGACAAGAAATAAAGTAAATAAAGTCTTACATACAACACTCACACACAGTAGGAACACCTAAGGTCTCAGAGATAAACTATAAGCTGTAAGAGTAAAAACAACTAAGGAGCTCTTAGCTTAAGTATTCTCAGAACCAATCCAGTCTGCTAGACTACATGAATGCTTTCACCGGCATCTAACAAGCAGACTGGCAGGTATATGAAGGAATCTAATTAGAACATAATCAAAAGCAGCCGGGCGAGGCTGGACCTAGTCTTAGCAAAGAGCTAGGTAAAATTAACTCCCTCATTACCAAACACAAAGAAACAGCAACTCAGCTGTGAGAAGTCAGAGTGTGTAATCGCGACGATCCTCGTGGCGATACACCCATGACAATATCGAAACGAATTATCGAAAGGCCGATAGAGCTAATATCGGCCGATAGCCGATATTTGCATTATCGTATCGCTCAACACTAGTTACAAGACCAAGCTCCAAAAGGAGAAAAAGAGCTGAATGGAAAAAAAGCAACACGTGAAGAAGGAAGGCTATCAATAATAGACTTCAAACTCTGCCTACCACAAAGTATGCACCCTATGGTGGTCCAATGGGTACATGGACCCACATCCACATATCAAAGACACAGATGAATGATCTGATTGGTGCTTACTGTTTCGCTTCAGGGATCTCCACCCTAACAGCCAAATTCACCAGCAGCTGTCCGACCTGCGGCAAATGCAAGCCTGGACGTATGGAAGAAAGTCCCCCTCACCTCATCTGGAAAGACCACCCTACCAGCTTCAAAGGATCCAGATAGACCACATCCAGATATAGCCAAGTGAAGGATTCAAATACGCCATTGTGGTCAAAAGAAGTATTTTCAAGATGAACAGAAGCCTTCCAAGTCAGCAAAGACTACTGCAAAGCAGCTACTTTCAGAAAATAGTGTGCAGATACGGGGTTCCAGAAATGATAGAAAGTGATCAGGGACCCGCATTCACAGCAAATCTGACACACAAGACCCGATTAGCAGTAGGGTCAGATCTAGGCCTACACACTCCTTACCACCCCCAGAGCAGCAGGAAGGTAGAAAAAAAAACTGAACGAAACACTTAAGAATAGAATGCTGAAAAATTGCCCAAGAGACACGCAAACCATGGCATGACACACTCCTAATTGCACTGTTTAGCGTAAGGCACACTCCCAGAGACCCAGAAAAGCTGTTTCGTGCCTGCACCTTCTGCTAACAGATAAGACATTTTCTTCTTTTAGTTTTTTGGTGCTTGCAGTTTAGTTCAGCCACTGTTGTTTGTTCATTTGCCTTTTCCAGTTTTTTCAGTGGTTGCTGTTTAGTTTTTGTTACACCAGAGAACTAATTTAGGTGGTAGAGGTCGTGTGATCTCAGGTGTTTTTGTAATTAGTAGAGCTGGTACTTTTCAGGGTTTTTTGGGGTTGCAGTAAGTACCTTTCCTATCCTTTTCTATTTAGGAAGTTTGGGCCCCAACGTTTGCTCATACTATTTTCTGTCTGTGTCTGTATTTCCTCTTGTCTAACCGCCATTACATGTTTGGGGGCTTTCTATGTTCTTTGGGGATCTGCTCGGGGCAGATAGTTTTCCTTTTTCTATCTTTAGGTGTAGTTAGCTTCTCAGGCTGTGACGAGGCGTCTAGGACCAACGTAGGAATGCTCCACGGCTGCCTTTAGTTGTGGTGGTTAGTCAGGGTACTGCAATCCTATAGATTCCAACCTCTCTGGTGTATTGCCTTTTTTGCCTGCTCTCCTCAGCTACCAAATCATAACACTTATGTAATTGAATCGGTCAAAAACTAATGTCCATTCTCGAGTTTTTCTCCTCACTGCCAGATTTGATGATCCTGTCCAAGAGCCCCAGATGACACCAACCTCTGTGTAACTAGAGGGAAAGCCTGTTTGGATCCACGTATCGCATTGCAAGGAAGCTCCCGTACCAGGAGAGACACCTAAGCCATGAAGGATGTCATGGATGCTCTGACTGACCAGACAGATGACCTACTTGATGAGTTCAAGGCCAGAGACCAAGTTAAAGCAGGATTTGAGTCACTATTGCCACTAGTAACTATAAACAAAAATGTTGATTGGATAAATTACATCTATTATAACCAGCAGAGATTTGTTAACTTCACCATAGATGCTGTAAAAGGTTTGGCAGCACAGTTAGGCCCCACTTCCATTATGGCATTCCAGAATAGAATGGCTTTGGATATGATTCTAGCTGAGAAAGGAGGTGTTTGCAAAATGATCAAAGACACCTGTTGCACCTACATCCCAGACAACACTGGCCCAAATGGTAAAGTCACAATGGCAATACAGAAACTTACTGAGTTATCAGAGGAACTGAAACAGAACTCAGGTGTCACTGACCCATGGGATCGATACTTTGGGTGGATGAGTGGGTGGCAGAAAATGTTGGCACAGGTTGGGACAGCCATTATGGGGGTTCTCATTTTTGCATTAATTACTGGTTGCTGTGTTACTCCTTGTATCCGCAGGATAATGGAAAAAACTGTTCAGGAGACAACCAATTTGATGCCACTCACCATCTTGGACCTCGCACCAGTCCGGATGGAACTGCCTGGCTTGACCAGATCTCTGAACTACCTACAGACTGAGAATACACATCCTTGATGAAACATCATATCAACTATGAGATTATGATTGCAAACACATAAACCCCCGACAGGGACAGTCCTCCTGACCGCCCATTTGCGAAAAGTCTGTATTCGGTGGGGGAGACATGCGCTAGGCATATTCTCAACCCGCCGGCAGCACAAAAGAGTTGCAGCGCTTTGGGCCAGGAGCAGGTTTTTAGGGCAAGTGGTATCTAAGGGGGGACTGTCATGGAAATATATATGTATTCCATATATTCAAAGTATATTCACATATATGTATTCACAGTTCACAGTTAGATAGATCTCACTTGCTAAAAAACCCTGTGCTCACATATTTCTAGGCCAGCTATAATCAGTCGTTTTAAAGAAATCTGGCGTTCATAAGGCCTTCATAAAGGAACAAATGCATGAAGTACAAAAAGTCCTATTAGATATCTGTTGTTTACATTATAGTTATGCAAGACAACTAGGTCACAAGAATATAAAACAATAATTCTGCAACTTCAGCTCTTTTATCATGATTATCATAATTATCATACTTACACTAGAACAGCCAATAATCTAGCAGCTTTTAATTGTATGTTAATTGACTAACCAGCCCCTTTTTGTAAACGTATAAAACCTTGAATGAATAATAAATGTATGTCTTTGATGAACTGTTATACTGACACTTGCTTTGTGGACAGTTTTCATTTCGTTCTGAGCGCTCAAAGAAGACATTATATAGAGATTTGGACATGGCAAGCAGCAAACACTGAAGGATATTTTTATCCTAATTAAATTTCCATATCAGAGGCGTCTAGGACCAACGTAGGTACGCTCCACGGCTGCCTTTAGTTGTGGTGGTTAGTCAGGGTACTGCAATCCAGTAGATTCCAACCTCTCTGGTGTATTGCCGTTTTTGCTTGCTCTCCTCAGCTACCAAATCTTAACAGTATCACCGGCCAAAACTGAAAATTATTTGGTACTCACAGAAGGGAAAAATAGTAAAAGGAAAAAGAAAAAGGGAAGTTGTCAGAAATTTTGTTTTTCTCTGTTTGTTGCATTTTTTCCCTCTTTTTCTCTGGGTGCTGAGGAGAATTTTTTTTTTTTCTCTCAATGGAGTTTGCACAGTTGTCTGGCCGTGTGGATCAGCTTGCCACTGAAGTTCGGAGTATTGCTACCTATCTTGCAGGGTTGCCGGTTGTGGAACCTAGGATCCCCATGCCAGATTTATTTTTGGGGATCAAGCTAAATTTCTGAATTTCAAAAATAACTGTAAGTTGTTTTTTGCCTTAAAACCTAAGTCGTCAGGGAACGCAGCACAGCAGGTTCAAATTGTCATCTCTCTCCTGCGCGGCGATCCTCAGGATTGGGCTTTTTCCCTGACACCTGGGGACCCTGTTTTGAGTAATGTTGATGCATTTTTTCTGGCTCTGGGGTTATTGTACGATGAACCTAATGTCACTGATCAAGCTGAAAAAACCTTGTTGGCATTAAATCAGGGGCTTGAGGACGCTGAGTTGTACTGTCAGAAATTCCGAAAGTGGGCAGTCCTGACCAAATGGAATGACGATGCTTTGGCAGCCCTTTTTTGGAAGGGTCTGTCAGAGAATGTAAAGGATGTTATGGTGGGTTTCCCTGCTCCCTCTGGTCTCAATGATTCTATGTCATTAGCGATTCAAATTGACAGACGTTTGCGTGAGCGTAGAAGTATGCGTGGAATAGTGTTGCCTTGTGAACCAGCTTCTGAACCCATGCAGTGTGATGGAGTGGCTTCTGGAGCACAGCGTCATGAGTTTCGAAAACACAATGGGTTATGTTTCTACTGTGGTGACGCCTCTCATGTTATTTCAGTCTGCCCTAAGCGGGAAGACGTTTTGCACACTCAGTTGTCTTGGGTAGTGTTCAGACTAAATTTCTGTTGACTGTTACCCTGATTTGCTCCCTGTCCACATTTTCTGCTCAGGCTTTTGTTGATTCGGGAGCAACTACAGGTCCTTCTCAAAAAATTAGCATATAGTGCTAAATTTCATTATTTTCCATAATGTAATGATTACAATTAAACTTTCATATATTTTAGATTCATTACACACCAACTGAAATTTGTCAGGTCTTTTATTGTTTTAATACTGATGATTTTGGCATACAACTCCTGATAACCCAAAAAACCTGTCTCAAAAAATTAACATATTTCAACCGTCCAATAAAATAAAAGTGTTTTTTAAAAACAAACAAAAAAACCATCAAATAATAAAGTTCAGTTATGCACTCAATACTTGGTTGGGAATCCTTTTGCAGAAATGACTGCTTCAATGCGGCGTGGCATGGAGGCAATCAGCCTGTGACACTGCTGAGGTGTTATAGAGGCCCAGGATGCTTCGATAGTGGCCTTAAGCTCATCCAGAGTGTTGGGTCTTGCGTCTCTCAACTTTCTCTTCACAATATCCCACAGATTCTCTATGGGGTTCAGGTCAGGAGAGTTGGCAGGCCAATTGAGCACAGTAATACCATGGTCAGTAAACCATTTACCAGTGGTTTTGGCACTGTGAGCAGGTGCCAGGTCGTGCTGAAAAATTAAATCTTCATCTCCATAAAGCATTTCAGCCGATGGAAGCATGAAGTGCTCCAAAATCTCCTGATAGCTAGCTGCATTGACCCTGCCCTTGATGAAACACAGTGGACCAACACCAGCAGCTGACATGGCACCCCACACCATCACTGACTGTGGGTACTTGACACTGGACTTCAGGCATTTTGGCATTTCCTTCTCCCAGTCTTCCTCCAGACTCTGGCCCCTTGATTTCCGAATGACATGCAAAATTTGCTTTCATCCGAAAAAAGTACTTGGGACCACTTAGCAACAGTCCAGTGCTGCTTCTCTGTAGCCCAGGTCAGGCGCTTCTGCCGCTGTTTATGGTTCAAAAGTGGCTTTACCTGGGGAATGCGGCACCTGTAGCCCATTTCCTGCACACGCCTGTGCACGGTGGCTCTGGATGTTTCTACACCAGACTCAGTCCACTGCTTCCTCAGGTTCCCCAAGGTCTGGAATCGGTCCTTCTCCACAATCTTCCTTAGGGTCCGGTCACCTCTTCTCGTTGTACAGCGTTTTCTGCCACATTGTTTCCTTCCAACAGACTTCCCATTGAGGTGCCTTGATACAGCACTCTGGGAACAGCCTATTTGTTGAGAAATTTCTTTCTGGTTCGTACCCTCTTGCTTGAGGGTGTCAATGATGGCCTTCTTGACATCAGTCAGGTCGCTAGTCTTACCCATGATGGGGGTTTTGAGTAATGAACCAGGCAGGGAGTTTTTAAAAGCCTCAGGAATCTTTTGCATGTGTTTGGAGTTAATTAGTTGATTCAGAAGATTAGGGTAATAGGTCGTTTAGAGAACCTTTTCTTGATATGCTAATTTTTTGAGACAGGTTTTTTGGGTTATCAGGAGTTGTATGCCAAAATCATCAGTATTAAAACAATAAAAGACCTGACAAATTTCAGTTGGTGTGTAATGAATCTAAAATATATGAAAGTTTAATTGTAATCATTACATTATGGAAAATAATGAAATTTAGCACTATATGCTAATTTTTTGAGAAGGACCTGTAAACCTGATGGATTTTGATTTTGCTAAACGTTGTGGGTTTCCCTTGATACCCCTACGGAAGTCTATTCCCCTACTGGGGATTGATTCTACCCCTTTGGCTGAGAATAAACCCCAGTTCTCTACTCAGGTGATAATGAGGGTTGAACCTGATCATCAGGAGAGTTGCAAATTTTTGGTGCTGTATAATCTGCATGACATTATTGTACTAGGTTTCCCTTGGTTACAGTCTCATAATCCTGTTTTGGATTGGAAATCTGTGTCTGTAACCAGCTGGGGCTGCCAATGTGTTAATGCCAACACTCCTGTTTTTTCTGCCTCTCCCCAGGCACAGGATGTTCCTGACTTTTTGACTGATTTTACTGATGTGTTTAGCGAAAGTAAATCTGCATCCTTGCCCTCCCATAGGAGCTATGACTGTGCTATTGAATTAGTGCCTGGTAGTAAATTCCCTAAAGGTCGCCTTTTTAACTTGTCTGTACCTGAACATGACGCTATGCGGTCTTATATCAAGGAGTCATTGGAGAAGGGTCATATCAGACCATCCTCTTCACCCTTGGGTGCCGGTTTTTTCTTTGTGGCCAAAAGGATGGTTCATTAAGGCCGTGTATTGATTATCGTCTCTTGAACAATATCACTGTGAAATATCAATATCCGTTACCCTTGATTTCTGACCTGTTTTCCAGGGTGAAAAGTGCTACTTGGTTTACCAAGCTTGACCTCAGGGGGGCGTATAGCCTTATTCGCATTAAGCACGGGGATGAATGGAAGATGGCGTTTAATACCCCAGAGGGGCATTTTGAGTACCTAGTGATGCCCTTTGGGCTCACTAATGCTCCTTCCATCTTCCAGTCCTTCATGAATGACATTTTCAGGGATTTTGTGGATAAATTTCTGATTGTTTATTTGGATGATATCTTGATTTTTTCCAATGACTGGGACTCTCATGTGAAACATGTTCGGACTGTGTTCCATATTTTGAGAGAGAATGCTCTGTATGTGAAGGGATCAAAGTGTCTTTTTGGCGAACAGAGGATCTCATTTCTGGGATTCATTTTGTCCCCATCTGTTATTGAAATGGACCCGGTCAAGGTTCAGGCCATCTGTGATTGGGTCCAACCTACTTCATTAAAGTCTCTTCAGAGATTCTTGGGTTTTGCCAATTTTTATCGTAAATTTATTGGTAATTTCTCTGTTATTGTTAAACCATTGACTGATTTGACCAAAAAGGGTTCTGATGTGGTGAATTGGCCTCCTGAGGCAGTCTCTGCATTTCAGGAACTTAAGCAGAGATTCACTTCTGCTCCTGTTCTACGGCAGCCTGATGTTTCTCTGCCATTTCAGGTGGAGGTTGATGCCTCTGAAATTGGGGCAGGTGCCGTTTTGTCCCAAAGAGATCCAGAGACCTCTAAAAGTAACCCTTGTGCCTTTTTCTCTCGAAAATTTTCTCCAACTGAACGTAATTATGACGTGGGTAATCGGGAGTTATTGTCCATGAAGTGGGCTTTTGAAGAGTGGAGACATTGGCTGGAGGGAGCCAAACATCAGGTGGTGGTCCTCACGGACCATAAGAATCTGGTTTATTTGGAATCAGCCAAGCGACTTAATCCTAGACAGGCCAGGTGGGCCTTGTTTTTCACACGTTTTAATTTTGTGGTTTCCTTTCTTCCTGGCACTAAGAATGTTAAGGCGGATGACCTCTCGAGGAGTTTCCTTGCGGACTCTCCTGAGATCTGATCCTGCTGTTATTTTGAAAGAGGGTGTAGTTCTTTCCGCCATCTCGCCCAATTTGAGACTGGCTCTGGAAGGATGTCAGGAGGATAAACCCGAGCGCTGCCCTGTTGGGAAATTGTTTGTCCCAGACCGTTGGAAAAAGAGTGTGATGTCTGAGATTCATTGTTCCGCGTTGGCCGGTCATCCCGGAATTTTTGGTACCAGAGACTTGGTTAGTCGTCCTTTTGGTGGCCTACTTTGTCTCGTGACGTCAGGGAATTTGTGCAGTCCTGCGGGACTTGCTCTCGTTCCAAGCCTTGCTCTCGCTCTAGTAGTTTGTTGATGCCATTGCCTGTGCCCAAGAGACCATGGACCCATATCTCTATGGATTTTATTTCCGACCTCCCTGTTTCTCAGAGAATGACCGTTATCTGGGTGATTTGTGATAGGTTTTCCAAAATGATACATCTTGTGCCATTACCTAAGTTGCCTTCCTCCTCCGAATTGGTGCCTTTGTTCCTTCAGCACGTGGTTCGGTTACACGGCATTCCTGAGAACATTGTGTCTGACAGAGGAGTCCAGTTTGTTTCCAGATTTTGGAGGACTTTTTGTTCTAAACTTGGTGTTCAATTGTCTTTCTCCTCTTCTTTTCATCCTCAGACCAATGGACAAAATGAGAGAACAAACCAGACATTGGAGACTTATCTGAGATGCTTTGTGTCTGCTGATCAAGATGACTGGGTCTCTTTTTTGCCTTTGGCTGAGTTTGCTCTTAATAATAGGGCTAGCTCTGCCACTTTGATGTCTCCATTTTTCTGCAATTTTGGGTTTCACCCTCGATTTTCTTCGGGACAGACGGAGGCTTCTGTCTGTCCAGGTGTTGACTCTGTTGTGGAGCGTATGCAGCAGATTTGGGACCAGGTAGTGGAGAGGTTGTCCCTCTCTCAGGAGAGGGCCCAGCGGTTTGCCAACCGGCATAGGACTGATGGTCCTCGGTTTGAAGTGGGGGACTTGGTCTGGTTGTCCTCAAGAAATATCCCTATGAGAGTTGCATCTCCTAAGTTTAAGCCTAGGTTCATTGGCCCTTATAAGATCATGGAGATTCTTAATCCTGTTTCCTTTCGTTTACTTCTTCCAGGGACATTTAAGATCCATAACGTGTTCCATAAGTCCTTATTGAAGGGGTTTGTCGAGCCAGTGGTTCCTATGGCTGCGCCTCCTGACCCTGTTTTGGTTGAGGGCAATCTGGAGTATGTGGTTGAGAAAATATTGGATTCTCGTTTTTCTAGACAGAAACTCCAGTATTTGGTTAAGTGGAGAGGTTATGGTCAGGAGGACAATTCTTGGGTGTTTGCTTCGGACATCCATGCTAGGAGACTGATCCGTGCGTATCACAGAGCTCATCCTGACCGACCTGGTTGCCCAAGTGAGGGTTCGGTGACCCCTCCTCAAGGGGGGGGTACTGTTGTGAATATGTTAGAAATGAGTTCTGAGCAGAAGCTCCCTCTGGTGGTTGCAGACAGTGCTGAACCATTAAGTAAAGATTGGCAATCAGGAGTTACAGACTGGTCTGATATAAGGGAGGTTCCCTCCCATATGGGTTGCCGGTGATCAATTGTTCTTGTCTCAACTGTGGTTCCTGGTTCATTTGGAAGTTGCTGAGTCTTGCCTCTTCTCCTGCTCTCAGATAAGAAATTTTCTGTTTTTATTTTTGTGCTTGCTTTTTGCATTGTTTCCTGCACTTTTGTGGAGGTCAGCCAGGTCCCCTCCGGGGGCTTTTGCTCCTCTCAGTTTGTCTGAGCCACTGTTGTTTGTTCATTTGCCTTTTCCAGTTTTTTTTCAGTGGTTGCGGCTTAGTTTTGTTACACCAGAGAACTAATTTAGGTGGTAGAGGTCGTGTGATCTCAGGTGTTTTTGCAATTAGTAGAGTTGGTATATTTTTAGGGTTTTTTGGGATTGTAGTAAGTGTCCTTCCTATCCTTTTCTGTCTAGGAAAATTGGGCCCCAACGTTTGCTCATACTATTTTCTGTCTGTGTCTGTATTTCCTCTTGTCTAACCACCATTACATGTTTGGGGGCTTCCTATGTTCTTTGGGGATCTGCTCCGGGGCAGATAGCTTTCCTCTTTCTATCTTTAGGTGTAGTTAACCTCTCAGGCTGTGACGAGGCGTCTAGGACCAACGTAGGTACGCTCCACGGCTGCCTTTAGTTGTGGTGGTTAGTCAGGGTACTGCAATCCAGTAGATTCCAACCTCTCTGGTGTATTGCCGTTTTTGCTTGCTCTCCTCAGCTACCAAATCATAACAGTGGAGTTG
>JARQOD010000003.1:217883347-217945932 GCA_033576555.1 Oophaga sylvatica | reverse complement strand
CCCCCCCCTAAAATTTAGAAAAGGACCCACCCAAATTTAAAGCCACCTCTACATCGCAACATGCGACCCAGCCCAAATCGCAATCCCTGCGCGGTCCATATCGCTAATGTGATTGAAACGCAATCGGTGTCACGTGAAAAAATGACCCGTTGCCCCTTGGGTTCCCCCAGAACTTGGCGCCCCAGACCCGTCGCAGCACATGATTTGCGGGTCCTGGGATAAAGGGCCCCATTGCGTTGTCCACCCCCCGGGTGGAAAAGTAGGGGAATGTTTTTGCAAAAAATGAAAAAGATAGGAAAAATTTGGGTGAGATCCATTGGGGTTTTACCAAAAGTAAAAATTTTGAAAGGGTTTTGAAAAGTTTTGCACAATTTATATAGTGTATATATTTTCTACTAAAAATCCCCGGCTGGGTAAATGGTAAATAAAATGTAAATGGTAAAAAAACCCAGAAAAATTTTAAATGCATTTTGAATTTAAATAGGGTCTTAGTTTACATTGGATTTGAGGTTAAGGATATGCTAACCCAGAACTTATTGTAAAATTCGCTTCGGTCTTTCTCTTGGTTTTAACAAAACCCAGTCACAACTACCTCTGAAAAAAAACCCGTGTGGTGTGCACTGAGTGGGTCTGCTTGGGACGTCCTGCAGCCCACCCAGGACCCACGTTAAAGGGTTTGGTGCGGGCCCTTTCACAAGTATTTTGTTTTTTTATTGAATGCTTTTTTAAATATTTTATTTTCTATAATTTTTGAAACGTTCAAGATTTCCCACCTCCCGGGATGGGACGAACCAAGTTAAACTGTTTAATGTTTATTGCATAAACAAAATGCCTTTTGTATTTTACACCCCGGGGGAGTGCTGTCTTTACCATGGGGGAATGTGTAGCCCTGGTGGTAGGCACACGCAGTACCCTGGAGAGTGTGTGGCGAGACAGCAGTTTAATGCTAAATATTCATTCACTCGACATATACTAGACACACCCTTAGGGTAGTGGAGTTTACTCTTGAGGGAGTGGTCAAGGTATGTGTTAGAGTGATTTAGTGAGTCTAGTTCCTGTCTGCGGACAGTGAGGACGTGTGGAGTGAGTGTCTAGACTTCTGAGAGAGAAGACGTCTGGAGGGAGGAAGGAGTCTAGCCTGCTTTATCATCAGTTCATATCGTGGAGTCTGGTATAGGTGTTTGAATACACCTTAGTCTAGTCAGAGCTGTATCACCTCCTCAGCATACACTGAAGGAAAGGAGAAGTTTTAGTACAGAAAGCCTTCAGCATCCCTGTCTAAAGGACGGTATCAGGTTCAGAGACGTGCTCCTGCCTGTTGATAACTGAGCATCTGTAGCTAACTTTGAAGGAAGGAAAAGAAAGAAGTGACTGCTCGACCCTTGGCTAGTTTGAGTGCTTATGTTACCAGCGTGGACAAGGCGAAAGGCAAAGTGGATTTATTGGATTAGTGCTTACGGATTGAAGAAGTCCAGCACATTGCACCCGGTCACTGGGGACCGAAGGATCACTACTGTTTCAAGCAGAGTGATAAGAAAACCAGGAATCTACCGGACCCTAGGTCGCGGCAGACAGCCCCTTATAGTCAGTACGTAACTGGGGTCAGGGGGAGTGAAGACTTTAGAGTTTCTGCAGGACAAAATAAGAATTCAGCTCCTTCACAGGAAGGCCCCTACCACAAAGCTGACTGGGCAGGTACAGCTATAGATTAGCTGGAGATTTTGAGGGAACTACGCTTCAGGCTGGTTGTACTCGTTGTATTGGAAGTAAAGGAGGCCCCTAACTTGTCCAGCTGCTGTCTCAAGATACACTCTCCTTGGATCAGCCTCCCTGGGACCTGCCTGAACATCTTACAAGTAAAGGTATGGAAAGACGCTGACCGTGTGAGACTGTGTTCTTTATCTGCACCCGACTTCACAAATCCCATAGACTTTGAGGGACCAGTCCCACCTGTAGGGGACCCGACATCTGGCTGCCTCACCATCCCCTCAGAGATCTACAGCAGCGCTGGTACTAATTACCAGAATACTACAGGTGGCGTCACGAACTGTATATAAATCAATCCCCTGTAAATATATCCCCAACATACGCCAGACCGCCCGGGCCACAGACCGAGCCACAGCTACCTGTGACAAATCCCATAGACTTCCATGGGCTCGGCTCTGAGTACCCCATTGCCCTGGTAATCCACAATTGTGGTGGCGGGTCGACACACATCCACCTCTATTATGAAGGCAAGCTCGGGGTTGGGATGTACTAGGATAG
Organism: Oophaga sylvatica; assembly: GCA_033576555.1. Taxonomy (NCBI): domain Eukaryota; kingdom Metazoa; phylum Chordata; class Amphibia; order Anura; family Dendrobatidae; genus Oophaga; species Oophaga sylvatica. Next base: position 217,943,667 of record JARQOD010000003.1, on the reverse strand, counting down.
GTGCAGTGGTAAATTTATCTTTTAGACGGGAAAATGCTTCCTGGGCTTGGGGAGTCCAGGAAAACCTAGACTCTTTCCGGGTAAGTTGAGTGATAGGTGACACTACCTCAGAGAAATTTCTAATGAAACGTCTATAGAAGTTGGCAAACCCGATGAAGCGCTGTACCTCCTTCACATTTCTAGGACTTGGCCAATCCTTGATGGCTTGGGTTTTGCTTCCATCCATACTAATTCCTTGTGTAGACAGTACATACCCCAGAAATTGAATTTCGGTCCTATGGAATTCACACTTTTCAAGTTTGATGTAAAGATGATTTTGTCTTAGACGTTCCAAGACCATTCTCACATGTCCATGATGTTCCTCTGTGGAGTTAGAAAAAATTAGAATATCATCCAAATAAATTACCACGAAAGTATCTAGGAGATCCCTGAAGATGTCATTCACCAAGTGTTGGAAAGTGGCTGGGGCGGTACTCAGACCAAAAGGCATAACTAGATATTCAAAGTGTCCATAGCGTGACCTGAATGCAGTCTTCCATTCATCCCCAGGTCTAATACGGACTAAGTTATAGGCCCCACGAAGATCTAGTTTAGAAAAAATTTTGGCATGTCGCACTCTCTCCAATAACTCAGGGATTAAAGGCAATGGATAACGGTTTCTAATAGTAACCTTATTGAGTTCCCTATAGTCTACGCAGGGTCTCAGAGATCCATCTTTCTTCTTTACAAAGAAGATGGGTGCACCTGCAGGAGATGAAGAGGGGCGTATGAAGCCCTTGGCTAGATTTTCATCTATGTAATCCTTTAAAGCCTTTAGCTCGGGCCCCGCCAGGGGGTAGATCTTACCAAAAGGTATCTCTGCTCCAGGCAATAATTCAATTGGACAATCATATGGACGGTGAGGAGGAAGCTGGTCAGCGTTCTTCTTGTCACATAAATCCACTTAGTCCTGGTATACAGCTGGTAGTTCAGGGACTGACATGATTCCTTTAGGAATAGAGCAAGCTGAAACTTTTGGACTCATCTGTTTCTCTGGAAAGTGTAATTCCTTGGTCTCCCAGTTAATGGTAGGATTCTGAGCCTGCAGCCATAGTAGCCCTAGAATAATGGGAAAGTTGGGAGAAGAGATAAGCATAAAGGACAGTTTCTCTTGATGATCTTTACCCATAAGAACCCTCAAAGGCTCTGTTTCCTGATCCACTGGTCCAGAGGTCAGCAGGGAGCCATCCACAGTTTCCATCTGTACTGGAGTAGCCTTCTTCACTGAACGTATTCCCTGTTTCAGAGCAAAGGAGACATCCATAAAATTTCCACTTGCCCCTGAGTCGATCATAGCAGAGCTAGACACCCAAGCTGAGTCAACCCAGAGTTTGATGGAAAGAAAGCAATGAGAATTGTTTTTCTTACAACTCAGCTGGGACACCGCTGAGGAAACTTGAAAAATGGCAGCGTTTACACAGTCAACGTCCTCAGAGGTAACGGAGTTTAAGTCCGAGAAATCAAGATCTGTTGCTGCAGATCTCTCTGGAGCCTGAGGCTCGGACCTGACAGATCCCCTCTCGCAACACTCACAATGAATGAGTGCTGCAGTAGTCTTACGAGAACGGCTGGGGCAGTTTATAATGAAGTGCCCTGACTTACCACAATAGAAACATAGATTCTCCTTAAAAGATGTTCCTTGCGTGCATCACTAACCCGTCGTTGTAAAGAGTCTACCTGCATGGGTTCAGGTTCAGGTTCCCGTGTAATCCTACTCAAAGGTTCCTTAGCTGGAGAGGAAGGTAGGAAAAGGTTAGTACGATTGCTTTCGAACCATCTCTCTTGCCTGCGTTCAGTCAGACGAGTATCAATACGGATGCAGTAGTTAATAAAGTCACCTAACGCAGTGGGAGGGTCGGCACGAGCAAGTTCATCCTTAATCAGTGGAGATAACCCCTTTCGAAAAATAGATTTTTTGGCGGAACTGTCCCAGGTGGTATCAAGGGCCCATCTCCTGAAATCCAAGGCATATTCAGCTACCGAGTGCTTACCTTGGCGCAAAGCTAACATGGCTGCTTCAGCTGTTGCACCTCGATTGGGGTCATCAAACACCTGCCCCATGGCTGAAATAAAATCATCAAGGTGATTCAAACAATCATCCTCAGTCTCAATCAGAGGGTTTGCCCACATTAAAGCCTTGTTGGTAAGCAACATAATTATAGTAAGCACCTTAGATCGTTCAGTGGGAAATTGTGAAGCATGTGCAGAAAAAAAAAGATTGCATTGATTAATAAATCCCCTGAATTTCTCACGTTCACCGCCAAAACGAAAAGGGGCAACTTGGGAATCCCAGCACTCGGGGCTATGGCAGGAGCCTGGACTCGCCCCTCTAGAATCTCAATCCTGGCTCGCAAATCCTGGGTAGTCTGTCCAACCACTTGCAAATTGTGATTATTGAGGTCCTGTAGATTTGTAAAACGGGTCTTTATATTCTGCAAATCTGCAAGGATATTATCAGTCACTCCGCAAAGTTCCTTTATGCGGGCCTCCATTTTCCAGATCTTTTAAGACAGGATTACTGGAAGAAGAGGAGAGAAAAAAAAATAGTGTTCACCTGTGGCAACACTGCAGAGAGAAAAAAAAATTAAGGGAACTGCTCACCTGGAATGGTTGTGAGAAGTCACAACCACTATCATCACAGAAAGTTTCAACCAGACATCTGATATCCAGAGTTACAGCAGACAAAAAAGAGAAAAGAAAGGAGAAAAAAAAAAAAACAATAGTGTTTACCTGTGGTAACACTGCAAAAAGAAAAAACTTAAGGGAATTGCTCACCTGGAATGGTTGTGAGAAGTCACAACCACTATCATCACAGAAAGTACAACCGGACGTCTGATATCCACAGTACAGCAGACACAGCCTTCCAGACCCAGCAGACACTAACGTTTTGGCTTCAGAATCTTGTAATGTATGTAGTACAGTTCATATATCGTCTTGTGCTTGGGTGCGATGAAAACACAGGAGTCACAGGTTTGATATAGAAAAGTCCTGTATTACTTCATACAAGTTGGCAGAAATAGTCACACAGTTTGCAGACACAGAAACAGGAGACACAGCAGGCCAGAGTAATCCAAGCTCAGCAATCACTCTCCAATACAGATTCAGGATCTTCTTCTCTGTTACCGTAAGTCCATGCAAACGTGGGTCTTTCAAAGAGCAGGGTTCAGAGTCCACAAGTGCTTCAGAGTTCCTCAGTAGGAATAGCTGGAGTACAAGGTCCAAGGCTTACAGGAGTCAAGTCACAGGTTCACTGCAGGCTAGATTCTGAAGCACTGATTGCTCAGCTGTGGCTGCTTAAGAAGCAAAGGAGAGAATCAGGGCGGGAACATGCAAGCTGGAAACTCCATTTTGACTGAGGGCAAGATAGCTGCAGCAAGACAGAAAGTAAAATGGCTGACGAACAAACTGAGTTTCAGGAATATATACATAGAACCTTACAGTGTCTCCAGTCTTTGAAGGCGGCAATAATGGCCAACAACTCTCTATTGCCCACATCGTAGTTCCTCTCAGCCGAAGACAACTGCTGGGAAAAGAAGGCACAGGGATGCAAGACATTCTTCTCACCTGTTCTCTGAGAGAGTATAGCTCCAACGGCACAGTCTGAAGCATCCACCTCTATTATGAAGGCAAGTTCGGGGTTGGGATGTACCAAAATAGGTGCGGTGGTAAATTTATCTTTCAGACGGGAAAATGCTTCCTGGGCTTGGGGAGTCCAGGAGAACCTAGACTCTTTCCGGGTAAGTTGGGTGATAGGTGACACTACCTCAGAGAAATTCCTAATGAAAAGTCTATAGAAGTTGGCAAACCCGATGAAGCGCTGCACCTCCTTCACATTTCTAGGACTTGGCCAATCCTTGATGGCTTCTGAATCTTGTAATGTATGTAGTACAGTTCATATAGCGTCTTGTGCTTGGGTGCAATGAAAATACATGAGACACAGGTTTGATATAGAAGGTCTTGTATTACTTCATACAAGTTGGCAAAAATAGTCACACAGTTTGCAGATACAGAAGCAGGATACACAGCAGGCCAGAATAACTTAAGCTCAGCAATCACTCTTCACAACAGGTTCAGGATCTTCTTCTCTGTTACCGTAAGTCCATGCAAACGTGAGTCTTTCAAAGAGCAGGGTTCCAGAGTCCACACAAAAGTTCCAGAGTTCCTCAGTAGGAATAGCTGGAGTACAAAATCCAAGGCTTCCAGGTGTCAGGTCACAGGTTCACTGCAGGCTAGATTCAGAAGCACTGATTGCTCAGCTGTGGCTGCTTAAGAAGCAAGAGGGAGAGAATCAGGGCGGGAACATGAAAGCTGAAAACTCCATATTGACTGAGGGCAAAATAGCTGCAGCAAGACAGAAAGCAAAATGGCTGACGGAAAAACTGAGTTTCAGGAACATGTACAAAGAACCTTACACCATCCTCTTCACCCTTGGGCGCTTGTTTTTTCTTTGTGGCCAAAAAGGATGGTTCATTGAGGCCGTGTATTGATTATCGCCTCCTGAATAAGATCACTGTTAAATATCAATATCCGTTACGTTTGATTTCTGACCTATTTTCCAGAGTGAAAAGTGCTAGTTGGTTTACCAAGCTTGACCTCAGGGGGGCGTATAACCTTATTCGCATTAAGCACGGGGATGAATGGAAGACGGCGATTAATACCCCAGAGGGGCATTTTGAGTAACTAGTGATGCCTTTTGGGCTCACTAATGCCCCTTCCGTCTTCCAATCCTTCATGAATGATATTTTCAGTGATTTTGTGGATAAATTTCTGATTGTTTATTTGGATGATATCTTGATTTTTTCCAATGATTGGGACTCTCATGTGAAACATGTTCGGACTGTGTTCCAGATTTTGAGAGAGAATGCACTGTATGTGAGGGGATCAACGGGTCTTTTTGGCGTACAGAAGATCTCATTTCTGGGATTCATTTTGTCTCCGTCTGTTATTGAAATGGACCCGGTCAAGGTTCAGGCCATCTGTGATTGGGATCAACCTACTTCATTGAAGGCTCTTCAGAGATTTTTGGGTTTTGCCAATTTTTATCGTAAATTTATTGGTAATTTCTCTGGTATTGTTAGACCATTGACTGATCTGACTAAAAAGGGTTCCGATGTGGTGAATTGGCCTCCTGAGGCAGTTTCTGCATTTCAGGAACTTAAGCAGAGATTCATTTCTGCTCCTGTTCTACAGCAGCCTGATGTTTCTCTGCCGTTTCAGGTGGAGGTTGATGCCTCTGAGATTGGGGCAGGTGCCGTTTTGTCCCAAAGGGATCCAGAGACCTCTAAGAGTAACCCTTGTGCCTTTTTCTCTCAAAAATTTTCTCCAACTGAAAGTAATTATGACATGGGTAATCGGGAGTTATTGGCCATGAAGTGGGCGTTTGAAGAGTGGAGACATTGGCTGGAAGGAGCCAAACATCAGGTGGTGGTCCTTACGGACCATAAGAACCTGGTTTAACTCGAATCAGCCAAGCGACTTAATCCTAGACAGGCCAGTTGGGCCTTATTTTTCACACGTTTTAATTTTGTGGTTTCTTTTCTTCCTGGTACTAAGAATGTGAAGGCGGATGCCCTCTCGAGAAGTTTCTTTGCAGATTCTCCTGAGTTATCTGATCCTGCTGTTATTTTGAAAGAGGGTGTGGTTCTTTTCGCCATTTCACCCAATTTGAGACTAGCTCTGGAAGGGTGTCAGAAGGATAAACCTGAGCGCTGCCCTGTTGGGAAGTTGTTTGTTCCAGACCAGTGGAAAAAGAGTGTGATGTCTGAGATTCATTGTTCCGCGTTGGCTGGTCATCCCGGGATTTTTGGTACCAGAGACTTGGTGAGTCGCTCCTTTTGGTGGCCTACTTTGTCTCGTGATGTCAGGGACTTTGTGCAGTCCTGTGGGACTTGCTCTCATTCCAAGCCTTGCTGTCGTTCTAGTGGTTTGTTAATGCCATTACCTGTACCCAAGAGGCCATGGACCCATATTTCTATGGATTTTATTTCTGACCTTCCTGTCTCTCAGAAAATGACCGTTATATGGGTAATCTGTGATAGGTTTTCCAAGATGATACATCTTGTGCCATTGTCTAAGTTGCCTTCCTCCTCCGAGTTGGTGCCTTTGTTCTTTCAGCATGTGGTTCGGTTGCATGGCATTCCGGAGAACATTGTGTCTGACAGAGGAGTCCAGTTTGTTTCCAGATTTTGGAGGACATTTTGTTCTAAACTTGGTGTTCAGTTGTCTTTCTCCTCTGCATTTCACCCTCAGACCCATGGACAAACCGAGAGAACAAACCAGACCTTGGAGACTTATTTGAGATGTTTTGTGTCTACTGATCAAGATGACTGGGTCTCTTTTTTGCCTTTGGCTGAGTTTGCTCTTAATAATAGAGCTAGCTCTGCCACCTTGATGTCTCCATTTTTCTGCAATTCTGGGTTTCACCCTCGATTTTCTTCGGGACAGGCGGAGGCTTCTGTCTGTCCGGGGGTTGACTCTATTGTGCAGCGTATGCAGCAGATTTGGGACCAGGTGGTGGAGAAGTTGTCTCTCGGCCCAGCGGTTTGCCAACCGGCATAGGACTGATGGTCCTCGTTTTAAAGTGGGGGACTTGGTTTGGTTGTCATCAAGGAATATCCCTATGAAGGTTGCATCTCCTAAATTTAAGCCAAGGTTCATTGGACATTATAAGATCATGGAAATTATTAATCTGGTTTCCTTCCGTTTGCTTCTTCCAGGGACATTTAACCCCTCTCTGACATTAGACGTACTATCCCGTCCATAAAACCCGTGCCATTCTGCCCATGGACGGGATAGTACGTCATAGGCGATCAGCTGCGCTCCTGAGGGGAGCGCAGCTAATCGCCGCCGGGTGTCAGCTGATTATCACAGCTGACACCCGTGACTGTGTGTCAGGAGCGTCCAAAAAAAGGCTGCACTCAAGCATACTAAAGCATGACAACATAGAATACATGAAATTTTGAATAGCAATATGGCTTTGTAATATAAGGAAAAATTTGAGACGCTTAGTATAAACATTTGGCCAAACATTTTAAAGCCCAACAACCATCGTCAAGGTGGTCTCAATTCTGTTGAGTCCCTAACCTAATGTGAACATACCTCTATTAGGCTGATATCTGAATTTCTGGGTGAATATGCACCTGTCAGTAATGCCTGCATTTATGGGTAAAGTAGGGAGCTGGTGTAATTAAAATCACCACCTGGTGGGGGCGGAGTGCTCGGTCAGCAAGCTAACATTCAAAAGACAAAAAACCTGACTGGCACTTCCAGACTAATGTGAACTAGGTGCAAACCAAAGGGAGCTACCCTCATGTAAAACATCCAAAAAAAGGCTGCACTCAAGCATACTAAAGCATGACAACATAGAACACATTAAATTTTGAATAGCAATATGGCTTTGTAATATAAGGAAAAATTTGAGACGCTTAGTATAAACATTTGGCCAAACATTTTAAAGCCCAACAACCATCGTCAAGGTGGTCTCAATTCTGTTGAGTCCCTAACCTAATGTGAACATACCTCTATTAGGCTGATATCTGAATTTCTGGGTGAATATGCACCTCTGTCAGTAATGCCTGCATTTATGGGTAAAGTAGGGAGCTGGTGTAATTAAAATCACCACCTGGTGGGGGCGGAGAAATTCAGATATCAGCCTAATAGAGGTATGTTCACATTAGGTTAGGGACTCAACAGAATTGAGACCACCTTGACGATGGTTGTTGGGCTTTAAAATGTTTGGCCAAATGTTTATACTAAGCGTCTCAAATTTTTCCTTATATTACAAAGCCATATTGCTATTCAAAATGTCATGTATTCTATGTTGTCATGCTTTAGTATGCTTGAGTGCAGCCTTTTTTTGGATGTTTTACATGAGGGTAGCTCCCTTTGGTTTGCACCTAGTTCACATTAGTCTGGAAGTGCCAGTCAGGTTTTTTGTCTTTTGAATGTTAGCTTGCTGACCGAGCACTCCGCCCCCACCAGGTGGTGATTTTAATTACACCAGCTCCCTACTTTACCCATAAATGCAGGCATTACTGACAGAGGTGCATATTCACCCAGAAATTCAGATATCAGCCTAATAGAGGTATGTTCACATTAGGTTAGGGACTCAACAGAATTGAGACCACCTTGACGATGGTTGTTGGGCTTTAAAATGTTTGGCCAAATGTTTATACTAAGCGTCTCAAATTTTTCCTTATATTACAAAGCCATATTGCTATTCAAAATTTCATGTATTCTATGTTGTCATGCTTTAGTATGCTTGAGTGCAGCCTTTTTTTGGATGTTTTACATGAGGGTAGCTCCCTTTGGTTTGCACCTAGTTCACATTAGTCTGGAAGTGCCAGTCAGGTTTTTTGTCTTTTGTGTGTCAGGAGCGGTCACGGACCGCTCCCGGCACATTAACCCCTAGCACACGCGATCAAACATGATCGCGGTGTACTGGGGGCACAGGGGAGGATCGCGCAGGGTGGGGGCTCCCTGCGCGCCCCCCTGAGACCCTCAGACCAGCGCGATGTGATCGCGCTGTTCTGAGGGCTTCCTCCCTCCCAGGACCCGGATCCAAGATGGCGCCGGGGTCCTGGAGGGAGGCGGCTTCCTCAGTGCCTGCTGAGAGCAGGCACTGAGAAGCCTGCTGCACTGCCTGAGCGATCGCTGGTGTGACAGTGTGCTGTGCACACTGTCACACCAGCGATTTGATAAAATACAGTAATGTCCCACCCTGGGACAAAGTAAAAAAGTTAAAAAAATGAAAATAAACATGTTATAAAAAAAAATCCAAAATAAATAAATAAAAAAAAAAATATTCCCCAATAAATTCATTTCTTCCTGTAAATAAAAAAAACAAAACAATAAAAGTACACATATTTGGTATCGCCGCGTCCGTAACGACCCACCCTATAAAACTGTCCCATTAATTAACCCCTTTAGTGAACCTCTTAAAAAAAAAAAAAAAACGAAGCAAAAAATCAATGCTTTATCATCATACCGCTGAACAAAAAGTGGAATAACGCGCGATCAAAAAGACCGATATAAATAAACATGGTACCGCTGAAAACGTCATCTTGTCCCGCAAAAAACGAGCTGCCATACAGCATCATCAGCGAAAAAATAAAAAAGTTATAGCTCGCAGAATAAAGCGATGCAAAAATAATTATTTTTTATATAAAATTGTTTTTATTCTATAAAAGCGCCAAAACATAAAAAAATGATATAAATGAGGTATCGCCATAATCGTACTGACCCGAAGAATAAAACTGCTTTATCAATTTTACCACACGCGGAACAATAAAAACGCCTCCCCCAAAAGAATTTCATGAATTGCTGATTTTTGTTCATTCTAACCTCCCAAAAATCGAAATAAAAAGCGATCAAAAAATGTCACCTGCTCAAAACTGATACCAATAAAAACGTCAACTCGTACCGCAAAAAATAAGATCTCACATGACTCTGTGGGCCAAAATATGCAAAAATTATAGCTCTCAAAATGTGGCGATGCAAAAAACTATTTTTGCAATAAAAAGCGTCTTTTAGCGTGACAGCTGCCAATCATAAAAACCCGCTATAAATAGTAAATCAAACCCCCCTTTATCACCCCCTTAGTTAGGGAAAAATAATAAAATTAAAAAAATGTATTTATTTCCATTTTCCCATTAGGGTTAGGGTTAGGGTTGCGGCTAAAGTTAGGGTTAGGGTTGGCGCTAAAGTTAGGATTAGGGTTAGGGTTGGGATTAGGGGTGTGTTAGGGTTAGGTTTGTGGTTAGGGTTGGGACTAGGGTTAGGGGTGTGTTGGGGTTAGGGTTGGAGTTAGAATTGGGGGGTTTCCGCTGTTTAGGCACATCAGGGGCTCTCCAAATGTGACATGGCGTCTGATCTCAATTCCAGCCAATTCTGCGTTGAAAAAGTCAAACGGTGCTCCTTCACTTCTGAGCTCTGCCATGCGTCCAAACAGTAGTTTATCCCCACATATAGGGTATCAGCATACTCTGGACCCCAAGAGTTATTGTGCAATTTGTCCTATTTCTTCTGTTACCCTTGGGAAAATAAAAAACTGGGGGCGAAAATATCATTTTTGTACAAAAAAAATTATTTTTTTGTTTTTACGGCTGTACATTATAAACTTCTGTGAAGCACTTGGGGCTTCATAGCACTCACCACACACCTAGATAAGTTCCTTGTGGGGTCTATTTTCCAAAATGGGGTCACTTGTTGGGGATTTCCACTGTTTAGGCGCATCAGGGGCTCTCCAAATGCGACATGACGCCCCCAGACCATTCCATCAAAGTCTGCAATCCAAAACGTCACTACTTCCCTTCCGAGCCCCAACGTGTACCCATACAGTAGTTTTCTCCCACATATTGGGTATCAGCGTACTCAGGACAAATTGGGCAACAACTTTTGGGGTACAATTTCTCCTGTTACCCTTGTAAAAATAAAATATTGGGGCGAAAAAATCATTTTTGCAAAAAAAAAAAAGGATTTTTTATTTTTACGGCTGTGCGTTATAAACTTCTGTGAAGCACTTCGGGGTTCAAAGTGCTCACCACACATCTAGATAAGTTCCTTGTGGGGTCTATTTTCCAAAATGGGGTCACTTGTGGGGGGTTTCCACTGTTTAGGCGCATCAGGGGCTCTCCAAATGCGACATGACGCACCCAGACCATTCCATCAAAGTCTGCAATCCAAAACGTCACTACTTCCCTTCCGAGCCCTGACGTGCGCCCATACAGTAGTTTTTCTCCACATATTGGGTATCAGCGTACTCAGGACAAATTGGACAACAACTTTTGGGGTCCAATTTCTCCTGTTACCCTTGTGAAAATAAAATATTGGGGGCGAAAAAATCATTTTTGTAAAAAAAAAAAGATTTTTTATTTTTACGGCTGTGCGTTATAAACTTCTGTGAAGCACTTTGGGGTTCAAAGTGCTCACCACACATCTAGATAAGTTCCTTGTGGGGTCTATTTGCCAAAATGGGGTCACTTGTGGGGGGTTTCCACTGTTTAGGTGCATCAGGGGCTCTCCAAATGTGACATGACGCCCCAGACCATTCCATCAAAGTCTGCAATCCAAAACGTCACTACTTCCCTTCCGAGCCCCGACGTGTGCCCATACAGTAGTTTTCGCCCACATATTGGGTATCAGTGTACTCAGGACAAATTGGACAACAACTTTTGGGTTCCAATTTCTTCTGTTACCCTTGTGAAAATAAAATATTGGGGGCGAAAAAATCATTTTTGTAAAAAAAAAAAAGATTTTTTATTTTACGGCTGTACGTTATAAACTTTAGTGAAACACCTGGGGGTTCAAAGATCTCACCACACATCTAGATAAGTTCCTTGAGGGGTCTAGTTTCCAAAATGGTGTCATTTATGGGGGTTTCCACTGTTTAGGCAGATCAGGAGCTCTCCAAACACGACATGGCGTCCAGCCAATTCTGCGTTGAAAAAGTCAGACGGCGCTCCTTCCCTTCCAAACTCTGCCATGCACCCAAACAGTGGTTTACCCCCACATATGGGGTATCAGCGCACTCAGGACAAATTGCACAATAACTTTTGGAGTCTTGTTACCCTTGGAAAAATAAAAATTGGGGTGAAAAGATCATTTTTGTGGAAAAAATATGATTTTTAAATTTTACGGCTCTACGTTATAAACTTGTGTGAAGCACTTGGGGGTTCAAATTGCTCATCAAAAATCTAGATAAGTTCCTTAGGGGGTCTAGTTTCCCAAATGGGGTCATTTGTGGGGGGCTTCCACTGTTTAGGCACATCAGGGGCTCTCCAAATGCAACATGGCATCCAAACTCAATTCCAGCCAATTTTGGTTGGAAAAAGTCAAATGGTGCTCCTTCCATTCCGAGCTCTGCCGTGCGCCCAAACAGTGGTTTCCAGATTTTGGAGGACATTTTGTTCTAAACTTGATGTTCAGTTGTCTTTCTCCTCTGCATTTCACCCTCAGACCCATGGACAAACCGAGAGAACAAACCAGACCTTGGAGACTTATTTGAGATGTTTTGTGTCTACTGATCAAGATGACTGGGTCTCTTTTTTGCCTTTGGCTGAGTTTGCTCTTAATAATAGAGCTAGCTCTGCCACCTTGATGTCTCCATTTTTCTGCAATTCGGGTTTCACCCTCGATTTTCTTCGGGACAGGCGGAGGCTTCTGTCTGTCCGGGGGTTGACTCTATTGTGCAGCGTATGCAGCAGATTTGGGACCAGGTGGTGGAGAAGTTGTCTCTCGGCCCAGCGGTTTGCCAACCGGCATAGGACTGATGGTCCTCGTTTTAAAGTGGGGGACTTGGTTTGGTTGTCATCAAGGAATATCCCTATGAAGGTTGCATCTCCTAAATTTAAGCCAAGGTTCATTGGACATTATAAGATCATGGAAATTATTAATCTGGTTTCCTTCCGTTTGCTTCTTCCAGGGACATTTAACCCCTCTCTGACATTAGACGTACTATCCCGTCCATAAAACCCGTGCCATTCTGCCCATGGACGGGATAGTACGTCATAGGCGATCAGCTGCGCTCCTGAGGGGAGCGCAGCTAATCGCCGCCGGGTGTCAGCTGATTATCACAGCTGACACCCGTGACTGTGTGTCAGGAGCGGTCACGGACCGCTCCCGGCACATTAACCCCTAGCACACGCGATCAAACATGATCGCGGTGTACTGGGGGCACAGGGGAGGATCGCGCAGGGTGGGGGCTCCCTGCGCGCCCCCCTGAGACCCTCAGACCAGCGCGATGTGATCGCGCTGTTCTGAGGGCTTCCTCCCTCCCAGGACCCGGATTCAAGATGGCGCCGGGGTCCTGGAGGGAGGCGGCTTCCTCAGTGCCTGCTGAGAGCAGGCACTGAGAAGCCTGCTGCACTGCCTGAGCGATCGCTGGTGTGACAGTGTGCTGTGCACACTGTCACACCAGCGATTTGATAAAATACAGTGATGTCCCACCCTGGGACAAAGTAAAAAAGTTAAAAAAATGAAAATAAACATGTTATAAAAAAAAATCCAAAATAAAAAAAAAAAAAAAAATATTCCCCAATAAATTCATTTCTTCCTGTAAATAAAAAAAACAAAACAATAAAAGTACACATATTTGGTATCACCGCGTCCGTAACGACCCCCCCTATAAAAATGTCCCATTAATTAACCCCTTTAGTGAACCCCTTAAAAAAAAAAAAAACGAAGCAAAAAATCAATGCTTTATCATCATACCGCTGAACAAAAAGTGGAATAACGCGCGATCAAAAATACCGATATAAATAAACATGGTACCGCTGAAAACGTCATCTTGTCCCGCAAAAAACGAGCCGCCATACAGCATCATCAGCGAAAAAATAAAAAAGTTATAGCTCGCAGAATAAAGCGATGCAAAAATAATTATTTTTTATATAAAATTGTTTTTATTCTATAAAAGCGCCAAAACATAAAAAAATGATATAAATGAGGTATCGCCATAATCGTACTGACCCGAAGAATAAAACTGCTTTATCAATTTTACAACATGCGGAACAATAAAAACGCCACCCCCAAAAGAAATTCATGAATTGCTGATTTTTGTTCATTCTAACCTCCCAAAAATCGAAATAAAAAGCGATCAAAAAATGTCACCTGCTCAAAAATGGTACCAATAAAAACGTCAACTCATACCGCAAAAATAAGACCTCACATGACTCTGTGGGCCAAAATATGCAAAAATTATAGCTCTCAAAATGTTGCGATGCAAAAAACTATTTTTGCAATAAAAAGCGTCTTTTAGCGTGACAGCTGCCAATCATAAAAACCTGCTATAAATAGTAAATCAAACCCCCCTTTATCACCCCCTTAGTTAGGGAAAAATAATAAAATTAAAAAAATGTATTTATTTCCATTTTCCCATTAGGGTTAGGGTTAGGGTTGCGGCTAAAGTTAGGGTTAGGGTTGGCGCTAAAGTTAGGATTAGGGTTAGGGTTGGGATTAGGGGTGTGTTAGGGTTAGGTTTGTGGTTAGGGTTGGGACTAGGGTTAGGGGTGTGTTGGGGTTAGGGTTGGAGTTAGAATTGGGGGGTTTCCGCTGTTTAGGCACATCAGGGGCTCTCCAAATGTGACATGGCGTCTGATCTCAATTCCAGCCAATTCTGCGTTGAAAAAGTCAAACGGTGCTCCTTCACTTCTGAGCTCTGCCATGCGTCCAAACAGTAGTTTATCCCCACATATGGGGTATCAGCATACTCTGGACCCCAAGAGTTATTGTGCAATTTGTCCTATTTCTTCTGTTACCCTTGGGAAAATAAAAAACTGGGGGCGAAAATATCATTTTTGTACAAAAAAAATTATTTTTTTGTTTTTACGGCTGTACATTATAAACTTCTGTGAAGCACTTGGGGCTTCATAGCGCTCACCACACACCTAGATAAGTTCCTTGTGGGGTCTATTTTCCAAAATGGGGTCACTTGTTGGGGATTTCCACTGTTTAGGCGCATCAGGGGCTCTCCAAATGCGACATGACGCCCCCAGACCATTCCATCAAAGTCTGCAATCCAAAACGTCACTACTTCCCTTCCGAGCCCCAACGTGTACCCATACAGTAGTTTTCTCCCACATATTGGGTATCAGCGTACTCAGGACAAATTGGGCAACAACTTTTGGGGTACAATTTCTCCTGTTACCCTTGTAAAAATAAAATATTGGGGCGAAAAAATCATTTTTGCAAAAAAAAAAAAAGATTTTTTATTTTTACGGCTGTGCGTTATAAACTTCTGTGAAGCACTTCGGGTTCAAAGTGCTCACCACACATCTAGATAAGTTCCTTGTGGGGTCTATTTTCCAAAATGGGGTCACTTGTGGGGGGTTTCCACTGTTTAGGCGCATCAGGGGCTCTCCAAATGCGACATGACGCACCCAAACCATTCCATCAAAGTCTGCAATCCAAAACATCACTACTTCCCTTCCGAGCCCTGACGTGCGCCCATACAGTAGTTTTCTCCCACATATTGGGTATCAGCGTACTCAGGACAAATTGGACAACAACTTTTGGGGTCCAATTTCTCCTGTTACCCTTGTGAAAATAAAATATTGGGGGCGAAAAAATCATTTTTGTAAAAAAAAAAGATTTTTTATTTTTACGGCTGTGCGTTATAAACTTCTGTGAAGCACTTTGGGGTTCAAAGTGCTCACCACACATCTAGATAAGTTCCTTGTGGGGTCTATTTGCCAAAATGGGGTCACTTGTGGGGGGTTTCCACTGTTTAGGTGCATCAGGGGCTCTCCAAATGTGACATGACGCCCCAGACCATTCCATCAAAGTCTGCAATCCAAAACGTCACTACTTCCCTTCCGAGCCCCGACGTGTGCCCATACAGTAGTTTTCGCCCACATATTGGGTATCAGTGTACTCAGGACAAATTGGACAACAACTTTTGGGTTCCAATTTCTTCTGTTACCCTTGTGAAAATAAAATATTTGGGGCGAAAAAATCATTTTTGTAAAAAAAAAAAAAAGATTTTTTATTTTACGGCTGTACGTTATAAACTTTAGTGAAACACCTGGGGGTTCAAAGATCTCACCACACATCTAGATAAGTTCCTTGAGGGGTCTAGTTTCCAAAATGGTGTCATTTATGGGGGTTTCCACTGTTTAGGCAGATCAGGAGCTCTCCAAACACGACATGGCGTCCAGCCAATTCTGCGTTGAAAAAGTCAGACGGCGCTCCTTCCCTTCCAAACTCTGCCATGCACCCAAACAGTGGTTTACCCCCACATATGGGGTATCAGCGCACTCAGGACAAATTGCACAATAACTTTTGGAGTCTTGTTACCCTTGGAAAAATAAAAATTGGGGTGAAAAGATCATTTTTGTGGAAAAAATATGATTTTTAAATTTTACGGCTCTACGTTATAAACTTGTGTGAAGCACTTGGGGGTTCAAATTGCTCATCAAAAATCTAGATAAGTTCCTTAGGGGGTCTAGTTTCCCAAATGGGGTCATTTGTGGGGGGTTTCCACTGTTTAGGCACATCAGGGGCTCTCCAAATGCAACATGGCATCCAAACTCAATTCCAGCCAATTTTGGTTGGAAAAAGTCAAATGGTGCTCCTTCCATTCCGAGCTCTGCCGTGCGCCCAAACAGTGGTTCCCCCCCACATATGGGGTATCAGCGTACTCAAGACAAATTGTACAACAACTTATGTGGTCCAATTTCTCCTGTTACCCTTGGGAAAATAAAAAATTAGTGACTAAAAGATAATTTTTGTGGGAAAAAAATAGGATTTTTTATTTTCATGCCCGGGCATTATAAACTTGTGTGAAGCACTTGGGGGTTCAAAGTGCTCACCAAAGATCTAGATAAGTTCCTTAGGGGGTCTAGTTTCCAAAATGGGGTCACTTGTGGGGGGTTTCCACTGTTTAGGCTCATCTGGGGCACTGCAAACGGAACATGACCCCCATTAACGTCTGCATTCCAAAACGTTACTACTTCCTTTCCAAGCCCTGCCGTACGCCCAAACAGTTTCCCCCCCCCCACATATGGGGTATCAGCGTACTCAGGACAAATTGGACAACAACTTTTGGGGTCCAATTTCCTTGGGAAAATTCAAAAATTTGGGACTAAAAAATCATTTTTGTGGAAAATTTATTTTTTTTTTTCACACCCAGGCTTTATAAACTTTTGTGAAACACTTGAGGGTTCAAAGTGCTCACAACAGATCTAGATAAGTACCTTAGGGGGTCTAGTTTCCAAAATGGTGTCACTTGTGGGGGGTTTCCACTGTTTAGGCACATCAGGGGCTCTCCAAACGCGACATGGCATCCAATCTAAATTCCAGCCAATTTTAGTTTGAAAAAGTCAAACGTCGCTCCTTCCCTTACGAGCTCTGCCGTGTGCCCAAACAGTGGTTTTCCCCCACATATGGGGTATTGGCGTACTCAGGAGAAATTGCATAACAACCTTATCTGTCCATTTTCTCCTTTTACCCTTGTGAAAATAAAAAAAAAGTTTGTAAAAGATAATTTTTGTGGCTAAAAAGTAAAATATTCATTTTTTCCTTCCACGTTGCTTTAGTTACTGTGAAGCACCTGAAGGGTTAATAAACTTCTTGAATGTGGTTTTGAGTACCTTGAGGGGTGCAGTTTTTAGAATGGTGTCACTTTTGGGTATTTTCTGCCATATAGACCCTCAAAGTGACTTCAAATGTGAGGTGGTCCCTAAAAAAATGGCTTTGTAAATTTTGCTGTAAAAATGAGAAATCGCTGGTCAACTTTTAACCCTTATAACTTCCTAACAAAAAAAAATTTTGGTTCCAAAATTGTGCTGATGTAAAGTAGACATGTGGGAAATGTTATTTCTTAACTATTTTGTGTGATATATTTCTCTGTTTTAAGGGAATAAAAATTCAAAGTTTGAAAATTGCAAAATTTTAAAAATTTTCGCCATATTTGCGTTTTTTTAAAAATAAACGCAAGTTATATCGAAGAAATTTTACCACTAACATGAAGTACAATATGTCACGAGAAAACAATATCAGAATCGCGAAGATCCGTTGAAGCGTTCCAGAGTTATAACCTCATAAAGAGACAGTGGTCAGAATTGTAAAAATTGGCCCGGTCATTAACGTGCAAACCACCCTTGGGGGTGAAGGGGTTAAGATCCATAACGTGTTCCACAAATCCTTATTGAAGAGGTTTGTCGAACCAGTGGTTCCTATGGCTGCACCTCCCGACCCTGTTTTGGTTGAGGGCAATTTGGAGTATGTGGTTGAGAAGATATTGGATTCTCATTTTGCGAGACGGAAACTCCAGTATTTGGTTAAGTGGAGAGGTTATGGTCAGGAGGACAATTATTGGGTGTTTGCTTCGGACATTCATGCTGGGAGACTTATCCGTGCCTATCATCGAGACCTGTTATGTTAGGTAGCTGAGGAGGACAGGAACAACAGCCGGGCAGCTGAACACCTGAGATGTTGGTAACTAATGGGTTGCAGATTCCTAAACTAAACGCACAACTAGAGGTAGCCGTGGAGCGTTCCTACGTTGATCCTAGATGCCTTGTCACAGCCTGAGAGATAACTACACCTAAAGGCAGAAAGATGAAAGCTATCTACCCCGGAGCAGATCCCAAAGAAAATAGGAAGCCCCCAAACATGTAATGGCGGTTAGCCAAGAAGAAAGCACAAACACAGACAGAAAATAGAATGAGCAAACGCTGGGGCCACAAGCTGACTAAATAGGATAGGACAGGAGAGATTACTTTCTGCAACCCAGAAAACCCTACAAAAATCCAACAATTCCGATTACAATAATACTGAGATAACACAATCTCGCCACCCACTAAATCAGATCTTAGTGTGAACAAAACCAAGCCACAGCCAGTGAAAAAACAGGAAAAAGAAAATGAACAAATAACAGTGGCTTCAGATAAACTGAGAGGAGCACAAGCCCCCGGAGGGGACCTGGCTGACCTCCACAGAAGTGCAGGGAACAATGCAAAAAGCAAGCACAAAAATAAAAGCAGAAAATATCTTATCTGATAGCAGAAGATGCAGGCAAGACTCAGCAAACTTCCAAATGAACCAGGAACCACAATTGAGACAATAACAATTGATCACCGGCAACCATCATGGGAGGGAACCTCCCTTATATCAGACCAGTCAGTGAACCCAGATTGCCAATCCTCGCTGAAAGGTTCAGTACTGTCTGTAACCACCAGGGGGAGCCTCTGCTCAGAAACCATCTCTAGCACATTCATAACAGTACCCCCCCCTTGAGGAGGGGTCACCGAACCCTCACTTGTGCAACCAGGCCAATCAGGATGAGCTCGGTGATAGGCACGGATCAGTCTCCAAGCATGGATGTCCGAAGCAAACACCCAAGAATTGTCCTCCTGACCATAACCTCTCCACTTAACCAAATACTGGAGTTTCCGTCTAGAAAAAAGAGAATCCAATATTTTCTCAACCACATACTCCAGATTGCCCTCAACCAAGACAGGGTCAGGAGGCGCAGCTATAGGAACCACTGGCTCGACAAACCTCTTCAATAAGGACTTGTGGAACACGTTATGGATCTTAAATGTCCCTGGAAGAAGCAAATGGAAGAAAACAGGATTAAGAATCTCCATGATCTTATATGGTCCAATGAACCTAGGCTTAAACTTTGGAGATGCAACCCTCATAGGGATATTTCTTGAGGACAACCAAACCAAGTCCCCAACTTTAAACCGAGGACCATCAGTCCTATGCCGGTTGGCAAACCGTAGGGCCTTCTCCTGAGAGAGAGACAACCTCTCCACTACCTGGTCCCAAATCTGCTGCATTCGTTCCACAACAGAGTCAACACCTGGACAGACAGAAGCCTCCGCCTGTCCCGAAGAAAATCGAGGGTGAAACCCAAAATTGCAGAAAAATGGAGACATCAAGGTGGTAGAGCTAGCCCTATTATTAAGAGCAAACTCAGCCAAAGGCAAAAAAGAGACACAGTCATCTTGATCAGCAGACACAAAACATCTCAAATAAGTCTCCAAGGTCTGGTTTGTTCTCTCGGTTTGTCCATTGGTCTGAGGATGAAAAGCAGAAGAGAAAGATAATTGAACACCAAGTTTAGAACAAAATGTACTCCAAAATCTGGAAACAAACTGGACTCCTCTGTCAGACACAATGTTCTCCGGATTGCCATGTAACCGAACCACGTGCTGAAGGAACAAAGGCACCAATTCGGAGGAGGAAGGTAACTTAGGTAATAGCACAAGCTGTATCATCTTGGAAAACCTATCACAGATTACCCAGATAACGGTCATTCTCTGAGAAACAGGGAGGTCGGAAATAAAATCCATAGAGATATGGGTCCATGGCCTCTTGGGCACAGGTAATGGCATTAACAAACAACTAGAGCGAGAGCAAGGCTTGGAGCGAGAGCAAGTCCCACAGGACTGCACAAATTCCCTGACGTCACGAGACAAATTAGGCCACCAAAAGGACCGACTCACCAAGTCTCTGGTACCAAAAATCCCGGGATGACCTGCCAACGCGGAACAATGAATCTCAGACATCACACTCTTCTTCCACTGGTCTGGGACAAACAATTTCCCAATAGGGCAGCGCTCAGGTTTATCCTCCTGACACCCTTCCAGAGCCAGTCTCAAATTGGGCGAGATGGCGGAAAGAACTACACCCTCTTTCAAAATAACAGTAGGATCAGATAACTCACAGAGTCCGCAAAGAAACTCCTTGAGAGGGCATCCGCCTTAACATTCTTAGTGCCAGGAAGAAAAGAAACCACAAAATTAAAACGTGTGAAAAACAAGGCCCACCTGGCCTGTCTAGGATTAAGTCCCTTGGCTGTTTCGAGATAAACCAGATTCTTATGGTCCGTGAGGACCACCACCTGATGTTTGGCTCCTTCCAGCCAATGTCTCCACTCTTCAAAGGCCCACTTCATGGCCAATAACTCCCGATTACCCACGTCATAATTACGTTCAGTTGGAGAAAATTTTCGAGAGAAAAAGGCACAAGGGTTACTCTTAGAGGTCTCTGGATCTCTTTGGGACAAAAAGGCACCTGCCCCAATTTCAGAGGCATCAACCTCCACTTGAAAAGGTAGAGAAACATCAGGCTGCCGTAGAACAGGAGCAGAAGTAAATCTCTGCTTAAGTTCCTGAAACGCAGAAACTGCCTCAGGAGGCCAATTCACTACATCAGAACCCTTTTTGGTCAAATCAGTCAATGATTTAACAATACCAGAGAAATTACCAATAAATTTACGATAAAAATTGGCAAAACCCAAAAATCTCTGAAGAGCCTTTAATGAAGTAGGTTGGACCCAATCACAGATGGCCTGAACCTTGACCGGGTCCATTTCAATAACAGACGGAGACAAAATGAATCCCAGAAATGAGACCTTCTGTATGCCAAAAAGATACTTTGATCCCTTCACATACAGTGCATTCTCTCTCAAAATCTGGAACACAGTACAAACATGTTTCACATGAGAGTCCCAGTCATTGGAAAAAATCAAGATATCATCCAAATAAACAATCAGAAATTTATCCAAAAATCACTGAAAATATCATTCATGAAGGATTGGAAGACGGAAGGGGCATTAGTGAGCCCAAAAGGCATCACTAGGTACTCAAAATGCCCCTCTGGGGTATTAAACGCCGTCTTCCATTCATCCCCGTGCTTAATGCGAATAAGGTTATACGCCCCCC
Organism: Oophaga sylvatica; assembly: GCA_033576555.1. NCBI lineage: Eukaryota > Metazoa > Chordata > Amphibia > Anura > Dendrobatidae > Oophaga > Oophaga sylvatica. The sequence continues at coordinate 217,922,458 of JARQOD010000003.1, read as the reverse complement.
TGAGGTCAAGCTTGGTAAACCAACTAGCACTTTTCACTCTGGAAAACAGGTCAGAAATCAAGGGTAATGGATATTGATACTTCACAGTGATCTTATTCAAGAGACGATAATCAATACACGGCCTCAATGAACCATCCTTTTTGGCCACAAAGAAAAAACCGGCACCCAAGGGTGAAGAGGATGGTCTGATATGACCCTTCTCTAATGACTCTTTGATATAAGATCGCATAGCATCGTGTTCAGGTACAGACAAGTTAAAAAGGCGACCTTTAGGAAATTTACCACCAGGCACTAATTCAATAGCACAATCATAGCTCCTGTGAGGGGGCAAGGATGCAGATTTACTTTCACTAAATACACCCGAAAAATCAGTCAAAAAGTCAGGAACATCCTGAGACTGGGTAGAGGCAGAAAAAACAGGAGTATCAGCATTAACACATTGGCAGCCCCAACTGGTCACAGACACAGATTTCCAATCCAAAACAGGATTATGAGACTGCAACCAAGGGAAACCTAGTACAATAATGTCATGCAGATTATACAGCACCAGAAATTTGAAACACTCCTGATGATCTGGTTCAACCCTCATTATCACCTGAGTAGAAAACTGGGGTTTATTCTCCGCCAAAGGGGTAGAATCAATGCCCAGTAGGGGAATAGACTTCCGCAGGGGTATCATGGGAAACCCACAACGTTTGGCAAAGTCAAAATCCATCAGGTTAATAGCTGCTCCTGAATCAACAAAAGCCTGAGCAGAAAATGTGGACACGGAGCAAATCAGAGTAACAGTCAACAGAAATTTAGTCTGAACACTACCCAAGACAACTGAGCGTGCAAAACGTCTTCCCCGCTTAGGGCAGACGGAAATAGCATGTGAGGCGTCACCACAGTAGAAACATAACCCATTGCGCTTTCGAAACTCATGACGCTGAGCCTCAGAAGTCACTCCAACACACTGCATGGGCCCAGGAGCTGGCTCACAAGGCAACACCATCTCACGCATACCTCTGCGCTCACACAAACGTCTGTCAGTTTGAATAGCCAATGACATAGAATCATTGAGACCAGAGGGGACAGGGAATCCCACCATAACATCCTTTACATTCTCTGACAGCCCCTTCCGAAAAAGGGCTGCCAAAGCATCATCATTCCATTTGGTCAGGACTGCCCACTTTCGGAATTTCTGACAGTACAACTCAGCATCTTCAAGACCCTGATTTAATGCCAACAAGGTTTTTTCAGCTTGATCAGTGACATTAGGTTCATCATACAATTACCCCAGAGCCAGAAAAAATACATCAATATCATTCAAAACAGGATTACCAGGTGTCAGGGAAAAAGCCCAATCCTGAGGGTCGCCGCGCAGGAGAGAGATGACAATTTGAACCTGCTGTTCTGCGTTCCCCGAGGACTTAGGTTTTAAGGCAAAAAACAACTTACAGTTACTTTTGAAATTCAGAAATTTAGCCTGATCCCCAAAAACAAATCTGGCATGGGAATCCTAGGTTCCACAACTGGCAACCTAGCAAGATAGGCAGCAATACTCTGAACCTCAGTGGCAAGCTAATCCACACGGCCAGACAACTGTGCAAACTCCATTGAGAGAAAAAAAAATCCTCCTCAGCACCCAGAGAAAAAGAGGGAAGAAATGCAACAAACAGAAAAAAAAATCTCTGACAACTCTGACTTTTTTTTTTCCACACTATTTTTCCCTTCTGTGAGTACCATATAATTTTCAGCTTGGGCCGGTGATACTGTTATGTTTTGGTAGCTGAGGAGAAAAAGCAAAAACGGCAATACACCAGAGAGGCTGGAACCTATTAGATTGCAGTAACCTGAACTAACCACACAACTAGAGGTAGCCGTGGAGCGTTCTTACGTTGATCCTAGACGCCTCGTCACAGCCTGAGAGATAACTACACCAAAGGCAGAAAGATGAAAGCTATCTGCCCCGGAGCAGATCCCCAAAGAAAATAGGAAGCCCCCAAACATGTAATGGCGGTTAGACAAGAAGAAAGCACGGACACAGACAAAAAATAGAATGATCAAATGCTGGGGCCCATTCTGTCTAGACAGAAAAGTACAGGAAAGAATTCTGACTGCAATCCAACAAAAAACCCTAAAAAATACCAACTCTTCTGATTGCAAAAACACGTGAGATCACACGATCTCCACCACCTAAATCAGATCTCTGGTGTAACAAAACTAAGCCGCAGAAACTGAAAAAACAGGAAAAAGCAAATGAACAAATAACAGTGGCTACAGATAAACTGAGAGGAGCACAGACCCCAGGAGGGGACCCGGCTGACCTCCACAAAAGTGCAGAAAACTAAGCAAAAAGCAAGCACAAAAAGAAAACCAGAAAATATCTTATCTGAAAGCAGAAGATGCAGGCAAGACTCCAGCAAACTTCCTTTTTTTTTAAATCAGATAAATTTTTATTTAACCAAATTCAAGGTACAAAACAATAGAACAAAAATCGCAATGAAAACAATTAACAATGGTCATTAGTTTCAGAAATTCCTTCCCTCCCTTCCCCTCCCCTCCCCCCATTGCATACAAGAGCAGCAAATAATGCATGGTGTAACATAAGTTCAGGATCATCTTCTCTTCACCCAGGGTGTCCACAGTGTATCAAATGTTCTTATGCTTTTTCTCTTAACGTAAATGTCTTTTTCCATATTCACAATATAGTCAGACTGTCCGAAAAATTCCCTCAATGTCGGCGGGTCTTCATTTATCCAGTATCTTGCGATCAGTTTTCGCACAATATATAATAATCTAGCTATAGCCACCTTATATTTATTATGTACCTGGACCTCCTCCACATACCCCAGTATACACACCACAGGATCCCTTTCAATCCTACAAGCATACGCTCGTCCTATCGCATTAAGCACCGCCGTCCAATATGGGTTCAGATTTGGACACTGCCATAACATATGGAGAATTCCAGCCCCCTCCAATCGGCACCGAGGACACTCAGAAGTCTGTCTCAGACCCGCTCTATACAGCCGTTCAGGAGTCCTATATACTCTATGGAGTACATATATCTGCAAGAGTCTGCCCGGTTCACTCAGCGATAATTGGGGTATATATTCCATAATCACTTCCCATTTATCTTCCTCTATCCTACCCAACTCCTCCTCCCATTTCCCCTGTGCTCTAATAGAATAATTATTTAAAAAGGTATACATTAGATCCTTATAAATGCCCGACACTACCCCTTTTGTTCCCCCCTCTGCACAGACATAATCAATCAATATATCCTTGTGAATCTCCATATTCATTGTCCTACTCTGCGTAACATAGGCATGCCTAAACTGCCCATATTGAAATCTGCAGCCCTCCGGTAGCCCATAATCTGCCTGCAACTTTCCAAAGGGCACCAGTCCCTGCACGTCCTGCACCTGAACCATGTACAGTCATGGCCAAAAGTTTTGAGAATGACACAAATATTAATTTTTACAAAGTCTACTGCTTCACTTTTTCTAATGGCAATTTGCATATACTCCAGAATGTTATAAAGAGTGATCAGCTTAACAGCAATTACTTGCAAAGTCAATATTTGGCTAGAAAATGAACTTTATCCCCCAAAACACATTTCAACATCATTGCAGCCCTGCCTTAAAAGGACCAGCTAACCTCTTTTCAGTGATTGCTCCATTAACACAGGTGTGGGTTTTGATGAGGACATGGCTGGAGATCAATCTGTCATGATTAAGTAAGAATGACACCACTGGACACTTTAAAAGGAGGCTGGTGCTTGGCATCATTGTTTCTCTTCTGTTAACCATGGTTATCTCTAAAGAAACACGTGCGGTCATCATTGCAATGCACAAAAATGGCCTAACAGGGAAGAGTATCGCAGCTAGAAAGATTGCACCTCAGTCAACAATCTATCGCATCATCAAGAACTTCAAGGAGAGAGGTTCCATTGTTGCCAAAAAGGCTTCAGGGCGCCCAAGAAAGACCAGCAAGCGCCAGGACCGTCTCTTAAAAGTGTTTCAGCTGCGGGATCGGGCTACCAGCAGTGCAGAGCTTGCTCAGGAATGGCAGCAGGCAGGTGTGAGTGCATCTGCACGCACTGTGAGGCGGAGACTCTTGGAGCAAGGCCTGGTCTCAAGGAGGGCAGCAAAGAAGCCACTTCTCTCCAGAAAAAACATCATGGACAGACTGATATTCTGCAAAAGGTACAGGCAGTGGACTACTGAGGACTGAGGTAAAGTTATTTTCTCTGATGAATCCCCTTTTCGATTGTTTGGGACATCAGGAAAACGCCTCATTCGGAGAAGACAAGGTGAGCGCTACCACCAGTCTTGTCTCATGCCAACTGTTAAGCATCCTGAAACCATTCATGTGTGGGGTTGCTTCTTAGACAACGGAATCGGCTCTCTCACAGTCTTGCCTAAAAACACAGCCATGAATAAAGAATGGTACCAGAATGTCCTCCAAGAGCAACTTCTCCCAACCCTCCAAGAGCAGTTTGGCGATCAACAATGCCTTTTCCAGCATGATGGAGCACCTTGCTATAAAGCAAAGGTGATAACTAAATGGCTCAGGGAACAAAACATAGAGATTTTGGGTCCATGGCCTGGAAACTCCCCAGATCTTAATCCCATTGAGAACTTGTGGTCAATAATCAAGAGACGGGTGGACAAACAAAAACCTAAAAATTCTGACAAAATGAAAGCATTGATTGTGCAAGAATGGACTGCTATCAGTCAGGATTTGGTCCAGAAGTTGATTGAGAGCATGCCAGGGAGAATTGCAGAGGTCCTGAAGAAGAAGGGTCAACACTGCAAATATTGACTTGCTGCATTAACTCATTCTAACTGTCAATATAAGCTTTTGTTACTCATATGTTTGCAATTATTATATTTCTGTCTGTGATAAAAACATCTGTCAAACACACATAAAAACCAGAGATCAGCAGATCATGTGAAAATATAATATTTGTGTCATTCTCAAAACTTTGGGCCATGACTGTACTGTATTCCCAGTCTCATCCAATTTTTAAATTCTCCCATTTTAACAAATTCCGGTAGAGTCTCGTTTTGCCATATCGGGGAAAAATTTGTCAAGTGTTCCAAACCCCTAATCTTTTTAATTGCCTCCCAGACTTTATGTATCAGCGCTAAAGTAGGATACATCAAACCCAACTTCCTAAACCTTCCTGCCTCCAACCCCTGAACCAAGGGATCCCTCCCCATCACCTGAACCAAGACCCTTTGTATTGAACCAGCCCCAGACACATCCCTCCACCCTCTCATCTGTTGGCCCTGAGCAGCTAAGTAGTAAATCCAAGGGTTCGGAAGCGCCAGTCCCCCTCCATCCTTGGGCCTCTGCAATATCTCAAGTCTGATCCTTGGCTGCTTTTTACCCCACACAAGATCCCTAAATATAGAGTCAATAGTACGAAACCACCGCCTAGGGAACCAAATTGGGGCATTGTGCAAGACGTATAGCAGTTGGGGCATTAAAATCATCTTAATCAGATTGATTCTTCCCACTACTGAAAGATACAGTTTACACCACGCCCCTACTTTACTCCTAAACTTACTCAGCAGTGGGGTCAGATTCAAATCTGCATAGCTGGAAATCGGAAGTGCCACCTGAATACCCAGATATTTAAACTGTCGCACCACTGCCAACCTACTACCCTCCCCCGACACTGGCAAATCAACAACACAATCATCTACAGCCATGACAGTGGATTTTCCCCAGTTAATTTCTAAACCCGATATAGACCCAAATGTTTTAATAATTTCCATTGCTTTCAACAACGACTCTCCGGAATCCTCCAAAAAAAGCAACACATCATCCGCATACAATGACACTTTTTCCTCTACCAAGCCATATTTGAACCCTTTAACCGAAGCCGTCCTCCTAATTGTCTGCGCCAGGGGTTCCACTGCCAAAGCAAAAAGTAGCGGGGACAGTGGACACCCCTGCCTAGTCCCCCTATGAAGCGCAAAACTCCCAGACATTTGCCCATTAACTCTGACCCTAGCGGTTGGGGAAGTATATAGCAACCGTATCCATGAAATAAAGGTCGGCCCAAAACCAAAGTGTTCCAATACCCTCCAAAGATACTGCCACTCAACACTATCAAACGCTTTACGCGCATCCAATGAAACCACGACCCTACTGCCCCTATTGTCCGACGGCAGCTGCAAATTCAGAAAAAGTCTACGCAAATTTATCGCCGTAGACTTATTTGGCATAAATCCGGATTGGTCCGGATGGACAAGATCCTGAACCACACTCGCCAAACGGCTAGCCAAAATTTTGGCCAAAATCTTTACATCCACCGTCAGCAACGAGATGGGCCTATAAGATTCTGCCAACCCCGGATCTCTTCCCTCTTTCGGAATGACCACCACCACCGCCTCCCTCATGGACGCCGGTAATTCACCCTCCCGAAGAGCCTCTTCAAAAACTTTTTGCAGTCTGGGTGTTACCATCTCAATTAATTGTTTGTAAATTTCACTAGGGATACCATCTGCCCCCGGGGCCTTATTATTAGCCATAGATGTAATAGCCATTTCAATCTTTTCTTTTGTTATGGGCACCTCCAGTCTCCCCCTATCACTGTCTTTAATCCTCGGGAGCCCTGCTTCCTGAAGAAAACCCTCTATATCCCCAAATGAATCCCCCGATCCCGAAGAATATAACTGATTATAGAATCGTCTAAATTCCTCCAAAATAAACTCTGTGTCCCCCACCTCCCTTCCCTCATCAGTCTTCAATTTATATACATAAGACGATTCCTTCTGCGCCGCTACCACCACTGACAACAGATGCCCCACTTTTTCACCTTCATCATAAAATTGCGTTTTCTGGAAGGCCCTCCTCCTCTCCGCTTTCCTCAAATACACCTTATTAACCTCTTCCTGTGCACCCCTTAGCCTACTCTGATTTTCTGCTGACGGGTCCAGTACCATATCCCTCTCCACCCTCTCCAAGGTTTCTACCATTTTCCTGTCTTCTAGTTGAGACTTCGACTTACACCTGGAAATCTCTCGAAACAAAAGACCCCTTAGGACCACTTTCATAGCGTCCCACACCACCTGACTATCAGCACTCCCTTCATTAATCCACCAATACTCCTCCAATTCTTCCTTTATAATATTCATATCAATATATTCCAGCCACACTGGGTTCAACTTCCATCCAACTCCCTTCCCAATCTTCCCCCCATCCGTCTAATGGACAATTCTATAGGCTTATGGTCCGAAATCACCCTTGGGAGGTATTCCACTCCACAGACCAGTTGTGTCATTAGTTCATTTCCCAGTGCCATATCTATTCGTGAGAGAGACCCATGCGTCGCAGAATAACAAGAGTAGCACACCACATTCTCATTTCTCACTCTCCACAGGTCCATCATTCCAATCTCTTTAATATAATTCCCAAATGCTGTCAATTTCCTAGTGCTTTTACACTCTTTTTATGTCTATCCCACCCCTCATCCATAACATTATTGAAATCCCCAATAATAAGTAATGGTAATCCCGTACCCCGCTTAAATAATTCTATAACCTCACATAACTTTTTCCCGCTATATGGCGGTGGTATGTACATAGCTACTATACATAGTGATTGCCCGTGGATTTTACAGACAACAAAAACATACTGTTCTTCACTATCAACATGGCTTTCAATTTCTTCAAATGGCGTAGACGCTCCTATTAATAAAGAGACCCCTCTAGCATATGAAGAGTATGTGGAATGATATGCTCTCCCAATCCACCTCCTCTTCAACACCTCCACCTTTTCCCGTAGTAAATGAGTCTCCTGGAGGCATAGAATATCCGGTCTCCTCTTCCTAACATATTCCATGATCGACGTTCTTCGTGTTCCCTCAGACAGTCCTCTTACATTCCAACTAAGGATTTTAATTCTGTCACCCATCATACAATTCTATACATACAAGTTCCCGACCCTTGAAAATATCGTGCAGCTCTCCCTCCGTATGCAATAAAACTCTTCCCTAAACAATTAACCCCTCTCCTCCCCCATATACAGTAACCCAACAAAGCATAACAATTCTCCCGTTGTATTTTTCTCTCTCTTACCAGAGTGGGTACTCCAACATCTAGCTACCCTATAAACGTTACCTCTGAACCACTATCTATCTAAAACTCTCCCACACCTCCTCCGCATATGCATATAGATATTATTATTACAATCAGTCCCTCCATAGTTCAAATCAGTTAATATGCAGGAGCCAGAAACCTCCATATAACAGCACCGTCTTATAGTTTCTTCTTATCAGAAAACGACACGACACAGCTCGGCATTTCACTCCGCTCACTTCCCTCAGTCCTTATCCGCCTGAAGCCGCTTGTTGTTTACGTCAAGCCATTTCACTGCCTCCTCCGGTGTTTGGAAAAAATGCACTGTTCCCAGGGCCACAACCCTGAGCTTTGCAGGATATAAGGTAGAGTAAGCCAAAGCTAAGTCTCTCAGTCTTTTCTTCACTGCACCATATTGCATCCTCTGCTTTTGCACCTCGGCTGAGTAATCAGGATAAATGGAAATCTTTTGGCCATTAAAGCACAGATCTTTGGCCGTTCTTGCTTTCCTTAGTATAATATCTATGTCTCTATAATTAAGGATCCTAGCAAGGATAGCACGGGGGGGGATCCCGGCGGGAGGGGTCTCATGGGGACGCAATGCGCTCTCTCCACCGCATAAAGTTTGGTCAAGTTATCGGCGCCAATTTTAGTGTGGAGCCAGTCCTCAATAAATACTGTGGGATCAGTTCCTTCTGCCTTCTCGGGGATGCCCACTAATCTGACATTATTCCGCCTTGAGCGGTTTTCCAAGTCATCATTTTTATCAGCCAGGGCAGCACATCTCTGCAAACATTGAGTGTGAGACTTCTGCATTTTAGCAAGTTGATCTTCCAGTACACTCACTCTGTCCTCCACTGCACCCACCCTGGCATCAGCTTTATTTATGGCTGCCTTCATGCTGGACATTTCTTCTTTAACCCCATCAACTCTCTGTGTAAGGGTTGTTAATGCAGTCTTACAGAATCTAACCAAGTCATAAACATCCTTCAATGTAGGCTCTCCTATTACAGTCTCCTCCATGTCTTCCTGCTCCACACTCTCCTTTTCCCGCCTTTCATCCTCACTTATTAACCCCTCCTGTACTGAATCAGGTCCTGAGTCTACCTTCTCTTTCTCCTCGGTCTCCCCCTCTCCCACTTCAGACATCACCTTTGCTGTTCCTTCCAGCCTCGTAAACTTCTCCAATTTGGCTGCTATCTCGAGTCTCCGTGCATAGGAGGCATTTGCTTCATCTGCCCTTCCAGCAGCCACCACGCTGTCAGCTCTAGCTTCCGCTGCTGGGCTTCCAGCCTTAGCATCTTAGTGCTGTTTTTTTACCATGACCTCTGGTCACCACAACACAGCGTGTGTCAGGGTCTGCCTTCACACTCCCCTCCACCAGCTGGGATCCTTATCAGCACTCCAGAGGGACTTTGAACAGGATAAATGAAGATATACAGCGGAGAGGTCACAGGAGCCGTCTGCTCACATCGAGTGCTAGGCCACGCCCCCCTCCAGCAAACTTCCAAATGAACCAGGAACCACAATTGAGACAAGAACAATTGATCACCGGCGACCATCATGGGAGGGAACCTCCCTTATATCAGTCCAGTCAGTGATCCCAGATTGCCATTCCTCGCTGGAAGGTTCAGTACTGTCTGTAACCACCAGAGGGAGCCTCTGCTCAGCAACCATCTCTAGCACATTCATAACAGAAATGGCTTCAGAGTTCAGATTCCACCGGATGCTAGTGGAGCGGGGTGAGTCGCTGGCTGTACAAGGAACAGGGTAGGTAGGTTCATGCACTGGCCACAAACATACTAGCGGAGCAGGTTCTGGTACTGCCCACACATGAACCAGAAAAGTAGGTTTGGGCACTGGCCACACAAGGACAAGGGGGTTCGGATTTAGAATCTGGCCACACATGGACCAGGAGAGGCAGGTTCAGGCATTAACTACACATGGACCAGGGAAGCATGTTCGCTTACTGGCCACACACGGACCGGGGAAACATGTTCAGGCACTGGCCACAAATGGACCAGGCTTTTGGCTTCAGGACATGACCACACAAGGACCAATGGACCTAACAACTCTCTAGTTCCAAACTAACTAATGAATCAATATTGCTTAGGCACCTCCCAGTTGGGAAGGGTGCCTTTTATACAAGATGTCTCCCAGCTATTGGCTGAGGCAGCGTAACAAGTGCGCTCGCTTGCCCCTTTACGAACAGTGGAGTGCGTGTGCACTTGGCGTGCCGCTGGGAAATGCACAGACAGAGGCAGGGAGACATGTCAAGGGCGCTACCGCATGGCCAGGGCAGTGTCACAGGGATACCGCGACAGAGAGGGGCCAGAAGATCACAGTGTCTTGCTACACAAACTCCTGCATGTATCAGATCTGCTTCACCTTCCTTTTAGTAGTGCAGGTATTCCTTGCTCTGTTATTGCAGGGTTAATCAGTTCTGTCTATCTCTCAGAGATCCCTAGCCTGAATTTTCTCAGCTGTTTTGTGTTGGCCACTCCTTTCAGGTATATATGCTCACCATTTGCATAAGAGATTTGCTGGTGATAGTTTTCAACTTTCTGGTTCGGTAGTTAAGGAGCAGTCTGAATTAGTAGCATGTGGTTGGTGTTGTTTCAGGAGGTATCTGCGTCGATCTGGTATTGGGTATTTTATCCTAATCTTCTTTCCCATTTAGTTTATCCCTACTATTGTTCCCTTGATACCCACTAGTTCATTTTGTGAGTGAGTTGAATGATTGTAGCTTTCTTTTATCCCAGTCTGTTTTCCCAGTCTGTCAGGTTTGTGTTATCCTATACCCTTTTGTTCCATACCTCCCTGGGTCAGCGAGGAAACAGATCACCCTGCATATAGGAGCATAGCAAGGTACGATACCCCAGCATCTCTACCATCTGGAGTAATCTGGGGAATAGGGATAGCCTAGGGTCTTTCTAGCTTGAGGGACAGGGAAGGATCCCATTGCCCCGGAAAATCCTGCAACAGTATCATATGAGTGTCAGCCTCCATGCATGGAGGGGGAAGGGGAACGATGCAGGGGTGCCGACATTAGTGTTACAACTGGCGCGTATGTGTCTTGTGTGACTGGTGTGTATGTATCTAGTGTGTGAATGGCTTGTATGTGGGATGTCTCTAGTGCACAGGTGGGGAACCTCTTTTCTGCAAAGGGCCTTTTGGATATTTTTTTTATACCATCCATCAAGAGCCGTACAAAATTATTAACTTGTAAATTACTCTGCTATATTTGGTCAAACATTTTATTAACTCACCCCTTAATGAGATGGCTTAAATTTCTTCTCTTGTGCAGCTGTGATGTTAGGTGACAATAATGATGTTGCTACTCGAAACTGCTTTTCCAGATTTGCGTCAGTCTGCGGTGCAGGCGAGTCTTTGAGATGATACGTATTGTAAAGAACTCGCAGCAGTATCTTGTACAGAACAGATATGTACATTACTTCGGGTCTCCTCAATGTAGGAAGTTCATCAATGCTCATGTTACGTTTATAGAACTCAAGCAGTGGGAGATCTGTATTGTACATCACATAAGAGACACCTAGACTGCTGTCTATACATCACATAGGGAACACAGAGACTGCTGTATATGCATCACTTAGGAGACACCAAAACGGCTGTGTATAAATCACATAGATGACACATGGGGCTGCAGTGGGACAGAAGTGCATTGGGTGCTAACTCTGCCTAAAGAGCACATCCTGATGCTGACACTGGCCAGTGTCCAGACGTAATACTTTATTGCATGCGCCACAGCATTCAGTAATTCAGTAACAAATTAAAGGGCCTGCAGCCATCAAAATGCTGTTGTTAGCCCAAGCACAGTGGTCCCTGGGAATGTGACCATGGGATAATCATAGGCTATAAACGGCCAGCAGGCCTGAGGTTCCCTGCCCCTGGTCTAGAGTGTGACTGCTGTGTATGTGTCTAGTGTGTGAGTGGCATGTGTGTAGCATGTGCCTAGTGTGTGAGTGGCATGTGTCTAGTGTGGGATTGGTGTACATGTGCAGTGTGACTGGCTTGTATGTGGCATGTGTCTAGCACGTGATGGGTATGCATGTGTCATGTGTGACTGCTCTGTGTGTGTCAAACGACTGGCTTGTATGTGGCATGTCTAGTGTGTGTGTATCAAGTGTGTGGGCGGCTTGTTTTTAGCATGTGTCTAGTGTGTGTAGTCTGTGAGTGGAATATATGTGGCATATGTCTAGTATGTTACTGGTGTGTATGTGTCTAATGTGTAAGTGACTTGTATGTGGCATGTGTCTGTTTGACTGGTGTGTATGTGTCTAGCATGTGAGTAGAATATATGTGGCATGTGTCTAGTGTGTGATTGGTGTGTATGTGTCATGTGTGACTGGTGTATGTGTCTGTCTTGCTTGTATGTACCATGTGTCTAGTGTGTGACTTGTGTGTATATGTCACAGCAGTAACGCCCACGTGTTCCCAGCACCATGCTACTCACTTCTCTGCTCTTTCTGGTATCAGGCGACTGCACTGAGTCCTCAAGGAGCTTTTCCAGCTCTGCTGCATATCCCTGCTGTCTCCACCTGGCTATAGGGAGGAGCGGCCAGATCATGCAGGAACTTAACCTTTCTGTGTTGTCCAGGGCTAAACTTCCCCAGGCTATTCCTAGGCAGCAGTGACTTTATTAGGGAGCTCCTCCCACCACTCCTAGTAGGTTGTCTCTAGCTCCTGTTTGTACATATTTGTTCTGTCCATCCTGTTATTGACCCGGATTGTTTATCTTTTATCCTGATCTGTCCGCTCCTGACCTCTGCAACGTATATTGAACATGTGCTGCCTGCCCTGACCTCAGATTTCTTGACCTTCATCCTCCTTTATTTCATACCTGTGAATCTGACCTTCTGGTCAGCTGCAGTAGACATGGGGACTGCCTTGGAGTAGTTCTTTGTGACTGCAGCCAAGCCTATCCTCACCATCCAGGGCTCTAGAGCAGGGGGGGGAACGTCTGGCCCGCGGTATCATCTGATGCGACCCGCAGCCACTTTGCCCGTTTTTTGGCTGCGGGCCCTTTAATTCTTATCATCGGCATGGAAATGTCAAAGCTAAATACACCAGCTCCAGTGTGAGGCACGCGGCTCGGCCCAGCTTCCATAACGGTGTTATTGCTGCAGTGTGGACATTTCCCAAGGAGGACACGTATTTGGCGGCGGTACACAACCTGGAGCAGACAGCGGTGCTGTAAGTAGGCACTGTGCCTGGGTTACACCTACTCACCTGCTCCTAGTTATGAGAGTGTTGAGACCCCCAGAGGTTATGGGGGTGCAGGGAATGCCATGTAACTGCTGCTCATTCTAGGCTGTGGTGGTCTGATGCCCATACACTGCAGGCTGTCTGCATGAGCAGAGGTGTAATCATAGGGGCATTATACATTGCCCCAGATTATGTCCTCTGTGCTGTATTTTTGCATCCATCTTTGCCAGTTTTCCCCTTTAGGCCCCTTCACCTGTAAATCCATGCCCACCTATTCCTGGCCATTTAGCGTCACCGTGGGCAGAAGTTGCGTTTGTGCCCACATCCTCTCTTACATACCCGCAGAAGAACGCTCAGGAGACTCTGGTGATTATTTTCCCAAATCCTTTTTTTGTTTTTTTTGCATCTTTTCAGTTGTTTTTTGCGACGTCTTTGCCGACAGTTTTCTCTCTTTTTTTTAAAGCCTATGTTGTATAAAATACCGAGCGGCTTCTAAGCAGGAGACGCCAGAACAAGGATCATGAAACTTATTGTAACCACTTGTCGTCTTTGGAAATGTAAAACGGTTAAAAGAAGCTGAAGACTGTGCCGTGGTCTGGAGGGGCATGACTAAGGCTGGTTTCATATTTGCGTATCTGTGCGCAGCGTTTGATCCGCATAGATCCGCATGCATCATGCGTACATATCTTTAACATTGTGTACGCAGGGACATGCGTTCGCATGCATTTGCGTACATCGTTTCGCGGTGTGCGGCGGTGTCCAGAGAACACAACATGTTGCATTTTTTGAAGCGAGAAAAATCCGTCAAATATACGCAGTCATGCGCATGCGGATGAGTGCGTCAAAACAACGCATTACTGTCTATGGGAACGCATTGGTGCGCAAGGACATGCACATGGATGCGTTCGATACGCATGTCCAGGAACTGATTACAGCACCTGGAAATATCAAATGTATGCGCATAAATAACGCAAACGCATGCCAAAATGCATGCAAACGCAGCGGGATTTTTTTTGCGTCATGTAAGCTGATGCGGATAAAAAACACTGCATTAGCATGCGTTTTTAGCGTTTGCTAATGTGAACCTAGCCTTCACTAGAGCCTCTGATGGTGGGGTTAGGCTTGGCTCCTGATGAACAACTATGCTGCTCCAGGACAGACCTCAGACGTACGGCAGCTGACCCCCAAGAAACTGGCAGCTGGTTGTTTTATGAGAATTCGTCCCAAGGCAGGATTTCAGCCCAGTCATTGTAGTGGGCATTGACGAAGTGCTGCAGGAAATTGGTCAAGATCTGATTGACGCAATCTACCTGAACATTGGACTGAGGATGATAGACCGAGGAGAAATCCATGGTTAGAGAACACAGAAATCCCCCCAGGAAGAAGCTAACAGGAAATGCACACCTACAGGACATGTATTATTTATCTCTATAAGTTTCTCTGCTTATTTGCACATTGCATTACTACTTGTTCTCTAACCATGGTATTTGAACCTACTGTATATTGAGCACATGGTACTTTAGTATGTTGGTGACAATGACCAGTTAATACCTGCTTATTTGCATACTGCAGTATTATTGTGTTCCCTATCTATGGTATTAAATCCATACTGAGCACTTAAAGTCTTTGGCACATTTTTGCTTGGGACAATATTAAATTAAAGCAGCCTTAGTACTTTCATGTGAGCATCATTATCTTGCACACTGCATCATTACTAGCTCCTTAACTATTGTATTGAATTTATATTGAGCACATGGCATTGTAGCAATTGGGAGAAAATAACTAGTTAATACCTGCTTATTTGCAATATTAAGTATCTCTAGCAAGGGTATTGATCCCATACTGAGCACTTTTGCACCTTTTTATATTTGGGACATTAATAAGCTAATAGAGCATTTTAGTGTGATTATATACAGTATCATTATTCTACAGGAAGGAACATTTGTATGTCCAGGGCCATCTAGGGCATTGACTTCAATGATTGATATTTGACAAATTGGTTTATGAGCTAGCCATATTTTCCTTGGAAAACCCTGATCATGTAGTATTTTTTATGTGATCCACACATTATTAAGTTTTACTATTCACTGTATGCAAATCTATGGGTCAACATTTTCTATATAGAGTTTAATACTTATATAGTATTCATCTGATGAGATATCATAATATCCTGTGCTTTCAGTTTTTTGTATCAGTATCCCCTAATTTTTAACTTGTATTGTATCGTATATGTTCAATAAAGTATCTAAAATTGTTTCTAAATATTTGGCATTTGCTTCCGTTTGTTTGTAGGATTATGGAAATGAGTCTAGTGTGTGAGTGGCATGTGTCTAGTATGTGATTGCTGTGCATGTGTGCCTGGCTTGTGTGTAGCATGTGTCTAGCGTGTGATTGGTGTGCATGTGGCATGTTTTTAATGTGTGATTTGTGTATGTGTCATGATGAATGGCTTGTGTGTGAATGGGGTGTATGTAGCATGTGCCTAGTGTGTGTCTGGCTTGTATGTAGAACATATCTAGTGTGTGATTGGTGTTTATGTGTCTAGTGTTTTAGTGGCATGTGTCTAGTATGTGACTGACATGTATGTGGCATGTGTCTTGCATACAGGGCTGGCGTTAGGGGCAGGCAGATGAGGCAGCTGCCTAGGACCACCGCTACCCCAGGGGACCCTAGCCAATGGCGTATCGCTAATAGCGGCATGCAGCGTCATACTGGAGCACCTTGGGCCCGCAAGAGAAAATCATTCTTGGGGCCCACTATGTAGCTACATAGAAATAAATACAAGACCACCAATTGTGTGGTAAAAAGTGCTAATATCAGGGTATAATATAAGTTAGTACACGTCTTAATTATGCAACAGAAAATCCCAATCACGAATAACTAACTAATAGAAGAAACTCAATAGATATATAACACTTAACCCACCCCACATATGAGGCAGGAATTAGAGCTTTTTGAGTCTATATCCATGCAGCTATTATTTACCCTTTGTACTGCACAGTAGCACTTTATTATTGTTTTGATAATAATAGACTAATTTTTGGGCTCTACAGTTGCCTTTCGACATTATATGCACATAAGCACTTATTGATATTTAATCTTTGAATAATTTATTGGATTTTAATGCATGATAGCCTACTGCCATATATAAATTTTGTAATTTTTGGTGTTTACATTACATAGTGGGCGAAAAATTGTCCTTTTCTCGTGACCTGCTTGGTTTGTGCTACTCTGTTATATATATGTTATTGTAGTTTAATGATTAAAATTGATTAATTCAAAAAAAGCTCTGATTCCTGCCTCATATGTGGGGTGGGTTAAGTGTTACATGTCTTAATTATGTAGCAGGGGTTGGGGTAGCCCCCTCATAGAATATAATGCTGCCTCCCTCATAGGGTATAATGCAGCACCCCACAAAATATAATGCAGCCCCCCCATAGAATATAATGTAGCACCCTCATATGGTATAATGCAGCCCCTCTATAGAATATAATGTACTCATCTCAGAGTATAATGCAACCCCCTCATAAGGCAGCCCCCCATAGAATATACTGTAGCCCTCTCATAAAGTATAACGCAGCCCCCTCATAGGATATAATGCAGCCCCCCTCATAGGATAAAATGCAGCCCCCTCCACCTCCATCATTGTACTCCCCCTCCAGCCCATCATTATCCTCATCACCACCTCCATCATTTCCTTCTCACCCACCACTCCTATCATTGCCCTTCCCACCACCTCCATCATTGCCTCTTCTCCCACCATTGTCCTTTCCACCACTACCATCATTGTCCTTTCCACCACAACCATCATTGCTTTCTCACCCACTACCCCATTATTGCCCATTCCAATACCTCCAGCATTGCCTCCTCCCCCACCACCCCATCGTCCTTTCCACCACCACCATTGCCTTCTCTCCCACCACCCCATGACTGCTCTCTTTATCACCCACATCATTGCCAATCTCCAATACACACACACAGCACCGCACCACTCTCACACACACACACACACACACACAAAGCACCTCACCGCACCACATATACACACACGCACGCATGCAGAGAGACACACACAGCACCACTCACCTCTCCGCACATTCCCCGCAGCCACAGCACATGACGGCAGCTTTCTCTCTGAAACAGCCGCACTGAATGATGACGTCATCCAGCGGCGCTGTGTCAGACAGGAAGTGCCGGGCAGGAAGCAGGATGGCTTCTTATCCCTGCAGCTCCGCTTCGTTGCCAAGCTGCAGGGATTGCTCCCTATAAATAGAAACAAAGGAATAATTGGTGGTGGCAGGAGTATAAGTGTACTTCCAAGATTTAGTGGACGTGAAAAATAGTGAATAGCCACCGACATATTAGGACCTAAAGTGAAGTTATGGACAGTCGGAAAATAAACAGAAAAAAAACAAAAAGAAACCACCGACCATGAAGTCCAAATTCTCGTATGGAAGAGTCAAATTAAATGTATTAGATTACATATAATCAGGTAAAATACTAGAAAAAAAGGCAATGAAAAAATGGTTAAAAAAGTTAAATAGAACAAGTACGCACATACAGAGCAATAAAAAAAACTGGATGTAAAATGCCATTATGTCAAATAATTGGTAAATTCATATAATGATACAAAGTAATACAAAGAGGAGTGGTACATATTTCAATACGAGAAAAAATCAGAAAAATAAAAATTAAAACACAAAATGTATGTGAAAAAGTAATAAAACAAGCAAAAACCAAATTGTGCAAATAGGTGAATACTAAAGGATAGTAAGAGTGCTAGTGCAGTGTGGCACCAGTAGGTGTCACCATAACTCCATAGAGCTAACAGATATGTGAATCCTCTTTATATATTCATATCTTTATATACGGTAGGTCCTTGGGCACAATTGGCAGTTTGTGAATAGGTGTACTGAGAAAGACCATGTGAAAATCTAGGAATAGACCCAATATTGGGATGTAGCTTTCACTGGTTATGTTGGTCTCGGTCTCCTGGATGGCGTCATCACCAACGCGCGTTTTGTCTTGTTGCCTTCGTCAGGGGGTGGATCGCTCCCTGCCCAGTGATTGCACTCAGGGTTAGCCGCCCTGCAGGGGCCCACCTCTGGGGCCCTGATACAGCAGCCGCACCGGCTTTACATGCAGGCAGTGTTAGCCTCAGTCTGCGGCTAACACTGGCTGCTATTAAAGTGAAATGGTATTCACTCCTCTCCATGCCTATGGGGGTGTGGGGGAAACATGAATATTCATTTCTCTTTAGCAGCAGGGACAGGTTCCTGTCTCCAGCTGCTGCTCCGCTGGCATCGGTAGGGCCCCCCTTACTCAGGGGCCCCATAGCAGATGGGTGTACTGCTAAACCTCGGGCTTGGTATTAGATATACTGTATATATATATATAATATATATATATATATATATATATACACTGCTCAAAAAAATATAGGGAACATTCAAATAACACATCCTAGATCAGAATGAATGAAATATTCTCATTGAATACTTTGTTCTGTACAAAGTTGAATGTGCTGACAGCAAAATCACACAAAAATCATCAATGGAAATCAAATTTATTAACCAATGGAGGCCTGGATTTGGAGTTACACACAAAATTAAAGTGGAATGTAATGTCCTTAAAACAAGTCAAAATGATGCATAGTATAGTGTGTGTTCTCCACGTGGTTGTATGACCTCCTTGTGCCTGTATGACCTCCCTACAATGCCTGGGAATGCTCCTGATGAGGTGGTGGATGGTCTCCTGAGGGATCTACTCCCAGATACAGCAAACCTTCTTGCCACAGCTCGCATTGATGTGCTATCCTGGATGAGCTGCATAACCTGAGCCACTTGTGTGGGTTGTAGAGTCCGTCTCATGCTACCACGAGTGTGAAAGCACAACCAATATTCAAAAGTGACCAAAACATCAGCCAGAAAGCATTGGTACTGAGATGTGGTCTGTGGTCCCCACCTGCAGAACCACTCCTTTATTGAGTGTGCCTTGATAATTGCCAATAATTTCCATCTGTTGTCTATTCCATTTGCACAACAGCATGTGAAATTGATTTTCAATCAGTGTTGCTTCCTAAGTGGACAGTTTGATTTCACAGAAGTTTGATTTACTCAGTTATATTCTGTTGTTTAAGTGTTCCCTTTATTTTTTTGAGCAGTGCATATATAATATATACCTTTTGCTTTTATTACTGTTTTGCACGCAGAAAAGGTGAACGGATGGACTCTACATGCCTGGTTCCCACCGTGAAGCATGGAGGAGGTGGTGTGATGATGTGGGGGTGCTTTGCTGGTGACACTGTTGGGGATTTATTCAAAATTGAAGGCATACTGAACCAGCATGGCTATCACAGCATCTTGCAGCAGCATGCTATTCCTTCCGGTTTGCGTTTAGTTGGACCATCATTTATTT
Organism: Oophaga sylvatica; assembly: GCA_033576555.1. Lineage (NCBI taxonomy): Eukaryota > Metazoa > Chordata > Amphibia > Anura > Dendrobatidae > Oophaga > Oophaga sylvatica. The sequence goes on along the minus strand of JARQOD010000003.1, from coordinate 217,902,734 downwards.
TTCAACAGGGCAATTACCCCAAACACACCTCCAGACTGTGTAAGGGCTATTTGACCAAGAAGGAGAGTGATGGGGTGCTATGCCAGATGACCTGGCCTCCACAATCACCAGACCTGAACCCAATCGAGATGGTTTGGGGTGAGCTGGACCGCTCTCCTCTTCAATTCTGAATAAATCCCCAACAGTGTCACCAGCAAAGCACCCCCAAACCATCACACCACCTCCTCCATGCTTCACGGTGGGAACTAGGCATGTAGAGTCCATCCATTCGCCTTTTCTGCGTGCAAAGCAGTAATCAAAGCAAAATGTGGCTACTTTGAAGAACCTAGAATATAAGACATATTTTCAGTTGTTTCACACTTTTTTGTAAAGTGTAATGTATAATTCCACATGTGTTAATTCATAGTTTTGATGCCTTCAATGTGATTCTACAATTTTCATAGTCATGAAAATACAGAAGAATCTTTGAATGAGAAGGTGTGTTCAAACTTTTGGTCTGTACTGTATATTCACTTACATTTGTTTTGTGTGTGTAAACATTATACATTTGAACATGGTATGTAATGATATTATGGTCTTCAGTGGAGAATGAAAAGAAGAGGTTGAAAAAGGAAATTACATCACAATTCTTTTTTTTTTTAATTATATATCTTTATTTAGCTTTATGGATTTACAAAAACACATGCAAAAAAGCATAAAAAATGTACGTATTTTCCACTGCGTTTTTCTGCCAAGAGATGCAGAAACCTTGCAGAAATCTCTGCAAGTAAATATGCTACATGTGCACATAGCCTAAATGGTGAAATCTGCTGTGGATTGTCCGCAAACAAAATTTTTTTTAAATAAGTAGATGAGATTTGTTGAAATCACATCTATTTAGCTGGTACAGTAATACCTGCGGGTTCCCTGTGTACACATCTATGTGGAAGTACACAATGTGTGAAGATGCCCTGAGATTTGCAGGGGAGGGGTTCTCAAAATGTTAGGTATCCGAGCAGCTAATGGAGGCCATTTCCCTGACTAGAACGTCTTTGACTGGGAAAATAGAGGACGTGCACTCTGAGATGGGGCGTCTCCGACATGATATGCAGGCCATGAGGGGGCGCATTACGGAGGTGGAGACGAGAGTGTCTAGCTTGGAAGACACTCTCCCACCCATGGAAGCCAAATTAACCAAGGTGTCTGGCTCTATAAATGCTTGGAGGCAGAAGGCGGACGACCTGGAAAACAGGCTAAGACGCAACAATATTCGCATTATTGGTTTACCAGAGAAATCAGAAGGTCAGCAACCCAAGCAGTTCCTCGAGAATTGGCTTAAGGACACTTTGGGTGACGAATTCTCCTCTACGTTCTCTGTGGAGAGGGCTCATAGATCACTCCCTCCGGGCGCCCCACCTAGACCCTACCTAGCGAGACTCCTTAATTGTAAGGACAGGGATGCTATATTGTGCATGGCACGGCAAAAAGGTTCCATCAAATTTAACAGCACCACAATCTCGATTTTCCCTGATTTTTCTATGGAACTCCAGAAGCAGAGGGCACAGTTTGTGGAGATCAAGAGGCAACTTCGAGGAAAGAATATTTTATACTCCATGATTTACCCAGCTCGCCTTCGAATTGTCCATAATGGTTCTTCTATATTTTTTACGGATCCGGCTGGGGCATCTGAATGGCTACAGACCCATCTGGGATCTGGTGGTGGAAAAGAGTCATGATCTGTATACGGATGTTCGAAACTCTCTTACCAGTCATAAAAAGGAGCTCTCTCCACTAGTGTCCCAACTTAACAACAATACCGGACGCTGTTTCCAGTGAGGGTATCCCCTTGTTTACCAGCTTTTTTTTGTTTTAGTGTATAGGAGCTTGGGACTATGCTCCTTATTGAACTTTAATCTGTTTTTTTTCTTACCTTATTATTGTTAGTTGAAGTTGATGTAGGTACTGTTGCCAGAATATTCATTATGCTACCTGTAGAGTTTAATCTGTGTGACACTGTATACCATACCAACACAAAGAACCATGGGGTCTGAATTAATATGCATGACCTGGAATGTGAGAGGTCTTGGGGCTTCCCGAAAAAGATTTAAGGTTTTTTCCCAGATTAAAAGCCATCGCCCGCACATTGTGGCCCTGGTTGAAACGCACTTGACCAGAGATACGGCCCGTTATGTGCAGAAACATGGGTACAATGGTCCATACATGTGTTTCACACCAGCTACTCTATAGGGGTTTCTTTGTTAATTCATAAAGATACTAGATGGGAGATCAAAGAGGCTCGGAAAGACCCTGAAGGGCGCTTTGTTTTTGTGCATGCGTTGATAGATTTGAAAGATTACATCATAATGTGTATTTATAATCCACCCCCAGCTAATATATCCATTGTCAAGAAGGCGGTAAGCTTTGCCTTAAATTATCCAGATGCATTCGTTATTTGCATGGGGGATTTCAACCTGGTCATGAATAATGACCTGGATAGACTTAGGCTGGATGATGGAGTGCCCGGGACGCTCTGCTCTCCGTCTCCGCTATCACTGCTCATTGAGGGTAGTGGTTGGTTGGATCTGTGGAGAATACGTCATCCGGACATAAGAGAATACACCTGTCACTCATCCATTAGACACACTCTATCTCGCATAGACTATATATTTGGTTCTAGCAATTTGACAACATGGGTCGCAGATGTGGAACATGGGAATAAAGGTATCTCAGATCACAGCCCTATAATACTTACACTTGGGTTTGGTCAAAGGAATCGTAATTTGTTTTGGAAGCTGAACCCATTTTGGTTGAAGCTGATAGGTCCCCATGATAGAACTCTAGACCAACTAGACTGCTTTATTTCTTCCTATCCAGAGCCCCAAAATATTAATTTGTTTTGGGACGCCCTTAAAGCGTATTTAAGGGGATGTCTGTCTTCCACAATTTCCTATGTTAAACGGATAACATCTCGGGAGGATGAGGAGATGGAAAAACGATTGGGTGATTCAGAGGCAAATTATATAGCTAATCCAACAAATGAGAATAGAAATGAATGGCTAAGCTCCCATAGATTGTATACTCAATATATGGATACCAAGTCCAGACGTAAATTATTTTTTACTCGCCAGTCATATTTTGAGCTGGGAAACCAGTCCAGTAAGTTGTTAGCATTTATGGTACGCCAACACAACACATCTAACACTACACTTCAAATTAGAAAACCAGACAAGTCGATTGTGACCTCAACGGATGAAATACTTCAAAGCTTTCATGAATATTATAAAACGTTTTATAGCTCCAGAGGGGGTTTTAACACTTCGGACTGCCTTGAATATTTGTCAGATGTAAAATTTCCCGAACTGAGTCCCGCCCAGCAAGCCTTTCTAGATGCAGATTTTACAATAGAAGAAATACATGAAGCCATAGCAGATATGGCCTCTGGGAAGGCGCCTGGGCCGGATGGATTTCCCATAGAAATGTACAGGAAATACTGAGATGTTCTGGCACCACTCCTTCTGAGGGTGTTTCAGAAGACATGGGAGGGGGGTTCTTTACCGGACTCCTTTTATGAGGCAAACATAATAGTGCTCAAGAAAGAGGGAAAAGATCCTCTTGAATGTGGATCATACCGCTGTATATCACTAGTAAATGTGGACTATAAGATATTCACTAAAATTCTGGCCACTAGATTGAATTCGGTGATACTAGAAATAATACATCCGGACCAGACTGGTTTCATGCCTGGGAAAAGTACATCCATTAACATTAGGAGAGTTCAATCAGTGGTCCAGTACAGTTCCCTAGTGCCAGATAATGAATGGGCCTTGGCTTCGCTGGACGCGGCTAAGGCCTTCGATTCTCTCGAGTGGTCCTTTTTATCAGCATGCTTACAGAAATATAAATTCGGCCCTAAATTTAGAAAATGGATATGTGCAATGTATACGAAACCCAAAGCTCGAATAATAATAAATAATTATGTATCTGAATCATTCTCCCTAGCGAGAGGGACACGTCAAGGATGCCCCCTCTCCCCAGCCTTATTTGCACTTGCAATCGAAGCACTAGCGATTCGCATAAGATCAACTCCTGTCATTAAAGGTATAGAAATAGCGGACCGACTAGATACCATTGGCCTATACGCCGATGACATGGTGATATTTATGGACAAAGCAGAAAAAACATTACCTCATGTGATTGATATTATAGACACATTTAGAAATTTTATTCTGGATTATACATAAACTGGGATAAGTCCGCCCTGATGCCTCTCTCCCTGGGTCCAATGGATCACCTTGAAAAGTTATCCCCATTACCGGTTGTGGCTAATTTTAAGTATCTGTGAATAGATATTTCAAAATATAGTACACTAGACTTTAAAATAAACATTCTCCCGTTGATAGATCTTGTGAAACTTAAATTTTCTGTTTGGAGTAAATTGCCATTATCTGTTTCTGGACGCATTAACCTAACTAAAATGATCCTACTCCGCAAACTTAGCTATTCCCTCCAACATAGTGCAGTTCTGATTCCTAAATCCTTTTTTTCAGGACTTAACTGATTAATTTCATCCTTTATATGGGGGAAAACTAGGCCTAAACTCAAACTGTCCACTTTACATAGGTCTAAACGGATGGGAGGGGCAGCTCTACCGGACTTCTTCTTATATTACTTGGCCGGGCAGATCAGAGCTTTGAGTGGATGGATGCCTAAAAATTATTTGCCTAATTCGGAGAGTCATTTGGCTCACGCGGCAGGCACTGACTGTTGGGGTTTCTGGAGATGGATAAACCTAATATTCCTAGACTGCTACCCCTACTCCGGTTTGCTCGGTCAGTCTGGAGACAACTTAAACGAGAAGTCCGTTTTGTTGACGTTATAGCAGAAATGCCACTATGGAATAATCCCTGTTTCCCGAAACTTCTAAATCACCCATCCACTCAATTCTGGATCTCATATAATGTCTCCTCAATCAAAGATTATATGATCACAATGTCCTAATGTCCTTTGAACAAATACAACTTAAATACAGTGTCCCAAGGTCACAATTTTTTTCGATATCTACAACTTAGATCAGTAATTCAATCATATCTGCGCAACAAAAATGTAACCCAAGCAATATCCTCCTTCCCCCTGATAGGGATTTTTAAATCACAAGGCCCTCAGGAACTTATCTCCACTTTGTATACTTATATGCTGTCCGCAGGCTCTGACTCTGCTCTATCATCAGTAAAAGAGAAGTGGAAGGTTTTAATTCCAGATATTCCAAATGAAGACTGGGAGGAGGTTCTTGATTCCCCAGCCCTGTGGCGTACCCTCAATAGTAGCAGACCACGCAGCTGCTATGGGGCCCGGACAGGTGAGGTGGCCCGCGACGGTCGCTGCGGTTTGGCAGCTGTGCTGTGCTGACACAGTACTATCTCCTTTAATTAAATGTAAGCGACGGCCGCCGGCCACTGTATACCCCCTTGAAGCTCCCCTTTCCTTGTTTTCTGGTCAGAAGTTGGCTGAAGTCTCTGGCTGGATTTGCATAAGAAAGCCATGCATCCTGGCAGCCAGAGAGCAGCACATGGACACACACACAAGATGGTGAGCTGGCTGGGGGACGGGGTGGATTTTTTTTGTTAAATGTGTCCCCTCACTGTGCTGGCACTTTAGATTTACAATGGCTCTGGCTGCACTTTGCACCTTAGGGAGGGGGGCCCGGCTGCACACACTGTGGAGGGTGGAGGAGGGGGCCCTGCATGCACTGCAGGTGTGGGGTTGGGGCCCATTCAGACTTTTGCTATGGGGCCCCATGATTTCTATGTACGCCAGCCAACAACAAAATGACGCAAAGGTACATAATACACCAATCATATTTGACCCCATTGAGGCTATTTAAAATGGGGTGGTCCCAATCTTCAGAATGTCTGAGATGCCATATAGAGGACGCAGACTTCATACATATGGTGTGGGGATGTCCAATTATTTTATCCTATTGGAGCGAGGTGACCTCGTTGTTAACCTCCCTCTTAGGCTACTTTCACACATCAGTTTTTTTGTGTCAGGCATAATCCGTCGAATACCTGAAGGGACGGATCCGGCGCTGAAATTAAAAATACTGATGCAACGGCTCCGTTTTTTTGCTGGATCCAACCTGAACTTTTGAACCCGGAAAAAGAAGTTTTGCAGCCGGAAAACGCAGGTACGCATGTCCGGACCGAGGAGAGAGAGAGAAAGAGCGAGACCTTGGTTTCCATAATCCAGATCATTCTTTTGACGGACTGCACAAAAGACTGGTCCGGTTCCATACACTTGTATTATTTCCGGACGCCTGATGCGCCGCTTCAGGCACTATCAGGCGGGTCCAGAAAAAAAACAAAAACGTTGCAGTGACCATTTGTCTGGCCGCCGGAATGTACATTTCCGCCGGATCCGGCCAAAAACGGATGCAACGCAATGACATCAGGCGCAATCCAGCGCTAATGAAAGTCAGTTACAAAAAAACGCATCCGGTACCTGTTCCGTTTTTTTAAAAACACGCCGGATCGCGCCTGACGTCAAAAAACTGATGTGTGAAAGTAGCCTTAGGCATTCCTGTTCCTCTCACTCCATTGGTATGTCTGTTTGGGGTGTTAGAGGTAGAGATATGGGGACACCACGTTAAAATTCTTTTGTGGGAGACACTTTTTTTGTCCAGGAAAATATTGGCCTTGCGCTGGATGGGCGATCAACATCCTTCTCTTAGAGCTTGGATTGAACTGGTGAATTCAATAATACCATATGAGCGGACACTATACCAAAACAGGGGTTGCTTGGGGAAATTCAATAAGATCTGGGATGTATGGAATGCATCTCACCTCACTATAACAAGGCGTAGATAACAAGTTGTTACTATTAACACAATAGTTGGGAGATAATAAATTGGTCTATACTCTGCAGGTTATTATGTCATGGCAGTTGTTTTTGGCAGTTAGCAGTAGGATAAGAAGTTAGATGTGTTAGTTGTATTGTAATGTACTATTTTGAGATATGAAGAGCCAAGCATTTGTATAAATGAATAATAGGTTCCGGCAAATACTTTCAATTTATTCATAGGCCTCGCAAAAGAAAGAGGACCAGTGGCATTGAATTCTGTATTAATGATTTAATACACAAGTTGGATGGTTTTCATCCACTATAGGTGTCATGATAACGATATATACAATGTATTGGCTATTTACATAATGTAAATTTATGTGTCTGTTTGTTACTGTCTAATAAACTAATTTAAAAAAGAGAAGAAATAGATGATTTTTTGAAATTGGGGTCGCTCCCTAGGTTAAGCAATGAAAAAGCAATTACTTTGGAGGAGTTGGAGATTGGAGTTGGAGATTGCGTTTAATGGCATAGCAAACGAGAAAGCACCGGGATCAGATGGCATACCCTCAGAGATATATAAAAAATTTGCGGAAATATTACTCCCTAGGTTATTAAAAGTGTTTGAGGAGGCTAAAGAAAAGAGATCCCTACCGGTCTCTATGAGAGAGGCGGTGATAGTAGTGATTCCCAAAGAGGACAAGGACCCTAAAATTCCTGAGTCATACAGACCAATATCTTTATTAACAGCAGACATTAAAATTCTGGCAAAAATTCTGGCAAATTGGTTGACTGGGGTCATTTCCTCCCTAATACATCCAGATCAGGCGGGATTTATGCCCAACAGATCTACAACAGGGAACATACGGAGGGTGTATCTAAATCTCCAGATACGATCGGATAACTCAGGTCGAAGAGTAATAGCCTCACTTGATGCCCGTAAAGCATTTGATAGTGTGCAGTGGGATTATTTGTGGAGGGTTATGCAGAAGTTTGGGTTTGGGCCTCAATTGAATGGGTGCAATTGCTGTACTCTCAGCCTACTGCTAAAATTAGAGTTAACGGGGCAGTCTCTTCGCCTTTCCCTTTAGGTAGAGGAACTAGACAGGGGTGTCCGTTGTCGCCGTTTCTATTTGCGGTGGCAATTGAACCCTTAGCAGCGGCCATTCGAAGGAATCGGGGAATCCAAGGGTTTAGATATGGGGAAATAGAGGAAAAAATGGCTCTGTATGCAGATGACCTTCTACTGTTTCTGGGTGATCCGGCGGAATCGTTGAGCTGTGCCATGCAGACAATCGAAAGATTTGGGGTCATATCGGGACTGAGAATAAATTGGTCCAAATCAGTTTTATTTAAAGTGGATCGAGAGGTGACATGGACAGACAGAGATACTGAAGTAAACAGATTGCAGTGTAAAGAGTCCTTTAAATATTTGGGAATACAGATTTCACTACCGGTTTCAGGGTACCTTGATGTTAATCTAACTCCACTACTCCAAAAATTAAAAACCAAAGTGGATATTTGGAATAAGCTACATTTAACGGTGGTAGGAAGGATAAACCTTTTTAAAATGATTCTAATGCCTAAACTATTGTATATTTTACATAATTCGCCTGTGTGGCTATCCAAAAAAAGGTTTAAATCATTGAATACTATGATTAGAGCCTTGGTGTGGGGAAAGAAACAGGCAAGAATTAAATTGGAAATTCTTCAGAGACCTAAGGATGAGGGGGGGATGGCGCTTCTGAATCCCGAAATATATTTCTTAGCTGCCCAAAGTCAACATTTTAGAGGATGGTTTGGATCTGGGTATGGGGTCCAATTAGGAGAATATTGGAACACTATATGGATGATACTCCGATATTAGAGGGACTGGAGGGAGGCAAATTTAGAGGTATGGAAGGAGAACTCCCTACATTAGAACTCATAAATAAAACTTGGAACACAATTAAGACGATAAGGGGAGTAAAGGGGTTAACTAAGTATACACCCATCTGGAATAATAGTAATCTACCGGAGCTACAAAAAATGGGGACCATAAAAGGATGGGAAAAAAAGGGATAGGATATATGTCTCAAATCTTGGACGAGGAGAATATCAAACCCTTTCAGCAATTACAAACTGAATTTCTGCGGCCCAACACAGAATGGCTCCATTTTGGTCAGGTCAAACATGCAATTAAGACTCAGAAAACTCAGCAGAGGATGGTGGTGGAGTCTGATCTGGTTCTTGATTATATTTGTCAAGAAGGGATTACCAAGGGGGTTATTTCGACCACATATAAAGATCTGTTGCATACTTTTCTTTTGGGCTTTCCACTGAAAGCGAAGCATAAGTGGGAAGAAGTTGGGAATATACCGTACTTTTTGGACCATAAGACGCACTTTTTTTCCTCCAAATTTGGGAGGAAAGTGTGGGTGCGTCTTATGGTCGGAATGTAACATGTGGGGAGGGGGGCAGGGGGCAGCGGTGGAGTGAGATTGCAGGAGGCAGGAAAATATCCCCTCCTGCTGCAGGAAACAAGCCCTGGGGAAACCCTGGTCCCTACTTAAGTGCAGTGAATATTAATCAGCCGCTTCCCCGCCCACCTATCAGCTGAGCAGTGAGAGGGGAGCAGCAGATGACAGAGCCACATGGTTCCCCAGCGCCTGATTCCTGCAGCAGCTGGGCAGATCGGTGTCTGAAGGAGAAGGAGGTGGCAGGAGCAGAGTGCAGCAGGAGACATCGCATACCTGACAGCACAGGGGCTGTGCTGATGCCAGGCTGAATGCTCCTGTGGAGGACCTGTGATGAGGTCATGAAGAGGGCAGGCTGGAGCATCACATGACCAAAGCCCTGCCTCTTCATGATGTCATCACAGGTCCTTCAGACACACTGTACAACAGAGAATTAATTAAAAGGTTAGGCTACTTTCACACTTGCGTTTTTTTGTGCAGCGCATCATGCGCACATGAAACGCATACGTGTCACATTTCTATCAACTCTGTCTCTATCATCTCTGTCTCTATCATCTGTCTCTATCATCTCTGTCTCTATCATCTCTATCATCTGTCTCTATCATCTGATCTCTATCATCTGTCTATAATCTGTCTCTATCATCTCTGTCTCTATCATCTCTGTCTCTATATCTGTCTCTATCATCTGTCTCTATTATCTGTCTCTATCATCTCTGTCTCTCATCTCTGTCTCTATCATCTCTGTCTCTATCATCTCTGTCTCTATCATTTGTCTCTATCATCTCTGTCTCTATCATCTGTCTCTATCATCTGCCTCTATCATCTCTGTCTCTATCATCTCTGTCTCTATCATCTGTCTCTATCATCTCTGTCTCTATCATCTGTCTCTATCATCTGTCTCTATAATCTGTCTCTATCATCTCTGTCTCTATCATCTGTCTCTATCATCTCTGTCTCTATCATCTCTGTCTCTATCATCTCTGTCTCTATCATCTGTCTCTATCATCTCTGTCCCTATCATCTGTCTCTATCATCTGTCTCTATAATCTGTCTCTATAATCTGTCTCTATCATCTCTGTCTCTATCATCTCTGTCTCTATCATCTGTCTCTATCATCTGTCTCTATCATCTGTCTCTATTATCTGTCTCTATCATCTCTGTCTCTCATCTCTGTCTCTATCATCTCTGTCTCTATCATCTCTGTCTCTATCATCTGTCTCTATCATCTGTCTCTATAATCTGTCTCTATGATCTGTCTCTATCATCTCTGTCTCTATCATCTCTGTCTCTATAATCTGTCTCTATCATCTGTCTCTATCATCTGTCTCTATTATCTGCCTCTATAATCTCTGTCTCTCATCTCTGTCTCTATCATCTCTGTCTCTATCATCTGTCTCTATCATCTGTCTCTATCATCTCTGTCTCTATCATCTGTCTCTATAAGCTGTCTCTATAATCTGTCTCTATCATCTCTGTCTCTATCATCTCTGTCTCTATCATCTGTCTCTATCATCTGTCTCTATTATCTCTGTCTCTCATCTCTGTCTCTATCATCTCTGTCTCTATCATCTGTCTCTATCATCTGTCTCTATCATCTGTCTCTAACATCTGTCTCTATCATCTCTGTCTCTCATCTCTGTCTCTATCATCTCTGTCTCTATCATCTCTGTCTCTATCATCTGTCTCTATAATCTGTCTCTATAATCTGTCTCTATCATCTCTGTCTCTATCATCTCTGTCTATATCATCTGTCTCTATCATCTGTCTCTATTATCTGCCTCTATCATCTCTGTCTCTCATCTGTCTCTATCATCTCTGTCTCTATCATCTGTCTCTATCATCTCTGTCTCTATCATCTGTCTCTATAATCTGTCTATAATCTGTCTCTATCATCTCTGTCTCTATAATCTGTCTCTATCATCTGTCTCTATTATCTGTCTCTATCATATCTGTCTCTCATCTCTGTCTCTATCATCTCTGTCTCTATCATCTCTGTCTCTATCATCTCTGTCTCTATAATCTGCCTCTATAATCTGTCTCTATCATCTCTGTCTCTATCATCTGTCTCTATAATCTGTCTCTATCATCTGTCTCTATCATCTGTCTTTATCATCTGTCTCTATCATCTGTCTCTATCATCTGTCTCTATCATCTCTGTCTCTCATCTCTGTCTCTATCATCTCTGTCTCTTTCATCTCTGTCTCTTTCATCTGTCTCTATCATCTGTCTCTATCATCTCTGTCTCTATCATCTCTGTCTCTATCATCTGTCTCTATCATCTGTCTCTATCATCTCTGTCTCTATAATTTGTCTCTGTCATCTGTCTCTATCATCTGTCTCTATTATCTGTCTCTATCATCTCTGTCTCTATCATCTCTGTCTCTATCATCTGTCTCTATCATCTGTCTCTATCATCTCTGTCTCTATCATCTCTGTCTCTATCATCTATGTCTCTATCATCTGTCTCTATCATCTGTCTCTAATCTGTCTCTATCATCTCTGTCTCTATCATCTGTCTCTATCATCTGTCTCTATCATCTGTCTCTATCATCTGTCTCTCATCTCTGTCTCTATCATCTCTGTCTCTATCATCTCTGTCTCTATCATCTGTCTCTATCATCTCTGTCTCTATCATCTCTGTCTCTATCATCTCTGTCTCTATCATCTCTGTCTCTATCATCTCTTTTTCTATCATCTGTCTCTATCATTTCTGTCTCTATCATATCTGTCTCTATCATCTGTCTCTATCATCTGTCTCTATCAACTCTGTCTCTATCATCTCTGTCTCTATCATCTCTGTCTCTATTATCTCTGTCTCTATTATCTCTGTCTCTATCATCTCTGTCTCTATCCTCTGTCTCTATCATCTGTCTCTATCACCTCTGTCTCTATCATTTCTTCACATAGTAGTTTACAGACACCACACTGGTCCCGCAGCACCATCTCCTACCCATAGCTTCCAACATAATAACATACTATTATATATAATAACACTTATATAATAGTATGTTATTAAATATTTTACCACATTTTTTGCTTCAAATATATTTTTCCCTATTTTCCACCTCTAAAACCTGGGTGCGTCTTATAGTCCGGTGCGTCTTATAGTCCGAAAAATACGGTAAGCGATGATATATGGGATAGCATACTGGAATTTATACCCAAGCTTTCCATGAGCGAACCGGCAAGATTATCACATATTTATGTTACAAAATTTAGTCAGAAAGGGTTGCTCACTATACTGAAGAATGGGTGCTCTGGAGAAAAAATTCCAACATATAATATATAACTCCGGCACTCCCCAGAAATTGAGAGATAAACACAAGTGTTTCAAAATAGAAAACGAATTTAATGTCCACACAGTAATATATGGGTCAATAATGCTTGATATACAGATTCCAACAAAAATTGACGTTTCGGCTATTAGCCTTCTTCAAAACATAAATCTGTTCCTGAAAAAAATGAAAATAAAAACATGCCATACATATGAATCACATTTTTTATAAAAAAGAAAATATCGAACCAAAAAATGAATATAAACCCAAATCAAATGAGCAGACAAAGTGTCCTAAGAGGCATGTATCACATTACTTTGCATGCCTATGTATATATACAAGTAAACCATGATTTAAAGAAATAGAGAAAGCCAGTGTTTATAGATTAACACCATAATCCTAGAACCCATCTAGGGTGTGGAAAGATCAATAAAGCAAAGGTGCCTATGGAAAACCAGAAACTAAGAGTAGAGGGTAGGCAGACTATAAATACATTAATACATTACATATGGAAATTGCGTCGTTCCTTATGTGGGTCAAGGACCGTAGACACCTTAAATGAAATGGTTCTTAGAATAAGTCTTAGTCCATTGTAAAGTAAAAGGCTGTCGGCATATGTCCATACCTATGAGCGGTGCAAAAAGGCGACAACGGAGGAAGAGACAGCAGGTGGGAGCCTGGTGAACGACGAGCGTTAGGTGCCGCGGTGTCGGTCCGGAAGGGGAACTGAACGTGCAATGTGCTGATACTTATAGTTCCGGAACGACCAGTAATGAACTTCCGGGTGTCTGCTTACGTAAAGAAAGCCGTCGTGCGCATGTGCCCACCGGTAACAGCCGGAGAGAACCGAGTATTCCCGATCTGGTAGAGCTTAGTGTGGCGCATGCGTGGTAGATGGTGGAATATAACAAGACGGTCATTTCTGTTCTGGTATGCCCTAATGAGGAAGGACAAAGAGACAAGTAAACATTGCAGCAGTGAAAGTAACAGCAATAAACAAAATCCATGTACATAATCTCATAGAATAAGGGTTGTAACGTTTCCAGGGGAACTGTATATATGAATAAATTTATCACAAAACAGTGTTTAGATAAATAGTAATATGAAATGGACAACAGGAAATCATTAAGCTAAGACAAATCATATTCCCTATTTAGGCCATGGGGCGCAAGGGTATTGAGGGTGTGAATCCAAAATGACTCATGTTCTTTAAGAATTTTAACCCTATCACCGCCCCTTCTTAAAACAGGCACATGATCAATCACCTGGAACTTTAACTGCGACACATTGTGTTTGTGTTGGACAAAATGTGCTGGAATGGGGAGACATACACGTCCACATCTGATCGTGGACTTATGTTGTGAAATCCTATCACGTATGTGCTGTGTTGTCTCCCCTACATAACCCAAGCCACACGGGCATTTTATGAAATAAACAACATAAGAAGAGTCACATGTGAAGTGGCCGTTGATAGGGAAACGACGCCCAGAGCGGGGATGAGTGAAAGAGTCTCCTTTGCTGACATTAGAGCATTGCAGACATCTTAAACATGGAAAGGTACCTTTCCTAGGTGTAGACAAAAAGCTCTGTATAGCACTCTTTTTAAAAGAACCTATGTCTGCTCTGACTAGGTGATTCTTCACATTTTGACCCCTCTTATTACAGATTAAAATCTCATTGGCAAATGCCGGGATGTTGGGATATGAACTACGGAGAATGTTCCAGTGCCTGAAAAGACATTTATTAATGCGATAATTGTACGGGTGGTAAGTCCTCACAAAGGGAATCCGATCCTTAGAATTAATTCTTTCTGGTCTACTGGTCATTTGCCCCTGATGGTGAACAGGAGGCAAGGGATATCCTCTAGCTAGAAATTTTTTGTCCATCTCTTGGTGTCTCAGGGTTCTTATTTCAAAATTCGACACAATTCTATCTATTCTGAAGTGTTGGGACTTAGGCAATGCTTTCTTGATGTGACCGGGATGACAACTGGAATGTAAAAGGAGACTGTTCCTATCAGTGGGTTTTGTGTACAAGTCAGTCTCAATCACCCCTTCATCGTTCACGATGATAGTAGTGTCAAGGAAATTGATTATATGATGACTGTAATTAATGGTAAATGTTAACCCCTGTCTAGAGGTATTTAAATCATTAAAAAAATTGAGGAGAGCATCTTCATCTCCCGTCCAAATAAAGAAAATGTCATCAATAAAACGTTTCCAGATTGTCACGTGATGAAAAGCCGGGTGTAGATAGACAACTGAGTCCTCAAAGTCCCCCATATAGATATTAGCATACGGGGGTGCCATATTGGACCCCATGGCAGTACCCCTACGCTGTATGTAGAATTGGTCACCAAAAAGAAAGAAGTTTTTAGTCAAAATAAGAGTCAGAATGTCTTTGCAAAAGTTAATTTGGTGATCAGAGAAGTTGGTATGTTGAGACAGGAACCTCACTACTGCACTGATCCCATCCTGATGCTCGATGCTAGTGTACAAACTGTTCACGTCCATAGTGACCAGAAAAGCCCCCGTAGGAAGAGTGCCTAAAGTTCTCAAGGAAGTTAGGAAATGTGTGGTATCCTTAAGAACTGATCGTACATGCATAATCAGTGGGGACAGGATACTGTCCAACGTGATAGCCAAGGGTGATAGTATGGAATTGGTAGAGGCCACAATGGGCCTGCCGGGAGGTCTATGTAAGTTTTTATGTATTTTTGGAAGAGTGTAAAAGACCGGGATGACCGGATGTGAATTATGAAGGAAATCACCCAGTTTACCATCAATGACGTCCGTGCTTTTATAATGATTAATGATCTCATCAATCTCTCTAGCTATGTCAAAAGTGGGATTGCTAGATATGGGTGTGTAGGTGTTCAAATCCCTCAGTTGTGACATAATCTCCTCCATATAATAAGTACGAACCAAAACTACAATAGAACCACCCTTGTCCGCTGGTTTGATAATCAGATTATGATTATTCTTCAGAGAACTCAGACATTTAAACTCTTCGCTGGACAAATTATTCTTAACACACATTTCCCCTTTCCTTATATCATCCAAAACACGTTTAACATCTCTATTGACTAAGTCAATATAGGTTTCAATAGGGTGATAGAACCGGGGTGGCTGAAAATTGCTAGACATTTTTAAACCTAAAGTCCGGAGTGAAAATTTAGATGTAATAGGTGATGAGACCGTGTCCTCTTGTGGTGGACCACTAGCAAAATGAGCCTTCAGTCGTAATGTTCTAAAGAAACGTGACAGTTCTTGATCAAGAAGAAAAGTACTAAAATGTGGTACCGGACAAAACGACAATCCCTTTTGTAATAAAGTCATCTGGGGGGGGAAAGGCAGTAAGAGGAGATGTTGTACACAATATTGGACGTTTCCATACCTTGGAGCGTGTTGTCATCGTGTGAGGGTCCATACCGGTATTGAAGCCGCTTGTTCCTCCCCTCCTCGTTTTCCTCTGAATGGACGGGATTGACGTTGTTCTAAAAAAGTAGGGCGGGAAGGTCCGAAATCGCTGTCCGAGCTGGTGGATATAGGGCTGTAGCCGCGTCTTGGATATCGACGATTTCTGAAGTTGCCAGTACCTTGCCATCTATATACTTGATTGTTTTTGTAATCTTCCGTATCACGTAAAAACTTATTTCTCTTCTTGACCTGTAAGCCTGTCCGGAGATCCGTAATAGACTGATCCAATTTCTCCTTTAATTTCCTAAAGTCTTCTGCAGTATAAGTACCAATAAGCTGTTGTTCAGTTGTGGCGATACTTTTCCTCAGATCAGCAATCTCCTTCTGCAAAAACTCAATGGTGAGAATGATTAAGTCCATAGAACACTTGTTGAGGATAGCCTCAAACTTAGCACAGAACTCAGGATTATTGTGAAATAGGGTCGGTCTTAACGGAACCCTGAGACCCCTAGGAATCCGCTGTACCCGATGGTATTCGGCAAGGGTAATACAATGCAAATCTAAAGCTGTTACCTTTCGAAGATCCTTCTCATAATCCCTAGATTTGAGTTCCTCAGCTGGAGTATGTAGAAACGTACCTGGCGAGGTTACTTGAGAGATAATATTTGTAATTTCATCTGAATTGAACGATAACGTATTAAAAGACATGGGCGATGGTAGGAGCAAACCCCAAAATATGAATCAAAATTTAGTCAGAAAGGGTTGCTCACTATACTGAAGAATGGGTGCTCTGGAGAAAAAATTCCAACATATAATATATAACTCCGGCACTCCCCAGAAATTGAGAGATAAACACAAGTGTTTCAAAATAGAAAACGAATTTAATGTCCACACAGTAATATATGGGTCAATAATGCTTGATATACAGATTCCAACAAAAATTGACGTTTCGGCTATTAGCCTTCTTCAAAACATAAATCTGTTCCTGAAAAAAATGAAAATAAAAACATGCCATACATATGAATCACATTTTTTATAAAAAAGAAAATATCGAACCAAAAAATGAATATAAACCCAAATCAAATGAGCAGACAAAGTGTCCTAAGAGGCATGTATCACATTACTTTGCATGCCTATGTATATATACAAGTAAACCATGATTTAAAGAAATAGAGAAAGCCAGTGTTTATAGATTAACACCATAATCCTAGAACCCATCTAGGGTGTGGAAAGATCAATAAAGCAAAGGTGCCTATGGAAAACCAGAAACTAAGAGTAGAGGGTAGGCAGACTATAAATACATTAATACATTACATATGGAAATTGCGTCGTTCCTTATGTGGGTCAAGGACCGTAGACACCTTAAATGAAATGGTTCTTAGAATAAGTCTTAGTCCATTGTAAAGTAAAAGGCTGTCGGCATATGTCCATACCTATGAGCGGTGCAAAAAGGCGACAACGGAGGAAGAGACAGCAGGTGGGAGCCTGGTGAACGACGAGCGTTAGGTGCCGCGGTGTCGGTCCGGAAGGGGAACTGAACGTGCAATGTGCTGATACTTATAGTTCCGGAACGACCAGTAATGAACTTCCGGGTGTCTGCTTACGTAAAGAAAGCCGTCGTGCGCATGTGCCCACCGGTAACAGCCGGAGAGAACCGAGTATTCCTGATCTGGTAGAGCTTAGTGTGGCGCATGCGTGGTAGATGGTGGAATATAACAAGACGGTCATTTCTGTTCTGGTATGCCCTAATGAGGAAGGACAAAGAGACAAGTAAACATTGCAGCAGTGAAAGTAACAGCAATAAACAAAATCCATGTACATAATCTCATAGAATAAGGGTTGTAACGTTTCCAGGGGAACTGTATATATGAATAAATTTATCACAAAACAGTGTTTAGATAAATAGTAATATGAAATGGACAACAGGAAATCATTAAGCTAAGACAAATCATATTCCCTATTTAGGCCATGGGGCGCAAGGGTATTGAGGGTGTGAATCCAAAATGACTCATGTTCTTTAAGAATTTTAACCCTATCACCGCCCCTTCTTAAAACAGGCACATGATCAATCACCTGGAACTTTAACTGCGACACATTGTGTTTGTGTTGGACAAAATGTGCTGGAATGGGGAGACATACACGTCCACATCTGATCGTGGACTTATGTTGTGAAATCCTATCACGTATGTGCTGTGTTGTCTCCCCTACATAACCATTCTTAAAGAACATGAGTCATTTTGGATTCACACCCTCAATACCCTTGCGCCCCATGGCCTAAATAGGGAATATGATTTGTCTTAGCTTAATGATTTCCTGTTGTCCATTTCATATTACTATTTATCTAAACACTGTTTTGTGATAAATTTATTCATATATACAGTTCCCCTGGAAACGTTACAACCCTTATTCTATGAGATTATGTACATGGATTTTGTTTATTGCTGTTACTTTCACTGCTGCAATGTTTACTTGTCTCTTTGTCCTTCCTCATTAGGGCATACCAGAACAGAAATGACCGTCTTGTTATATTCCACCATCTACCACGCATGCGCCACACTAAGCTCTACCAGATCGGGAATACTCGGTTCTCTCCGGCTGTTACCGGTGGGCACATGCGCACGACGGCTTTCTTTACGTAAGCAGACACCCGGAAGTTCATTACTGGTCGTTCCGGAACTATAAGTATCAGCACATTGCACGTTCAGTTCCCCTTCCGGACCGACACCGCGGCACCTAACGCTCGTCGTTCACCAGGCTCCCACCTGCTGTCTCTTCCTCCGTTGTCGCCTTTTTGCACCGCTCATAGGTATGGACATATGCCGACAGCCTTTTACTTTACAATGGACTAAGACTTATTCTAAGAACCATTTCATTTAAGGTGTCTACGGTCCTTGACCCACATAAGGAACGACGCAATTTCCATATGTAATGTATTAATGTATTTATAGTCTGCCTACCCTCTACTCTTAGTTTCTGGTTTTCCATAGGCACCTTTGCTTTATTGATCTTTCCACACCCTAGATGGGTTCTAGGATTATGGTGTTAATCTATAAACACTGGCTTTCTCTATTTCTTTAAATCATGGTTTACTTGTATATATACATAGGCATGCAAAGTAATGTGATACATGCCTCTTAGGACACTTTGTCTGCTCATTTGATTTGGGTTTATATTCATTTTTTGGTTCGATATTTTCTTTTTTATAAAAAATGTGATTCATATGTATGGCATGTTTTTATTTTCATTTTTTTCAGGAACAGATTTATGTTTTGAAGAAGGCTAATAGCCGAAACGTCAATTTTTGTTGGAATCTGTATATCAAGCATTATTGACCCATATATTACTGTGTGGACATTAAATTCGTTTTCTATTTTGAAACACTTGTGTTTATCTCTCAATTTCTGGGGAGTGCCGGAGTTAT
>JARQOD010000003.1:217789689-217883247 GCA_033576555.1 Oophaga sylvatica | reverse complement strand
AATCCATCACATAGCTAAAAGTAAAGCTGACCTTACACGTTAGATTGCTGTCGACTGAACGATCCTTCGGCCTATTGTTCAACAGCTATCTCGGCCAACATTTCCGTATGCAGGAGCGTTTGGCCAAGTGTTTGTGTTCTCTAAGAGAAAGATGGCGGCTGACACTTTGGCTGGCAGCTTCTCTAGGAGAACGATGTGATTGGTAATCTGAAATCACACGTGCATGAGCAACATCTCTACCGACCATCAGTTGGCAGGCGACCCCATACACAGTACGCCGTTGGTCGAACATGTCGCTATCTGTGTGTTTGGTTCAGTAAAGATGTGTATGTACCTTGTTAGCCAGTAGATAGAAAAATATTTAGAATTGACCACTGAGGACTCAATTCTAAGGCCCCATGCACACTTTGCGGATTCACTTGCGGTTTTTTCTGCGCGGATTTTGCTAAAACTGCGGATTTACTGCGGTTTTGGCGCGGTTTTAAGTGCGGAATTGCCCTGCGGTTTTACACCTATAATGGAAAAGGTGTAAAACCGCAGTGGAATCCGCACAAAGAATTGACATGCTGCGGTTTTGAAACCGCACCAAATCCGCGCGGAAAATTCCGCAGCGTGTGCACAGCTTTCCCCCCCTTCACTAACATTGTACTGTACATGGCGTGCGGTTCCGCAGCGCAAAAAACGCTGCGGAACCGCAGCAAAAACCACAAAGTGTGCACAGGGCCTTAATATTTGTGTATTTGGTTGACATTTGTCTGTGTATGGTGGGGGGGTCTAAGAGGTGAGTCAAGTGCTGCTTATGCTTGTTTGTGGAAGGGTTTTTCACTAGTCAGCCTGCCAGGGATGATGTATAGGGCCGACAGTCTCAAGTGGCATACAACCCATTCTAGTCACATTTTAAAAACGATTTTTCAGTTTGTAAGAACAGATATTTATGAATTTTATTAATACATTTTTCCCAGACAAACCTCTAATCGGTTATTTTTTAAATGATTTCTAGCCCACTCGCCAGTTCTGAACCCTTCAAAAATGTAGGGAAGGTTGTGGAGGAACAACATGGGCTCTTAGGTTACAAATGGGTCAAGTTATGTTTCTGACTCCTGTGGTGTCACTGGTAACTTTAAACCCACTGACATCACAGATGGTAATGTTACAACATACAATGTAATTTGCGGGGTAGTACATTAATTCTTGTGTGGGAGGCAAATATAATGGTATTATGAATGTATTTTTTTGTTAACTTGTATATTCTTAACCTTTTTGCATGTTGAATTCCAAAATCCTTTTTAACCGTCCTTGATGTTTCAATTTGAAAGAGACCAGTGGGGGCTGAGACCATTGAGGCTTAAGATGACTGCCTTTCCTGGTTGGCCTTTCCAAACATTGTGTGACCCTTGCCCTATGACCCTTTGGCTGACCTTACCGGAAGCCATGACGACAGCAGCCTATTGCCATTAGACGCAGGGTGATGGTGAGGATTAAAAGGGTTAGACAAAACCGGCTTTAATCTGGACAAGGTGCCCTCCCCCTTGCGTGTGCTATCAATTGCCACTTATACCTCCTGCCTTAAATAACGAAGTGACTGGCATCTCTTATAAATACTTTGTAGAAATGCATGTAATAAGTTAAAACCTGTAATATCATTAATTCCTGTATGATTTTGGTGCTGAGGTTGACGGAGTGCACTCTTTAAACATGCCCATTCTTAACACAGCAGAACGGAGTAACTCAACATCCCTGCTGCTAATCACTTGCCAGAATCACTGCTTCAAAAGGAGGTTTATTTATGTAAAGAATCTCATACTCTAGTTTTAAAGCCCTCCCAAAACACAAACCATTAGATAATACGTTGTGCAGTTGATATGCAACCCTGACATTTTTTCTATGTGTAAAGGTGGCTACAGGAGCCAAAGATCTGGCAGAGACAAATATGGTCCACCTGTCCGTACAGAGTTCAGACTTATTGTGGAAAACCTCTCTAGTCGGTGTAGTTGGCAGGATCTCAAGGTGAGTATAGTAAATTGGGTCTACCAAGACAGTGAAAATTACTTTGTTTACAGGACTTTAATGCCTTGAAAAGGCTGCTGAACATGTACAGCATTCTTATTCTGCGCAATTTATCAGTATGTAGCGGCCTCACGTGCGGAGCCTGCCCTATGCAGCACAGGTGTTGGCTCTGTTGCAGTCTGCTCCATACAGTAACTGCGATCAGAGCTATCTATGATCACCTCAGTTTTACCCTTTAAATGCCTTTGTTAAATATGACCAAAGCATTCATGAAACTAACATTGCTGATGTTTTTAAAGGGATCCTGTCACCTGGAAGTAAAACTTTATTGACCTGCAGATATCATGGGGTTAATCAAAGTTAGTGTTGTGAAGCTGACTGGTGGCAGCACTTAGACCCCCACTGGCTGGAGGAAATTTAACTTCATTCTTCCCAGCATTGTCCAGTTTTCAGTCACGGGAGGCGCTAGTTCAGTCACCGCCCTGTGTATAGAACTGCGGCTGTAACCATTCTCCCCACTGCCTGACAACTGGCCTTAATGCTCTCCTGATCTCACTGCAGCGCTGTGTGCAGTTATAACTGACACATCTTCCATCTCACAGGCAAGATAGGTTTGCAATATTGTTGCAATACAGAAGAGCTGAGAGAGAAGCAGAAAATGTGCTTACAAGAAGACAAATTTAATAGTTCTGGAATCAGATCTTTCTGCCAGGCAGAATCCTCCCCAGAGCCTGGAAGAGGTCATTTATATAAAGCGATAAAAGATAATTTCTCAGCAACAAGACATCTGATATGAGCCATACAGGGAGGACTGTTTTCAGCATTCTATAGCCTAAATGCCCGTACTGAAAGTTTAGATAGGTCAACTGTAGTGACAGATTCCCTTTAAACAATAGTGAAAAATGAAGAAAAAAGTTTTAAAAATATATAGCAAAAAAAATATGAAATTAACCAGACCTGTAAACTCTTCAGAACAAAAAAGTGCAATTCTGGAAGGTTTTGGGCTGTGCAACGCCACAAAAAAGCAATAAGAGGCAATCAACATTGCTTGTATCCCAAAATGGTTTCAATAAAGTCTTTCATGGTGTACAAAACAAAGCATTCACACAGAATTAATGGTGACTCACACCAAATAAAGACCTTAATCTTTGGTATCCAGTAGCGATGAGCGAGTATGCTCGTCAATCTAGTTTTCCGAGCATGCTTGGGTGTTCTCCGAGTATTTTGGACGTGCCTGGAGATCTAGTATCGCCGCAGCTGCGTGATTTGCGGCTGTGAGACAGCATGAATACATGTGGGGAGGATTGCCTCTTTGTTAGGAAATCCCCACATGTTTTCAGGCTGTCTAGCAGGCGCAAATCATGCAGCTGCAGTGACACTAAATCTCCGAGCACGCCCAAAATACTCTGAGAACACCCGAGCATTCTCGGAAAACTCGAGTAACCAGCATACTGCTCATCACTAGTATCCAGTAAAATGAATACTGTAAAATTTAAAAGTGAAAAATGAGAATAGCCATGTTGGGAAGGAGTTAAGGGCGGTCAGTCAGCCTCTGTAGTTTTCTAAGTTTTCCTTTACATTTCTCTGCAGGATTTTATGAGGCAAGCAGGTGAGGTTACCTATGCAGATGCGCATAAAGAGCGTAGCAATGAGGGTGTAATAGAATTTCGATCATATTCTGATATGAAGAGAGCTCTAGAAAAACTGGATGGCACGGAGATAAATGGCAGAAAAATTCGCCTGGTTGAGAGTAAAACGCGCCACAGGAGGTCTTATTCTGGAAGCCGGTCAAGGTAAATATGTAGATGTTTTGTGCAAAGTGTAATACAATTTATAGACTAGGGATATATTCAGTTAACGCTTTTTTTTTTTTTTTTTCGTGGAAAGGTCACGATCAAGAAGCAGAAGATCTCGCAGCAGGAGCAGGCGTAGCAGCCGTAGCAGATCCAGAAGCCGTTCTCGTTCTCCTGTCAAAAAGACTCGTTCACGTTCTCCGGCTAAGAGGAGCAGGTCTCGTTCACCAGCAAAAAAGAGTCATTCCCATTCCCCTGCTAAGAAAAGTCAGTCTCGATCTCCAGCTAAGGAAAGCCGCTCTCGTTCTCCAGTAAAACGGAGCCGTTCACATTCACCTGCTAAGAGTCAGTCAAGGTATATTATTTTTTTTCTGTTGTAATAAAACAATAGCTTTTAATATTCATTGTATTTACCGTATATACTAAAGTATAAACCGACCCCTAATTTTGCCACAAAAAATTGGGAAAACGTATTGACTCGAGTATAAGCCTAGGGTGGGAACTGCAGCAGCTACTGGTAAATTTCAAAAATAAAAATATATGCCAATAAAAGCAAAATTAATTGAGACATCAGTAGGTTAAATGTTTTTGAATATCCATATTTCAGCAGCAGAATGGAAGGAAAGGAGACACACTAGTAATGACTAGTGGGTAGGCGGAGCCCAGATAGGATTGACACCTCAGATTAAAAAGTGTTGACCTGCCCCTCCAGCTCGGGCTCCTCCTACTCCTGCTTCTTCAGTCTAAAATTTGAGGTCCAGAGGATGGTCGCTGCTGGAAGCAGCTCCTCAGAAAACTTTATTATTTTTTATCGGACAAGAGACTTGGATCACCAGAAGTGGTCTAGAGGTCTCAGGGGTCTCAGCGCTGCTGGACCCCCACCTCTCCCTTGGCGATCTGTAATACCCTGTATGGTGGTCCCTGCAGTTTCACGCCGGCCCTGGGGGATGAGGATTGCTTCCCTGGCGGGGACGCAAACCGTACATCGGGGTTCACTGCGTTCCCCACCCGGGGGGGAAGCGATGGGCACAGCGCCACAAACCCCTGGGGGTCCCTGTGGCGCTCGGCTGGTGAGTACCGCATTTTTATGTGAATGTGTGTGTGCTCTCAGCGGCTGCTGCGGCAGCCGCTGGTACATGTATTAGAGGACATGTTTGGTGACTGTATTTTATGTCCGCAGGCAGATACCTGCAGGACGGAGGAGAGCAGAGAGCGAGGAGTTCGCGCTCTTTTTTGAAGACGGAGGGGGGCGTGGCTTCACGCTTCCCGCTCTTTTTGTGACAGGAATCGCTCTGAGGAGACTGCAGCTTCACTGTCCTTCTCTTCCGGCTTCTCTCAGCGCGGCGGCCATTACAGAGGCTCCGGGCTCCTCATGCTCCGCTCCTCCTGTTTAAGGTTTACTTTCACCGAGGCCAGCTGGGTGAGTGAATATCATCACCCCACAGCGCAGAACCTGTGTTCCAAGTGACAGATAGCGTTTATCTGCAGCCGCGTTCTCTTATAGAGACCTGGGACTCGCACACTCCTTTTATTTTATATAGGGAGTTGGGGGGAGTTGGCGGCATTAACCCCTATGAAGGGTTAACCCTTTCAGCAATAACCGCCGCAAGTTCTACCCGGTAGGGATCAGAACGCAGGAGGTTATTTATATACTGAGAGATAGCTGGGGTAACTCTCTTCTTTAAGAGCTTTAACCCTTCAGCGTACTTGCTCAGTCTGCTTAGTAACCACACTGTTTCCAGTTACTAACAGGGTTTTGACCTGCCATTTACGGCTGACATGTCGGTTCAGGGTCCGGAAGGTGCGGACCATCTGCCAGATCCGCTACAGGATCAGTCGCAAGTATCTGATACGCAGACTTCGACGGCATCAAGCGCTGCGATTTACAGCGATACCAAATTAGATGCCATCGCTCAGTCAATTAATGGCTTGTCTGACCTTTTAGGTCAGTGGGTGTCAGCTAGATCCTCTCATGACAGGAAGCGGCGCAGGCCGGTGCCATCTTTTCCGCGTAGCGAATCAGAGGTATCTGATATGGAATGCGGACAGGGTTCTCCTTCAAACTCAGAAGGGGAGTTATCCGATTCGGATAAGGAGGATCGGCAGGGACATTCTTTCTCTCTTGTGAGCCGAACAGAGGCTTTAATTGAAGCTATGAGAGAGGCGTTACAGTTACCGGAGGAGGTAACTACACGGCCTGGTAAGTCGGGCCGCATGTACCAGGAGTACCATAAGTCGCGGTCAACATTACCGGCTCTGGAAGAGCTTAATACGGTAGTGGAGAAGGAACGTCTGTGTCCAGATAAACGTTTTCAAGGGACACGGTTCTTTGAAGCATTATATCCGTGTTCAACGGAATTGACGGATAATTGGATTCCTTCTCCTGAAGTGGATGTTCCTTTATCCCAGCTTAGTAAATCCTCATTGCTTCCGGTTAAAGGGAAAGCGAGTCTGCAAGAGCCGCTGGACAGAAAAACTGAGATGGCGGCGACATCCATCTATGAAGCTGCAGGTCATGGATTCAGAGCAGTACTAGGATCCATGTGTGCTTCTAAGGCTTCCCTGTGCTGGTTGGTCCGTTTACGGAAGGCGTTGCAAAATAGATCTCCATTATCCGAGATAGATGGACTTCTCGATTTATTGGAGACTGCAGCCCGATATAGCTGTGATGCAGGTCTGGATACTGCGTCATTATTATCCAGGACGCAATCCTCAGCGGTCAGTCAGAAGAGCACTGTGGCTTAGACAGTGGACCGGGGACACGGTTTCCAAGCAGGGTTTAGTGTCTTTAGCCTACAAGGGTGGTCAGCTATTTGGATCTGATCTCACAGAGCTGATTGCCAAGGCAAAGGCTAAAGAAGCGGCTTTACCACAGCGAAGGGCTATGGCTTCTACGTCTGGCAGACCTAGTGCCGGTAATGGTCGGCGGTATTTTCGGTCTAGGGGACGATCCGGTCAGTCTTCTTGGGGATCGGGTCGTCCCTCTTTTTCGGGAAAGAAGTCTTCTCAGAAATCCCGCACCCCTTGGAAACAAAGTTTCCGTCAAGACAAGCGGGAAACTGACAAGAAGCCCGCCAAGGCAGACTGACGCCAGGTCCTCACTCGAGGGCTCTCGAGTGGGGGGTCGCCTGCTCCAATTCAAGGCGAATTGGATTTCCCGCGTTCCGGATTCCTGGGTAACGCGAGTTGTGTCGGCAGGCTATTTCATAGAGTTTTCTTCTTGACCCCCGGACAGTTTTTGCCAGTCTCGCATTCCGTCAGAGCCTGAGCTATTTGCCGCTCTGCTACGAGAGGTGGAATTCCTTCTGCAGAAGGGTGTAGTTATACCGGTTCTGACAGAGGACCGGGGAAAAGGTTTTTATTCAAATCTCTTTGTGGTCCCCAAAAAAGAGGACAAATTTCGTCCTATTCTGGATCTCAAAAGATTGAATCAGCATGTCCACACCCAAAAATTCCGCATGGAGTCACTTCGCTCCGTTGTGGCAACCCTGTCGCAGAACGACTTTCTGGTGTCAATCGACATTCGCGACGCTTATTTGCATGTTCCCGTCGGAAGGGCTCACCAGCGCTTCCTTCGTTTTGCCATAGGTCAGGACCATTACCAATTTGTGGCCTTGCCATTCGGCTTGGCTTCAGCGCCCAGAGTTTTTACAAAAATTCTAGCGCCTCTCATGGCAATTCTTCGAAGACAGGGAGTCACGATTATTCCCTATCTGGACGACCTTTTGATTGTGGCGTCCTCAAAGGAGGAGGCGGTGACGGCTCGCAATCTATCCCTTCAGCTCCTGGAGGACTTCGGGTGGCTGGTCAATTGGGAGAAGTCGTCTCTGGAACCGTCGCAGTCAATCCTGTTTTTGGGGATGCATTTCGACACGGTACGGGCAGTGGTGTCCCTACCTCCAGACAAGCGGGCATGTCTCCTTCGACATGTACAGACTATGAAGTCTTCGACAGCAATGTCCCTTCGGAAGTGTATGCGCCTTTTAGGTCTGATGGTGGCTTCCATGGAAGCACTTCCGTTTGCCCAGTTTCATTCCAGAGCCCTCCAAAGGCTCATTCTGAGTCATTGGGATCGATCGCAGATTGCACTGGATCGCAGTATCCTCATCTCTCGCAGGGTGCGAGAGTCCCTAAGTTGGTGGTCACGTCCAGGAACGTTATCACTGGGGAAGTCTTTCCTTCCTCCGAGGTGGTCGGTCATAACCACCGATGCCAGCCTGACTGGCTGGGGGGGTGTCTGGAACGATCTCTGGGTTCAGGGAGTATGGTCATCGGAAGAGTCTGTTCTACCGTTCAACATCTTGGAATTAAGGGCAATTTTTCTTTGCCTCCAACACTGGACGGTCCCTTTGAGCGGTCTACCAGTCCGAGTGCAGACAGACAACGCAACGGCGGTCGCGTATATCAACCACCAAGCGGGACGAGGAGTTCCAGGCTCATGGTGGAAGTGTCTCGGATCCTGAATTGGGCCGAGGACAGAGTACCAGCCATCTCTGCGATTCACATTCCAGGAGTTCAGAATACCACGGCGGACTTCCTCAGTCGAGAGAAGATGGATCCCGGAGAATGGAGTCTTCATCTGGAGATCTTTGCACTGCTGTGCTCCCTTTGGGGAGTTCCCCAAGTGGATTTGATGGCATCCAGGTCCAATGCCAAGTTGCTGACCTTCATGTCCAGGTACAAGGACCCGAAGGCTGTGGCGGTGGATGCTCTGGTGGGACCGATTCGAGCTAATCTATGTGTTTCCGCCGATATCCTTACTTCCTCTGGTGCTGCGTCTGATCAGACTGGAGAGAATCCCGGCTATGTTGATAGCCCCAGATTGGCCAAGGAGGACGTGGTTCTCGACACTGGTGTCGCTTTTGGCAGCACCGCCATTTCCACTTCCTCTTCGCCCGGACCTGTTAACCCAGGGTCCTGTCTGTCATCCGGACTTGAAGTCTCTGCGTTTGACGGCGTGGCTCTTGAGACCGAAATACTGACCCGTAGAGGTTTTTCAGCCGAAGTCATTGCCACTCTGCGAGCTGCCAGAGGTCCGGCTACTACTAGAATTTATCACAAGACCTGGGAAGCCTTCTTCTCGTGGTGTTTGGGTTCTTCAAGGAACCCGAGGATTTTTTCCATTCCCAATCTGTTGGCTTTTCTACAGTACGGGCTGGACAAGGGTTTGGCAGTTAGCACCCTGAGGGGTCAGGTTTCTGCCTTGTCCCTGTTGTTCCGGAAAGTTATCGCCTCGCGTAGGGACGTGCGCTCCTTTTTTCGCGGGGTAACCCGTCAGTTTCCGCCGCGGAAGGCACCTGTGTCTCCTTGGCGGCTCAACCTTGTCCTGGAGGCTCTTCAGCATGGGCCTTTTGAGCCAATGGATTCTGCTAACCTTTCTTTGCTTTCTTGGAAGGTTGCCTTCCTAGTCGCAGTCACTTCTTTGAGAAGGGTTTCTGAGTTGGCAGCTCTTTCTTGCTCGCCTCCTTTCCTGGAATTTTACCCGGATCGAGTAGTGCTTCGCACACGGGGCGACTTTCTACCTAAGGTAGTGTCGCAATTCCATGTTAACCAGGATATTGTTTTGCCTTCACTTTGCCTGGGCCCGAGGAATGCAAAGGAACGGGTTTTGCACACATTGGATTTAGTGCGGGCCTTGAAGTTCTATTTGTCTGTTACTCAAGGTTTTAGGAAGTCAGACTCCTTGTTTGTGATTCCAGCAGGTCGTCGACGTGGTCAACGAGCTTCCAAGGACTCTATAGCTCGTTGGATTCGGTCAGCCATTTTGGAGGCTTACCGACTTAAAGGCGAACCTTGCCCGATTAAGATTCGTGCTCATTCCACAAGGGCTGTGGCCTCATCATGGGCCTTTCATCAAGGGGCTTCGGCAGCTCAGCTCTGCCGAGCGGCGACTTGGCGCTCCGTCCACACGTTTACAAAGTTTTATAAGGTGGACGTCAGTGCTTCCGCTGATGCGGCCTTAGGACGCAGGGTCCTACAGGCGGCTGTAGTGTAAAGTTCTAGTTAACTTGTATTTGGCGCCTGTTGCGCATTTACCAAGGTTGTTGGGATTCTGCCTGTTTTTTCTTGGTTATATTCCCACCCTTAATTTTTGGACTGCTTTGGGACGTCCCACTAGTCATTACTAGTGTGTCTCCTTTCCTTCCATTCTGCTGCTGAAAGACGGATTTTGGTAAGAACTTACCTGTAAAATCCTTTTCAGCGAAGGAAGGAAAGGAGACACAGCACCCGCCCATGGCAGAAGTGTGTTGATGTGTTTTCAGATGCGGCGTGACCCTCTTCTGATAGCGATTATCTGGACTGAGGTTGACGCGCTACGGCTCCTTTCCAGCATTGCCAGCTCATCGCGGTGGTCAGGTCCAGTGAGTAGTACCTGGAACTGTGTGGTTTTTTTGCCTACATGCATGCATAACCTGTATTCTTGCTTTTTCTCTGAAGTCCTTCAGAAGGGGTTATGTTGCTCCGCTGGTGATATTTGCTCTTCCCTAAGCTTTTGTACGACTGAAGAAGCAGGAGTAGGAGGAGCCCGAGCTGGAGGGGCCGGTCAACACTTTTTAATCTGAGGTGTCAATCCTATCTGGGCTCCGCCTACCCACTAGTCATTACTAGTGTGTCTCCTTTCCTTCCTTCGCTGAAAAGGATTTTACAGGTAAGTTCTTACCAAAATCCGTCTTTAATCAGGAGCCCCATATAATGCTCCATACAGTTCATGATGGCCCCATAAGATGCTCCATACAAAATACACCCCATATAATGCTGCACAAAGGTTTGTCCCTATAAGATGCTCCATAGATTATGCCCCATATGCTGCTCCATAAAGGTTATGGCCCCATAAGATGCTCCATAGAATGCCCCCATATGCTGCTGCGAATAAAAGAAAGACATACTCGTCGCTGGGGGCCAGGTGCCGTTGTCACCGCTGGCTCAGGACTCCTGCACCTGCGATATTCACCTGTCCCCGTTCCATCGCCGTGCGTCACTATGTCTTTTGGGTCCTCTGGCTGTGAATGCTCAGGCAGATGGCACGCACTAACTACGTCATCTCGCCCTCTGACCTGAGCGTTACAGCCAGAGGACAGAGCGGTGTGCAGCGGTGGAACGGGAACAGGTGAATATAGCATGGCTCTCCCCATCATACTCGCCACCTCCTGGCGCGATCTCTGCAGCCCCTGCTTCTCCTATTGTCTTCGGCGCCACAGCTCTTCCTTCAGCGGTCACGTGGTGCCGCTCATTAGTCATGAATATGTGCATAGTCATGACTTTAATGAGCGGCACCACGTGACTGCTGAACACAGGCGCCAGAGACCATGGGAGAAGCAGGGGGGCTGCAGAGACCGTACCAGGAGGGGGTGAGTATATGTGACAGCCATGCTCCCCTTCCCCTGCTGACCCCTGGTATATGACTCGAGTATAAGCAGAGAGTGGCACTTTCAGCCCTAAAAAATGGGCTGAAAATCTCAGCTTATACTCGAGTATATACGGTACTCGTGTATAAGCCGACCCGAGTATTAACTGACCCCCACCCCCTAACTTTGCCACAAATAACTGGGAAAACATACTGACTTGTGTATAAGCCTAGGGTGGCAAATGCAGCAGCTACTGGTAAATTTCAAAAATAAAAATAGATATCAATAAAAGTAAAATTAATTAAAACATCAGTAGGTTAAGTGTTTTTGAATATCCATATTGAATCAGGAACCCCATATATACTGTAGTCAAGTAAATATGTAGATTCGCATTTAAAGAATGTGACTGGATTGTAAATGCAATGTCACCATCTTCCCTTTTCTCCTCCCTTTCCCCAACCCCTATAACATTGTGCTCTTCATTAAGAAATTACTGTCAATATGATGTAATGTTTGGCACAATTTGTAAATAAAAATTTATGGTTTAAAAAAAAATGCTCCATACAGTTCATCATGGCCCCATAAGATGCTCCATAGAATAATATGCCCCATATGCTGCCCCATAAGATGCTTCATAGAATAGTCCCCATATGCTGCTGCAAATATTAAAAAATAAAAAAGACATTTACCTCTTGTCGCTGTGGGCCAGGTGCTGGTGTCCTGAGCAGGCGGGGACACCGGCACGCTATGGGGAGCAGGTGCCTGTGTCACTGCTCGCTCAGGGCCCCGAAACCTGAGATATTCACCTTACCCCGGTCTACTGCTGCGTGCCGCTCAGTCTTCCGGTCCTCTCGGTGAATGTTCAGGCAGAGGGTGCGGCGCACACTAACTGTCATCGTGCCCTCAGACCTGAACGTCACAGCCAGAGGATAGAGCGGCGCGCAACGGTGGACCGGAGACAGGTGAATATCACATATGCTTACCCCCTCCTTGAGCGTCTCTGCAGCCTCCCTGCTCCCGCGGTCTCCTGGAGCTATTCCTTTCTTCAGTGGTACCGCTCATTAAAGTCATGAATATGTGCATATTCATGACTTTAATGAGCGGTACCATGTGACTGCTGAAGGAAGGAGCCTGAGATAGTGGGAGAAGCAGGGGGCTGCAGAGATTCGCCATGGGGGGTGAGCATGATCTGACTCCCCTGCCGACCCTCTGGCTTTTATGGCTCGCGTATAAGCTGAGGGGGACTTTCAGCCTTAAAAAATGGGCTGAAAATCTCGGCTTGTACGCGAGCATACGATAATTATCTGTTTTTTTGCTGCTGTAAATGAGGTAAAATTTTTAGTTATATCTGAGTTTGTTGCCATCATTTCATGTGTCAATCTATTGTTTTAGGTCCAAATCTCGATCTAGAAGTAAGGAAACCTCTCTATCTCCATCAAAGCAGAGAAAATCCCGTTCAAGAAGCAAACCCAAATCAGAACGTGGATCTCGATCCCGCAGCCGCTCAAAGGGAAACCGCAAGAGGTCTCGTAGTCATTCTGATGAAAAACGTGATCATTCTGGCAGCCAGCCTAGATCCAAACGTGAGAGGTCTAGCAGCCGCAGTAAATCAAAACGTGATAGATCTAGTAGTCGTTCTAAGAGCAAGCGAGAGCGTTCTCGAAGTCATTCCAAAGGCAAACGAGAATCTAAAGGTAGAAGAGATCAATCTAGGGAGCGATCACGTAGTCAATCCAAGGGAAGGAGGGACAGATCTCGTGAGAGATCACGCAGTCAATCTAAAGGTGATAGGGAGAGATCTAGAGAAAGGTCTCAGGAGAGATCTCCTAGTCTCTCAAAAGAAAACAGGAAGATTCTAGAGAGAGGTCCAGAAGTCAGTCTAAGGGAGAACATGACCGGTCTCGTAGTCGATCAAGAAGCAGTAGGGATCGTTCCAGGAGTCGATCAAACCCTAAATGGGAGAGATCTTCTCATAGTCGTTCCAGATCTCCTTCTCCAAGGGAAAATGGTAGAGGTGATGCCCGATCCCAGTCTAAATCGCCTACCCCACCCTCTGCTAGCAAGGAAGGTTCACCTTCTCCACGCCCAGCCTCTGCTGCCAGCTCCAGGTCTCGTTCCAGTTCCCCAGAGTAGGTTAGGTTTACTTGCCTGTCGTTAGGACTGAGCCCCCCACAGTTTGATTCCTATAGATAATCAACCTGTTAAATGTTTCAGTGTAGGCATGTCCTCATTTTGTGGTACCCTGCCAATAGAAGGATGTCAGCTGTGTAAATATATAATGGTAGTAACTTCTTTTGCATGAAATTTTCTTAGCTCTAAGACCTTAGCACTAAAGGTATTTACCCCTTCAGTTTAGTACAGTGGGTTAATCTAGTAGACAGTGCTTTCATATTACCACAAATTCTGTGTACACACATAATATGAAATGCATTGCTTTTTTTTCTTGATAGCATAAAGTATTATACTACAGTGCTTGATGGGAGATTCAATGTTGATCCCATTTCAGTGTAGATGCTGACATTGTAAATAAAGGTTTGTACTGTGTATGCGGGGCTTTCTTATTTTGTTCAAAATTTTTCATTTTGAAGAATATTTCTGTAAGTTCATTTTAGCAGAGCAAATAAAGTTTTGTTTTTTGTTTTTTTTCTGCTGTGCAAGCTGTTTCTGAAGTTCATTGTAAAGAAGTGTTACTGTTTTTGTTAAAGGGAAGGCGCCATTAAAAAAAAAAAAAAAATCAATATTTTAACCCCTTCATAACCTTTTATGTATGAGTATGTCAAAGGTCATATCCCTGCCTTTGATGCAGGCTCCAACGTTGATCCCGCATCTTCCCTGCACATGACAGCTGATCTGCAATCATATGCCACTGACAGCAGCATTTACCATGTGCTGGGCTGAAGCTCGTCACAAGTCTCGTCCATCGGTGCCCCTGTCATGTGACAGCGGTGTGCCGATGAGTTGTTCTGACGGTCGGGGTCTGCAGAAGACTCCCATGCCGGTCATCGTGAATCTTGTATGAAAGCTGGCTCCTCTTGGCTGGCATTCATAGGAGATATTTTTGCTGCAGATAGCAGGCTGAAGCCCTACTATGTGTAGCACAGGCGATCGGAAGATCGCAGCTTCAAGTCTCTAAAGGGGATTATTGAAGCCAGTAAAAAAAAAAAAAATTCAAATCCCCTATTTTGCCAGACTGAAAATAAAACGATTTAAAAAAAAAAATGCAGAAAGAAAGATCCAGCGGAGTAGAAAGCAGCTAAAATTAAATTTCAGCAGGAGATGGAAGGAAGAGAGCCACACTAGTCATTACTAGTGGGTAGGCGGAGCCCAGACGAGATAGACACCTCAGATTAAAAAGAGTGTTGACCGGCCCCTCCAGCTCGGGCTCCTCCTACTCAGCTCTCCAGTTTTCAATTTGAGGTCAGAGAAGATAGTCGCTGCTGGAAGCAGCTCCTCAGAAGATTTTATTATTTTTTATAGGACAAGAGACTTGGATCACCAAATGTGGTCTAGAGGTCTCAGGGGTCTCAGCGCTGCTGGACCCCCACCTCTCCCTTGGCGGATCTGTATTACTCTATATGGTGGTCCCTGCAGAACCCTGCCGGCCCGGGGGGATGAGGATGGCTTCCCTGGCGGGGACGCAAACCGCGCTGCAGGGGTCACTGCGTTCCCCGCCCTGGGGGGAAGCATGGGCATGCGCCAGAAACCCCTGGGGGTCCCTGTGGCGCTTTCGGCTGGTGAGTACTCCACATTTTAATATGTGTTTGTTTTCAGCGACTGCTGCGGCAGTCGCTGTTACAGTATACTTGCGGTGACTGTGTTTTTTCAGCTGCAGATGAAGGAAGAGAGCCACAGTAATTCATTACTGATGGGTAGGCGGAGCCCCAGATCAGGATGTTACCTCAGATCAAAAGAGTGATGACTGGCTGGCCCCTCCAGCTCGGGCTCCTCCTACTCAGCTCCAGTCTAAGATTTGAGGTCCAGAGGATGGTCGCTGCTAATGCAGCTCCTCAGAAAATTTTATTATTTTAATATTCGGACAGGAGACTTGGATCACTAGTTGGTCTAGAGGTCTCAGGGGTATCAGCGCTGCTGTACCCCAACCTCTCCCTTGGCGGATCTGTATTTACTAAAAGTCCCTGCAGAATCCTTGCCGGCCCTGGGGGATGAGGAGAGCTTTCCTGGCGGGAACGCAAACCACACGTGCGGTCACTGCGTTCTTCGCCCTGGGGGAAGCATGGGCACTGCGCCAGAAACCCCTGAGGGTCCCTGTGGCGCCTTGGCTGGTGAGTACTCCACACAAATTTTAATAATAATTATGTGTGAGTGCTTTAGCGTCTGAATGAGCAGCGCTATTACTAATGTCAGCGTTACTATGTCAGTATGCGTCAGCGCTGCTGTGACAGCGCTACTACATGTAATGTCAGTATGCTTCAGCGCTGCTGTGACAGCGCTACTACATGTAAATGTCAGTAAGCTTCAGCGCTGCTGTGACAGCGCTACTACATGTAAATGTCAGTAAGCTTCAGCGCTGCTGTGACAGCGCTACTACATGTAAATGTCAGTAAGCTTCAGCGCTGCTGTGACAGCGCTACTACATGTAATGTCAGTATGAACGCTGCTGTGACAGCGCTACTACATGTAAAGTCAGTATGCTTCAGCGCTGCTGTGACAGCGCTACTACATGAAGATGTGGTGATTTTTTGTCCGCAGGCAGATACCTGCAGGACAGAGAGGGAGCAGGAGCGGGGAGAGTTCGCGCTCATTATTTGAGCTAGCAGGGGGCGTGGCCTATCTATCCCGGTCTTTTGAGCAGGAAGACGCGCGCTCTGGCTTTTCTCCTGCGATCCCCTCACTGTGGCGGCCATTACTCAGGCTCCTGGGCTCCTCGGACCGCTCCCCTCCTCGTATAACACCACGGCCAGCTGGGTGAGTGTGGATTCCTCACCCCGCAGCGCAGCGATCGCTATCCTGCAGCTGCAGTCTCATCAGAGACATAAAAATTGGCTGGGGCTCACAAATATTTTGGTGAGTTTGCAATATTAACCCCTTTGAGGGTTATTTCTACCTGCTAAATTTGCTGACTGAATACCGCTGGGGTAACTCTGCTTGGTGGAGCGTTAACCCTTCAGCGTTTGAAAAAAAAAAAAAAAAAAAACCGCATAGTTTTTTGCTGGTATTACCGCTTTGACCTGTTCATACAGGTGAGACATGTCTGAACAGAGTTCAGATGCCGCGGATCACGTCCCAGTGCCATTGCGGCAATCAGATACGCAGACCTCCACAACGTCTAGCGCTGCGGTTGACAGTGGTGGAAAATTGGATGATATCGCTCGATCGATTAATAACTTATCTGACCTTTTAGGTCAATATGTGTCTGCTAATTCCTCTCAGAGGAAGCGACGCAGGCCGTTACCGGCCTCTACACGGAGCGAGTCAGATGTATCTGATATTGGGCAGAGTTCCCCTTTATATTCGGATGGAGAAATATCCGATTCTGATGCGGACGAGCCGCAGGGGCGTTCCTCTATGGCGAAGCGTACGGAGGCATTAATTGAAGCCATGAGAGATATACTACAGTTACCGGAGGAGGTAACTAGTCGTCCTGGTAAAACAGCACGCATGTTCCAGGAGTCCCGTGCTTCGCGCACAACATTGCCAGCTCTGGATGAGCTTAATGGTGTAATAGAGGAGGAACGTCTATGTCCAGATAAGCGTTTTCATGGAACGCATTTCTTTGATACACTTTATCCTTGCTCTACGGAGTTAAAGGCTAATTGGACTTCTGCTCCTGAAGTGGATGTGTCTTTGTCTCAGCTTAGTAAATCCTCACTACTCCCTATTAAGGGAAAAGCGAGCTTACAGGAGCCTTTGGAGAGAAAGGCAGAATTGGCGGCAAAAGCAAGCTATGAGGCTGCGGGTCATGGATTTCGAGCAGTGCTAGGATCCATGTGTGCTGCTAGAGCTTCTCTAAGCTGGTTGGCACGTCTGAAGACGGAGTTGCAAAATGAATCTCCGTTATCTGAGATACGGGAAACTTGTGAATGGTTAGAAACGGCAGCCTGTTATATCTTTGATGCCGGTCTGGATACGGCATCTCTGCTGGCCAAAGCGCAAGCTTCAGCGGTCACAGTCAGAAGAGCTTTATGGCTCAGACAGTGGGCCGGGGACGCAGTTTCCAAACAAGGGTTGTTGGCCTTACCTTACAAGGGTGGCCATCTTTTTGGATCCGACCTCACAGAGCTGATTTCCAAGGCTAAGGCAAAGGAATCAGCATTACCACAGCGAAGGGCCATGGCCTCGGTGTCCAGTAAGCCTGGTGTTTATAGTGGTCGGCGGTCCTTTCGGGGCCGAGGACGATCTAGTCACTCCTCGTGGGGATCGGGTCGTCCTTCTTTCTCAGGAAAGAAATCCTCTCAGAAAACTCGTACTCCCTGGAAGCAGAGTTTCCGCCAGAACAAGCGGGAACTTGACAAGAAACCCGCAAAGTCGGATTGACGCCAGGGGTCCACTCGAGGATTCTCGAGTGGGGGGTCGCCTGCTTCTTTTCAAGGAGACTTGGATGGCTCGCGTTCCAGATTCCTGGGTAACGCGGATAGTGTCGGCAGGCTATTTCATAGAGTTTGCTTCTCAACCCCCAAATGTTTTTTGTCAATCTCGCGTTCCGTCGGAACCCGAGCTTGTTGTCGCTCTACAGCGAGAGGTCGAATCGCTACTACAAAAGGGTGTAGTGATACCGGTTCCGTCAGAGGACCGAGGGAAAGGTTTTTATTCCAACCTTTTTATAGTTCCCAAAAAGGAGAACAAATTTCGCCCGATTCTGGATCTCAAGCGATTAAACCGGCATGTTTATGCCCGGAAATTTCGCATGGAGTCGCTTCGTTCCGTTGTGGCAGCTCTGTCACAGAACGATTTTCTGGTGTCAATCGACATTCGCGACGCCTATTTGCATATTCCCATCGGAAAGGCTCATCAGCGCTTTCTTCGATTTGCCATAGGTCAGAATCATTACCAGTTCGTGGCTCTGCCGTTCGGCTTAGCCTCAGCGCCAAGGGTCTTTACAAAAGTTCTGGCGCCCCTCATGGCACTCCTTCGAAGACAGGGGATTACGATTCTCCCTTATCTGGACGATCTTTTGATCGTGGCTTCCTCGGAGGAGGAGGCATTGACGGCTCGGGATTTGTCTCTTCAGTTTCTGAAAGACTTCGGTTGGCTGGTCAATTGGGAGAAGTCGTCCCTGGAACCATCGAGGACAATTCTCTTTTTGGGAATGCATCTCGACACGTTTCGGTCGGTAGTTTCCCTACCACCAGACAAACAGTCATGTCTTCTTCGACATGTACAGATTATGACATCCTCAATGGCAATGTCCCTACGGAAGTGTATGCGTCTTCTGGGACTGATGGTGGCGTCCATGGAGGCAATTCCTTTTGCCCAGTTCCACTCCAGGACTCTTCAAAGGTTCATCTTGAGTCGATGGAACCAGTCGCAATCGCTGGATTGCAGTGTCACCATTTCTCGCGCGGTGCGGGATTCTCTAGAATGGTGGTTACGTCCAGGGGCATTCTCCCTGGGGAAGTCTTTCCTCCCTCTGAAGTGGTCAGTCATAACCACCGATGCCAGCCTGACGGGCTGGGGGGGTGTTTGGAACAATCTCTGGATTCAGGGGGTATGGTCACCGGAAGAGTCTGTGCTTCCGATCAACATCCTGGAATTGAGGGCGATTTTTCTTTGCCTCCAACATTGGACGGTCCCTTTGAGCGGTCTGCCAGTCCGTGTGCAGACAGACAATGCGACGGCTGTCGCGTATATCAATCACCAAGGTGGGACAAGGAGTTCCAGACTCATGGTAGAGGTGTCCCGAATTCTGATTTGGGCAGAGGCCAATGTACCAGCCATTTCGGCGATTCACATTCCAGGGGTTCAGAATATTACAGCGGACTTTCTCAGTCGCAGAAGGATGGATCCCGGGGAATGGAGCCTCCACCCGGAAGTCTTTGCACTACTGTGCTCTCGCTGGGGAACCCCCCAAGTGGATTTGATGGCTTCCAGGTCCAATGCCAAGTTACCGACATTCATGTCCAGGTACAAGGACCCGAAGGCGGTGGCGGTGGATGCTCTAGTGGCTCAGTGGGATCAGTTCAAGCTGATCTATGTATTCCCGCCGATATCCTTACTTCCTCTAGTACTGCGTCGGATCAGACTAGAGAGAATTCCAGCTATTCTGATAGCTCCAGACTGGCCAAGAAGGGTGTGGTTCTCGACAATAATGTCGCTGTTGGCGGCACCTCCGTTTCCACTCCCTCTTCAACGGGACTTGTTGACTCAGGGGCCCATTTGTCATCCGGACTTGATGTCCCTGCGTTTGACGGCGTGGCTCTTGAGACCGAGATCTTGACCCGTAGAGGTTTTTCAGCCGAGGTCATTGCTACCCTTCGTGCTGCAAGATGTCCGGCTACTTCTAGGATTTACCACAAAATTTGGGAAACCTTCTTTTCGTGGTGTTTGGGGTCTTCTCGGAACCCGAGAAAATTTTCCATTCCCAACCTGTTGGCTTTTCTGCAGCATGGGCTAGACAAGGGTTTGGCAGTTAGCACTCTGAAAGGTCAGATTTCTGCTCTGTCATTATTATTCCGGAGAACCATTGCTTCGAATAGAGACGTGATCTCTTTTTTCCGAGGTATCTCTCGTAAGTTTCCGCCGCGGAAGGCACCCGTGTCTCCTTGGCGGCTCAACCTTGTTTTGGAGGCTCTTCAGCATAAACCTTTTGAACCTATGGTTTCTGCTAGCCTTTCTTTACTTTCTTGGAAGGTGGCTTTCCTTGTTGCAGTCACTTCCTTGAGGAGAGTTTCTGAATTGGCAGCTCTTTCTTGCTCGCCTCCTTTTCTGGAGTTTTTTCCGGATCGTGTAGTGCTTCGCACTCGGGGTGATTTTTTGCCTAAAGTGGTGTCACAATTTCATGTTAACCAGGATATTGTGTTGCCTTCACTCTGTCCGGATCCGAAGAATACGAAAGAGCGAGATTTACACTCATTGGATTTAGTGCGGGCCTTGAAGTTTTATCTATCTATTACTCAAGGTTTTCGTAAGACGGACTCCCTGTTTGTGGTTCCGGCAGGTCGTCGGCGTGGTCAACGAGCTTCCAAGGGTTCTATAGCTCGTTGGATCCGGTCAGCTATTTTGGAAGCTTACCGTCTTCGGGGTGAATCTTGCCCGATTAAGATTCGAGCCCATTCCACGAGAGCTGTGGCTTCATCGTGGGCTTTTCATCAAGGTGCTTCGGCAGTGCAGCTTTGCCGAGCGGCGACTTGGCGCTCTGTCCACACGTTTACAAGATTTTATAAAGTGGACGTCAGTGCTTCCGCTGATGCAGCCCTCGGACGTAGGGTCCTGCAGGCAGCTGTAGTTTAAAGTTCTGGATGAACTTGTGTTTAGCGCTGGTTGCGCTTTGTTGTTAAGGTTGTTGGGTTTCTGCCTTTTGTTGGTTTTTTCCCACCCTTATTTTTGAACTGCTTTGGGACGTCCCATCAGTAATGAATTACTGTGGCTCTCTTCCTTCATCTGCAGCTGAAACACGGATTTTGGTAAAGACTTACCTGTAAAATCCTTTTCAGCGAAGGAAGGAAGAGAGACACAGTACCCTCCCACGGCAGAAGTGTGTTGATGTTTTCAGATGCAGCGCGACCCTTATCTGATAGCGATTATCTGGGCTGAGGTCAGCGCGCTAAGGCTCTGTTCCAGCATCGCCAGCTCATCGCAGTAGTCAGGTTCCGTGAGTAGTACCTGGAACTCTGTGGTTTTTGGCTTTCTTTGCATGCATAACCTGTATCCTTGTGTTTTTTCTCTGAAGTTCCTTCAGAAGGGGTTATGTTGCTCCGCTGGTGATCTTGGCTCTTTTCCTAAAAGCTTTGATACGACTGGAGCTGAGTAGGAGGAGCCCGAGCTGGAGGGGCCAGCCAGTCATCACTCTTTTGATCTGAGGTAACATCCTGATCTGGGGCTCCGCCTACCCATCAGTAATGAATTACTGTGTCTCTCTTCCTTCCTTCGCTGAAAAGGATTTTACAGGTAAGTCTTTACCAAAATCCGTGTTTTGTCCGCAGGTGGATGCCTGCAGGACATAGGAACGGGGAGAGAGGAGCTGCGCGCCTTTTTATTTAAATTTCGCGCCGCTCTGAGCGCGCGCTTTACGGCAGTCTCCTTTTCCGGCTTCTCTCATGAAGCACACGGAGACACAGCGCGGCGGCCATTACTAACAGGCTGAAAGCTCCCTCGGACATCGCTCTCCTCCCCTCTCGGCAGCGCTGCACCACGACCAGCTGGGTGAGTCGCTTCTTCCCGTCTTGGGCAGAAGCTTAACCCCTTCACCCCCACAGCGCGGGCGCCTTTCTGAGGCACAAATGGGTGGCAGACTGCGCTGCCTGCAGCTGTTATCTCGTAAGGAAGCTCGCACACCTTTTCAATAAAGAGGTTGTGGGGAGTCTGCAACAGTAATACTGCCACTATACGTTCCTGCTAACGACGACGCATACTATGCGATCGTTTGTGTAACCATTTTAATGTCGCTAGTAGCTGCCAATCTGAGCGATTTCATTAACAACGCATAAGCGATTAGTGATCCCCTTAATGACTTTGGCAGTCATTGCGATTTACTAACAGCGCAATTTTGTAGCGATCTTGTGAACGTTTTCTTAAGTGTGGCATAGCTGTCCTGTAGCTACTGCCTTATAAGAGGCACTTGGGGCTCGCACACCCTTTTCATTATTAAGGTTGTGGGGAGTCTACGACTTTAACCCCTTCTTAGGCGGTTAACTCTTAATGGGGGACAGCTGGGTAGCTCTCTCAAGAGCTTTAACCTTCAGCGTTCGTTTTTTCTTTAAGAAACCACACTTTCTAGTTACTGACAGGTTTAACCTGCCATATACTGTGTAACCGTCTCCCAGATCCGCTACAGGATCAGTCTCGCGTATTATGACGCGCAGACCTGGACGTCGTCAACGCAGCGGTCGGAGGTTCCAGTGGTGTCAGAAACTAGCGAGGGCCTCCATTCTATTGATGGCCTGTCTGATTTTCTATTATTGAGTGTCAGCTAGATCTCTCATGTCAGGAAGCGTCACAAACCGGTGCCTTCCTTCCCGCGTAACGAAAATGTCCGATTCGGACAAGGAGGATCGGCAGGGACACTCTGCCTCACTTTTGGGCCGTAAAGAGGTTTTTATTGGAGGCGTTAGTTACCGGAGGAGGTATCTGGACGTCCTGGTAAGTCGGCCCGGATATCTTTCAATCAATCAAGCTTTACCATCACTGGATGAGCTTAATGGGGCAGTGGAGAAGGAGCGCCTGTGTCCAGAAAATTGAGACACCGTATCAGTGTTCTACGGAGTTGATGATAATTGGATCCTTCTCCTGAAGTGGATGTCTCTTTATCCCAGCTTAGCAAAATCCTCCTGTTAAGGGGAAGGCGAGTCTGCAGGACCCGCTGGACAAAAAACGTAGATGGCAGAAAAATTCATCTGCGAGGCCGCGGTTCATGGATTCAGTATTAAGGATCCATGTGTGCTTGTAAAGTTTCCCTGAGCCGGTTGGACCGTCTACGGACGGCGTGGTAAGGTGGATCTCCTATATCGAGGTAGATGGCCTTTTACAGTTGTTGGAGGATACTGCATCACTGCTATCCAGGGCGCAATCCTCGGCAGTCACAGTCAGAAGAGCACTGTGGCTTAGACAGTGGACCGGGGACGCGGTTTCCAAGCGGGGTTTGCTATCTTTAGCTTGCAAGGTGGTCAGCTATTTGGACCTGACCTCACGGAGCTGATTGCCAAGGTAAAGGCAAAAGAAACAGCTTTACCGCAGCGCAGAGCTGTGACTTCTGCTTCTGGCAGGACTAGTGCCGGTAGTTGGCGGCTGTCCTTTCGGTCCAGGGGATGATTCAGTCAGCCCTCTGGGGTTCGGGTCGTCCCTCTCTTTTTTAAAAAAAAAAGGGGAATTCTCAGAAATTCTGCATA
Source organism: Oophaga sylvatica (assembly GCA_033576555.1). Lineage (NCBI taxonomy): Eukaryota > Metazoa > Chordata > Amphibia > Anura > Dendrobatidae > Oophaga > Oophaga sylvatica. The sequence continues at coordinate 217,860,099 of JARQOD010000003.1, read as the reverse complement.
TCCTGGAAACAGAACTTCCGTTAAGACAAGCGGGAAGCTGGTAGAAAGTCCGCTAAGGCGGACTGACGCCTGGGTCTCACTCGAGCGCTCTCGAGTGGGGGGTCTTTTACTCCAATTCAAACCGACTTGGGCTTCCCGCATGTCAGACGCCTGGGTGACACGGGTTGTGTTGGCAGGCTACTTCATAGAGTCTCTTTCTCGACCCCCAGACAGTTTTTTTGTCAACCTCGCGTTCCGTTAGAGCCCGAGCTTTTTTGCCGCTCTGCTGCGGGAGGTAGATTCCCTTCTGCAGAAAGGTGTGGTGGTGCCGGTTCCGCCGGAGGGCCGGGGAAGAGGGTTTTATTCTAACCTCTTTGTGGTCCCCAAAAAAGAGGACAAATTTCGGCCCTTTCTGGATCTCAAAAGATTGAATCGGCATGTCCACGCCAGGAAATTCCGCATGGAGTCGCTTCGCTCCGTTTTGGCGGCCCTGTCGCAGAACGCTTTTTTGGTGTCAATCGACATTCGCGACGCTTATTTGCACTTCCCAATCGGAAGGGCCCACCAACGCTTCCTTCGTTTTGCCATAGGTCAGGACCATTACCAGTTTGTGGCTCTGCCATTCGAGTTGGCCTCAGCGCCCAGAGTTTTTACAAAAATTTCTGGCGCCTCTCATGGCATTTCTTCGAAGACGGGGTTTTGATTTTTCCTACCTGGACGACCTTTTGATTGTGGCGTCCGCAAAGGAGGAGGCAGTGACTGCTTGCAATCTATCCCTTCAGCTCCTGGAGGACTTCGGGTGGCTGGTCAGTTGGGAGAAGTCGTCTCTGGAATCGTTGCAGTCAATCCTGTTCTTTGGGGATGCATTTCGACACTGTGCGAGCAGTGGTGTCTCTGCCTCCAGACAAGCAAGCATGTCTCCTTCGACATGTACAGGTTATGAAGTCTTCGACAGCGATGTCTCTTTGAGGGTGTATGCGCCTTCTGGGTTTGATGGTGGCCCATGGAGCCACTTCCGTTTACGCAGTTTCATCCCAGGGCCCTCCAAAGGCTCATTCTGAGCCGTTGGGATCGATCGCAGACTTCGCTGGATTGCAGTCTCATCATCTCCCACAGGGTGCAAGAGTCTCTAGGATGGTGGTTACGTCCGGAAGCGTTATCCCTGAGGAAGTCTTTCCCCCCTCCGAGGTGGTCGGTCATAACCACCGATGCCAGCCTGACGGGCTGGGGAGGTGTCTGGACGATCTCTGGATCAGGGAGTGTTGTCGTCGGAGGAGTCTCCTGCCGATTAACATCCTGGAATTGAGGGCAATTTTCCTTTGCCTCCAGCACTGGACAGTCCCTTTAAGCGGTCTGTCAGTCCGAGTGCAGACAGACAATGCGGCGGCGGTCGTGTATATCGACCATCTAGGCGGGACAAGGAGTTCCAGGCTCATGGAGGTTTCTCGGATCCTGGTATGGGCCGAGACCAGAGTGCCAGCCTTCTCTGCGATCCACATTTCAGGAGTTCAGAATCACGGCAGACTTTCTCAGTCGCGAGAAGATGGATCCTGGAGAATGGAGTCTTCATCTGGAGATTTTTGCACTGCTGTGCTCCCGTTGGGGAACTCCCCAAGTGGATTTGATGGCATCCAGGTTCAATGCCAAGTTACCGACTTTCATGTTCAGGTACAAGGACCCGAAGGCTGTGACGGTGGATGCTCTGGTGGCTCCGTTGGACCAGTTCGAGCTAATGTATGTGTTCCCGCCGATACCCTTACTTCCTCTGGGGTTGCGTCGGATCAGACTGGAGAGAATCCCGGCTATGTTGATAGCCCCAGATTGGACAAGGAGGACGTGGTTCTCGACATTGGTGTCGCTTCTGACAGCGCCTCCTTTTCCATTTCCTCTTCGCCCGGACCTGTTAATCCAAGGGCCCGTTCGTCATCCGGACCTGAGGTCTCTGCGTTTGACGGCGTGGCTCTTGAGACCGAAATATTGACCGTCAAGGTTTTTCAGCCAAAGTCATTGCCACTTTGCGGGCTGCCAGAGGTTCGGCTACTACTAGGATTTATCACAAAGTCTTGGGAAGCCTTCTTTTTGTGGTGTTCGGGTTCTTCAAGGAACCCGAGGATTCTTTCCATTCCCATTTTGTTGGCCTTTTGCAGTACGGGCTGGACAAGGGTTTGGCAGTTAGCACTCTGAAGGGTCAGGTTCTGCCCTGCTTTTGCTTTTCGGAAGGCTATCGCCTCGCGTAGGGACGTACGTTCCTTTTTTCGCGGAGTAACCCGTCAGTTTCTGCCGCGGAGGCACCTGTGTCGCCTTGGCGGCTCAATCTTGTATTGGAAGCTCTTCAACATGGGCCTTTTGAGCCTATGGACTCTGCTAGCTTTTCTTTGCTATCTCGGAAGGTTGCCTTTCTAGTGGCGGTTACCTTTTTGAGAAAGGTTTTTCTGAGTTGGCGGCTCTTTCTTGCTTGCCTCCTTTCCTGGAGTTTCACCCGGATCGTGTAGTACTTCGCACACGGGGCGACTTCCTACCTAAGGTGCCCTCGCTCTGTCCGGAGCCGAGGAATGCGAAGGAACGGGCCTTGCACAAATTGGATTTGGTGCGGGCTTTGAAGTTCTATTTGTTTATTACTCATAATTTTCGGAAGTCGGAACTCTGTGATTCCAGCAGGTCGTCAGCGTGGTCAACGAGCTTCCAAGGACTCTATAGCTCGTTGGTTTCGGTCGGCCTTTTTAGAGGCTTACCGACTTAAAAGCGAACCTTGCCCGATTAAGATTCGAGCTCACTCCACGAGGGCTGTGGCTTCTTCGTGGGCCTTTCATCGAGGGGCCTCGGCAGCTCAGCTCTGCCGAGCGGCGTCCTGGCGTTCCGTCCACACGTTTATAAAGTTTTATAAGGTGGACGTCAGTGCTTCATCTGCTGCGGCCTTAGGACGTAGGGTCCTGCAGGCGGCCGTAGTTTAAAGTTCTAGTTAACTTGTATTTGGCGCCGGTTGCGCTTTTATCTAGGTTGTTGGGATTCTGCCTATTTTGTTTTTTTTCCCACCCTTAATTTTTGGACTGCTTTGGGACGTCCCACTAGTAATGACTAGTGTGGCTCTCTTCCTTCCATCTGCTGCTGAAAGACGGATTTTGGTAAGAACTTATCTGTAAAATCCTTTTCAGCGAAGGAAGGAAGAGAGACACAGCTCCCTCCCATGGCAGAAGTGTGTTGATGTTTTCAGATGCGGCGTGACCCTTCTCTGATAGCGATTATCTGGGCTGAGGTCGACGCGCTAAGGCTCTGTTCCAGCATCGCCAGCTCATCGCAGTGATCAGGTCCAGTGAGTAGTACCTGGAACTGTGTGGTTTTTTGCCTACATGCATGCATAACCTGTATTCTTGTGTTTTTTTCTCTGAATTCCTTCAGAAGGGGTTATGTTGCTCCTCTGGTGATATTGCTCTTCCCTAAGCTTGTATACAACTGGAGAGCTGAGTAGGAGGAGCCCGAGCTGGAGGGGCCGGTCAACACTCTTTTTAATCTGAGGTGTCTATCTCATCTGGGCTCCGCCTACCCACTAGTAATGACTAGTGTGTCTCTCTTCCTTCCTTCGCTGAAAAGGATTTTACAGGTAAGTTCTTACCAAAATCTGTCTTTTAGCTGTGTTCTACTCCACTGGATCCTTCTTTCTGCAGTTCGTTATGTTTGCTCCTATTGGAACCGTGCTGGACGTTAGCTGGCGGTGAGGAATCTCCACAGTGGTGAGCTGATCTTCCCTTTGCTTTGTGTTTTTAAAAATACACATTTGGTATCTCTGCATTCAGAAATGTCTAATCTTTCAAAATATAACGTAAGCCAGATAGGTGTAACAAGAAAAAAAAATCTAAACTCCAGAACTATATATATATATTTTTTTTTTTTTTGGCTGCAGCAGCATTGCAATAACGGGCTATCAAAACATCTTATGTACTCCAAAAGAGTATCAATAAATACGTCAGCTTGGGGCCCAAAAAAATAAGCCATCACACAGCCCCAAATCATGAAAAATGGCAAAGCTACATGTCTCAGAAAATGGTGACAAAAGCAATTTTTTTTTGTTATAAATATCAGGGGTTTTTTTCACCACTTAAATGAGAACCTATAAATATTTGATATCTGCATACTTGTACTGACCTAAAGAATCATTGCTAGGTCAGTTTCAGCATTTAGTGTGAATATGGTAAATTAAAAACTCAAACAATTGTGGAATTGCACCCTTAAGATTACGGTCAGACGCCTCTCACTTAGCCAAACCAGATCTCACTTTGCACTGATGAGGGGCGGCACCCTGAATGTGTCTGAAACTTGAGATTCTTGTTTGGCTTTTATCCCAAGTCATGTGACAAGGTTCATTAAAGGGTCAACATTGACTTTTAGGATTGCTACTTCCAATAGGTGGCACTAGAGTTCTAGTCCTCCTCCTCTCTGAAGAGACAACTTGCATATTTCCCAGAGCAGCATTGTGGCATAAGTTAACTTATCTCTGCATACTTGACATGTCACTCTCTGCAAGGAGAAACTTTACTTTTCTAGGATGTCCTGACAGTACCAGGGAGGATGTCCTTCACCTCCTTGCATGGACAGGAAGAACACACAAGAGGTTTAAAAGCCCTCCCTGCCCTCACTTCCTCTGTTTTTCCTGTCCCTGCACGGAGAGACACACAAGAGGATTCTCCCTACCGGAGGGGCCTAGGGGGATTGGGCTGCTTGTCCAAACCTTCCGCCTGTCAAGTAGCCCCGGTGCTGAAACACTCCTGGGTGGGGGTCCCTCAGCTGCAGAGACCAGGGTGGGACGAGGTCCCTGGGTAGAGCTGCTTCCACTGTGGAAGCTCCGACGCCGGCTGCCAGCGAGGCTGGCGTGCGCTCCTGGAAAGCAAGCGCAGTGCAGTGAGACAGGCAGCAGCCAGCTTCCTGATCTAGCAGGGGCTCACGGCAGTACGACCACCATGGAGGATCCGGGCAGAGTCAAATTGGACTGGGTAAGTGCGCTGTGGGCAAACCAGCCACCTAAGACCCTGACTGAGCCCTGACTATCCCTCTCATGCTATGCAGGAAAAGGGACCCCCAGCGACACCCCTACATACGACCAAACAGACGGGGAAGTCAATTAGGTCCCCTATATGCACAACAAAGCTCCCGAGCAAACCTAAAAAGATGCTCTGTGACACCTGCACGACCAAAGTCATGAAGGAGGAACAACTGTCCCTCCTATCAGAAATGTGGTCCATGATTCATGAGGAAGTCCGAGCTTCCATGGCCACTTTTTCCCATCTGCAACTCCCCAGTCCAGGCCCCAGTGCAAAATGGGACATGTGGGAGATGGAGCTAACTTCAGAGGAGGCCTATTCCTGAGAGTCTGATCAGGAAGAGGGCGAGGCAAAAGATCTCTTCTCATCCGATGATACAGATGACCTGATTCATGCGGTCAGGGACCCGATGCAGATAGAGGAGGTCCAAAAACCACAGTCCAGACAGGACTTGATGTTTGGCGGCCTCAGGGCACAAAGGCAACAAGTGTTCCCAGTGAACGACCACGTACGGGCTATAGTCCTTGAGTGGGAGGAGGCGGAGAAGCGTCTTGTGATACCCCGAGACTTTAAAAAATGTCTTCCCTTCAACCCAGAGGACATAAAAATCTGGGAAGAAGTTCCTAAAATCGATATTCCGGTGGCGAAAGTCGCCACGAAGACATCCATCCTCTTTGAGGACTCATCCAGCCTCAGACCCCATGGACAGAAAGGCGGAAAATTTACTAAGATGAGCCTGGGAGACATCGGTGGCCATAATTAAAACAAACAGCAGCTACTTCGGTAGCAAGATCTATATTTTTATGGATGGGGCAGTTAGAAGAACATCTCGCCAACAAAGCCCCTAGGGAGGAAATATTAGCTTCCCTACCACTCAAGAAGTCGGCCACGGCTATTTTAGCCGATGCATCTGCAGAATCCATAAGGTTCTCTGCCCAAAATAGTTCACTGACCAACTCGACTCGCAGAGCTATTTGGTTAAAAACATGGTCGGAGACTGGGCTTCTAAAAACAAGCTCTGTTCCCTTCCCTTCTCCGGGTTAAAGGTCTTCGGACCGGCATTAGATGAAATATTGGAGAAGGCGTCCGATAAAAAGAGAGGGTTCCCAGAGGAAAAAAGTTCGAGGGATCAGTCCTTTCAGAAACCTAGTGGTCCCAGGAGACAGCAGGACTTTTCAGTAGTACCCAATCAAGAGTCTGAAAAACTAGGGGGAATCTGGATCACTTACGAGAGCCAGAAGGACATGACTGTCTATGTAGGAGGTTGGCTCAAAAAATTCAGGGCCCAGTGGTCTCAGATCACACAATCAATGGGTGTTAAAGACCATATCAGAGGGTTACCAAATAGAATTTTCCTCTCCTCCCCCCGAGAGAAATATTTCTCCCCTTACGATAAAAAGTCACTTTCCAATGTGGGCGAATGTGTTAGAAAAATCAGCTGTTATAATTCTGGTTCCCCGAGCAGAAATAGGATCAGGTCACTATTCGTCCCTATTCTCCATCACAAAACCATCCAGAGAATCTCGTACGATTATAAATTTAAAGCCGCTCAATGCCTGGGTCACATACAAAAAAATTTCGAATGGAGTCAATCAGATCCACAGTGCATCTGATAGACAAGGACGCCCTGATGTGCACTCTGGATCTGAAGAATGCTTACTATCAGGTGTCGGTCCATCCAACTTCACAAAAAAACCTCAGATTTACTGTAAAGCTTTGGAGTTGGACCTGCCACTTTCAATTCCAGTGTCTTTCCTTTGGCCTGGCTTCAGCACCTCATGTCTTTACCAAACTAATCTCAGAAGTCGTAGCCTTCCTAAGGAGTCAAGGAATAATCGTTCGTATCTGGACGACTTTCTGTTGGTAGCAAGTTCAAAAGAGGAGCTGCAGTGACACAGAAGGAAGACAATAGCTGTTCTAAAAACCTTCGGCTGGTTAATAAACAAAGAAAATCGGATTTGGTGCCAGAAAAAAGAAAGCTCTTTTTAGGAGTGCTCCAGGATTCCAGCAGCAGAACATCTTTCTTGCCGCAGGAAAAACAGAGGATGGTGCAAGGCAGTATTAAAGAACTCCAGAAAGGCCGGGTTTCAATCAGATCGGCGATGCGAGTACTGGGGCTCATGAAATCATGTATTCCGTGTCCGTTGGGCTCACTTCCACTCCAGGACCTTACATGAGGAAGTCCTGACCGTCTGGGATCGTCGTCTGTGTTCCCTCGACAAGAAAATATCCTTGTCCCCGGCAAGCAAAAGGTCTCTGGCGTGGTGGATGTGGCTGGAGAACCTAGGGAAGGGCGTCCCCTGGATCACCTCCCCATGCGTGGTAATCGCCACGGATGCCAGCAAGTGGGGTTGGGTGGTGCATCTGGAAGGAAGAATTCTTCAGGGAGAGTGGCCGGCACACATGCGGTCCTGCTTCTCAAATTACAAGGAGCTCTACGTCACATGGGAAGCTCTAAGGCGGAATCAAACCCGACTGAAAGACCGACATGTCAAAATTCTGTCGGACAACGTGACGGCGGTATCCTTTCTACGCCACCAAGGGAGAACCAGACATCAAAAGCTCCAAGAGCTTTCGAGGAGGATTTTTTTCTCGGCAGAAAGAACAGTCTTATCCATAACAGCCGTTCATCTCGAAGGGTCCCGGAACACGGTAGCAGACTATCTGAGCAGGAAAAAGATCTGGCCAACAGAGTGGGAGTTGAACACGGAGATATTCCAGAACCTATGCCTTCGCTGGGGCAGACCTCAGATCTTTTCGCAACCAGAAAAAAATACCAAGACTGACAGATTCTACTCGCTAAATCCGTTAGACAACCAAGAAGGTGTGGACTCTCTAAGCCAGAAGTGGAAGCGATCTCTCTCCTACGCATTTCCACCGTTAGCCCTCATCCCAGCCATCCTCAGGAGGACCAGGCAAGTGTGTTACTGATTGTACCTTATTGGCCGAAGAGGAGTTGGTTTCCGCTGCTGGGAATCATGGCGGAAGATCAACCGGTGCTGCTCCCACAGAGGGAAGATCTTATTCACCAAGGCCCAGTCTACACTCAGGATCCAGGAAGACTTCACCTGTCGGCTTGGATCCTGAACGGGACATCTTGAGAGCTCGAGGGCTGTCGGACCAGGTCATTTCCACAATTCACGCCAGCAGAAAGCCGGTCACGTCGGCAATTTATCATAAAATTTGGAAAAGATTCTGTCTAGAGGGTGGCAGGTCTGACCTACCAGAAGGAAAGCCCAATATTCCAAAAATCTTAGACTTCCTTCAAGCAGGCTTTAATAAAGCCCTTAGGCCCAGTATGCTAAAAGTCCAGATCTCAGCCTTAAGCTCCTTCCTCAACTACCCCCTGGCATCTCATCCCTGGGTAATAAGATTTGACAGGGCAACTCAGCGACTACGTCCCACAATTAGGAGGTCAGTTCCCCCGTGGGACCTTAGCCTTGTCCTTCGGTCCCTTTGCTCAGACCCCTTCATTCAGGGTCAACAGATGCCCATCTCTCATCGAACCATGAAGGTAGCATTTCTAGTAGCCATCACCACGGCAAAGCGTATAAGTGAAATACAGTACAGGCTTTATCCATTCGAGACCCATATCTCAGAATTTGGGAAGACCGTATAGTCATGAAACTAGACCCATCCTTCTTGCCTAAGATCGCGTCAGACAACCTAAACCAAGAGATCGTCCTGCCCTCGTTTTGCAAAAACCCCATAAATGATAAAGAGCGAGCCCTGCATGAGTTAGACGTACGGCAGGCGGTCATTGATTATATCAAAGCCACACACCTCGCAGGACCATAACCTATTTATCCTATTTGGGGGGAAAAACAGCGGGAAGAAGGCCTCAAAATCTTCTATTGCGAGGTGGATAATGTCTTTAATTAACCTGTCCTATCTCTCTCAGGGCATCAGCCCCCCCAGAGGGTTTAAAAGCACACTCGACTCGTGCATTAGCAACTTCCTGGGCAGAAAGGGCGAGGGGAATCATTAAACCAGATTTGTAGGGCCGTAACCTGGTCCAGGCTGGACACATTTTGTAAGCATTATAAGTTGGATGTATTGTCTAACCAACAGACTGCTTTTGGAAGAATGGTTCTACAGGCAGTTATCCCACCCTGAGGAGGTACTCTCTGGTGCTGTCAGGAAGGACGTCCTGGAAAATAGGCATTAGACCTACCGGTAATTACCGTATGTTTCCAGGAGTCCATCCTGACAGCACGGATGGTTCCCTCCCTAATTATGTTATGTCTTATGTCGTAATCTGATACTGTAAATAAACGCTAAGTTGCATCATCCATGGTGTTGTACTTGGTAAAACACTGAGAAAATGTGGTCGGGTAGGGCTTTTTAACCTCTTGTGTGTTCTTACTGTCCCTGCAAGGAGGTGAAGGACATCCTCCTTGGTGCTGTCAGGACAGACTCATGGAAACATAATTACCGGTAGGTCTAATGCCTATTTTTTTTTTTTTCTGCAATTTCACCAAACTAGGATTTTTTTCCTGTTTTCCAGCACGCTAAATTGTAAAATGATGTATATCAAAAGTACAACTCACAAAAAAACAAACCCTCGCATGGCTATATTGCTGGAGATGTAATGGGTCTGAGAAGGAGCAGAAAATCGCAAGGCCGTGAAGGGGTTAAGTTTTTTAAACAATTTGCTTGTGAAGGAGTAAAAAGTGTGAAATTATTTAACAAGGTTTGAGATTTTCGACTTTGAAACACTAGAAGAGCTGCTCGAAATCGCCATGGAAACCTAGTATACTGCTAGCTTGCGTTAGACTGCAGTAAATGTGAGTGGGGTCTGCTCATGTGTGTCTCCTCTCCTCCTCTTCTGGGTGTTTGCAAAAGGATAAGGGAGGATAACGTTTAGTTTAGGGTCATAGTGCGGAGCAATTTTGTGATACTGAGTGTCACATTGTATAGCTGGCAGCTCTGACTGTCGAGAACAAGATAGGGACCCACTGAAAGGTTCGCAGTCACTTGGCAGTGGGCTTCATACAGTCTGATCAGAATGCGAAACTAAGAACCTCATGTTCAGTAATATACATGTTGCCCAGCGGCATTAGGTCAATGTATGAATTTTTGGAGTTGCGGTCCATGTTCTCTTTTTTTTTTTTTTTTTTTTTTTTTTTTTATAATGTAACTGATTCTCTAGATCAGGGGTGGGGAACCTTTTTTTCAACCAAGGGCCATTTGGAATTTTATAATGGCGGTCGGGGGCTGGAAAAAATAATTAACTTAAATATTAGCCAACTATATTTATTCAAACATTTAAATAACTCCCACCTCCCACCTATAGTGTAGCTCCCCCCACACACATTATAGTATAGCTCCCCCTCACAGTATAGTGTAGTTCCCCCACACACAGTATAGTACAGCTCCCCCCCAAACAAAAGTTAGTGCCTCTCACCCCTCCACTCACAGTATGGTGCAGGTGCAGATAACTCCCCTAACACACTGTATAGTGCAGCTCCCACCCCACACACAGTATAGTGTAGCTCCCCCCACACAGTATAGTGTACCTTCCCCCCAAACACAATATAGTGCATCTCCCCCCTCCACACACAGTATAGTGCAGGTGCAGCTCGCTCTCCTAACACACAGTATAGTGCAGCTCCACCCTCACACACAGTATAGTGTAGCTCCCCCCCACACACAGTATAGTGTAGCTCCCCCCCACGCACAGTATAGTGTAGCTCCCCCCCACACACAGTATAGTGCAGCTTCCTCCACAAGTATAGTGCAGGTGCAGCTCGCTCCCCACCAACACACCGTATTGTGCAGGCGCAGCTCCCCCAATACACAGTATAGTGTACACAGTCACAGTATAGTGTATCCCCTGCACTCACAACTAACCTCTCCTTCTTGTTCCCCGAGCTGCTCCTGGCTTTTCTCCAGTTTCTTCAGCTCCACTGGTGGTACAGCGTGGTGCACGATGATGTGACGTCATTGTTGCCCTGCTGAGTCACAAGCAGAGGGGGAGTGATGGGAGAAGGGAGCATCTGACGCTCTTTCCTCCATCAATGCTTTCAACTGTATCGGCGTCTATGATGCTGATAAGCTGAATGAGCGATGGGGGCGGCGCCGGGCCACATAGTGGCCGTGTGCAGTGCCGCTGTTAGCGGCATGCTGCTGACTGGGGGCCCCTGGAGGAGCGGGGGCTCTAGTTAGCTGCCTGGTCTGCTGGCCCTGACCACGCACACCTCTGAAGAATTAAAGGGCCCGCGGCCAAGAAGCTGGCAAAGTGGCTGTGTGCCGCACCAGAGGATATCACGTGCCGGACGTTCCCCTCCCCTCCTCTTGATGCTGCTGGCTGTATCATAAGCTTGGGTTAGATACACTGAGTGTATTGCATGTTGCAATTAGATACACTTAGAGTAAAGCTAGAATTGTGTATCACATGATTAGATAAGATACCTGACTCAGCAGAGTATCACACAGGATGGGATTAGAGACGCAGTATGTAATGTGACCCTGCTCTGTTCACGTCTGTGGGAGCATTGGTGTAATGTGTGACCCCACGCTACCCATTACATTACTAGTCCTAGAAAATTTAATGTAGCAGTGTTAGACATTACACAAGTGCTCCCATACAAGTGTGTCACCCTGCTCTGTCTGCTTCTATGGGATCATTGGTGTAGTGTAATGGGCATTAGACACTGCTCTGAGGTGGTATCACCATGATGGGCATTAGATACACAGCTCTGGGTGTGTATCACCAGGGGTGTACATAAAAGGTCTAATTGCCCTCTCCACCAAAAAAAAATAAAAAAAATCTTTGGAGTCACAGAAGATCATGTCTCATAACTTTGCAGCCCTTACAAAGTAATTTTTGTCCCTATTTGAAGACCCTAGATTTCCCTTTGTTGCCCCTTCACCCCCAACACAGTATGATATTCCCACAGTGAGTTCCACCATAGTACCCTCCACATGCACAGTATAATGACCCTACTGTACACCCTCAACACCCAGCAAAGTATGGTGACCCCCAATACACTAAAGTTAAAAGCAGGACTGTGGAGTCGGTAAGCCACATATGCTACTCCAACTCCTGGATTTTATCAGGTTCCAACTCCGACTCCTTCATAAATGGCCAATTCGTAACAATAAATTTACTGTTGTAAAATATTAACATCGTGCTTATTCAGTTTCTCACCATCATATTATAAGTAATCAGACCACTTAGAGCAAAAACTTATTTATTAGAATACAATTAGAATATAGCAAATAACTTTTATAAACTTTTCTAAACTCTTGTAAGTAAATATGCAATAAACACTGTTATGCAGTTAATAAGAAGAAATCTATAAATTTGTCCTCAGAAAAAGTATTGCCTCTGTCAGATCCTCCTTCATGGATGCCCTCAAATCTGATCTAATTATTTTGAGAGCAGAGAACAACCTCTCTGCACTAACTTGGGTTGGTGGCAAAGCAGTAACCACTCGGGCAATATCTCTGACAATGTCAGGATACAGAGGAATGGGGGGCGTGGTTTGCTGCTAGATGTGAGCAGACATCTTTCTGCTGGGCTCCTGAAGCCCCCTGCTTTAGCAACGAAATAAGCTACGTTTGGAGGAGGCTGGGAGAAAAATCTTCGACACCGGAGGACCCCTGATCACATAAGGATTATAAAAATCCTAACTTGGACTGTTTTGGAGCCAGATTGAGAGGAGGAACGTTTGAGGCCTACAGAGAAGGGAGAAGCCGGGGCCTGGAGTAGCCCTGTGCAGCCCAGTGCAGCCGCATCCTGTCTGAGCCTCCAGCACTGGTTTGGGACCTGTCCCCCCCTTCTAAAGTGAGCGGTTTGCCCCCTGACTTCATCGGGTGCAAGAAGACCTGGATATAAAGAAGACAAAGAAGAAATTTTCTCACCGTTGCAGTCTCCAGTGTCCTGGGCGTCCCTGAGGCTTCCTCCATTGCCTGAAGCGGTGTGGAGATCTTCAGCGCTGGCGGTCTTCTCAGGATCAAGCCGACGTCTTCTTCAATCAAGTTCCAGGAGGGACCGGAGACCGAGACCTCTTCACCTGAAGCCGGGACGTCCCGTGTGCTGCAGCTGCATCGTCGGTTTCCACGAAGGTAAGCGGTGAACGCCGCCATTACCGTAAAGTGAATCCGTTGCAGTAAAGTGATTTTGCGCTCTGAAAGGAGTCGCTAATTTGGATAGCGTCACTAAAAGCATCGCAAAGGAGGATTGCGACTTGGAAAAAGTCGCATAACAAGTCTGCGTTCTAGAAAGTATCGCACAGCTCAAGTGCGACTCGAACAACGACGCATAATCTTTAAAGGATTTATTGGAGTCCCGGATTGCGACGCCAGCTACTGTCAGTATTCCGGGTTTTCTAGGTAACTTTGTCAATGATTTTGCCCTTTGTTAAAATGGAGTTTGCTGTTTTGTGTGCCCTACTTCCTGTTCGTTTGTTTAAAACCCGGCTCAGGTGCTGGCTTCACTGCTGGAATATTCTGCTTCCGTTTCCCTGCAACCCAGCTGCTTTGTTCCTCACAGATCTTTTGTGTATTTACCAGGAAAGTGCATAACCTTATCTTCAGGTGTTTCTCAGCCACAGCAGTTTCTACCCATGGCTCTGGACATTCTCTGCATATGTAAGTTGCACATACTGTGTTATCACTAAACTGTTGACTTGGGAATTTAACCCTTGGTTCACTCCATCTGATAAGAACTGTGTTTCTGAACTGTTGCTGTTTAACCCTTCGTGCATTACCTCTGGTGAGAGCTGTTGGAACTGTTACTGGAACCTTACTGACATATGAACTTGTTGTTGGACTTCACTGAATTAAGCCACAACTGAGATTAACTTGTTCCTGGACCTCCCTGTGTTTTCTGCATACCTGGATCTGACTCTTCACACACCAGCAGTGTGTAAATCCAGCCACGTTACCTGTGCATCAGACTTACCTTGTGGCCACATTTGTGTGAGGACTCCGTCGTAAGAACTTTACCACCCTCGCTATAGAGGTTCAAGGACTTATATATCCGGATTCATATAACTGGACTTGTGTATATATATATGGACTCATTGCATGTCACTACGGGTTGTTTGAATATTGTTTTTGGGTGTTTTGCTGTTTCACAAATACATTATTTGCATTCAAAGAAACCCGTCTCTGATTGTTCATTGCCCCACGCTATCAGAATCCTCGAGTTCCTACAATAGTATTACAGCTACATCTTGATTCATCTCTCTTCTGGAGGATTTATTTGTTCTTCAACATCTGGTAACTTGGTTTGTTCCTGGAATTTTCCATTAAGGAGGAATCCCATTCTTGAAGAAGTCTGCATTTGCCTGACGTTTCCTATCTTTTTGGAACTAAACTCGCTAAAATCATTCAGCGAGCTCAGTCATTCCTGTCTTCTTATCCTGACAGCTTTTATTTCAGCAAGTCTTGCAGGTTGTATTTCAAAGAAAAAAGACGCGTAGATTGGTTAATCATTCACTTGTGTTACTTTGTATTGCATTTGATTCTTTCCTCTTTGTTGAAAGGTTACCCCTCTTTAAAAATGAGTACTAAAAGTAACAAAAAAACTCAGGGGGAAAAATCATCACACAAACCAGCACTGAGATCTGCTGTCAGGAAGGATATCACTGATCTTGATGAGGCAATTTGTATCAGCCCTTCCGCATCTCCGCCTGCGGAGGGCTATAAAATTGGCTTAAAAGATGATACTAGCATGCTGAAAGAAATTCAAGACATAATTGATACTCAGGCTGATATGGATACCACTGTCACTAAAAAAAGAAACATAATTAAAGCTTGGTCTGACTCTGAGGAGGAGTTTCATGACACTTCTCCTACTCAGAGTCCAGATAGAAGTAGGCCTAGGCTATCTGAGGAGGCACCCAAAATATGCCCTATTGAAGGGATTCAAGCTTCCAATGAGGGTGTATCCCAAGCTTACGCGAAAGATCTAATAGTCGCCCTAAACAATAGTCTTAGATTGACAATGGAGGAAAATACCAATCGTTTACAAGCCAAATTTGAAGTTATCAATTCTCGGATTGATAAACACGATAAAAAAATTGTTGTCTTGGAAAAGAGTTCTTCTTTACAGAAGCAGCAAGCAGATACACAAAAAGAGGTGCAATACCTAAGAATGAAGCTTGCTGACATCGAGGACCGCAGTAGGCGGAACAACATTAAATTGAGGGGAATTTCTGAAAAAGTAAGCCAGGCAAATTTACAGAACTACACTATGGGGATCCTTAAAAAAATCTTTCCGGATTCTCCGGAACTTGAGCTAATGACTGACAGAATACACAGGTTACCAAGACCTAGATCCATTTCGGAAGATATTCCGAGGGATACAATACTAAGATTTCATTTTTACCCCACTAAAGAAAGACTCCTAGCTTTTATGAGGGACAAGAAGCAGCTCCCTCCCCCGTTTGATCATATTAAAGTATTCGTTGACTTGTCCAAAGATACAATCCAGCTAAGAAAGAGCTTTGGGGAAGTCACTTCAATTTTACGCAGGATGGGTATCCAATACAGATGGGGCTTCCCAACTAAATTACTTGTAAATAGAGGAGGCAGGATTGTTTCATTACTCACACCACAAGATGGTATGTCCTTTATCTCCTCTCTGAACAAAATTGGGGATAATCCGGGGTAAGAAGTTGTGTACTTTATTCTTTGTAAATGTGTCATTTGCAGGGGGCCTCTAATGCCATCCATGAACTTTCCCATTTAAGGAGAACATCCTTCGAATTCGGGGATTCTTCACAAGACTGTTTAGTTGGTTATTAAGTTTTGTGTGTTTTGTTTTTTCTGTTTGTTAGCATTATTGCTTAGGAGAAAATGCTTAAAATATTATCATTTAACGTGAGAGGCCTAAATAGCCCGGTTAAGAGGCACTGTACATGGAGAGAGATCAAGAGAAGCAGAGCTGAGATCATTTGCTTACAGGAGGTCAAGCTTGCCAAGTCAGGTCACCCAAGATTCGAAAATAAAAATTATTCTCATATATTTGAAGCCCTAAACGATAAAAAGAGGGGAGGGGTTATTACCCTTATCAAAACTCATTAGATTTCCGCAGCATCGAGACTCACTCAGACCCAGAGGGTAAATATTTAATACTGGTGGCCATGGTCAATAATCAATTGACTACTATCATCAATGTTTATGCGCCTCATAACGCTCAGATTAAATTTTTCAACGAGCTTGACAGTAAAATCCAGGAGGTTAAGAAGGGGGTGGTGATTGTAGTAGGAGACTTTAATATTGTCCCTGACGCCCAGCTGGATTCTACTGCAAGGTCTAGGTCTTCTTTCCCAGTTTTAAAAGGATGGCTCCACAGCCATGAATACCTGGATGTTTTTCGGTGCATAAACACTTCATCATTGGAATATACGCATTATTCAGAGGTACATAAGACCTTTTCGAGAATCGACCTATTCCTTACCGATTACTTTTCAATTTCCAGATTTAGGAGAATAGATATCCTACCAAAGTCCTTTTCAGACCACTCTCCTGTAATCTGTGAAGTGGATCTTGGTCTATCACATAAGAGAGACTTTCTCTGGAGATGTAATTCCTCACTTTTGTACAACCCAATCTTCAGAGAAAAAATCGAGAAAGCCATCACTAACTATTTTAAGGAAAACGAGTCGGAAGATGTGAGCCCGTTCACATTGTGGAAAGCCCACAAATGCGTTATAAGAGGAGTGATGATAGGCTTACTGAATCAAAAAAAAAAAACAGGACAAGGAAAAGATCCACAATTTACAAATGGATCTTAAGAATAAGGAAGATGCACAACAAAAATTAGTGGCACCTTCTTCAGAACTGCATTCAGAGATTATCAACCTCAGAATTGCGCTGAGAGCAGCTTTATTCGAAGACTATGATAGGTATGCCAAGAGGATGAAAGCGAATTTCTACTCCTCATATAACAAACCTTCCAAGCTTATGGCCCAGAGATTCCAGGCCATAAGAGTTAGGAATAGGATTAATAGGATCAAATATAACGGAATGATCTCCGACCACCCTAAAGAAATAGCGGATCATTTCGCAGATTATTTCTCTTCCCTATACAATCTTAAGTACGACCCAGATACATCCCAGCCAGACAAACTCCACATCCAAAAATTCTTATCAAGTATTAACCTACCTGAACTTTCTGCTGAGCAATTGACGGCCATCGACGCCCCTTTTACTCAGCATGAAATTTCCGAATCCATCAAGAAACTAAAACTTAAGAAATCACCGGGACCTGATGGTTTCACGAATGAGTATTTTAAAGTGTTTGCCCCTCACCTGGTTCCCTGCCTCGGCTCAGTGTTCAATAAAGCATCTTCGATTGGACAATTCCCACCGGAAATGCTAAAGGCCACTATAATCTTAATTCCCAAAACTAAAGGAGACCTGGAGTCGGTCAAAAATTATAGGCCAATTTCACTAATTAACACTGACGTAAAAATATATTCAAAAATCATTGCCGATAGAATCAAATTTATTCTTCCAAGCATTATTCACAAAGACCAGATGGGCTTTATCCTGGGACGTCAGACCAGTGACGGTACTAGAAAGGTATTCAATCTAATTCACTCTATCAGATCTAAAAGAACTCCTTCAATTCTCCTAGCGTTGGATGCTGAGAAGGCATTTGATAGAGTGAATTGGGACTTTTTGGTAGCGGCCCTTAAAAAATTTGGATTTAGCCTCAATATAATTAAAACAATCATGGCCTTATATGCTTATCCCTCAGCAAACGTGTATGTAAATTGTCACCTATCTAAAAACATTCCAATAACGAATGGTACAAGACAGGGATGTCCCTTGTCCCCTCTGCTATTCGCTATTATCATGGAGCCACTTGCTGAGAGAATAAGAGGGAATGAGTCGATTAGGGGAATCCAGATAGGGGCAAAACAGTACAAAATTAGCCTGTTTGCGGATGATGTCATCCTCAGCCTTACAAATCCTTCATGCTCTATTATGCATGTCCTCCAGGATTTTGGAGATTTTTCAAAGGCATCGTTGTTCAAAATTAACGAATCAAAGTCTAAAATTTTGGACTTTTTCTTGAGCCAGGATGATATCTGCGGTATTAAAGGGAATACTAATTTTGATTGGGAAAAGGAGTCGCTGACATATCTTGGCATACTTATCTCTAGAGTTTTTCGCAAGACGATTGATCTTAACCTCCAAAAAATCACTAAGGAAGTGCAATCTGAACTTAATAATCTTGGGAAGCAGGAAATTTCTTGGGCCGGGAGAATTACTTTATTTAAACTTTTTACTCTCCCCAAAATTTGATACACCTTTAGAGCTTTACCTTTACTTATTCCGTTACAGCTAATCAAAAAACTACAAAGTATAGTTAACACATTCGTATGGAACAAGAAGAGAGCAAGGATAGCATTCACCACTATCACCAAAATTAAAACAAATGGATGCCTTGCTCTCTCAAATTTGGTTAACTATTACTACTCCTCCTTGGTGAAACAGTCTCGTATTTGGCTCAGGCCGGATAATGGCCCGGCTTGGTCAGAGATTGAAAGACACTATAATAGGAACACTCCTCTGGCAAAATTAATTTTAAGTAATGTCCTATCATCCTCCTCTGTATCGCATATCTCGCCGACTATTTCTGCTACCTTATATGCCTGGACCTATATGGCCAAAATCCAAACACAAAGCAGGAAGAGGTTCAGATATGACCAAATCAAGGACATATCACTGAGGTTTTTTGGCTTGATTATGGAAAAGGAAATTCCTAGCTCTTGGAGATTGGCTAGTTTAACGAAAGTACAGGATATTTTTGATGGCAAAGATTTCATTGAATATGAAGCGTTGTTGTCAGTACATAAACTTCCTCCTGAAGATGCCCAAATCTTTTATTTCATTAAAAAACTCATCTCCAAATTTATCAGGAAAAAGTCTCTTATCACGGAGATGATAGGCATGTTAATTTGTAATCCGGACAATAACCTTTATTGGAAATCCAAATTTATTTATAACTTCTTAAATGAAGATCTAGTACCCAAGGAAACCCTTTTCGAGACTAACTGGCAAAGGGATATGAACTTGAATTTCTCTCACGATCAATGGCGGAAAGCACTTAAAGCTACTTATTCCTCAAACATATGTGCTTCCCTCCATGAGTCGTATTATAAATTAGTCTCCCGATGGTATTTCACACCTGCTAAAATGGCAAGAATTTTTCCGGGAGTGTCCCCTAACTGTTGGAGAGACTGTGGTTTCGCAGGGAATCTTCTACATGTCTTTTGGGAGTGCCCCAAGATAAGGTTACTATGGCCAAATGTCTCTGACTTGGTGGATAAGATCACTTCTAGAACTGTGACGTTGACCCTCAATTGGCCTTATTGTCTCTCGATCTTGAGGAAATCCCTCACTCATACAGACATTTAATCATCCACTTATTCTTGGTAACCAAAAACCAAATAGCTTCTCTTTGGAAGGAAGAAGCGGTTCCTAAAATAGCCGACATTGTAGACAAAATGTCTCTGCACATGTCATACGAGAAAAGCCATGCACTGGCTAACAACAGTTTTACTTCCTTCTGTAAAAAATGGAATCCTTGGCAAGACTTGACCTCTTAATTTCGCTTATGTTGGCTTGACTCTCTCCTATATCCTCTCACGGCAAAGATTCTCTTTGATTGATTAACAATTGATATCCTCTACTGTTAGTTTAGAAATGTTATTGTTATGGTTATGTTATTATTATTTATTAATATCCTTACTGTCGAGCTACTTGATATATTCTACAGTTAGATTTCTTCATCTCCATGATTAACTCGATTGATGTCTAGTACTGTTAAGTATGGAAAGTTATATTCTATTTGAGACGTAAGACTGTAATACCCTACTCTCATTGCTAAAAATTATAATAAAGTTATTTTGAAAAAGGATACAGAGGAATCGCTTGTTGCACTGTTATTTTTGATGAACGGTCAAATTTCTCAATTTCTTTTAGAGCACATGAAAAATTCTGCTGAAATGTACTGGCTGTGTTCTTTGATGGGGATGACTCTTCTATGCGGGAACGCTTTGCATGGTCCTTGTGATCCAAATATTTTTCGAAATTAAATTCTTCATCAGTTGATGAGGGTGAAGATGAGGCAGGACGACCAAATTCTTCTTGTTCCTCCTGACTGTTCTGCAACCCTTTCATCCTTACTGCTATTTCAAACAGAGCTTCTTTTCCTTTAGTTAGCTGTTGATCATCTAGAAGAATCCGATGCATTGGGTCTACGTAAACAGCTGCCAAAAGAATGTTATTTTGTAATAGTAGCTCCTCTCTCCGTTTCATTGATGTAGCAATGCCACTTGCAATTAACCCTCCTCTTTGGGACAGGCGACACATCAGGTTCTTCCACTCTTTTAAGAAAATACCTGGAGTTAAGTCCTCTGCTTGTAATTTTTTAGTCACTGTAAATGGGTGCTCTAGCAATTTTTCCAGCTCAGTCACCTGATTCCACTGACTTTCATTTAGCGTCAGTTGAGGGTTAGCCATGTCTACAAGAAAGGTTTTCAGTTCAACCAAGTGCTGAATCATTAAGTACTGCCCCATCGTGTGGCTTGATCAATAATTGCCCCTTTTCCAGCACGTCTCTTCAAAATTGAGTCAACTTTAGGGGTTCCGGCAACAGTAGCCAATTTTCTCACCTTGCCAATCAGTGCAGCAGCATGTCCTTCTTGCAGACTGTCTCTTATAGCCAGCTGTAGCGTATGCACAACACAGCGCATGTGATGAATGAAAGAACGTATTGACACAGTTTCAACAAGATCATCTAAACTATCATGTTGCTGTTCATCTGAAGCAACTTCAGTTTGCTCCTCAGTTACAATATTGTGTTCCTCTATTTCAAACATTTCTGTGTCTGTGGACCCAGAATGTTCTTCTAGCTGCTGTTCACCATCATTACTCTCATTCATTAGCTTAATAGTACTTATCATATTTGAAGCATTGTCAGTTACGACAGAAAGAACTTGCTCTTTTTTAAGTTCATAGTCTTGCAGAACCTTTTCCACCAAGACCTGGAGAAACTCACTGGTGTGATGAGCTTTGGTGTCTTTTACTGCCAATGTCTTGGTAATAGTGTTGAGCGATACTGCTCGATATCTAAAAATATCGGATCGGAATGGTATCGCCGATATCACTAAATACCGGAAGCCCCTATGTAAGTCTATGGGAACAAAATATCGCAACTAAAAAAACACTTTCTTTCCTTGTAAACACAAAATATACACACTTAGAATACATATATATATTGTGACATATATATATATATATATATATATATACATATATTTATAGTTTATTCACTTCTACATAGTAAAATAGCCTCTGATTCAATTGCCGGGTAAAGCTGGCATTTGTGAAAAGACAGAAGCACCCGAGGGTCCAGTCGCCACAGAGATGTTGCATCGCACCCAGCGGTGTGACAACTTACTCTCAGGTAAGGAGGAAACACCCCATTGACTCCAACCACTGCATTCAACAGTACACTATGCCAGCTGAGTGTAGGCGGACCCAATGGGATGGTCTAGCTCAGGCTGGTTAGAACAGGGTGTAGCTAGTTGGATGGGAGGGGTTGAGGCAGCCTTATGCTGCATGTCTTTGTAGTAAGAATTGTTTCCTTTCCTGCTTTCTTACTACGTCGCATACTCCACTCTGCTACATCACTCTGCACCATTGCTCTATCTCACATCTATCTGCCCTGGAAGGATACCGTCTTACCTGTAGAAGACTTATCACCTAGCTGCACTACACCATCCCTGCCAGAGGACCTGCACAGCAGCGCTGGTCACCCTGACCAGGTACTACAGGTGGCATCACGACAAACTACACAAACATTCTATCATCCCCTGGAAATATCCCACATTCCAGTGAGCGACCAGGGCACAGACATAGCTGTGCTACCCGTCACATCCCCATAGAAGTCGACGGGCTTGGTGCCGAGTACGCCCAAAACCTGTGGCTCTGTGCGACTCAACTTTGGCGTCACGAACAGGATTCAGAAGCTCACTATAAGCGAGTCCTGTGTGCCTTAATTGAACTGTTTTTTTGCTTGAGAATTGCAAAAATCATCATAGACTGTATTTGCCATTTTTCCGTCATATCTGCGCCACGAGGCACAGGTGAAGAATAAGGGCGTGCTCTCGTGGGCGTACACTCACTCCGTGGCGCGAAAACGATGTCCGCACACTCTAAATGTTACTGCAATGTAAGATCGTGCCCCACAGCTCTGGAGTTCCGCCTCCTCATCCTCCTCAGTGGGCGGAAACAAACGCGAAGGTCCCACCTCCCTACAAAAGATGGCGCCTCTCCTGATGCTAATGACACATGTGACTTGGCAGAGATGGCGAATGGACGTGAGCAGAAGTGGGAAGGGATGGAGGAGTCAGAGCTCTCCCCCCACGGAAGCGACCCGATCGCCACGGAGCCACCGTTTGGCACCCGGCCTGGAAACCCTCCTACGCTGGAAGAAGCGGAGGATACCCTGAGAGACCTGACCCGGCACCGGGAGGAGGTCGCCAGGATGGAAGCGAGCTGGCGGGCCCTAAAACTACAATTGGAGCGGCGCCAATCCCTCTTACCCCCTGAAGTGTCTGTACCGGAAGGTGAGGCACCCGTTCCAGTAGAGGAGGCCGTGCGGGCATCCCAGCCCTTGCAATCTGAACCGGTTGCCAGTATCTCAGTGGAGGCACCCGTTCCAGTACAGGAGGCCGTGCGGGCATCCCAGCCCTTGCAATCTGAACCGGTTGCCAGTATCTCAGTGGAGGCACCCGTTCCAGTACAGGAGGCCGTGCGGGCATCCCAGCCCTTGCAATCTGAACCGGTTGCCAGTATCTCAGTGGAGGCACCCGTTCCAGTAGAGGAGGCCGTGCGGGCATCCCAGCCCTTGCAATCTGAACCGGTTGCCAGTATCACAGTGGAGGCACCCGTTCCTGCAGAAAACGCCGCACCAGCACCCCAGATCCCGCTGTCTGCCCCCGTCGCTGAGGCAGAAGAAGCGACACCCGTCCTCATGGAGGAGGCCGCGCAGGCACCAGAGCTCTACCTGCCTGTACCGGAGCCCCGACCGTCATCTGTTCCAGAGCCGGCTGCTTCCGCCACAGGTGAGCGCCGCCAGGACTGGCGGTCGCCAGGAGAGCTGCCGCAAACCGTACATCGTAAGCTGGCGTTTGATGGTGGAGACATGGAGATGCTGGTGGAGGAGAATTACAACCGGCGTCAGGAGGAAGAGTGGAGACGTCGGGAGCGGGAAGCAGAGCAACAAAGGGAGCAGCGAGAATCCCAAAAGCTTCGGCAACGTCACCTGGAGAAGGACCTGGCAGAGAAGGCACGTATGAGAAAGGATAAAAGTACGGTGAGGGAGCCGCGGCGTAAGGATGCAGTACGGAACTTTAAGTTAAAAGGTGGTTGGGGCTTCATCCAGGAGCCTGGACTTTATTTAGAAGTTTTTGTAACCCGGCGGGATGTGGAGGCTCACCTCCCAGAAGGACACCCGGGGAGGGACCTGTTGCCAGGAGACTTGGTGACTTACACCCGACACTGGGGTTACAATGGATGGTACGCCCTAAATGTTACCAGGTGCGACCCCTACTCCCCAGAGTGTCAGGAAACTGACAGACCCTACGAGCCTTCAGCCTCCCCCAACCAGGCCTCTGCACAAGTGCCCACCCCCGCCGTAAATCTTCCCAGCCTCCCTCAGTGGTCTCCTCAGCAGCCCCAGCTATGGACATGATAATGATAGCTGGCCCGTACCCGGCGCCTGTTAGGCCCCCTGGGGTTCGTTCAGTCCGGGACATAGGGGTCCAGACCCGGAGGGAGATGAAAGAGGTGGCCACACAGACCCAGATAGCGGGTCACGACGTCACTGTACAGGCCACACGACGTCATCAGGTCTGGGTGGACCCTCCTGTCACGGATGTTTGGCAAGCTCCAGAAGAGTACCAGGTGGTACCTGGAAGAGGCCAGCTAAAGAAGTCTAAATAACCCGGACAGGGTCTCTGTATGTAAATAGTTAAATTATTGATGTACCCGGACGGGTGAATGTTCATAAAAAGAAGTTTATTGCCTTAATATACCCAGGTTGGGTAATGGTTTGATGTACCCCGACGGGTGAATGTTCAGAAGAACAAGTTTATTGTTGCCTTAATATACCCAGGTTGGGTAATGGTGTTTCACTGTAATGAAAATGTTGAACTTTGAAGCCATGAACTGTACTGGCTCACAAACTTTTCTGTAAATAGTTGGCACTTCGGTGCTCCATCTTGGTTTTACAAAAAACTTTACTGTGCACTATTTTCAACTACCTCAGAAACTAAAAACCCGTTTGGTGTGGCCGAAAGTGAGGTCTGCTCAAGGAAAGTCTTGCAGCCCACCCAAGACCACAGTTGGAGGTTTGGAGCGGGTCCTCCACAAGCACAAGTAAAGGACACTGTGAAGTTACCCCGGTGGGGGTAGTCCTAAGAAGTCTCCACGAACTTCGGCACTAATGCTATTTGCACTTTTGTTGAATATGTATTTATTAACACACATGTATAACACATATCAAGGGTATGAACAGTAACAAAACGTCACATAATATAAGCCATTTGCACTTTTGTAATGTTATTATTAAAAATTTTATTATGCAACGTTTAACTTGAAGTGTTTCCTGCTTTCTTACTACGTCGCATAGTCCACTCTGCTACATCACTTTGCACCATTGCTCTATCTCACATCTATCTGCCCTGGAAGGATAGCGTGTTACCTGTAGAAGACTTTTCACCTACCTGCACTACACCATCCCTTCCAGAGGACCTGCACAGCAGCGCTGGACACCCTGACCAGGTACTACAGGTGGCGTCACGACAAACTACACGAACATTCTATCATCCCCTGGAAATATCCCACATTCCAGTGATCGCCCAGGTCACGGACCGAGCTGTGCTACTCGTGACATCCCCCATAGAAGTCGACGTGATCGGTGCCGAGTACCCCCAAAACCCCTGTCTCTGTGCGACTCAACTTCCCTCACTGTGCTGGCACTTTACATTTACAATGCCTCTGGGTTTTTTTTTTGGGGGGGTGGGGAACATTCAGACTTTTGCTATGGGGCCCCATGATTTATATGTACGCCCCTGCTGCTGAGGCATGGTATTTAAGGCTGTTAAGGAGCCAACATACATGGACCTTGCCAGCAGCGTCGGACTGGAGTACCTTGGGCCCACCAGAGAAAATATATTCTTGCGGCCCAACATCATACTTCCCAACCTTTGAATAAGGGAAAGAGGGACAAAGGCTGTGGCACGCTGTGCATGCTGCAGAAAATTTTAGGCCATGCCACGTTGCACCACAGACTGTCCAGGAGTTGGTGGATGCTTTAGTCCAGGTGTGGGAGGAGATCCCTCACGAGACCATCCGTCGTGCTCATCAGGAGCATGGCCAGAAGTTGTAGGGAGGTCATACAGCATACCTCCCAAATTTGGAAGACAGGAAAGAGGATTAAAGGCTGCGGCGCGTGTTGCGCGCCGCTGAAAATTTTAGGCCACGCCCCGACAACACCCATTTCACAGCTAATCACACCCATATCCTCGCCCCAAGCGTAACCATTTAGCACTGCTGATCACACTGACTGGTAATGAGGGCACAGTGGCTGGTACTGAGGAAAAGAAAGAAAGAGCAGCAAGAGAGAAAGAACAAACAGAGAAAGAAAGAGAGGAAAGAAAGAAAAGAGAGAAAGAAAGAACAGAGAGAAAAAAGAACAGAGAGCGAGAAGGAAAGAACAGAGAGCGAGAAAGAAAGACTAGAGAGAGAGAGCCATAGGCGTAGCTAGGGTTTTGGTTTAGTGGGGGCAAAACTTCTGAGTGGGCCCATCATCAGAGAACCTCAGCAAATGACCGCGCTGTTGGCCAAAATAATCTATATATAAAAAGACCAATATTGATATTACCGCCATATGGTCTGTGTTAAATAATACCAGTCCTACAGAACATATAATAGATTACAGCACAGGTACAGATAATGACTTACCGCTGATGTTCTTTCTAATGGAATTGTTCACTTTTCATGTCTTTTCCATCTGGCCCACACCGACATGACGACTTCTCCAGCCAGGACTCGACTGCACCCCCATTAAAAAAAAAATAAAAAAAAACTCACCTCCCGGCTCCTGTGCTGCTCACTGTTCTCCCTCTCAGCGTCTGACAGCGGGCGCCGGCAGGTGATGTTATTGCGCCCGCTGTCATACGCTGAGAGGGGGATTATGGGAGAGAAGGAGCGCTCGCTCCTTCTCTCTCCATGCGGTCAGCTTTATCGGCTGGATGCCGATACAGCTGACCCTCCGATGACGGGTGGGGGGCCCACTGCTGGCACCGGGCCCCCCCAACGCCTGTTCAGGCCCCATAGCTTCCGGGCGGCAGAGCAGGGAGAGCGATTCTCCCTGCTCTGCCGCAGAATGTAACTGTATCGTAGCTCCGGGTGGGCCCCCTCAGAGCGCGGGCCCCGGGGCCACCGCCCCCTCTGCCCCGCGACCTATCCTTTCAAATCAGGGCCCACCACGCAGGAGCTGGGGCCCACCGTAGGTTTCTCCGGTGTCCCGGTGCCTCAGTCCGACCCTGCTTGCCAGCCTGATAATACCAGGCCACAGCAGTCTGCATATCTTGGCTGGTTAACAAAAATAGGGGATCCCCTCAAAAAAAATTTGGCGTGGGGTCCCCCTATTTTTGTTAACCAGCCAGATGAAGCAGACTGCTGAGGCCTGGTTTTTCAGGCTGGTAAGGATCCAATATCCATGGACCTTGCCAGCCTGATAATACCAGGCCACAGCAGTCTGCTTAGCTTGGCTGGTTAACAAAAATAGGGGATCCCCTCGAAAAAAAAACGGCGTAGGGGTCCCCCTATTTTTGTTAACCAGCCAAGTAAAATGCAGACTGCTGCGGCCTGGTATTAAAAGACTGTCAAGGCCCATGGATTTTGGCCCTCAACAGCCTGATAATACCAGGCTACAGCAGCCCCACATTTGGCGCATCAAAAGATGTGCCAATTGTGGCACTTTACCCGGCTCTTCCCACTGCCCTGTAGCAGTGGCAAGTGGGGTAATAAGGGGTTAATGTCACCGTTGATTGCACGGTGAGAATAAGCCCGGTTAATAATGGAGAGGCGTCAATAAGACACTGATCCATTATTAATCCCAAAGTTTTTAAATGTATAAAAAAAAGACAAAGCAAGAAAAAAGTATTTTAATGAAATAAAAGAGACAACACAGTTTTCATTAATTTTATTATACACTCATTCCTGCGACGCCATCGATCTCCTGTAAAAAAAGAAAAAAAACAAACCAACAGTATACCACCTGTCCGACGCAGTCCATAGTAACGACAGTCCCACGACGATCCAGCTCTGCTACATCGCAATGACAGGCAGAGCCTGTCATCTCGACGCAGCACAGCTGATTACCTGCTTCCCCGGCGGTGACGTCATCGGACTGACTGCTTTACGGCCGGGATTACCCAGCAGTCACTGCAGTTATCGCGAGAAACTGCATGTGACCGCCGGGGAAAGATGATGGCGTCCATCAAGCAGTCCAGCCCGTGACCGTCGGAGATCTTATGCCAGGTAAGTGCCGCTGACTCCTGACAGACCCGACCGACGGACACTGACAGTGACAGTGACAAATCCGATTCCGGTATCCGATAAGACGAAAATATCGGAACTAAGTATGGAAAGTCCGATAGAGCTAATATCGGCCGATACCCGATACTTGCGGTATCGTATCGCTCAACACTACTTGGTAACTATTTCATTTTTGTCACAAACAAATCGGACATTGATGGCAAAATAGTTCACTCTGTGACGTGTGCAGGCATCCATTTTAAGAAACAGAAAGCGTCCCTTGAGAGGTTTTTTTTTAAGTTCTTACTTTTGTTTAAAAGCTTCTTCGATTACTAATTTTCTAATACTCTCTCTCTCCAGAGAAACACCAACCTTGCGGGTCATTTCCCCATTCAGGCACATGAAAGCTGGTCATGAAAATAATGAAATAGGCACACTATCCTTTACAACAAGCTCTATGATCTATTTTTTAAATGTATCTACTGTCATTGTCACAGTAACTTTGTCACTGACAAAATATCTTGCAACTGATGGCTGCAAAGTTCTCTGCTCCTTTGTTTGGCTGGAAGAGCTGGGCACTGGTTCATTGGTTTGGATGCAGTCTTTCTCATCCACTGCTTTCAGTACTTCTGGATGAAAGCGCTGTAAATGTCTCTTTAGATTAGAAGCACTGGTAGGAGCATTTTTATCTTTGCCTGAATATGCACTGATCTTGGCTTCACAGCATTTGTTTTCGTCTGGATCATTTGTCATACACTGACAGACATAATGTTTTCTATCTTGAGTGATGGTGAAATGTTCAAATATAGCTGATTTAATGTGACGCTTCTTTGACATTCTCAGGTTTTTAATTCTGCATTCACAATCCAAATGAAAATTGTTTTTCCTAAAAACAATTGTACAAAATTATTGCCAGGTCGTACAACTGATATAGTGGTCAGTAATACTTTTATTCCTCATGTACTCACAGTTAACTGATGCAAAGTTTGTTGAAAGGATAATACTTCTTACAGTCTTCCTCTTCTGAGTAGCAGCTGTGAGATGCTTGGAAGACACACACCTAGTAAACATCTAGTCTAGAGGAGGAGCTTTACTACTAAGAATTTGCAACACATTTTCACTTTCAGTTTCATACATTGTAAGTAGGGTGTTGGGGCAGCATGAGGTTAACCAAGTATAAGATTAGATAAGGGCAGTGGAGAACAGTGACACACAAGAAGTAAAGCCCCCGTCTCACACAGCGATCTCGCTAGCGAGATCGCTGCTGAGTCACTAGTTTTGTGACGCAACAGCGATCTCCCCAGCGATATCGCTGTGTGTGACATTCAGCGACGATCAGCCCCCCTGCTGGGTATCGCTGATCATCGCTGAATGTCCTGGACATTTTTTTGATCGCTGGTCTCCCGCTGGCAGGCACGCATCGCTGCGTGTGACAGGCGGGAGACCAGCGATCCGCTGGTAACCAAGGTACACAGCGGGTTTCCAGGCGCGGGGCTGTGCCTAGGAAACCCGCTGTGTACCTTGGATACCAGCGCCCTGATGCAGGGGAGCTGGTAACCAAGGTACACAGCGGGTTTCCATGCACCGCGCAGCGCCTGGAAACCCGATGTGTACCTTGGTTACCAGCTCCCTGCATCAGGGCGCTGGTATCCAACGTACACTGCGGGTAACTAAGCGATGTTACCCGCAGTGTCGCTGTGCTGATCGCTGCCCTGAGCTGCCTGTTTGGCAGCGATCATGTAGCGATACACCAGCGATCCTGATCGTTGTCGGGATCGCTGGTGTATCGCTATGTGAGACCTGGGCTTAAGAAATGTCTCTATCTCCAGCAGAACTGCTTATCACTGTTGTTCATAGTTTGATAGAACATATACATTTGAGTAACATTTATAAAATTCATATGAAAGTTCAATTATGAAATATTAATACATTTTTTTTAAAGCTGGAGTCGGAGTCGGTACATTTCTACCGACTCCGACTCCAACCAAAACTAACTCCGACTCCACGACTACGACTCCACAGCCCTGGGTAAAAGCAATGCCACAAAAAGAGGAATTCAAAATCCTCAAATTCAAGAATTAATACATAAAAAAGTGGCAGCAGTGTTTACCTGCCAGATCACAGAACTAATGCACTCTCAGGATGCAGCAAACACATGTAGTAAAGATGGCTGCAACACAGGTGCAAAATACTGATGAGAACCACTCAGCCTACCAGTTTATGGAGGGGGTGTTTGCTTAGTTTTAGATTGCAAAAAAACAACTTGTATGACGGCACTGGTGACACACAGGGTGTAAAGCCACATAATGCACATTATCTGTTAGGGTCTGTGCACACGTTGCCGATTTGCCTGCGGATTTTTCCGCACAAAATCTCCACCTCTTGGCAGAAAACGCAGGTGTGGTTTTGACGTGGTTTAACCTTTGAATTGTCTGCGTTTTTTACACCAATAAAGATATCTAAACTTTGACAAACTTGACTGAGGAAAAAAAAATGTGATGTCATTTCCTTGTCCAACCCCTTCTCTTCCATTCTCCATTTTGCTATAACTAAGCAAGGATGAGTGGCAGCTTCAACGAGCAGCAGAATGCTCTTTTTATGTAATTAAAAATTTTGGCTTGTTAATTTCATGTGCATTATGTTTTCTATTACTAAGTGGGGTTTGTTCAAACAAATTATCAAGATTCTTCTCCTTACCACAGTCCCGTGCCAATATACCCATCATACATATCCTCCATCCCATAGTCCCGTGCCCATATACCCATCACACATCCTCCATCCCACAGTCCAGTGCCCATATACCCATCATACATATCCTCCATTCCAAAGTCCCGTGCCCGTATATCCATCTCACATCCTCCATCCCACAGTCCAGTGCCAATATACCCATCATTCATATCCTCCATCCCAAAGTCCCGTGCCCATATATCCATCACACATCCTCCATCCCACAGTCCAGTGCCCATATACCCATCATACATATCCTCCATCCCATAGTCCTGTGCCCATATACCCATCACACATCCTCCATCCCACAGTCCAGTGCCCATATGCCCATCATACATATCCTCCATCCCACAGTCCAGTGCCCATATACTATACATATCATCATAATCCGCATTTGAAACGGTAAACATATTTTAAAAAATTAACTTTAATAATTTGACATGATTAACCCCTTTCTGCCAGATGACGGAATGGTACGTCATCTGGCAGTATCCCCGGCTTTGAGGTGGGCTCCAGCGGTGAGCCCCCCTCAAAGCCGCGACATATCAGCTGTTATAAACAGCTTACATGTGCCCGCAATAGGCTGACAGCGGGCATTTAACTAGCGCTTCCGGCTGCCGGGCCGGAAATGAGCGCATCGCCGACCCCCATCTCGTGAACGGGGGTCGGCGACGCGTTACCTTGACAGCCAGAGGTCTCATAAGAGACCTATATGGTTGTTGCCTGCACATTGCTGTGAGCGCCGCCTGATGGTCGGCGCTCACAGCAATGCAGTAAATCTGCTACACATGGGCAATCTGCTCATCGCCCATATGTAGCAGAGGCGATCGAGTTGTGCATGCTTCTAGCCTCCATAGTTGAAGCATGCCAAAAGAAAAAAGAGTTTAAAAATTAAAAAAAAACATAAAAGTTCAAATCACCCCCCTTTCGCCCCAATCAAAATAAAACAATAAAAAATAAATCACACATACACATATTAGGTATCGCCGTGTTCAGAATCGCCCGATCTATCAATAAAAAAAAAGGATTAACCCGATTGCTAAACTTCGTAGCGAGAAAAAAAATCAAAACGCCAGAATTACGTTTTTTTGTCGCCACGACATTGCATTAAAATGCAATAACGGCCGATCAAAAGAACATCTCTGCACAAAAGTGGTGTAATTAAAAACGTCAGCTCGAGACGCAAAAAATGAGCCCTCACCCAGTCCCAGATCATGAAAAATAGAGATGCTCTGGGTCTTGTTAACCCCTCTCTGCCATTGGACGTACTATCCCGTCCATAAAACTCGTGCCAATCTGATCATGGACGGGATAGTACGTCCAAGGTGATCAGCTGCGCTCCCGGGGGGAGCACAGCTGATCGCCGACGGGTGTCAGCTGACACCCGACACTATGCGAGGAGCGGTCACAGACCGCTCCCGGCACATTAACCCCTGGCACACCGCGATCAGACATGATCACGGTGTACCAGGGGCACAGGGGAGCATCGCGCAGGGAGGGGTCTCCCTGCATGCTCCCCTGATACCCTCAGAACAGCACGATGTGACCGCGCTGTTCTGAAGGCCTCTTCCCTGCAGGACCCCGGATCCAAGATGGCCGCCGTGTCCTGCAGGGAGGAAGTGTCCTGCACTGCCTGTGAGATCGCTGGTCTCACAGAGTGCTGTGCACACTGTGAGACCAGCGATCTGACCCCATACTGTGATGTCCCACCGTGGGACAAAGTAAAAAAGATAAAAAAATAAAAATAACGAGTAAAAAAAAAAATTCCATAATAAAAAAAAAAAATATTCCTCAATAAATTCATTTCTTCTTGTAAATAAAAAAACAAAACCAATAAAAGTACACATATTTGGTATCGCCGCGTCCGTAACAACCCCCCTATAAAACTGTCCCACTAGTTAACCCCTTTAGTGAACCCCTTTAAAAAAAAAAAGCAAAAAATCAATGCTTTATCATCATACCGCCGAACAAAAAGTGGAATAACACGCGATCAAAAAGACCGATATAAACATGGTACCGCTGAAAACGTCATCTTGTCCTGCAAAAAACGAGCCGCCATACAGCATCATCCGCGAAAAAAATAAAAAAGTTATAGCTCGCAGAATAAAGCGATGCAAAAATAATTATTTTTTATATAAAATTGTTTTTATTGTATAAAAGCGCCAAAACATACAAAAAATGATTTAAATGAGTTATCGCTGTAATTGTACTAACCCGAAGAATAAAACTGCTTTATCAATTTTACCACACATGGAACGGTATAAACGCCCCCCCAAAAGAAATTCATGAATTGCTGTTTTTTGTCCATTCTAACCTCCCAAAAATCGAAATAAAAAGTGATCAAAAAATGTCACGTGCTCAAAAATGGTACCAATAAAAACGTCAACTCGTACCGCAAAAAATAAGACCTCACATGACTTTGTGGGCCAAAATATGCAAAAATTATAGCTCTCAAAATGTGGTGATGCAAAAAACTATTTTTTGCAATAAAAAGCGTCTTTTAGCGTGACAGCTGCCAATCATAAAAACCTGCTATAAATAGTAAATCAAACCCTCCTTTATCACCCCTTAGTTAGGGAAAAATAATAAAATTAAAAAAATGTATTTATTTCCATTTTCCAATTAGGGTTAGGGTTGGGGCTAAAGTTAGGGTTAGAGTTGAGGCTAAAGTTAGGGTTGGGATTAGGGTTAGGGGTGGGTTAGGGTTAGGTTTTTGGTTAGGGTTATGGTTAGGGTTGGGACTAGTGTTAGGGGTGTGTTGGAGTTAGGGTTGGAGTTAAAATTGGGGGATTTCCGCTGTTTAGGCACATCAGGGGGTCTCCATGGCATCTGATCTCAATTCTGCGTTGAAAAAGTCAAATGGTGCTCCTTCACTTCGGAGCTCTGCCATGCGCCCAAACAGTAGTTTACCCCCACATATGGGGTATCAGCGTACTCAGAAGAAATTGGACCCAAAGAGTTATTGTGCAATTTGTCCTGTTACCTTGGGAAAATAAAAAAATTGGGGGCGAATATATCATTTTTGTAAAAAAAAAAAATGATTTTTTTGTTTTTACGGCTGTACGTTATAAACTTCTGTGAAGCACTTCGGGCTTCATAGCGCTCACCACACATCTAGATAAGTTCCTTGTGGGGTCTATTTTCCAAATGGGGTCACTTGTGGGGGGTTTCCACTGTTTAGGCACATCAGGGGCTCTCCAAATGCGACATGACGCCCGCAGACCATTCCATCAAAGTCTGCAATCCAAAACGTCACTACTTCCCTTCCGAGCCCCGACATCTGCCCATACAGTAGTTTTCTCCCACATATTGGGAATCCGCATACTCAGGACAAATTGGACAACAACTTTTGGGGTCCAATTTCTCCTGATACCCTTGTGAAAATAAAATATTGGGGGCGAAAAAAATCATTTTTGTAATAAAAAAAAGGATTTTTTATTTTTACGGCTGTACATTATAAACTTCTGTGAAGCACTTCGGGGTTCAAAGTGCTCACCACACATCTAGATAAGTTCCTTGGGGGGTCTAGTTTCCAAAATTGGGTAACTTGTGGGGGGTTTCCACTGTTTAGGCACATCAGAGGCTCTCCGAATGCGACATGACACCCGCAGACCACTCCATCAAAGTCTGCAATCCAAAACGTCACTACTTCCCTTCCGAGCCCCGACGTGTGCTCATACATTAGTTTTCTCCCACATATTGGGTATCAGCGTACTCGGGACAAATTGAACAACTTTTAGGGTCCAATTTCTCCTGATACCCTTGTGAAAATAAAATATTGGGGGCGAAAAAAATCATTTTTGTAAAAAAAAAAGTTTTTTATTTTTACGGCCGTACGTTATAAACTTCTGTGAAGCACTTCGGGGTTCAAAGTGCTCACCACACATCTAGATAAGTTCCTTGGGGGTCTATTTTCCAAAATGTGGTCACTTGTGGGGGTTTCCACTGTTTAGGCACATCAGAGGCTCTCCAAATGCGAATGACGCCCGCAGACCATTCCATCAAAGTCTGCAATCCAAAACGTCACTACTTCCCTTCCGAGCCCCGACGTGTGCCCATACATTAGTTTTCTCCCACATATTGGGTATCAGCGTACTCTGGACAAATTGGACAACAACTTTTGTGGTCCAATTTCTCCTGTTACCTTGGGAAAATAAAAAGTTGGGGACTAAAAGATCATGTTTGTGGAAAAAAATATGATTTTTTATTTTCATGCTCGGGCGTTATAAACTTTGGCGAAACACCTGGGGGTTTAAAGTTCTCACCACACATCTAGATAAGTTCCTTGAGGGGTCTAGTTTCCAAATGGTGTCATTTGTCAGGGTTTCCACTGTTTAGGCAGATCAGGAGCTCTCCAAACACGACATGGCTTCCAACCAATTCTGCGTTGAAAAAGTCAATCGGCGCTCCTTCCCTTCCAAGCTCTGCCATGCACCCAAACTGGTTTACCCCCACATATGGGGTATCAGCGTACTCAGGACAAATTCCACAATAACTTTTGGAGTCTTGTAACCCTTGGGAAAATAAAAAATTGGGGTGAAAAGATCATTTTTGTGGAAAAAATATGATTTTTTTAATTTTACGGCTCTACGTTATAAACTTTTGTGAAGCACTTGGGGGTTCAAATTGCTCACCACATATCTAGATAAGTTCCTTAGGGTGTCTAGTTTCCAAAATGGGGTCACTTGTGGGGGGTTTCCACTGTTTAGGCACATCAGGGGCTCTCCAAATGCAACATGGCGTCCAATCTCAATTCCTGCCAATTTTGGTTGGAAAAAGTCAAATGGTGCTCCTTCCATTCAGGGCTCTGCCGTGCGCCCAAACAGTGGTTCCCCCCACATATGGGGTATCAGCGTACTCAGGACAAATTGGACAACAACTTTTGTGGTCTAATTTCTCCTGTTACCCTTGGGAAAATAAAAAATTGGTGACTAATAGATAATTTTTGTGGGAAAAAAATAGGATTTTTTTTTTCATGCCCGGGCATTATAAACTTGTGTGAAGCACTTGAGGGTTCAAAGTGCTCACCACAGATCTAGATAAGTTCCTTAGGGGGTCTAGTTTCCGAAATAGGGGCAATTGTGGGGGGTTTCCACTGTTTAGGCTCATCTGGGGCACTGCAAATGGAACATGACCCCCATCAACGTCTGCATTCCAAAACGTTATTACTTCCTTTCCAAGCCCTGCCGTGCGCCCAAACAGTTTCCCCCCCACATATGGGGTATCAGCGTATTCAGGACAAATTGGACAACAACTTTTGGGGTCCAATTTCCTTGGGAAAAATCAAAAATTTGGGACTAAAAAATCATTTTTGTGGAAAATTGTTTTGTTTTTTTTTCACACCCAGGCATTATAAACTTTTGTGAAACACTTGGGGGTTCAAAGTGCTTACAACAGCTCTAGCTAAGTTCCATAGGGGGTCTAGTTTCCAAAATGCTGTCACTTGTGGGGGGTTTCCAATGTTTAGGCGCATCAGAGGCTTCCAAACGCGACATGGCGTCCAATCTCAATTCCAGCCAATTTTGGTTTGAAAAAGTCAAACAGCGCTCCTTCCCTTACGAGCCCCGCCGTGCGCCCAAACAGTGGTTTTCCCCACATATGGGGTATCGGCGTACTCAGGAGAAATTGCACAACAACTTTATCTGTCCATTTTCACCTGTTACCCTTGTGAAAATAAAAAAAAAGTTTGTAAAAGATCATTTTTGTGACTAAAAAGTTAAATATTTATTTTTTCCTTCCACGTTGCTTCAGCTCCTGTGAAGCACCTGAAGGGTTAATAAACTTCTTGAATGTGGTTTGGAGTACCTTGAGGGGTGCAGTTTTTAGAATAGTGTCACTTTTGGGTATTTTCTGCCATATAGACCCCTCAAAGTGAGTTCAAATGTGAGGTGGTCCCTAAAAAAAATGGCTTTGTAAATTTTGTTGTAAAAATGAGAAATTGCTGGTCAACTTTTAACCCTTATAATTTCCTAACGAAAAAAAATTTTGGTTCCAAAATTGTGCTGATGTAAAGTAGACATGTGGGAAATGTTATTTCTTAACTATTTTGTGTGACATATTTCTCTGTTTATAAGGGAATAAAAATTCAAAGTTTGAAAGAATTTCAAAATTTTCACCATATTTACATTTTTTTTAAAAATAAACGCAAGTTATATCGAAGAAATTTTACCACTAACGTGAAGTACAATATGTCACGAGAAAACAGTCTCAGAATCGCGAAGATCCGTTGAAGCGTTCCAGAGTTATAAACTCATAAATAGACAGTGGTCAGAATTGTAAAAATTGGCCCGGTCATTAACGTGCAAACCACCCTTGGGGGTGAAGGGGTTAAATGGCGCAATTTTTTTTATCTTTAGCAAACTTTGGATTTTTTTTTCACCACTTAGATATAAGAGAACCTAGACATGTTTGGTGTCTATGAACTTGTAATGATCGGGAGAAATAAAAAACCCAAGTGCAAAAGAAGAGGAAGGGGGGAAAAAGGACCACCAAGGCAGGTTTAGACAAAACACATATATTTATTGGAATAATATAAACAAATGCACAAACATATAATAAAATAACAATGATGTTTAACAGAAAGCAAAAAATTCCACCCTATAATGCCCAATAATAGGGATATATATCCATATAAAGGAAACGGTATGTGATATAAGAGTGCAGGTAGAAAATCTACAAAAATAATTGTGATGGTAAAAAGTACAAAAAAAAATATGAATATATATGTATGTGATGCTGATGAATAACACAAAACCTAATTGTGTACTAAAAATACCAAAAAAGTTGCTAGTAACACAAGTGCACAATGAATAAATCTACGTGTGAGCTGCTCAATAGCAATGAAATGAATACCCTAAAATCAATTAACCAAGCGATGGAGAAAAACCTGTGCTCACAAAACGTGCCCAAATATAAACAAGTGCTACCATGCAACTGAAAACACAATACCTGAAACAATGCAGAGGGGCAATAAGGGTGGATATGTCGCTTCCTGGAACGCGCCCCGACGCGCGTTTCGGAAATAATTCCTTCGTCAGGGGGATGGAAAATGTTAAAATCGCGGTCTATAAATAGTCAGATTAATTTGTTAGGGATCGCGCGTGCGCATTGTGAGCGGCGTTCTCATAGCCGATAGTAATACGTCATATCCGGTCGACAATGCCACTACATCATATCCGGTCACATGGGTCTCACCGAAAGACCAGTATAGCGCATGCGCGTCAAACGAGTTACCTAGCAACCAGAGACATACTCATCGTGACTTACAACGTCAGTGCGTCTGCGTCGCATCACATTATGTGAGGCTGATACCAAAGAATTAACTCTGCGCATAAGTATGCATAAATCGAATGTCAGTGCGTCCGCGTCACATCACATCATGTGAGGCTGATACCAAACAATTAACTCTGCGCATAGGTACGCGTAAATCGAATGTTTGCAGGCAACTACCGTAGAACCAGGTATATGGTCGTCTATTGCAGTAACTATGTGATGAAACACCATATACTTGGTAAATACAACTACTTCTGATAATCCTATATATGGTCTCCCTTTGTTTATCGAGATGACCAGATAACTGTATATATAACCCAAAATATGGATAAATTGTATAAACAATACATACATCACAATATGACTAGGATATATTGTTGACAGTATAAAAGATTGTGTGTGATAATGGGCGCATGTATGATCTAATCGAGCGCAAACCACATGACTGCCGGAGTCATGCATCCAACAGCAAAGGTTGGAATACATATAGACTCCATGACCATGGGGATATACGATCAAAAAGATCACCATGTGCTCCACACAAAACAAAATAAACAAAATAATAATAATAATAATAATAAACAGTAATAATAGCACAATCCAAAAAATTATAATAATGCTACACCTACATTGATAAAAAATAAACACAACTACAGTACTGCAGACACTAATTGTCAAAAATATCAAACATATCAAACATATACTAGAGTAGCAATAAACAGGAATCCTTCATGATGTATGTTGATAGACAAGGTCTGATATATTCAGAAGTAGAAAGTATGGTCCAAAGGAGACTCTTAAGTAATAATCACAATTCTTGAAAATCTTAATGAAGAACGATGTAAACCGCGAAAACTAAAATAAATAAAAAACATGAATGTTAAAAATGACATAAAACATCATAAAAATGGTGCAAATGAGAGGCTCTCATTGAGGCCAAGTGGAGAGACTGTGCTCAAAGTCCAGATCCACTTGGCCTCTAATTGTGCCAATCTTTGGCTCATGTTACCACCTCTCGCATTAGTGGTAAGTATATCAATTCCTGACACCCTCAGGCCAGAGGCATCACAATTGTGGTGTAGTCTGAAGTGCCTGGGAATAGTTTTCAAAGTGGAAATATCATCCACATCCTTGGCCGCTAAGATGCCCAGTACATGTTCGCGCACTCTCACCTTGAGCTGTCTCGTGGTGAGACCCACATAGATGAGGTTGCACGGACACGTAGCAGCATAAATGACGTGTGGATAGGCAAGAGATATTGTGTCTGATATTGAATTTCTTGGTGTTATCAGAATTCACAAAATAACTTGTTTTATTGACATTAGGGCATGCCACGCATGAACCACATGGTTTGCAACCATGATAGGGTAACAATGTTTTGTTTGGTTCATAATAACTTTTTACCAACTTGTCGCTAAGGTTGGAAGATCTCCTGAATGTAATCCATCTCCTATGAACTTGGACACAATGGGATCCGTCTTGAGTATGCCCCAGTGTTTATTTAAACATGCACGTAGTTGATCACTCTGTCCATTGAATTGAGTGATGAACCGTACATCGTTTGTTTGTTTTCTCTGAGGGATACCATACAAAGCATTGTGACGGGTCTGATGTTTAGCCCTGTTGAATGCTTTCTTGACCGATCTCCTACTGTACCCTCGCTCATAGAATCTAACTTTCAATAGTTCAGCCTGTTCTAGGAAATCATTCTCACGGGAACAAATGCGCCTTAGTCTAAGAAATTGCCCTATAGGATGGAATTAATAAGGGCCTTAGGATGGGATGAAGAAGCATGG
This sequence comes from Oophaga sylvatica, assembly GCA_033576555.1. Classification (NCBI taxonomy): domain Eukaryota; kingdom Metazoa; phylum Chordata; class Amphibia; order Anura; family Dendrobatidae; genus Oophaga; species Oophaga sylvatica. The sequence continues at coordinate 217,820,705 of JARQOD010000003.1, read as the reverse complement.
ACAAGGGCATTCACAGCCGTGTGTTTCCTGAAAAGATTGGTCTGTAAACAGCCGTTGCTATCCCTTGATACCCTCACATCAAGGAACTCAATGATATCCCTCTGATGGTTATAAGTCAAATGCACATTGATCATGTTAGAATTTAAATTATGCATGAATTCTGATAGTGCTGTGATAGAGTCCTGCCAAATAAAGAAAATATCATCTATGTAACGTGTCCAAAAAAGGACACGCTCCATAGATCCAAAAACATCAGAGTTAAAGAGGTCCCTCTCCCAAAACCCAAGGAACAGGTTGGCGTATGCGGGAGCAAAGGAGGCTCCCATTGCTGTTCCCTGGGTTTGAAGGAAGAAGGACCCCTTAAAAATAAAAAAATTGTGAGTGAGTGCAAATTCTAACAAATTAATGAAAAAAATAATGAAAGCCCTGGAAAATGAAGAAAACTGTAAAAAATAAGTAACAGCTGCAATACCATCACTGTGACGTATATTCGTGTATAACGACTCGACGTCACAGGTAACCAAAATACACTCATGATCAATGTGCATCCCATCAATTTTTTTGAGGAAATCAGTGGTGTCCCTTGTATAAGAAGGAAGGGCTGTAACAAACGGCTGTAAGACCGAATCAATATACTTATTGATGTTTTCCAGATAGTTCCCTCTACCTGAAATGATTGGTCTCCCGGGAGGAACATCTTTATTTTTGTGAATCTTCGGCAGCAGATAAAGGGTGGGAATGGTGGGTTCTTTGACCTGAAGGGCAGATAGGAGGTCTTTGGTAATAATCCCCTCATTGTTGGCCTCACACAACAATTGGTTAAGCAATGCCTGAAATTTCACTAATGGATTAAACGTCAGTCTCTTATAGTATTGTCCATTATTTAACTGACGATATGCTTCAGTTTCATACATTTCTCTAGGCCAAATTACCACATTCCCACCCTTATCTGCAGGCTTAAAGATCACATCATCTAAGTCTCCCAACCTCTTTAAGCTGGCTCTTTCCTTGTTAGTCAGATTAGAGATGGATGGATGGGAAGAAATCTCGCCCAATTCACCACCAACTGTTTTGACAAAAACGTCAATAGCAGCGCAGGTGGACAGTGGGGGAAATTTGTTAGACTTTTTCTTGATAGAGTCAGGTATCTCACCTTCAGATCCATAATTGTGTTCCCTAGCCAATTGCTCCAAGTTGGCTAGTGCCTCCTGTTCCGCCTCTGTGGAAAGGGAATCACAGTTATTCCTGCCATAAAACATGCGTCTAAATAGTATTTTTCTGGCAAAAAGATTAAGGTCTTTGACAGCTGAAAAACAGTCAAAGGGGGCTGTCGGACAGAACATCAGTCCTTTCATCAGGACCTGAAGTTCTGTATAAGAAAAAGTATATGCACTAAGATTAATTACCTTAAGCTGGTGATTGCCAGAATTTGGAGATAAATTACGCTTGTTAGGCAGAAAACGAAGATTCCTCTTCCTTTTGGGAGTCATGGAAGACACAGAGGCGGAACTGGAGATTAAGGACACATCACTGACCGAATTACGGGAAACTCCAGAAGGAGAATTAGTCTGATCACCAGGTGTATGTCTTCTCCACCTATACATGCGTCCAAGCATGCGATCATTTTGATCTCTGGATAGTTTATCCATGTGTTTCTTCTGAATCTCTTTAACCAGAATTTCTAGATCTTTATCCAAAGAATCATTAAAACACTTAACCTGGTCTGGTGATAACATCGATTTCACTTGAGTAAATAATGTTTCCAGTTCTTTATCAGTTTCTTCAATTGATTTCCCATTGAGATCAACTAACAGACCCATTAATTTCCAAGAAGTCTCGTTACAAATTGCTTCCCACTGAACCACAAATTGATCATCATTAATCACAAAAGCAGGTGTTACCCTTATCCTGAGGCCTCTAGGAATAAGTTTTTTCTCCATATAATTCTGGAGGAATGCTTTAAGGGTATGCCACACTAACAAATCGCTAACGGGATCGCTAAAAACGTCACTATTTAGCGATCCCGTTAGCGATATTGTTCAGTGCGGCAGCTTCCAGCGACGAGCTTCCTGCTGTGATCTCGCTCGTCGCTGGAATCGTTCCGGACCCTATTTCATCGCTGGCGCTCCCGCTGGGTAAGTATCTTATCGCTGTGTGGCACCTTTTCTTAGCGATTTAGCGTACTTTTGTACCGCTAAAGTCGTTACAAGATCGCTAACGCGATAGCGTCGTTAACTATATCGCTAAATGCGGTAGCATTTAGCGATATAGAAACAATCCCGCTAGCGATCTCATTAGTATGCAACGCTAACGAGATCGCTAGCGGATAGCTTAGTGTGGCAGTACCTTAAGTCCACCAAATGCGAGTACGTTTAAACAGTAGCCTCTTAATTTGTTTAAAAAGAGAGTCATTGTTTTGTGCAGTATCTTTGTTGACAGTATCCACAGAACCAAATACATTGTTTACCTGCCCCTGCCAAGAGGCTTCCTGGTCTTATAATCCATGTTCGAATGCACCAGGAGAAAAAAATTGCCTGTGCAAAACACAGTAAATGAAAATCAAAAAACAACAGAAGTACAGTACAATATGGTGTGACAATATATAAACTAAAATGCACCAATGTGTAAAATAAATCAACATATATACACCACTAATTGAATCTGCACCCCTAAGTGCGAATGGATAACCATCCAATGAATGAAATAAAAAACCCAAGTGCAAAAGAAGAGGAAGGGGGGAAAAAGGACCACCAAGGCAGGTTTAGACAAAACACATATATTTATTGGAATAATATAAACAAATGCACAAACATATAATAAAATAACAATGATGTTTAACAGAAAGCAAAAAATTCCACCCTATAATGCCCAATAATAGGGATATATATCCATATAAAGGAAACGGTATGTGATATAAGAGTGCAGGTAGAAAATCTACAAAAATAATTGTGATGGTAAAAAGTACAAAAAAAAATATGAATATATATGTATGTGATGCTGATGAATAACACAAAACCTAATTGTGTACTAAAAATACCAAAAAAGTTGCTAGTAACACAAGTGCACAATGAATAAATCTACGTGTGAGCTGCTCAATAGCAATGAAATGAATACCCTAAAATCAATTAACCAAGCGATGGAGAAAAACCTGTGCTCACAAAACGTGCCCAAATATAAACAAGTGCTACCATGCAACTGAAAACACAATACCTGAAACAATGCAGAGGGCAATAAGGGTGGATATGTCGCTTCCTGGAACGCGCCCCGACGCGCGTTTCGGAAATAATTCCTTCGTCAGGGGGATGGAAAATGTTAAAATCGCGGTCTATAAATAGTCAGATTAATTTGTTAGGGATCGCGCGTGCGCATTGTGAGCGGCGTTCTCATAGCCGATAGTAATACGTCATATCCGGTCGACAATGCCACTACATCATATCCGGTCACATGGGTCTCACCGAAAGACCAGTATAGCGCATGCGCGTCAAACGAGTTACCTAGCAACCAGAGACATACTCATCGTGACTTACAACGTCAGTGCGTCTGCGTCGCATCACATTATGTGAGGCTGATACCAAAGAATTAACTCTGCGCATAAGTATGCATAAATCGAATGTCAGTGCGTCCGCGTCACATCACATCATGTGAGGCTGATACCAAACAATTAACTCTGCGCATAGGTACGCGTAAATCGAATGTTTGCAGGCAACTACCGTAGAACCAGGTATATGGTCGTCTATTGCAGTAACTATGTGATGAAACACCATATACTTGGTAAATACAACTACTTCTGATAATCCTATATATGGTCTCCCTTTGTTTATCGAGATGACCAGATAACTGTATATATAACCCAAAATATGGATAAATTGTATAAACAATACATACATCACAATATGACTAGGATATATTGTTGACAGTATAAAAGATTGTGTGTGATAATGGGCGCATGTATGATCTAATCGAGCGCAAACCACATGACTGCCGGAGTCATGCATCCAACAGCAAAGGTTGGAATACATATAGACTCCATGACCATGGGGATATACGATCAAAAAGATCACCATGCGCTCCACACAAAACAAAATAAACAAAAAAATAATAATAATAAACAGTAATAATAGCACAATCCAAAAAATTATAATAATGCTACACCTACATTGATAAAAAATAAACACAACTACAGTACTGCAGACACTAATTGTCAAAAATATCAAACATATCAAACATATACTAGAGTAGCAATAAACAGGAATCCTTCATGATGTATGTTGATAGACAAGGTCTGATATATTCAGAAGTAGAAAGTATGGTCCAAAGGAGACTCTTAAGTAATAATCACAATTCTTGAAAATCTTAATGAAGAACGATGTAAACCGCGAAAACTAAAATAAATAAAAAACATGAATGTTAAAAATGACATAAAACATCATAAAAATGGTGCAAATGAGAGGCTCTCATTGAGGCCAAATGGAGAGACTGTGCTCAAAGTCCAGATCCACTTGGCCTCTAATTGTGCCAATCTTTGGATCATGTTACCACCTCTCGCATTAGTGGTAAGTATGATCGGGAGAACCATAGTGGCAGGTCAGTTTTAGCATTTGGTGAACCTAGCAAAAAAGCCAAATAAAAAACAATTGTGAGATTGCATTTTTTTTGCAATTTCACCGCACTTGGCAGTTTTTTTCCCATTTTCGAGTACACTACATGGTAAAACCAATGGTGTCCTTCAAAAGTACAACTCGTCCTGTAAAAAATAAGCCCTCACATGTCCATATTGATGGAAAAATAAAAAAGTTATGGCTCTTTGGAGAAGGGGAGCGAAAACCGAAAAAAAAAAAGGTTTTTTTTTTTTTTAGACCATTTTTTGGGGGAGTTTAACCAAAGGGGTTGGTGAAAAATTTTGCGTGGGCTCCCGCGCAATTTTCTGCGCCAGAGTGGAAAAGCTGACGGCTGGGGGCCAATAGTTGTAGGCTGTGAAGGGGTTAATACCCACAGATCTTCCCAGGCCATGAATATCAGCCTGCAGCTGTCTGCGTAGCCTTTACTGGCTATAAAAATAGGGGGACCCATAAAAAAAAATGACGTGGGGTCCCCCTATATTTTAATAGCCAGAAAGACTATGCAGACAGCTGCGGGCTGATATTCATAGCCTAGGAAGGGGCCATGGATATTGGCGCCCCCCCGGCTACAAATACCAGCTTGCAGCCGCCCCAGAAATGGCGCATCTCTAAGATGGTACTTAGCCTCTCTCTTCTCACTCCCCTGTAGCGGTGGGATATGGGGTAATAAGGGGTTAACGTCACCTTTGATTGTTAGGTGACATTAACCCAGTAATAAAACACACAGACATTAGATAAAAATAGTTTAATGAAATAAATAAACAAAGTTTTTGACTAAATTTTATTGTACTGGTATCCGACCGAAGCCCTCATTCTCCTAGGAAAAAAAAAAAAGCAAAGCAATTGTATACTCCCTGGTCCGACTCAGTCGATTAATATCGAGTGTCCCTCGATGATCTGCCATGGAGAATAGTCACATCAGGAGATGTGAGTGCTCTCCACGGCTCCGGCAACACACTGACAGGAGCTAAGCTCCTGTAGTGTGTTACTGCGTATGCTCGAGAGTTTACCGGAGTTCATTGACTCCGGTACTCTCGCTTTACGGCACAGCTGCGTGGGAAAATTCTCACGCAGCTCTAGTGCCGTAAAGAGACAGCACGGAGCTGCAGAACTCCGGGAAACTCCGCGATATACTGCCCGGAGCATGGTGAGTATGTACTCTGTGTTGCATGTTGTATGTACTGTCTGTCATGTATGTTACATGTATTGTATGTTTAGTGTATGTGTTATGTGTCTTCTGTTTTTTTCACTCACAATTGTGCTCAGTCGCCGGAAACTGGGACTACTCTACCATCCTATAGCCGGATGGGAGTAGCAGTCCCATACGGCGACTGAGTACAATTCTCGCACTATCGTGCACAGACAGACGCACACAGACACAGACAGACTTCACACAGACAGACACACATGCATACCAAATCAATCAGACGTCCAACATCCATCCCCATGCGACGATAGGACTCCATGCTGCTTGAAATATGGTGACGTCTTCTCCACACACACACAAATCTCCGCCCACACACTTCCTCCTGCCATGACATCACTTCCCCCTGCAGCGTTTTTGACACCCAGTCCGCAGCAAAACCGCAGATCTTTTTTCCATCTGCGGTTTTGCTGCGGGTTTGACTGACATAATGGAAGTCAATGGGTGCGGAAACGCTACAGAACCGCAAAAAGAATTGACATGCTGCGGAAAAAAACGCGGGAATCCGCGCGTTTTTTTCCGCAGCATGTGCACAGCAGACCTGCGGTTCCCATAGGATTACATTGGATGTGCACTGTGCTGCTGGTTGGATGTGTTTCCGCACGTTGAAAAATGCAGCGGAAACGCATCTAAAGACGCAACGTGTGCACAGGGCCTTAATAATGCATATACCATTAGCGTAACATAGTATATAAGGATGAAGGAAGACCTTAAGTCCATCTAGTTCAACCCATAGCCTAACATGTTGATCCAGAAGAAGGCAAAAAAAAACCATGCGGCAAACACTAAGCTCCACATTGGGGGAAAAAAATTCCTTCCCGACTCCACAAATGGCAATCAGACTGGTTCCCTGGATCAATGCCATATGAAGGAATCTAGTATATATACCCTGTAACATTATACTTTTCAAGAAAGGCATCCAGTCCCTTCTTACATTTTAGCAGTGAATCACTCGAGTCATTACAACATCATTCGGCAGAGCTTTCCATAGTCTCACTGCTCTTACAGTAAAGAAACTGCGTCTGTAATTATGACTAAACCTTCTTTCCATTACGTCCCTCCGGACAGCACCATAGAGGTAGTCCTTGACCTATAGCGGGACAGGATCACAGAGAGGTTAAAAGGCCCCTCCACCCACCAGTGGTTTTCCTGTTCCTACAGGGGATGGTTGTATGAGAGGTTGCTCCAGGAGTGAAGATAGAAGGTGGACGTTCTACGGTGTCCAGGGGGATCGTGCAGCTGGTACAATCCTGTCCCCTGTCAAGTAGCACTGCGTCATGTGGCAGAGGATCCCATACTCGCTGCGCTTACAGCAGTCAGGGCTCCTAAGATAAAAGAAACTGTAGCCAGGACTCTTACAGTTGAGAACCCATAGTCCCACTGCCTCACAGTAGATAATCTCCCTCTGTGATTGGAAGTAACCTACTTTTCTCTAGCTATAGAGTATGGCAGTCTGGTTGTATAAATACCACTGAGAAGATTGCCTTTTAGGATATAAATAAATAAGTTGACACATATATAATGTCTGGACTAATGTCTCGTATGCAGTTTCAAATAATCTCTCGTCTAGGAGGGTTTTTACCAGCAGCCCACCCCCCCCACCACTTTCATCAATTCCAGACTCCCTGTGTCTAAAATCAGTAAAACAGGAGTGATGAGCCACATTTCCCTTTCAGCGTTTCTAATGAGAATCCCGACTTTGGTAATGGCAGGAGATATTACCCGCCAGATGGCGTAATTCCTTAGTTTCAATAATATCCAACCCTTACTTGGGGTTTAGATATCTAAGGATTCGGAATAGACATGATCTCCTGGATGAGTAATGTACATCCCAATGCTCTGCCATTATCCATGTACTAACTATTGTTGGTTTGATCTTCCAGCAGTCCAGGGTCTCTGTCCTGCAGGTCTCCTTGTGCTATGGTAAGCTGATCTAAACCAGGGTTTAATCTGAGCCCAGGAGGACCGATGAAGGAACAGTCCTGTGTTAAGCACATGCAGCCGATTACTGGTCTGTACAGTCCTCATTGTGTGGTGGCTGTGGCTATAACCATACTTTTGCTGGGCAATAAGGTTTTTTAAAACCTATTCTGGGGCTGCGGTGTTTATAAGTATCTATCACAATAACTGTAGTTCACTGCGGTTCGTTATTGGGGTACAGTGAGTGTGTTTCGCTCTCCGTTTCTGCTACATACCTTGTTTACCACATTCATATTGAAATTGGCCATTATAGACATATATAGGACACTCACCACGGTGATTATCTTTGCCGATTTCTTTAGATATCCATCTTGCTTCTTGCATGGGACTTTGGTCCTTGGGCTTCTGTACCCACCCTGGGACCTTTACTTTGGTATTCTCCATGGTGCTGTCCATAGGGATGTAATGGAAAAAGGGAATTAGACCTACCAATAATTCTGTTTCCAGGTAGTCCCTCAGGACAGCACCCTTATTTCCCTCCCTTATGTTTGTCTTTAGGCTTGCACGGGATCGATCTTCCGACAGATCGTTCGTCCGTCGGATTGCCATGGCTCGAAATTAAGATGAAGCTGTTAAATGGTTTCTTACATACGCATTTGTAAGGGTGCGTTTAGACCATTTCCTGCCATCCTTCTGTGGAACTTTGAAAAAACACTGGCGGGTGTAGGTGGGAGGGGCCTTTTAACCTCTCTGTGATCCTGTCCCGCTATAGGTCAAGGAAGGACTACCTCCATGGTGCTGTCCTGAGGGACTACCTGGAAACAGAATTACCGGTAGGTCTAATTCCCTTTTTCCTCCAGACGTAGAGGATGCCCCCTTGTCCCCGTCACAGGTCTAAGAGTAAAAAGATCATTAGAAATCTCTTTGTACTGTTCCCTCATATATTTATACATTGTAATAAGATCACCCCAAAGCCTTCGTTTTTCCAAACTAAATAACCCCAAGTGTAATAACCTGTCCTGGTATTGCAGACCCCCCAGTTCTCTAATAACCTTGGTCGCTCTTCTCTGCACCCGCTCCAGTTCAGCTATGTCTTTCTTATACACCGGAGACCAGAACTGTACACAGTATTCTAAGTGTGGTCGCACAGTGACTTGTATAGAGGTAAAATTATGTTCTCCTCATGAGCATATATGCATCTTTTAACGAGTCTAAGATCACATTTAAAAGATCTATGAATATAACGGATAAACTGGTGAGAAGTCACTATGAACCAAATAAGAAACATACGTCACATGGTGGATGTAAACCATGTGGTTCATGTGTGGCATGCCCCAATGTGAATAGGACACGTAAGTTTGTCAATTCCAATCATACTCGTGAATTTGACATTAGACACAACATCTCGTGTAATTCTACATGTGTCATTTATTTTGCAACATGTCCATGTGCCCTCATATATGTTGGTCTCACTACGAGACAACTAAAAGTGAGGGTACGTGAACACGTACTAGGGATTAAAGCTGCTAAAGACGTGGAAGACATCTCCACTTTGAAAACGATCCCGAGACATTTTAAATTGTTGCATAATTGCGATCCTCTGGTCTTAAGATTTCTGGCATTGATATGCTTACCACTAATGCGAGGGGTGGTAACTTGAGCAAGAGATTGGCTCAATTGGAGGCCAGATGGATTTGGACCCTTAATACGGTTTCTCCATCTGGCCTCAATGAGAATCTGTCATTTGCATCCTTTTTATGATTTTTATTCATTTTTTTTTGTTCTTAACAATTTTTATTCTTAGTTTCAGTGTTTTGCGGACATATTTATCATGGCCATCTGAATTGTCGTCTATGAATATCATGTAGAAGTTCATTTTGGACATCTTCTCAACTAAGATTTCCGTATTAACATCAGCAACATACATTGCATCTATGAAGATCTTTCACTATTTGGCTACATATAATTACTATTCCTTTATTATTCTTTATTTTTTATTTTTATATTTATTTTTATTATTTTTTTGTTTTTTGTCATTTATTATTATTATCATTTTGTATTTAATTTATTTTATGTTGTTGTGTCATTTTTCAAGTGTGGTGCGCATGTCGATCGACCTGACTGTTCAGTCAGTATGGCAGGGGTGTCTTTAGGCGTCCTGTCCACAGTGTCCGGATTCTTGACGCCCTCTGCCATACGACGTGCACTCGGGGTCGTTCCACATGCGCCGTTATACACATTTGGCTATAATATATATTTTTTATTATGTATATTTTCTATTTTTGTGTCATTATGTGGCCATAATTGATGCATTGTTTAGGATGATTTTTGACATACAGACATTGCTGGAAGTGGAAATTAATGCTTTGATATAATAATAATTTTTTTCATCTTACCTATTGTATATGCCATACAAATATTTATGGCAGTCATGTCATCATATTATTTTGTATTTGGATTATTTGTGCCAATATACCTGATACTTAGTATCATATATTTAGATGCCACCTTATTGATCTGTGCGGTTATGCTTTAATAGGTTACATATATACAGGCACATTGCTTATTGTCAAATTAGGTATGTTGTTCTAATGTTCAGTTACCAAATCATAGTTATGTTTGTAACGGGTCTGGGAGGCGGAACCTCTGAGCTACAATACAAAGGGGCGAACCTTGTAAGGGAGCGGGTGGCAACCAGGGTAGACGGGCAGGTAGTCACAGCAGGTAACCGGGATAGTCTTTAGATGAACGGGCAAGAGGTCACAGCAAGTGGCCGGGGCAGTCTCTGAATGAGCGGGCAGGAGATCACGGTAAGTGACTGGGGCAGTCTCTGAATGCAGATAGATACGACCTGTGATGGCTGAGCCTCCCGGTAGGCTAGCAGGAAGATAGCAGATGAGCGCTCCCAGGTGAGCGGGCGAGAGTCACTGGAATAGCAGAAGGTCACGGCACGTGACGGCTGAGCCTCCAGGTAGGCTAGCAGGCAGGTAACAGATGAGCGCTCCCAGGTGAGCGGGCGAGGATCACTGGAATAGCAGAAGGTCACAACTCGTGACGGCAGAGCCTCCAGGTAGGCTAGCAGACAGGTAACAGATGAACGCGTGCTGCCAGCAGGGCGGGAGGAGGACGCCGGCCCCGGAGCAGAGGAACGCGCGCAGCCAGGAGAGCGGGAGGAGGACGCCGGCCTCGGAGCAGAGGAGCGCGCGCAGCCAGGAGAGCGGGAGGAGGACGCCGGCCCTGCAGCAGAGGAGCGTGCGCAGCCAGGAGAGCGGGAGGAGGACGCCGGCCCCGTAGCAGAGGAGCGCGCGCCGCCAGCAGAGCGGGAGGAGGACGCCGGCCCCGGAGCAGAGGGGTAAGGGGAACAGCGTCCCTGCCTGGCAGAGGGCAGGGACGCCTGCGCTACAGTACCCCCCCTTTAGGTCCCCCCTTTTTTAGGCCAGAGAGAAATTTAGCTAAGATGAGAGGGGCATGGATGTTCTCCCGGGCTCCCACGTTCTCTCCTCAGGACCAAACCCCTTCCAATCCACCAAAAAATAGGTCTTCCTTCTTACCCTTTTGGTGGCCAGAATATTCTCTACCTCAAATTCGTTTTCAGCAGAAACCGGAGCAGTAGGCGTGCCTATAGACTTAGAAAAAGAGTTAAGTACCACCGGTTTGAGGAGAGATACATGGAAGGAGTTGGGGATCTGCAAGTTGGCCGGGAGTTTCAATTTATAGGCCACCGGGTTGATCTGACTGATGACCTCCAAAGGACCGATGAACCGAGGACCTAACTTATAGGAAGGAATCTTGAGCCGAACATACTTGGACAAGAGCCAGACCTTATCCCCAGGACGGAATTGAGGAGGATCCAGACGTTTTTTGTCAGCATGTCTTTTCATACGCTCGGATGACAGAAGAAGTGCGGACCGGGTACTCTCCCATATGGAGGAAAATTTGTTAACAAGAGATTCTGCAGCCGGATTATCCACTGAGGTGGAGACGGAAAAGGGATCAGAGGATGCTGACCGAAGATTACAAAAAACGGGATTTGGAGGAAGATTCGCTCTCGTGATTGTTGTAAGAAAATTCGGCCCATGGCAGGAGATCCACCCAGTCAGAATGGTGGGCATTAACAAAGTGCCGGAGGTAACTGGTCAGGATCTGGTTGATCCGCTCCACTTGACCATTGGACTGTGGGTGGTAAGCGGAGGAGAAGTCCAGGGTGACGTCTAATAATTTACAAGTGGCTCTCCAGAAACGTGAGGTGAACTGTACCCCTTGATCCGACACAATGTGACGGGGCAGGCCATGGAGTCGGAAAATGTGGCGGATAAAGTCTTTAGCCAGCTCGGGTGCAGACGGGAGGCCTGGCAGGGGAATAAAGTGAGCCATCTTGGAAAAGTGGTCAGCGACCACCCAAATGACCATAAAACCAGCAGAGACAGGGAGATCCGTTATGAAGTCCATGGCTATATGCTGCCAGGGGGCAGTGGGTACCGGAAGCGGAAGAAGGCGACCGGCAGGCAGGTGTCTCGGAACTTTGTTGCGGCCACAGGAGACACAGGAGCAACAAAATCTATTACGTCCTTGTGCAGGGTAGGCCACCAGTAATGCCGAGAAATAAGTTGGAGGGTCTTTCTCTGACCGGCGTGGCCAGCAAGTTTAGACGAATGACCCCAGTGTAGGATCCTCTCCCGATCAGTTACCGATACGAACGTCTTACCGGGAGGAAGACGGTTCAGACTCACGGGAGCCACCTGCATGACTCTGGCGGGATCGATGATATGTTTAGGTTCCTCCTCGAGATCGACACCAGGAAAGATCGGGACAAGGCGTCCGCCTTGATGTTCTTGTCCGCCGGGCGAAAATGTAGAATAAAGTCAAAGCGAGCAAAAAACAAGGACCAACCGGCTTGACGCGGGTTAAGCCTCTGGGCATGCTGGAGGTAAGCCAAGTTTTTGTGGTCAGTGTAAATAATTACCGGATGAAGAGCCCCCTCGAGTAGGTAACGCCACTCCTCCAATGCCAGCTTGATGGCCAATAACTCTCGGTCTCCTATGGAATAATTGCGCTCAGAAGAGGAGAAGAGTTTGGAGAAGAAGCCACAAGTTACCATCCTCCCGGAAGATGATTTCTGGGTAAGTACCGCTCCGCCTCCAGAGGAGGAAGCGTCAACCTCCAGGAAGAACTGCTTGTTGCCATCCGGGCGATGCAGTACCGAGGCGGAAGAGAAAGCCTGTTTTAAGGAAAGAAAGGCCTCCTCTGCTTCGGGAGTCCACACCTTGGGGTTAGTGCCCTTACGGGTGAGTGCGGAAATTGGGGCGGTCCGGGAAGAGAAGTGCGGTATGAAGAGACGGTAATAGTTAGCAAAGCCTAGAAACCGCTGAATGGCCTTCAATCCCTCCGGTCGGGGCCATTTCTCGATGGCAGACAGTTTCTCTGGATCCATTCGTAGACCGGTCTGAGAAATAATGTAGCCCAAAAACGGAAGCGAGGTCTGCTCAAAGAGGCACTTCTCGTATTTAGCGAAGAGGTGATTCTGCCTGAGCCTGAGCAGAACCTGACGAACGTCCCTCCGGTGAGTCTGGAGATCCGGAGAGAAGACCAAGATGTCGTCCAGGTACACCACTACGCAGGAATAGAGAAGATCCCGGAAGATGTCATTGACTAGCTCTTGAAAGACGGCGGGAGCATTACAGAGACCAAAGGGCATCACTAGGTATTCATAGTGGCAGTCCCGGGTGTTAAAGGCAGTCTTCCATTCATCCCCTTGACGGATACGGACTAGGTTGTACGCCCCACGGAGGTCCAGTTTGGTGAAGATTCTAGCCCCCCGCAGACGATCAAATAATTCCGGAATGAGCGGAAGGGGATACTTATTCTTCACCGTGATCTGGTTGAGTCCTCTATAATCTATACAGGGACGGAGAGAGCCGTCCTTCTTCTTTAGAAAAAGAAGCCTGCTCCCGCCGGGGAAGTAGATTAGTTGGGGTAGGAGAAGGACAGACGGGATGAACAGGAACCAAACACGTCTTATGACAATCCTGTCCCCAGCGAAGGACCTCTCCGGTCTGCCAGTCGAGCACGGGTGCATGTCTCTGGAGCCAAGGTAGACCTAGTAAGAGTGCGTGAGAGAGTCCAGGCAGAACATGAAAAGAGATGCTCTCAGAATGCAGCATTCCCACTTGTAGAGTTATGGATTCGGTGATGAGTTGGATGGGGCATGATAAGAGACTCCCATCCACAGCCGCGACCGATATGGGTACCGCCAGGGGTTTGGTGGGAATGTGATATTTTTCTACCAGGGACTGTGAAATAAGATTCCCGGCTGCTCCAGAGTCAAGTTGGGCAAGTTCGAAATAACGATTCTCCCCGCAGAGAATGAGACTGACAGCAGCAGAGATGGAGAGGCTTTCTTCGTGTCTAGGTCGACCTCTCTGAGCGAACCTAGACAGAGGCGTTTCCCGACCTCTCCGGACAGGTACGAATCCGGTGCTCCTTACTGCCACAGTAGAAGCAACTCCCTTCGGCGCGACGTAAGTCCTGACGGGTTTTGACCATCTTGGTCTGGTCAACCTGCATAGGCTCAGGAGAGTGTAATTGGGGAGAAACCGAGGGAGTGATTGGTTTCTGAAACGTAGGAGCTAGACGTGGAAACCTCCTCTCACGGGTGACCTCTTTGGCACGCTCCTGAAATCGTAGGTCAATCCGAGTGGCAAGAGTGATTAGGTCATCGAGAGTGGTAGGAATGTCCCGACCGGCGAGTGCATCTTTAATACGGCCGGACAGACCCTCCCAGAAGACAGATACTAGAGCGTCGTTTATCCCAGGCCAGCTCCGAGGCAAGGGTACGGAACCGTATGGCATATTGGCCCACGGTGAGACTTCCCTGACGGAGGCGTAGCAGAGATGATGCGGATGAGATCTTCCGTCCGGGTTCGTCGAAGACTTTCCGGAAAGCCGCGAGAAAGGCAGACAGGTCGGACACCAGGGGGTCTCCTCTTCCCAAAGAGGATTTAGCCAGGCCAGGGCCTCCCCGGTGAGATGGTACATGATGAAGGCAATTTTGGCCCGGTCGGAGTTAAACTGGTGGGAGAGAAGTTCAAAGTGCAGGGTGCACTGGTTAATGAAGCCCTGAGCCTGAGCGGAGTCACCTCCGAAGCAAGGAGGTGCGGAAAGTCGGGGTCCGTGACAGGAAACCATGGAATTGGGGAGCAGAGGAGCTGCCGGATTGCGAGCCGTGGCACCAGCTGAGGTTGCTGGTGGAGCTGTCAGAGTGTCCAGGCGAGAATTGACATTCCGCAGGTGACCCAGGATGGACTCCTGTTGGGACCTCTGACGGGACAGTTCATGACACAGGTCCGAGATGGAGGGAGCTTGGGTGCCACCGGGTTCCATGGCCCGAGCAAACTGTAACGGGTCTGGGAGGTGGAACCTCTGAGCTACAATACAAAGGGGCGAACCTTTTAAGGGAGCGGGTGGCAACCAGGGTAGACGGGCAGGTAGTCACAGCAGTTAACCGGGATAGTCTTTAGATGAACGGGCAAGAGGTCACAGCAAGTGGCCGGGGCAGTCTCTGAATGAGCGGGCAGGAGATCACGGTAAGTGACTGGGGCAGTCTCTGAATGCAGATAGATACGACCTGTGATGGCTGAGCCTCCCGGTAGGCTAGCAGGAAGATAGCAGATGAGCGCTCCCAGGTGAGCGGGCGAGAGTCACTGGAATAGCAGAAGGTCACGGCACGTGACGGCTGAGCCTCCAGGTAGGCTAGCAGGCAGGTAACAGATGAGCGCTCCCAGGTGAGCGGGCGAGGATCACTGGAATAGCAGAAGGTCACAACTCATGACGGCAGAGCCTCCAGGTAGGCTAGCAGACAGGTAACAGATGAACGCTCCCAGGTGAGCGGGCGAGAGTCACTGGAATAGCAGAAGGTCACAACTTGTGACGGCAGAGCCTCCAGGTAGGCTGGTAGACAGGTAACAGGCAGGAACAGACAGCAAACTGGCAGGAATCTGGCAGGTAACTGGCAATGGACCCTGAGGACTGAAGCAGAGTAGTGAACAGTGCAACAACATTGCTCGAGCACCTCCATTTTGGAGGAAGTGCCTTATATAAGGTGAAGTCCTCCGGCCATTGGCCGGGGACTCTTTAGGATGACGCGCGCGGCCCCTTTAAGAGAGGGGGTAGCGCGCGCGCGCGCGTGACCTAAGCACAGTGGCCAGAAAGGAGCGCGCGCTGCCAGCAGGGCGGGAGGAGGACGCCGACCCCGGAGCAGAGGAACGCACGCAGCCAGGAGAGCGGGAGGAGGACGCCGGCCTCGGAGCAGAGGAGCGCGCAGCAGGGCGGAGGAGGACGCGGCGGAGCAGAGGAGCGCGCGCATCAGAGAGCGGAGGAGGACGCCGGCCCTGCAGCAGAGAGGCGCACGCGCAAGCGGGAGGGACGCCGGCCCGGCAGAGGGAGGGAACGGTCCGCTGCAGGAGGGTCGCCTGCGCTACAATGTTGACAATATTTTTGAATATTTTTGAATAGACTAGCCTGTCAGCTTGACTGACGCTAATCGCATTATGTCATGTGACTGGAAATAGCTTAGAGTTCATCACGATTTGTGTTTGAGCTGTTGCGCATGCGCTAATTTTTCATTGCGGTCACGTGATCTGTAGGTCACGTGATGTGTGACGTCCTCACTCACGTGGTATTGTGACGTCTTCTCCGGCGCGACGTTTTGAATGCGCACGCGTCGCCTAATTATCCACCTGGTGGCTTCCTATTTATAGTCCGTCATTTCACTGATATACATCCCCCTGACGAAGGAATACTTTCCGAAACGCGCATCGGGGCGCGTTCTAGGCAGCATTGTAACCACCATCTTTTTCCTCCCCGTTTTTTTCAGGTAATATACTTATATTTTGGTATCACTTGGTTGCTATTGGGACTATTTAACACAAGCAGATGCTGGCTTACACTTTATTAGTGTTAATCGTCCCTCCTTTTTTGGCACTATTTGTTTAATTTCTTCATATACTCCCATCAGGTGTACATAGCTTTTTTGTCACATTATATTGGGATTTATATATTATGTGCATCGGGTATCATCTTTTTAGTTTTTTTCAGCATTTACATTGGCACTATATTGCATGCACAATTTGTTGTTGCTTGCACATATATAGTTTTATATTTTTGTACTATATTGCACCATACTTATGTTTGATATTTGTTTGTGCACTGGGTATATTTCCAATGTTTCTTAATTTTTTTAGGTTGCACATATATACTTTTTATACCACAGTGTATCATAATATTATCAGTATTGTATAGTTTGTGCATATTTGTATATTTGCCTGATTTCATTTGTTAAAACACCTGGGAATTGGATATTATTTTGATGGTGTTTATGCTCCCCTTTTTAATCTTGTATTTGATGCTTGTGCTATTTTTACATATTTGTATTTACAATAAATAAAATTCTACATTGTTACCTCTACTGCCTGGGTTGAAGTTTCTTCCTTTCCCCCTGTTTCTTTTGCACTTGGGTGTCCGTTTTATATTTCAGGCTGGTTTTGCCATCCACACTTTGAAGTGGGGTTCAGTTTTTTAAGTGTAAATTTATTTTATAGAACTACTTCATTTATTTAGTTTTTATTATTTTTATATATATTTTTACACTGTGCTGCATCTTATTTCTGTTGAGTTTATCTTTTAATGCATCCCATTATTTTATTTGCCTTTGCAGCAGCTGCCTGACACTGGCCACTAAATGTGAGTTTGTCGTCCACACATTCACCCAGGTCTTTTTCAGTGACAGTTTTGCCCAGTGTTTTACAATTAAGCACATAATTATACATTTTATTTCTTCTGCCCAAGTGCATGACCTTACATTTATCCCCATTAAAGCTCATTTGCCATTTATCAGCCCAAGCTTCTAGTTTACATAAATCCTCCTATAATATAAAATTATCCTCCTCTGTATTTATTACCCTGCAGAGTTTAGTGTCATCTGCAAATATTGAAATACTACTTTGTATGCTCCCTACAAGGTCATTAATAAATATGTTAAAGAGAAGCGGCCCCAGTACTGACCCCTGTGGACCCAGTCCGCGTGTGCTCCATTAATAGCCACCATTTGTTTCCTATCCATGAGCCAGTTCTTAACCAACTTACATATATTTTCCCCTATCCCCATTGTTCTCATTTTATGAATCAACCTTTTGTGTGGCACCGTATCAAAAGCTTTAGAAAAGTCCATATAAACCATGTCTACTGATTTCCCTTGGTCCAGACCGGAACTTATCTCGTCATAGAAGCTTATCAGATTAGTCTGACAGGAACGGTCCTCTCTAAACCCATGTTAATATGGTTCATGAGGTTATTCCTTCAGATACTCCAGTATATCATCTCTTAGAAAACCCTCCAGGATTTTACCCACAGTAGATGTTAAGCTCACTGGCCTATAATTTCCAGGTTCAGTTTTTGCCCCCTTTTTGAATATTGGCACCACATTTGCTATACGCCAGTCCTGTGGTACAGACCCCGTTATTATGGAATCTTTAAAGATTAAAAATAATGGTCTAACTATGACTGTACTTAATTCCTGCAGTACTCGGGGGGGTGTTATCCCATCCGGGCCCAGGGATTTGTCAACTTTAGTGATTTTTAGACGCCGCCGTACTTCCTGCTGGGTTAAGCAGGTGACATTTAATGGAGAATTTTTATTATCACTGATCATGTTATCTGTCATGGGATTTTCTTGTGTAAATACTGTTGAAAAAAAGTCATTAAGCATATTGGCTTTTTCCTCATCCTCATCCACCATTTCACCCAGACTATTTTTAAGGGACCAGCACTATCATTTTCCATTTATGTAGTTAAAGAATATTTTGGGATTATTTTTACTTTCTCTGGCAATGAGTCTCTCTGTCTCAATCTTTGCTGTCTTGATTTGCTTTTTACAGAATTTATTTAATCTTCTGTATTTATTTAATGCTTCATCACTACTTACTTGCTTTAATTCTTTAAATGCTTTCTTTTTGTCACGTATTGCGCCCCTTACAATTTTATTTAGCCACAGTGGTTCACTCTTATTTCTAGCATGTTTATTCCCATAGTTATATATTGTGCACAGGTCCTATTAAGGATGCTAATAAACGTCTCCCATTTTCTTTGTGTACTTTTATGTTTTATTATATCGTCCCAGTTTATTGCACCAAGATCATCTGTCATCCGTTGGAAATTTGCCTTCCTGAAGTTTAGTGTCCTTGTAACCCCTAGACTACACACCTTATTAAAGGATACATGAAAACTTATTTATCTCCCTAATCTCCCGTTGCCTCTCTGGCGTGGCACGTGACCGCACCAAAATGCAACACGGTGCGTTGGGCGCAGATCGGCGCACTGTCAAAAGGACGCAAGCGGCGGCAAACGCATAACTGCGCACGGGCTGCGTACCCAATGCTAAAGATAGGGTACGCAGGTCGCTTGCAGCGTCATGCGCCCATAGGCGGAGCGATCGGGAGGAGGCGCGGCCGGGGGCGGAGCTTAGCAGCGGCCGTGACCTGACTAACGTAGGTCGGTCAGATGCAAGTGGTAAACTAGCCTTAGCCGAGTCTCGCTGCCAATCACAGCATGCTGCGATTTGTTCTCCCATGCCGAATTGGCATTAGAAAATAATTGCAGATGTTATCTGCACTATAGTATAACGTTGGGCAGAGTGCTATGCCATGTTTTAAAGAATAGCACTCAGCCATATTATACGGTAGTGTGACTGTGGCATTATCCAGATAGTCATACCACACAAAAATTAACCGCTTCATAACCACACATATTGCATATATTATGAGTCATCAAGTGCCTCTTAACAGTCGCGCATGGATATGTTAACCCCTTAATGACCAGAGGTATTTTTGGTTTTGCATTTTCATTTTTTGCTCCCCTTCTTCCCAGAGACATAACTTTTTATTTTTTGGTCAAAATGGCCATGTGACGGCTTGTTTTTTGCGAGATGAGTTGTACTTTTGAACTACACCATTGGTTTTAACATATCATGTACTGGAAAACGGGGGGAAAAATTCCAAGTGCTGTGAAATTGCAAAAAAGTGCAATTCCACAGTTTGTTTGTTTTTTTTTTACCATGTTTACTAAATGCTAAAACTGACCTGCCATGATTCTCCAGGTCATTACGAATTCATACACCAAACATGTGTAGGTTTTTAATGATACCATTTTGGTGTAGATACAATATTTTTATTGCCCGTTATTGCATTTTAATGCAATGTTGCAGCGACCAAAAAAAGTAATTCTGGCGTTTTGACTTTTTTTCTCTCGTTATGCCGTTTAGCGATCGGGTTAATTGTTTTTTTTACATTGATAGATCGGGCGATTCTGAACGCGGCGATACCAAATTTGTGTATTTTGATTTTTTTTGTTTGTTTTATTTTGAATGGGGCGAAAAGGGGGGTGATTTGAACTTTTATATTTTTATTTTTAAAAACTTTTTTACTTTTGCATGCTTCAATAGTCTCCATGGGAGACTAGAAGCTGCCATAATCCGATTGGCTCTGCTACATACAAGCGATTATCAGATTGCCTGTATGTAGCAGAATTGCTCACTTGCTATGAGCGCCGACCATAGCAATCCAGCAGTGACAACCATAGAAGTCTGCAGGAAAACTCAGGTTGTCATGCCAACCCACCAGTTACCCGCGATCACGTGACGGGGTCACCGACGGGTGGGATTTCTGGCAGCGCGAGTTAAATGCCACTGGAAGCGCGAGTTAAATGCCACTGTCAGAAATTGACAGCGGCATTTAACTCGTTAATAGTCACGAGTGGATTGCAATTCCACTCACAGCTATTAGAGGCACATGTCAGCTGTTCAATACAGCTGACATGTGCCAGAGAAGATATGGGCTCAGCACCGTAGCCCACATCAAAGGGATGAAGTCCGACATCGGCGTACTCTTACGCCCAATGTCGGAAAGGGGTTAAATGCCGCTGTCAATCACTGACTGGCACTTAACACTCGCCAGCTGGCAGCGTGTTACAAACCCTGCCGATCAGCGTCCCTGTCACATGATGGGTTATGACAGCCAGGGGTCTGCAGAAGATACCATGCCTGTCATCATGATGATCCTGTGAATGCCAGCTCCTGGCCAGCATTCAAGGAGATCGTGATTTTTACAATACATAGCGTTATGTTAGCATGGGTGATTTGATGAATCCCACTTCAAGTCTCCTAAGGGGACTAACTAAAAAGAAATGAAAGTTTTAAAAATGAAAAAAAATCATTAACGTTCAAATTACCCCTCTTTTGCCCCATTAAAAAGTAAAAATACATAAACTTGGTATTGCTGCGTTCACCAATGTCTGATCTATAGAACTATAAAGTAAACTAATCCGACCGGTAAACAGCGTAGCAATAAAACAAAATCGAAACTCCAGAATTAAGGTTCGTTTTTTGTTGCCCACAACATTGCAATAAAATGCAATAAGAGGCGAACAAAACATCATATCTACCCCAAAATGATATAAATAAAAACGTCAGCTCAGGGCGCAAAAAATAAGCCCTCACCCAGCCCCAGATGCCGAAAAATAGAAATGCTATGGGTCTTGCAAAACCTTTTTTTTCTTACAAATTTTTTTTTTTTTCACCACTTAAATAAGAAAGAGCCTTTTCATGTTTGGTATCTGCACACTTGTACTGACCTTGGGAATCATATTACTAGGTTAGTTTTGGCATTTAGTGAACATGGTAGATACAAAAACCCAGAAAACTATTTTGGAATTGCCCTTTTACTAGACTTGGAATTTTTCTCCCTTTTTCCAGTACACTATCTGGTAAAATCAATGGTGTTATTCAAAGTACAACTTGTCTCTCAAAAAAAAGCCCTCGTACGTCTATATTGACAAAAAAAAAATTATGGCTCTTGGAAGAAGGGTAGGAAAAAAAAACAAAATAGAAAATCATACGGGGTCAAGGGGTTAAATAACATTTACCTTATTTCTACTTTACATTAGCACGATTTGTAAAATGTTCTAAGTACCAATGAAAAAAATTATTTTTACCACGTAATTGTTAAATTTTGATCAAGCTACTATAGCTGGTAGTCTCCAAGGCCATTATATGGCTGTGAATTGCCAAGGCAACTATCAGGACCACACAATCATGAACTTGGGTGCCAAAGAGTTTACGCGAGAATCCCCATACTGTTAGCCACCAAGAATAGACCTGGGCAAACTGCGGGCCACATTTGGCACTCTGGCTGCTCCAGTCTTGCCTGCAGACCAAGACAACCGAAGTGCTGAAACATTGGCCTACCCCATCTGTCACCAATATCTGCATTTTCAGGATACAGGCCGCGGTAAATTAATTGGTGGAGGACGGGGCTGCCAGCTCAATCTTCCACCAATTAATGTGTGAGACAGCAGACACGATGACGTCATTTAATTGCTGCTACTGAGACCTGATGCACAGCAGCAGAGCGCCGGAGTAAATGAAACACGGTGAGTATGTGTTGTTTTTTTTCATGTGTATGGGATATTTGTATGTATATAGGAAGCTATGTGGGGGGTCATACTGTATATATGGAGGACACTATATATGGAGGCTATGCGATGCTCACATTGTATATATGGAGGCTATGTGGGGGCTCATAATGTATACAGGTGGCTATGTGAGGGCTCATATTGTCTAGAGAGGCTATGTGGGGGCTCATATTGTATATAGGGGTCGGTGTGTGGACTCTTACGGTATATTGGGGATGCACTGTTGCTTATACTGTATATAAAGGCTACATGAGGCTCATACTGTATAGGAGGCTCTGTGGGGCTCATGCTGTATATAGGGGGCTGTGAGGAACTAAGCCGACCGCCACACGGTAGCCCGGGTATCACAGCTTCTGATCCCACCGCCGCTACCAACTGTGAAGGACGACCCCTTTCCTCCTACGTCACCAATGGGACGTAACTCCACAGGTACAGCTCTCCGGCGCCCCCGTTGTCTCTCAGGTCAGTAAGGGAACTGCACCTAGAGCAAATGGCCGCCGGGTAGGTTGTCCTGTCACCCACTGGGTATTCTAAGATTCGTGATCAGAGTAAAAGCATCAGCCCGAGATTAATTTTATGGTTTAATCGCCTTAAGGGCGCACTAGATAATTACAGAAATATACAGTAAAGCTATACAACGTAATTACAATGGATTTGCAGTCAGAGAAAAAATACAACGATAATGTACAAGGCTTAAAGGTATAAGTTATAGATCAATATTACCGGGTAGTATGGTCATGGGAAGGCAGGAGCTCTGCCATCCCCAGGTAAGTCTTCAGTTGCTGGACAGTCCCCACAGCATGTGCTGCTGCTCCATTTGGCAAGGCAAATCAAATCTGTGTCTTGTGCTTCTTGTTGCTGTGAGAAAAAGGAATGCCCCAGCTTCTTCATGGCTACAGTTCTTAAAACTGCTAGGTCCTTCCCCTTTGCTTTGAAGCACGCATATTAACTAGCCTGCAATTCATATGGAGCAGGAAACACTGGCCTGAGTCCGAGCCATTCAACATACCAATGACCATCCCATTCAGACACTGGCCTTAACCAATTAGCATGTTAAAGCCCTATTGATTCATAGTGGACATCAAAACTGGTCGTACTGAATATGCTAATAGGCCCTGCGTAGTTAGAAGTCTGTGGCTCTGTGAACCGACAAAATGGAGGCTGTTATAGGCCCTATACAAAATGCAGACGTCCCTTTCCTTACACCTCCCTGCTTTTGAGGGCGCTAGGGGGTATCACATTCCTGTGTTCCCCCGTGCGCCCTACCGCACCCTCTCCTTGCCGGGACAACCCATCAGTGTTACCATGATCCCTGCCTCTTTTGTGGCGAATGGTGAAGTGGTACTGTTGGAGAGCGAGGCTCCAGCGTAGCAACCTCCCATTCGTCCCAGAGACCGTGTGTAACCAGCCGAGGGGGTTGTGGTCTGTTTCCACGGTGAATTGGCGTCCGTACAAGTATGGCTGCAGACGCTGCAGGGCCCACACAATTGCCAGACATTCCTTCTCCATCGTGGAATAGGCCACTTCCCTCGGCAGGAGCTTCCTGCTCAGGTACAAAATGGGGTGTTCATGGCCCGTAGTGTCAACCTGGCTGAGCACAGCACCGAGGCCGAAGTCGCTGGCGTCGGTCTGCACTAAGAATGGCAGCGTGAAGTCGGCTGCCTGTAGTACAGGAGAACTAGAAAGGGCGGTCTTGAGCGCCTGGAAAGCTGTCTCGCAGGCGACTGTCCAGTCGACTGCGACGGGCAGCCTTTTCTTGGTGAGGTCCGTCAGGGGCTTGGCCAGGGCACTATAGTGTGGAACAAACCTCCTATAGTACCCAGCAGTACCCAAAAAGGACATCACCTGCTTCTTGGTCCTGGGGGTGGGCCAGGATGCAATGGCATCCACCTTCCCGGGCTCTGGCTTCAGAGCTCCCCCACCTACCCGGTGTCCCAGGTAGTGGACCTCACTCATACCCAGCTGGCATTTTTCCGGCTTAATGGTCAAGCCTGCTCGCTGGATCCGCCCGAGCACCTGCGGCAGGTGCTCTAGGTGATCCTCCCAGGTGAGACTGAAGATGGCAATGTCATCCAGGTACGCGGTCGCATACCCTTCCAGTCCCTCGAGCAGCGTGTTGACCATCCGCTGAAAAGTGGCAGGGGCATTCTTCATGCCGAAGGGCATCACCGTGGACTCGTACAGTCCGAATGGGGTGATAAAGGCAGAGCGTTCCCGTGCCCTAGGGGTCAGGGGAATCTGCCAATACCCCCTGCTCAGATCCATGATGGTCAGGTACTTCGCCCCGGCCAGCTGGTTGAGCAGGTCATCGATGCGCGGCATTGGGTACGCATCGGTGACCGACACAGCGTTGAGCCCCCTGTAGTCCACGCAGAACCGCGTAGTTCGGTCCTTTTTAGGGACGAGGACTACAGGCAAAGCCCACGCGCTGTTGGACGCTTGGATCACCCCCAGCCTCAGCATCTCGTCTATCTCTTGGCGCATCTGCTGCTGCAACTCAAGAGAGACCCGATATGCTGAACGTCGGATTGGGGGGTGGTTGCCAGTGTCCACGTCATGGACTGCTGCCTCAGTCCTTCCGGGCAGGCTGCTGAACAGCTCCCGAAAGGGGTGCAGGGTGGCCCCCAGCTGGGAACGCTGGTCCTCCGAGAGCTGGTGGCCAACCCCCACATCCTCGATGGATCCACCCGCCTTGGCTTGGGTGAGCAGATCGAGGAGGGTTTCTGCCTCTCCTTCCTCTGGAAGGATGCACACTGGGTGAGCATAAGCCTCCCGCTCATGATGGGCCTTCATCATGTTCACATGGAAGGCCTTCCTCCTTCCACGGGCGTGGTCCAGGGTGACCAGGTAGGTGACGGCGTTGAGCTGCTCGTGCACGAGGTATAGACCCTCCCAGGCCGCCTGAAGCTTGTTTTGTGGTACGGGGACCAGTACCCACACCTTTTGACCCACCTGGTAGGTCCGCTCACAAGCATTGTGGTCGTACCATCGCTTCTGGTCAGCCTGAGCTTGGGCCATATTATCATGCACCAGCCGCGTCAAGGCCATCATTCGGTCCCGGAAGCGCACGACATACTCAATGACCGACACTCCAGGGGTGGCTAAATCCCCTTCCCACGCTTCCTTCACCAGAGCAAGGGGCCCCCGTACACGTCGCCCGTACAGGAGCTCAAAGGGGGAGAACCCCGTTGAGGCCTGTGGGACCTCCCGGTAGGCAAACAGCAGGTGTGGGAGATACCGCTCCCAGTCTCTCCCGTGGGAGTCGACCAACATCTTCAGCATCTGCTTTAAGGTGCCATTGAACCGCTCACACAAGCCATTGGTCTGTGGGTGATATGGGCTGGCCACCAGATGTTGCACCTGTACCTGCTTACAGAGAGACTCCATCAGCTGCGACATGAACTGGGTCCCTCGGTCGGTGAGCATTTCCTTGGGAAACCCCACTCTGGAGAAAATCTCCAGTAAGGCAGTGGCCACTTTGTCGGCCCGAATGGACGACAAAGCTACCGCCTCCGGGTACCGGGTGGCATAGTCCACTACCGTTAGTATGAAGCATTTCCCGGAGCGGCTGGGAGTGGACAGAGGTCCAATGAGATCCACAGCCACCCTCGAGAAAGGCTCTTCGATGATGGGCAGAGTTACCAGTGGGGCTTTGGGGCGCGGCTCCGCCTTCCCCACCCTCTGACAGGTGTCACACGAACGGCAGTAGGCTATCACCTCGGTCCTCATTCCAGGCCAGTAGAAATGCTGAGCTAGCCTGGCCCTGGTTTTAGTGATCCCTAGGTGTCCGACCATTGGAATCTCGTGTGCGATCCGCAACAATTCCCCCCTGAACGGATGGGGCACCACTAACTGTCGGTCCCTGGGCCACGCCTCCGGTGAACCCTGCTGGACCGTTACCCGGTACAGCCGTCCCTGGTCCCAGACTACTCGCTCGCGGTCGGACTCCAGGGGAGGCTGTGCCGCCTGCTCCTTGAGAGTCTTCAGGCTAGGGTCAGCTTCCAACGCTGCCTGAAATCCCTGACTTGATGTGGCAAGAATTGATGAAACTGCCATGTCCTCTGTTAGTTCCCCGGGATCTGTCTCCTGGCTACTGTCTGACTCGGCAGCCACTTGGTCGGAGAGGGGGAAACCGTCGGACCTCCGCGAGGCTCCTTGGGCTTCAGCGCTCCCACTCCTGGTAACAGCGGCCACGACCGCTGAGACCACGGGTAGCGCCTGCTTTCCCTCGTCCCCTGACCAAGTCGCCGGGTCAGGCAGACTTCCCTGACTTCCTGACATCCCGGATGTGGGGAACTCCTGCCCTGGGGTCTTACCTGGTGGCTCCTCTCCCGGGACGCCCCCTCCCCCCATGGCCTGTTCCTCTTCCTGCAGGGGCCCTAGACTCAGCAGGCTGGGTTCACTTAGGGGCCCTACACTGCCCATAGCGGCCCCTCCCTCCACCTCTGAGCTCTCCCCTACAGCCTCCTCACCTGTCCTCACTGTGAGCCCTGTGTGTGTAGTGTCAGTGCATGGCTTACCATCAGGTTTCACTCCCTCCTCCACTGTTGGAGGCATATTCAATACATTAACATTCACAGTAGAGTCATGACATTCTTGGGGAGCCGAACTTGGGGGTTCAGTGGCCACATACTGGGACACTAGTTGCCCCAAATCGGTCCCAAGCAACACATTTGCAGGAATATTCGGCGTTTACTCCCACCTCCCGCATCCCCCTCCCGGCGCCCCAGTCCAAATACACCTTGGCAACGGGCAGCGCCGGTTCAACGCCTCCAATTCCGGAGACGGAAAGGGTTTTCCCAGGTACCAAGTCTTGAGGGGACACCACCTCAGGGCATACCAGGGTTTGTTCAGCGCCTGTGTCCCGCAGTCCCATGACCGCTGAGCGGCCGATGGTGATGGGTTGGTAATTGTCTAGGGACCTCCCACCACCCCCTCCCACACACAAAACAGTGGTCGATTTCTGGGACAGGGATGGGGCCTTCTGGCGCTGGGGACACGCAGCCTTAAAGTGTCCTGGCTGATTGCAATTATGACAATGTCTGGGTTCTGTTCCTGGCCTGGAGAGGGCAGCCGGGGGGTACACCCCTTGCACTCTGGGGGCTGGATATGGGACTGGGGCAGGATTGGGCTTACCCCCTCTCCAGGTGCTGCTGGCAGGCTTCTTTAGCTCCGGCGCCCTGTTGTTGGCACACTCGTCTGCCAGGGCGGCTGTAGCAGAAGCCCCCTTTGGTTTCCGGTCACGGAGGAACTGCTGGAGGTCCTCTGGGCAGTTCCACAAGAATTGCTCCATGACAAACAGTTCCTGGACCTCCTGGCGGGTAGTGAGCTCTAGACCCGAGGTCCAGTGCTCCGCAGCTCTCAGCAGGGCCCGCATGTGGTCGGTCCAGGTGTCCTTTGAACCCCGCTGCAGGCTCCTGAACTTCCTGCGGTACGACTCCGGGGTGAGGTTGTAGTGCTGGATCAGGGCCCGCTTGATGCCGTTGTAGTCCTGCTCCTCCCCGGCAGGTAAGTCCCCCAAAACTTCCAGGGACTTACCCCTCAAACGGGGGGTCAGGTACCTTGCCCACTGATCCGGGGCCAGATGATGTTGGAGGCATGTCCTCTCAAAAGCCAGCAGAAAGGAATCCAGGTCTCCATCCTTTTCAAGTAAGGGAAAGTCCTCCGCCCGGACCTTGGAAGTCCTTGTCTCCGGTGGGCCTGGTGCGTCTAGCGGGGGCCCGTGCTGAGCCATCTCCATTCGGTGCCGGCGCTCCGCAGCTTCACGGCGTTCTGTAGCCTGCAACACACGTTCTGCATGCTCACGCTCTGCTGCTGCTTGCTCACGCTCCGCTGCTCTCTCTGCCGCTGCTTGCTCACGCTCTGCTGTTTTCTCTGCCGCTGCTTGCTCACGCTCTGCTGCTGTCTCTGCCGCCACCACGAGTCTGTCATAGGCGGCGTCATTACCAGCCTCGAGCTGTGCCATAGCCGCTTGGAAAAGGGCCTCCGATCTGGACAGGCTGGGACGGGCAGGGGGTGGACAGTCCACCGTGAGACTGAGCACGGGGGTCGGGCTCCTTGGGGAGCCCTGGCTGAGCTCCCCCTCATCGGTATCGAACCCCTCATAGGCCACAGCATTGGCCTCCCCCTTTGCCCTACTCCTGGTGCCTTCCGCCATCTTGGGAACCTTTGGTTACTGAAACAGCTGCAACCCCGACCTTGCACACAACTTATTATATTTACACTCTGACCGTCTAGTGCTGGGCTGACCTTAAGACCCCAGCGGTGAAAGTACTGCTGGTAGTCTCTAGTGTCTGGGAGTAGGGGTCCCACGCACACTATTACTCTGATCCCTCTGCTGCCACCAATTGTGAGGAACTAAGCCGACCGCCACATGGTAGCCTGGGTATCACAGCTTCTGATACCACCGCCGCTACCAAATGTGAAGGACGATCCCCTTTCCTCCCACGTCACCAATGGGACCTAACTCCACAGGTACAGCTCTCCGGCGCCCCCGTTGTCTCTCAGGTCAGTAAGGGAACTGCACCTAGAGCAAATGGCCGCCGGGGAGGTTGTCCTGTCACCCACTGGGTATTCTAAGATTCGTGATCAGAGTAAAAGCATCAGCCCGAGATTAATTTTATGGTTTAATCGCCTTAAGGGCGCACTAGATAATTACAGAAATATACAGTAAAGCTATACAACGTAATTACAATGGATTTGCAGTCAGAGAAAAAATACAACGATAATGTACAAGGCTTAAAGGTATAAGCTATAGATCAATATTACCGGGTAGTATGGTCATGGGAAGGCAGGAGCTCTGCCATCCCCAGGTAAGTCTTCAGTTGCTGGACAGTCCCCACAGCATGTGCTGCTGCTCCATTTGGCAAGGCAAATCAAATCTGTGTCTTGTGCTTCTTGTTGCTGTGAGAAAAAGGAATGCCCCAGCTTCTTCATGGCTACAGTTCTTAAAACTGCTAGGTCCTTCCCCTTTGCTTTGAAGCACGCATATTAACTAGCCTGCAATTCATATGGAGCAGGAAACACTGGCCTGAGTCCGAGAAATTCAACATACCAATGACCATCCCATTCAGACACTGGCCTTAACCAATTAGCATGTTAAAGCCCTATTGATTCATAGTGGACATCAAAACTGGTCGTACTGAATATGCTAATAGGCCCTGCGTAGTTAGAAGTCTGTGGCTCTGTGAACCGATAAAATGGAGGCTGGTATAGGTCCTATACAAAATGGCGACGTCTCTTTCCTTACAGGGGCTGTCGGCATACTTAATTCTGCTTAAAGGGAATCTGTCACCCCATTTTTCGTAGATCAGCTGCAGCCACCACCATCAGGGCTTATCTACAGCATTCTGTAATGCAAGGATGTTCTCCCCGTGTTTGCGTGGGTTTCCTCCTGGTACTCCGGTTTCCTCCCACATTCCAAAGACATACTGATGAGAAATTTAGATTGTGAGCCCACCGGGGACAGTGCCAATAATGTCTGTAAAGCGCTGTGGAATGAGTAAAATAAATAAACATCACTGAATGCCATTATAGTCTATGGAAGGCAAAAACAAACGCATGCACAACACCTTAGAACGGCCCCAAATGCTGCCAAAATACATCAGGGACAGACACCAGTAAAGTGGCCTCAATTCACCCACAGTGCAAATTACAGCATGGAACTGCAGCAATCAGCCAGGCATGAAGTATCGGGGCCTGGGACCCCACTGACAGCTTTCCAAAGAACGTCACAGTAAGAAGAGGTGGGTGAGGGATCGGTGTACGGCCCCTTTGCTGGTAGCCTTGACACCACATACAGTCATGGCCAAAAGTTTTGAGAATGACACAAATATTAATTTTTACAAAGTCTACTGCTTCACTTTTTCTAATGGTGATATGGAAATTTAATTAGGATAAAAATATCCTTCTGTGTTTGCTGCTTGCCATGTCCAAATCTCTATATAATGTCTTCTTGAGCGCTCAGAACGAAATGAGGACTGTCCACACGAAAGTGTCAGTATAACAGTTCGTCAAAGACATATATTTATTATTCATTCAAGGTTTTATACATTTACAAAAAGGGGCTGGTTAGTCAATTAACATACAATTAAAAGCTGCTAGATTATTGGCTGTTCTAGTGTAAATATGATAATCATGATTAAAAGAGCTGAAGTTGCAGAATTATTGTTTATATTCTCTTGACCTAGTTGTCTTGCATAACTATAATGTAAACAACAGATATCTAATAGGACTTTTTGTACTTCATGCATTTGTTCCTTTACGAAGGCCTTTATGAAGGCCAGATTTCTTTAAAACGACTGATTATAACTGGCCTAGAAATATGTGAGCACAGGGTTTTTTAGCAAGTGAGATCTATCTAACTGTGAACTGTGAATACATATATGTGAATATACTTTGAATATATGGAATACATATATATTTCCATGACAATGGCAATTTGCATATACTCCAGAATGTTATAAAGAGTGATCAGCTTAACAGCAATTACTTGCAAATTTAATTTTTGGCTAGAAAATGAACTTTATCCCCCAAAACACATTTCAACATCATTGCAGCCTTGCCTTAAAAGGACCAGCTAACCTCTTTTCAGTGATTGCTCCATTAACACAGGTGTGGGTGTTGATGAGGACATGGCTGGAGATCAATCTGTCATGATTAAGTAAGAATGACACCACTGGACACTTTAAAAGGAGGCTGGTGCTTGGCATCATTGTTTCTCTTCTGTTAACCATGGTTATCTCTAAAGAAAC
>JARQOD010000003.1:217731533-217789589 GCA_033576555.1 Oophaga sylvatica | reverse complement strand
CCTCCTCCCCTTCATTAATCCCATAATATCATGGCGGCGGCTTCTGATCATTGTTTGAAAAACTGAAGATTCATGCATTGCAGCAATGGCCGGGTTGGGGTGTGTGAAAGGGAACAATGGTGTTGCATCTGGTGCCATATTGGGAGCTGTGGCCTGCACAGGTGCGGGCGGGGGCTGGTAGTAGGCCCTGGTTGGTATCAGCAAGGGATATAGGCCTGACTGGGTGTGCTTGGGTGTCTCAAGATGGCCACCGGAGGAGATGGGGTGTTGGTCATTTCCAGGTGTATTAAGATGGCCACTGGGTTTACCAAAATGGCCGCTGGGTGTGGGAGGGGCGATAGGCTGGGCATTACACCAGGAGCGACCCGCCCCACAAACACGGCAGGTCTCCGCCCAGGGCGGATTCTGTTCACCACACACATGACAAGTCCAACCTCCCTTTGTTCTGAGATCGGTGCCATTATAGGGCGGTGGCCGATGGCTTGGAGCGGCCATTTTAGTTACATCAACAAGATCATATGCAGAGCATTTTACATATCCAAACAAAGGCTCAGCACCTTCTAAATCTCCTGCTCCATTTCCTGATACAGGAGTCCCTCATCACCCAACTTTCCTTTCTTCTATGCTACATAATTCTTCCACACTGAAGGCTGAAATCTGCCCGTAGTAGGCAAATCCATCATCTTATACAAACTCCTCATTTTCTTAACAGCCTTTTTGCCTCCACGTGATTCCACCAATTTAACCACTCCCAAAGCACCACCCTCTAACTTGTGAGGTCTCTCAGATTTAAACAGACGCATCATGATTTAACAGAGTGAAATGATCTGTCGCGACTCAGACCACCGGTGCCACTTGCAGGTCACCACCCGTCAATACAGATCCCCGCTCCATGTGTTGACAAGACAAAAAGTCCCTGCTCAATTTGTCCCTTCCCTAACTGTGGGTGATAACTTTACAGCACAGTCCACCGTAACACTCTACACAGTACAGAGTCCCCGCTCCATGCACTGACACTGGGGCTTCTCCTAATGAGGCTCCCCGTGTTGGACAAAGAGCCCCTGCTCAAATTTGTCACTTCTCAGACGAAGAGCCCCGGCTCAATTCGTCACTGATTAGACTATCATGTGCGTCTTCTACCCCACTCAACACTTCAAGAATCTAAAATTTGTCCCAACTTTATTCTAACAGTCACGGAGGCAATTTATCTACATAAAGGTACCGTGACTGGAGGAGGAGGAACGTGGTCATTTTCACGAGAACGTGCAGGCATGCAACGTCACTCGGTCAGACTTGCTGGTTCGTGGCGTGGGATTGCCCTTGGTCTCACCACTCAACCAGTCACCCACCCAGACCCAAAAAGACAATACAGCTTAAGCCAACAATGACTGATACACAGGCAAGTGGGACGCATATAAAGTATATGATCCCAACTTACCGTGTTCAACGGAGGCTGCAGTCCTCGCACTCAGTCACCGCGGGCACCACCGCAAAGTCCTCAGGAAGGGCCGGACGGGCGGCAATCCACGGCCCCACGTGTTAGGCGCCAATTGTCGGGGTCGTAACGACATACCACTCATCCTCCAGTCATGCCAAATTAGACTACAAGCATGTGGTACCAGGATAAGAATGAGTCAGACTATTAGGCTGGTTCAGTCTTAGACCATGCTTCATATGGTGCTTATAGGCGACCACCAGGGCAAGTTCTAAGCTTTATTTTCACATACATAAGATTACATACACAGAATATTGGGGTGGAGTAAAGGCGGGATTGAGGAGAAAGAGATATGCTGCATCCTAATTGGTCCTTAGATCTTCTTCTAAGTCCTCCTTGATCATGTTGTCATCCTTAGTTTCATTTCTTGAAGAAAGATTCTATTGTTCTCGTGTATCATGTGGTTCCTCAATTCCCCAAAGGTGGGGGGCATTTCAGTGGATCCAGTTCAAATTATTAGATAGTTAGTGTAATACAGTGATAGGACACAAGGTGGAGACAGACACCAGCAGATACTAACATTATCCTAAAATAAGTTTCAATCTGAATAATATCATTTAAGGGAAACTTCGTGTTTACAAAATACATATACACACTATGAATATAAAAGTATAGTAGAAAATTATATTTTACCTTGACAACATTAAAAGGATAAAGGAGGCCTCTAACCTGCTCAACAGTTTTCCTGAATGTGCATTCTCCAACCTGACCAGCTTCCCGGGACATACCTGCAACATCTACAAGTAAAGGTATGGAAAGAGACTGCATTGTGTGTGACTGAATTCTTATCCGCACCCTGCATCACCACCATAGACTTTGAGGGACCAGTCCCATCTGTGGGGGACTTAACACCTAGCTGCCATAACATCCCCCAGAGATCTGCCCTGCAGCGCTGGTCAATCAGATCAGAAACCACAGGTGGCGTCACAAACTATTTTTATAATCCCCTGTAAATATCCCCCATTGCATGACCGCCAGGGCCACGGACCGAGCTCTGCTGCCAGTGATAACTCCCATAGACTTCCATGGGCTCGGTGCCGAGTACCCCATAGCCCTGGTACCACCAATGTGGTGCGCGTCATCTTTGGCGTCACGAACAGGATACGAAGCTTGCAAATTGTGAGTCCTGTGTTGCCTATATTGACTGTTTTGTGCAGAAAAGACTGTTTGCTGTTTTGTCATTTTTGGCGCCATTTACCGCCATTTTGCCGCCATATTCGCGCCCTGAGGCGCTGGTGAAGAAGGTGGGCGTGCATTCGTGGGCGTGTACCCCCTGTGGCGCGAAAGTTATGGCCGCCCTCTCAAAATGCTACAATAATGTGAGATCCTACCCCACTGCAAGAGAGATCCGCCTTCTCTTCCTCCTCTATGTCATGGAGAAGGTGGATGCGGTGCTGGAAGATGTGGCCGCCACCGCAAAGAAGTGGAGGAGATGGAGAAAAGCTGGCGTGCCCTGAAACAGCGGCTGCTGTGGGACGCAACACTCTCCCCTCCAGGAGCGCAACCATTACCTGTGGCACCAGTGCCAGCGGCTGATGAGAAACCGGAGGCCGCCTCCAAAAGTGCTGATCCCGACTCCACCGATGAAGCGGCGGGAGAGAAGGAGGCTGAGGAGGCCTGCCCGCTCCGGAGTACCAGCCAGGCCTGGAGGCCGCAGCGGAATGCCAATCCCCGGTAGGGACATCGGAGGAGACCCAACTGTCAGCGATAGAAAACGACTGGGAGCAGCGACAGCAGCAGGTTAGTGCGTTCCCAACTGAGCCACTGCGCGCACCTGCGTCCTACTCGGAATCGCAAGCCCCAGCAGCGTCATCTTTGGCGTCAGCACCAAGCAGTGCACCAATCTCGCAACCTGCGTCCTCCTCTACACCCAGGTCTTGCTCTGCAACGCAATCTGCGACAATTTCTGCATCGCAACCTGAATTGTATACTGCGGCACCTTTTACAACGCAACCTGCGTTCTATTCTGAGGATGTACCCGTTGGGTTCCCAGTTCGAATGAAGGATGTAGCCACTCAAACACAGATCGCAGGACATGATCTCTTTGTTATGCTTTCAAAAGAACACCGTGTCGTTCCAGCCCCAGGAGTGGAAGACGTTATTGAAGTTTGCAAAGATGAAAAACAGTAGGACCCAGACAGGGGTTTACTGCACCTGAACATGTATAAAGTTGAAGAAGTTTTATTGAGGAAAATTTGCACTTTACTATTGATAAATGTTTACATAGTATGTTTGCTTATTTAAAGTAGAATACCCGGCTGGGTAAAGAGTTAAAGTAAAAGTTGATTGAAATGTGATTTTACTTGAAATGTGTTTTATCATGCAAAGGACTGCGTGGCTGTGGACTTTGCCAGCCCAAAAACTTTCATTGTAAATAGTTCGCACTTCGGTGCACCATTTTGGTTTTACATAAAACCTAACCTACCTCTGAAGAAAAACCCATATGGTGTGGCCTAGAGTGAGGTCTGCAGCAATGAAGTCCTGCAGCCCACCCAGGACCCACGTGGGAGGTTTTTGGTGCGGGTCCTCCACAAGAATCTTGTCTTATACTGTGTATATTTATTGAAAAGTATTTTGATAATTTTCTACTGATCTATGTACAAATTGTAACGTTCAAGAGTCCTTACCTCCCGCAAGGGATGAGTTATTATGTTGATGTTATATGCAAAACAAAAATGTTTTTCTTTTCTATTTCAGCCCGGGAGTGCTGAGTTTAACTAGGGGGGGATGTGTGGCCCAGCTTCGCAAGGCACACATGTCTCCTGGAAGATGCACAGGAAGGTAACTGTAAAGCTTGATATTCATTCACGCACACTTCTCAGCATTGCCACTAGAGGCATATCAGACTATTTAGTAGTGTGACGTAGCAAAGTTAGTCAGTCAAGCTCCGGGTGGCTCAGGAGTGAGTCATCCCATCCATCTTCAGAGCAGTTTAGTTTCTGTTTCAGTCAGAGACAGACGGAGGGAGAGGAGAGAAGACTGAATCCTGACAGAGCTTGTGTAGCTCATCTTATACGGAAGTGGAGGCTAGTACGGGTGAAGTGAATCATCCTAGCCTAGTCAGAGCTACATCTTAACCTGCTACTCAGAACAAGCTGCCTGTGTTCCTAAGAAAGTGGAAGGTGACTCTCAGAGCTACAGCGTAAATACAGTCTGACGAAGCGTCCTGTGAGCTGCTCTGGACAGAGTTCTGTGAAGGAAAGAAGGAAAGGAATTACAGCAGTTATACCAACGAGTCAACTGAGAACAGGTCAGTGAGCACTGAAGGAAAGCTGACCTTGACACCATTGCTACACGTGCTTATGTTAAGGGCGAGAGCAGGGCGAAGGGCGAGTGGAGAAGCAAGAGTGACTAAAGGGACAAATCACCCTCACTCAGTTAACCGGACACCGGGGTCCGAAGCGTTGCTAGTGCTTCACGCCTAGTAATAAGAAAACCGGAGGCCTTTCTGGACTACAAGTCGCAGAAGGTAGCCCTAAGCGCTGATACGTAACCGGAGTCAGGGAGAACGGGGACTTTGAGTCAGTGCACGGCAAAAGTAAGGACTTAGTTCTCTCAACATCTGATAATCAGAGACATAGAAGACTCCACCACAATGTTGGCCGGGCGTAGTTGCTACAGAAAGAGTTGCACTTGACTTTATGCAAGTTGTACTCACACACATTAAAAGGATAAAGGAGGCCTCTAACCTGCTCAACAGTTTTCCTGAATGTGCATTCTCCAACCTGACCAGCTTCCCGGGACATACCTGCAACATCTACAAGTAAAGGTATGGAAAGAGACTGCATTGTGTGTGACTGAATTCTTATCCGCACCCTGCATCACCACCATAGACTTTGAGGGACCAGTCCCATCTGTGGGGGACTTAACACCTAGCTGCCATAACATCCCCTCAGAGATCTGCCCTGCAGCACTGGTCAATCAGATCAGAAACCACAGGTGGCGTCACAAACTATTTTTATAATCCCCTGTAATATCCCCCATTGCATGACTGCCAGGGCCACGGACCGAGCTCTGCTGCCAGTGACAACTCCCATAGACTTCCATGGGCTCGGTGCCGAGTACCCCATAGCCCTGGTACCACCAATGTGGTGTGCGTCAGGAGCTAATGTGGTTGCCAATATACAGTTTGGGGACAAATATGGGGCCATCATATAGTGTGGGGCCCTCATACAGTATGGGGGCTAATGTGGGGCCCCTTAAATGGGGACTACTGTGAGAACCATCATAAAATGTGGGATACTACAGAGGGGACCATCATACCGCGTGAGGGCTATTATACAGTTTGGTGTTCATTATACAATGTGAGGATACTTTGGAGGCATTTAGGGGAGCAGTGAGGACATCATAGTATGTACAGGGGAGCTGCGAGACAATTATAGTGTGTATAGGGGAGCTGTGGACCCATCATACTAAGTATAGGGAGCTGTGGACCCATCATACTGTGTACAGGGGAGCTGCGAGCCAATTATAGTGTGTATAGGGGAGCTGTGGACCCATCATACTAAGTATAGGGAGCTGTGGACCCATCATACTGTGTACAGGGGAGTTGCAAGCCAATTATAGTGTGTATAGGGGAGCTGTGGACCATCATACTAAGTATAGGGAGCTGTGGACCCATCATACTGTGTACAGGGGAGCTGCGAGCCAATCATTGTGTATAGAGGAGCTGAGGGCCCATTGTACTGCGTTTAATGAGCTATGGAGGCATTTTACTGCATATAGTGATGCAGTGGGGGCTTTATACTGCATATAGGGAAGCTGTAAGAGCATTGTAGTGCATATGAGGGAGCTGTGGGGGTAATCTATAGGGGAGCTGTGGGTCCATCATATGACCATCAAAGGGGTACATAGGGCATTATTACATGCTAGGGGCAAAATGTGTACACTGTTTTCTAGGACACTTGCAGGGGGCATTAATATTTTCCAGAGGGCAATTTTACTATCTAGAGGGCATTATTACTATGTAAGAGGCACAGAGGTGGGCATTATAATATGGGGCAGTAAGAGGAGCACGGTTATTGTACCACACAGCAGGGGCAGTAATAGGGACACATACGGCAGCAGCGGCTCAGTATTGGGGTATCAGCAAGATGAAGAGTTTCTGTGGGTTGTAAATAGATGGGGAGGTTGCTGTAAATGTGAGAACACAGATATGTTTCTTGTAATCTTTGCAGATGAGTTGTGAATGGAGAAATTGCCATGTTGATCTGGGCCAGATGGAAAAAAAATGGGAAAAGTGAAAGACTATCACAAAGAACATCAGCTGTAAGTACTATCTATAACTGTACTGTAATTGCAGGACTGTGATCTACCACTATATGATCTCCATGACTGTAATCTCAGTGTTGGCCTTTGTATAGAAATTTATTTTCAGTAACGGTGGGGTCATTTGCTCAGGTTCCCCTATAAATCAGCCGTGTTTCTCCAGAGCGGCGGTTGGTCGGTGGAGCTTGTCCCTCTTCCCACTCCAACATCCCTTGCTAAACCCAATAGGAAGGCCCCTGCTATTGGCTTCAGACAGGCCTGTGTGCGGCGCTTGTGATTGGCTAAGCGTTTTGGGAGAAGGATGCACGGTCTGATGGGGAAGACGCTCCATTTTACCAGCTTAGTGCAGTAGCTGCTTGTTGATGCTCAGACTCCAGGTCATTGCATGTGGTATGTGGACGGTGCTACATGGTGGACATGTCTGACTAGTCAGTGTCAGGCAGCCACCACATTGGAGCTGCCCAAAGTTTTGTAGACGTGTGCCAGAGATAATAGGTTGCCAATCAGTGCTGCCTCCTGTGCTATAAGTATGCAGGACTGTGTCTGCCTACAGGACCACAGCTCTGCCAGCCATCATTGTGTGTCTGTATGCTTGTGCCAGGCCGGCCATTGCCAATAATGACCCTTGTTCTGGATACTTCTATGAGGTTCTTGTATGTGTGTGTGATGGCGCTGACATCCTTGTGTTTGGGGTGGGGGGCGCCGTTTTTAAGTTCGCCTCAGGCAGCAGAGAGGCTAGGTTCACCCCTGACCACCTATCTAACTAGCTAAAATGTGGGATGCAGCAGGCTTTTTCACATTTACCTACTGAAATAATATTATTTAGAATGATATACTCGTGCATGGAGGAGCACAATAGAAGCAGTGCACAACACACTTGTAGGACATGCGCCCTGCCGGCTTTGTCTGAGAACCTCCTTTATGCCTCTCCCCAAATAAAAATGGAAGGTACATTTTACAGCCACACTGGACACTATCTATCTACACTATCTGACTGATATACAACCACCTAACTAAATAGCTGAAATTTGGATGCAAACAGTGCCAGCGTCAGGAGCAGCCTCTCTGCGCTGTATCAGTGTCAAAATGGCGCTAAAATAAGATGCCCGCTATTTATATGCAGAGGGACGTGTGATTTCAGCAGCCAATGACCCAAGCCGTTGTGTCAGGACATTGTGGGTGTTTCCTGCATCCTGATTGGCTAGCCGCTATGTGCACACGTAACGTTAGGAGAAAAAAAAGACTGCTGTGCTTACAAAAACGCTGCGCCTCTGAGCTCTGCAAAGCTCTCCCCCATCATACACGAGTCAAACGCTCATGATGCACCACCATTATCGTTGCTAAAGTGCGGGAAATATTTTTGTGGCAAAATGTTACCGATTTTATGCAATTATGCTCGAGTTTCCGATCACGGATCCGAATGTGCCATATTCATGCAGAATTTATATTTGGCAAACCATTGCCGAACAGATTCGCTCATCTCTAGTTGGCATGGCAACTCAGGGTCTGCAGGAGTCCCCCTATTGTTATTGCCCTGTGGTTTATCGCTCATAGCATGAGCATTTTAGCTGAAGCCGTGCTATGTGAAGCACAGGCGTTCAGATCATTGCAGCTTCTAGTCTCCCATGGAGACTATTGAAGCCAGTGAAAAGAAAATTTTTCAAAATATTAAAATATAATCACCCTCCTTTTGCAAGACTTACAATCCAATAGTACAGTAGTATCAACAAGAATTAATCCAATTGGTAAATGGCATAATGAGAAAAAAATCAAAATGCCAGAATTACGCTTTTTTAGTAGCTGCAACATTGCATTAAAATGAAATAAAGGGCGATCAAAACATATGTACACCAAAATGGCATCAATAAAATCGTCAGCTCGACATGCAAAGAATAAGCCCACACCCAGCCCCAGATCACCCAAAATGGAGACTCTACGAGTTTCGGAATATGGCACTTTTTTTTTTTTTTTACAAACTTTGATTTTTTTTTTCACCACTTAAATGAAAAAAAAGAACATATACATGTTTTGGTATGTATGAATTCGTACTGACCAGGAGAATCATAATGGCAGGTCAGTTTTAGCATTTAGTGAACATGGTAAAAAAAAATTGTGGAATTGCACTTTTTTCTTGAGTTTTTTTCCTGTTTTACAGTGGAAAATATGGTAAAATCAATGGTGCCATTCAAAAGTACAACTCTTCCCCCAAAAACAAGACCTCACATGACAATATTGACTGAAAAATAAAAATGTTCTGGCTCTGGGATGAATATTAACCCCTTTCTGTCATTGGACATACTAGCCCGTCCATGTGCCCTGGGACTTAATTCCCAGGGACGGGATAGTACGTCCTAGGCGATCAGCTGCGCTCCCGGGGGGAGCGCAGCTGATCGCGGCTGTGTGTCAGCTGATTATCACAGCTGACACCCGGCACTATGTGCCAGGAGCGGTCACGGACCGCTTCCGGCACATTAACCCCTGGCACACCGTGATCAAACATGATAGCGGTGTACGGGGGGGCACAGGGAAGCATCGCGCAGGGAGGGGGCTCCCTGCGTGCTCCCCTGGAACCTCAGAACAGCGCAATGTGATTGCGCTGTTCTGAGGCCTTCCTCTCTGTAAGGCCCCATATCCAAGATGGCCGCCGGGTCCTGCAGGGAGGCGGCTTCCTCAGTGCCTGCTGAGGAAGCCTGCAGCACTGCCTGTCACATCGCTGGTGTGACAGAGTGCTGTGCACACTGTCACACCAGTGATCTGACATTATACAGTGATGTCCCACCCTGGGACAAAGTAAAAAAGTTAAAAATAAAAATCACAAGTGTAAAAAAAAAATTCCAAAATAAAGGAAAAAAAAAATATTCCCCAATAAATTAATTTCTTGGAAGTGCATTAAAGCAGCAGGGTGATTTGCTGCTGGAGAAAAAAAAAAGAGAAAAAAAAAAAAAAAAAAAATCTCTCTTTAAATCTTCTGCTTCAGCGAGTGTGAGCGAGCTGAGTGTGACCGGTGCGCAAGTGTGAACGGTGGTAAGTGTGACTTGAGATTCAGTGAAGAAGTATTTGAAAAACCTTTAATCAAATACCTGTGTGAATTGGTGTGAGTGGCTGAATTGTGGATTGCTGAGTGCCTTTCTACCTGTTCTATCTTTTGGGGGCTTTTTTAACCTATTTTTTTCTCTCTAAAGGAGTAATCTCTTATTTTACTATCTGTGTGTTTAAAGGTTTAAAGGTTAACTATATTGCATTTAAACCTTGGTGTAGCTATATTCACAAGGGGTTAATTAAGGGTGGGGGTTCATAATTAAGGGTTTATAAGGGCCAGCTGGTTGGGGCTCAAGTCTTTTTGGAAGTGCATTAGAGCAGCAGGGTGATTTGCTGCTGGAGAAAAAAAAAAGAGAAAAAAAAAAAAAAATCTCTCTTTAAATCTTCTGCTTCAGCGAGTGTGAGCGAGCTGAGTGTGACCGGTGCGCAAGTGTGAACGGTGGTAAGTGTGACTTGAGATTCAGTGAAGAAGTATTTGAAAAACCTTTAATCAAATACCTGTGTGAATTGGTGTGAGTGGCTGAATTGTGGATTGCTGAGTGCCTTTCTACCTGTTCTATCTTTTGGGGGCTTTTTTAACCTATTTTTTTCTCTCTAA
The DNA here is from genome assembly GCA_033576555.1 of Oophaga sylvatica. NCBI lineage: Eukaryota > Metazoa > Chordata > Amphibia > Anura > Dendrobatidae > Oophaga > Oophaga sylvatica. The sequence continues at coordinate 217,779,189 of JARQOD010000003.1, read as the reverse complement.
AGGAGTAATCTCTTATTTTACTATCTGTGTGTTTAAAGGTTTAAAGGTTAACTATATTGCATTTAAACCTTGGTGTAGCTATATTCACAAGGGGTTAATTAAAGGGTGGGGGTTCATAATTAAGGGTTTATAAGGGCCAGCTGGTTGGGGCTCAAGTCTTTTTGGAAGTGCATTAGAGCAGCAGGGTGATTTGCTGCTGGAGAAAAAAAAAAGAGAAAAAAAAAAAAAAAAAAATCTCTCTTTAAATCTTCTGCTTCAGCGAGTGTGAGCGAGCTGAGTGTGACCGGTGCGCAAGTGTGAACGGTGGTAAGTGTGACTTGAGATTCAGTGAAGAAGTATTTGAAAAACCTTTAATCAAATACCTGTGTGAATTGGTGTGAGTGGCTGAATTGTGGATTGCTGAGTGCCTTTCTACCTGTTCTATCTTTTGGGGGCTTTTTTAACCTATTTTTTTCTCTCTAAAGGAGTAATCTCTTATTTTACTATCTGTGTGTTTAAAGGTTTAAAGGTTAACTATATTGCATTTAAACCTTGGTGTAGCTATATTCACAAGGGGTTAATTAAGGGTGGGGGTTCATAATTAAGGGTTTATAAGGGCCAGCTGGTTGGGGCTCAAGTCTTTTTGGAAGTGCATTAGAGCAGCAGGGTGATTTGCTGCTGGAGAAAAAAAAAAAGAGAAAAAAAAAAAAAAAAATCTCTCTTTAAATCTTCTGCTTCAGCGAGTGTGAGCGAGCTGAGTGTGACCGGTGCGCAAGTGTGAACGGTGGTAAGTGTGACTTGAGATTCAGTGAAGAAGTATTTGAAAAACCTTTAATCAAATACCTGTGTGAATTGGTGTGAGTGGCTGAATTGTGGATTGCTGAGTGCCTTTCTACCTGTTCTATCTTTTGGGGGCTTTTTTAACCTATTTTTTTCTCTCTAAAGGAGTAATCTCTTATTTTACTATCTGTGTGTTTAAAGGTTTAAAGGTTAACTATATTGCATTTAAACCTTGGTGTAGCTATATTCACAAGGGGTTAATTAAGGGTGGGGGTTCATAATTAAGGGTTTATAAGGGCCAGCTGGTTGGGGCTCAAGTCTTTTTGGAAGTGCATTAGAGCAGCAGGGTGATTTGCTGCTGGAGAAAAAAAAAGAGAAAAAAAAAAAAAAAAAAATCTCTCTTTAAATCTTCTGCTTCAGCGAGTGTGAGCGAGCTGAGTGTGACCGGTGCGCAAGTGTGAACGGTGGTAAGTGTGACTTGAGATTCAGTGAAGAAGTATTTGAAAAACCTTTAATCAAATACCTGTGTGAATTGGTGTGAGTGGCTGAATTGTGGATTGCTGAGTGCCTTTCTACCTGTTCTATCTTTTGGGGGCTTTTTTAACCTATTTTTTTCTCTCTAAAGGATTAATCTCTTATTTTACTATCTGTGTGTTTAAAGGTTTAAAGGTTAACTATATTGCATTTAAACCTTGGTGTAGCTATATTCACAAGGGGTTAATTAAGGGTGGGGGTTCATAATTAAGGGTTTATAAGGGCCAGCTGGTTGGGGCTCAAGTCTTTTTGGAAGTGCATTAGAGCAGCAGGGTGATTTGCTGCTGGGGAGAAAAAAAAAGAGAAAAAAAAAAAAAAATCTCTCTTTAAATCTTCTGCTTCAGCGAGTGTGAGCGAGCTGAGTGTGACCGGTGCGCAAGTGTGAACGGTGGTAAGTGTGACTTGAGATTCAGTGACTTTGGATTCAGGGAGTTTCCAAGGGAGGATTTACTGAATTGCTGTTACTGTATATTTTATTAATACTTTTTATTTATTTTTACTTATCTTTGCTGTCTGGTGAAATCCCCATTAGATATGTGCTCCACTATTGCCAATGCCATCCAGTGTACATCTTGCCACATGTATGCAGTCCTTGAACAGCCGGTCGAGGGTGCATACTGCTGTGTGAGATGTGAGCACGTTGTGCATTTGGAAGCCCAAATCTTGGATCTAAATGTGCAGCTGGCAACACTGAGATCCATAGACAATATGGAAAGGAGTCTTCTGCTCACTGAGCAGACGCTCAATGGGATAGATGAGGGGGGGGATGCTAGGGTGGAGCTGCAGGACACTGAAGTAGGAAGCTGGGTGACAGTTAGAAAGCGGGTTAGAGGGAAGAGCGCCAGGGAGGCTAGTCCTGATCTGGCACACCCCAATAAGTTTGCAAAGTTGGCAGATGAGGGGGTTGTCAGTACAGGGGTAGCACTGCTGCAGCCAGGCATGTCCTCTGAAAGCCGGGGGAGTGTCTGCTCCAGTAAGGGGGGAATTAGGAGAGCAGGGCAGGCCAGACAGGTGCTGGTAGTGGGGGACTCAATTATTAGGGGAACAGATAGGGCAATCTGTCACAAAGACAGGGATCGTCGAACAGTGTGCTGCCTACCTGGCGCTCGAGTCCGACACATCGCTGATCGGGTTGACAGATTACTGGGAGGGGCTGGTGAGGACCCAGCGGTCATGGTGCACATTGGCACAAATGACAAAGTTAGAGGCAGGTGGAAGGTCCTTAAAGATGATTTCAGGGAATTAGGCTGCAAGCTTAAAGCAAGGACCTCCAACGTGGTATTTTCTGAAATACTGCCGGTACCACGTGCCACACCAGAGAGGCAACGGGAGATTAGGGAGGTTAATAAGTGGCTCAAGAATTGGTGTAGGAAGGAGGGGTTTGGGTTCATGGAGAACTGGGCCGACTTCTCAGTTGGCTACAGGTTCTATGCTAGGGACGGGCTGCACCTCAATGGGGAGGGTGCAGCTGTGCTGGGGGAGAAAATGGCTAGAAGGTTGGAGGAGTCTTTAAACTAGGGACTGGGGGGGAGGGTATTCATTTTATAGGAGGGGAAGGCAGTACAGATAGAGACCTGGGCACAAATAATGAAATTGGGGGTGGGGTGGCATGGGGGGTGGGGTTAGAACAGTTAATAATTTAAGAAAGAATAGAGTTTCAGAGAGATACATAAAGTGCATGTATACTAATGCTAGAAGCCTCACCAACAAAATGGCGGAATTAGAATTAATTTTGTTGGAACATAATTATGACATGGTGGGGATATCTGAGACTTGGCTGGATGAGAGCCACGACTGGGCGGTTAATTTACAGGGCTATAGTCTGTTTAGAAATGACCGTAAAAATAAGCGAGGTGGGGGTGTGTGTTTATATGTAAAATCATCCTTAAAACAGATCCTGCGTGATATCTGTGAATCTAATGAAGATGTAGAGTCTCTGTGGGTGGAGATTAGGGGAGGGGGGAAAAATAATAAATTATTGATAGGGGTTTGTTATAAGTCTCCTAAAATAATGGAAGCAACAGAGAATATCCTCGTAAAGCAAATAGATGAAGCAGCAACTCAAGGAGAAGTCATTATTATGGGGGACTTCAACTACCCTGAAATACATTGGGGAACAGAAACCTGCAGTTCCAGCAAAGGTAATAAGTTTTTGGCAACTATGAGAGACAATTACCTTTCACAACTAGTTCAGGACCCAACAAGAGGGGGGGCACTGCTAGACCTAATATTATCCAACAGGCCAGACCGCATATCAAATATAAGGGTTGGGGGTCACTTGGGTAATAGTGATCACAAAATAATAAGCTTTCATGTATCCTTTAATAAGATGTGTAGTCGAGGGGTTACAAGGACACTAAACTTCAGGAAGGCAAATTTCCAACGGATGAGAGATGATCTTGGTGCAATAAACTGGGACGATATCCTGAGACATAAAAATACACAAAGAAAATGGGAGACGTTTATTAGTATCCTGAATAGGACCTGTGCACAGTATATACCCTATGGGAATAAACATGCTAGAATTAGGAGGAAACCACTATGGCTAAATAGAGCTGTAAGGGGCGCAATAAGGGACAAAAAGAAAGCGTTTAGGGAATTAAAGCAAGTAGGTAGTGAAGAGGCATTAAATAAATACAGAAGACTGAATAAATTCTGTAAAAAGCAAATCAAGACAGCAAAGATTGAGGCAGAGAGACTCATTGCCAGAGAAAGTAAAAATAATCCCAAAATATTCTTTAACTACATAAATAGCAAGAAACTAAAAAATGATAGTGTTGGTCCACTTAAAAATAGTCTGGGTGAAATGGTGGATGAGGATGAGGAAAAAGCCAATATGCTAAATGACTTTTTTTCAACTGTATTTACACAAGAAAATGTCATGACAGATAACATGATCAGAGATAAAAAAATTTCTCCATTAAATGTCACATGCTTAACCCAGCAGGAAGTACGGCGGCGTCTAAAAATCACTAAAGTTGACAAATCCCCGGGTCCGGATGGGATACACCCCCGAGTACTGCAGGAATTAGTACAGTTATAGATAGACCATTATTTTTAATCTTTAAAGATTCCATAATAACTGGGTCTGTACCACAGGACTGGCGTATAGCAAATGTGGTGCCAATATTCAAAAAGGGGGCAAAAACTGAACCTGGAAATTATAGGCCAGTGAGCTTAACATCTACTGTGGGTAAAATCCTGGAGGGTTTTTTAAGGGATACTATTTTGGAGTATCTGAAGCTGAATAACCTCATGACACAGTATCAGCATGGGTTTACGAGGGACCGTTCTTGTCAGACTAATCTGATAAGCTTTTATGAAGGGGTAAGTTCAGGACTGGACCAAGGGAATGCAGTGGACGTGGTGTTCATGGACTTCTCAAAAGCTTTTGATACAGTGCCACACAAAAGGTTGATACATAAAATGAGAACAATGGGGATAGGGGAAAATATGTGTAAGTGGGTTAAGAACTGGCTCATGGATAGGAAACAAAGGGTGGTTATTAATGGAGCACACTCGGACTGGGTCACGGTTAGCAGTGGGGTACCACAGGGGTCAGTATTGGGGCCGCTTCTCTTTAACATATTTATTAATGACCTTGTAGGGGGCATACAGAGTAGTATTTCAATATTTGCAGATGACACTAAACTCTGCAGGGTAATAAATACAGAGGAGGATAATTTTATATTACAGGAGGATTTATGTAAACTAGAAGCTTGGGCTGATAAATGGCAAATGAGCTTTAATGGGGATAAATGTAAGGTCATGCACTTGGGTAGAACAAATAAGATGTATAATTATGTGCTTAATTGTAAAACACTGGGCAAAACTGTCACTGAAAAAGACTTGGGTGTATGGGTGGACGACAAACTCAAATTTAGTGGCCAATGTCAGGCAGCTGCTGCCAAGGCAAATAAAATAATGGGATGCATTAGACGAGGCATAGATGCTCATGAGGAGAACATAATTTTACCTCTATACAAGTCACTGGTGCGACCACACTTAGAATACTGTGTGCAGTTCTGGTCTCCGGTGTATAAGAAAGACATAGCTGAACTGGAGCGGGTGCAGAGAAGAGCGACCAAGGTTATTAGAGAACTGGGGGGTCTGCAATACCAAGACAGGTTATTACACTTGGGGTTATTTAGTTTGTAAAAACGAAGGCTTAGGGGTGATCTTATTACAATGTACAAATATATGAGGGGACAGTACAAAGACCTTTCTAATGATCTTTTTACTCTTAGACCTGTGACGGGGACGAGGGGGCATCCTCTACGTCTGGAGGAAAGAAGGTTTAGCCATAATCACAGATGCAGATTCTTTACTGTAAGAGCAGTGAGACTATGGAACTCTCTGCCGTCTAATGTTGTAATGAGTGATTCCTTACTAAAATTTAAGAGGGGACTGGATGCCTTTCTTGAAAAGTATAATATTACAGGCTATATTCACTAGTTTCCTAGATACAGCGTTGATCCAGGGAGCTAGTCTGATTGCCGTATGTGGAGTCGGGAAGGAATTTTTTTCCCCAATGTGAAGCTTACTGTTTGCCACTTGGGGTTTTTTTGCCTTCCTCTGGATCAACATGTTAGGGCAGGTTAGGATAGGATATGGGTTGAACTAGATGGACTTAAAGTCTTCCTTCAACCTTAATAACTATGTTACTATGTTCCTGTAAATAAAAAAAACAAAACAATAAAAGTACACATATTTGGTATCGCCGCGTCCGTAACGACCCTCCCTATAAAACTGTTCCACTAGTTAACCCCTTTAGTGAACCCCTTAAAAAAAAATCAATGCTTTATCATCATACCGCCGAACAAAAAGTGGAATAACACGCGATCAAAAAGACCAATATAAATAAACATGGTACCGCTGAAAACGTCATCTTGTCCCTCAAAAAACGAGCCGTCATACAGCATCATCAGCGAAAAAAATAAAAAGTTATAGCTCGCAGAATAAAGCCATGCAAAAATAATTATTTTTTATATAAAATAGTTTTTATTGTATAAAAGCGCCAAAACATAAACAAATGATATAAATGAGGTATCGCCATAATTGTACTAACCCGAAGAATAAAACTGCTTTATCAATTTTACCACACGCGGAACGGTATAAACGCCCCCCCAAAAGAAATTAATGAATTGCTGATTTTTGTTCATTCTAACCTCCCAAAAATCGAAATAAAAAGGGATCAAAAAATGTCACGTGCTCAAAAATGGTACCAATAAAAAAGTCAACTCGTACCGCAAAAAATAAGACCTCACATGACCAAAATATGCAAAAATTATAGCTCGCAAAATGTGGTGATGCAAAAACTATTTTTTGCAATAAAAAGCGTCTTTTAGCGTGTGACAGCTGCCAATCATAAAAACCCGCTATAAGTAGTAAATCAAACCCCCCTTTATCACCCCCTTAGTTAGGGAAAAATAATAAAATTAAAAAAATGTATTTATTTCCATTTTCCAATTAGGGTTAGGGTTGCGGCTAAAGTTAGGGTTAGAGTTGGGACTAAAGTTAGGAATAGGGTTAGGGTTGGGATTAGGGTTAGAGGGGTGTTAGGGTTAGGTTTGTGGTTAGGGTTATGGTTAGGGTTGGGACTAGGGTTAGGGGTGTGTTGGGGTTAGAATTGGGGGGTTTCACTGTTTAGGCACATCAGGGGCTCTCCAAATGTGACATGGCGTCTGATCTCAATTCCAGCCAATTCTGCGTTGAAAAAGTCAAACGGTGCTCCTTCCCTTCTGAGCTCTGCCATGCGCCCAAACAGTAGTTTACCCCCACATATGGGGTATCAGCATACTCAGGACAAATTGCACAATAACTCTTGGGGTCCAATTTCTTCTGTTACCCTTAGGAAAATAAAAAATTGGGGGCAAAAATATCATTTTTGTAAAAAAAAATGATTTTTTTGCTTTTACGGCTGTACGTTATAAACTTCTGTGAAGCACTTGGGGTTTCATAGCGCTCACCACACATCTAGACAAGGTGGATAAAAATCAATGATTTTTTTAAAAAAAATAAAAAAAAATCGGATTTTTTGATTTAAATCGGATTTTTTTGATTTAAATAGGATTTTTTTCAATAAACTGCTTTTTGAGGAAAATATTTTACCATCCAAAGGTTCTTCCATCATGAGATAAAGCTGAGTTGTTTAACTCAGTAGAATAAAGGCTGTATATGTATAACATTCACAATGCCATGCTCTTCCAGAGGTTTCTGTAGGATTAGTGGGCAGTTTCTCTCCTATATTATCACAGACGCTCGCTTTACTTACGCAGTTCTCAAAACTGAATTTGACTCCGCAGAGGTCCCAGCCTCTTCTTCACAGCAAAAATGTTACAACATGAACAGAGTTGAGAAAAAGACCTTAATCCTATTGTTCTACAAACCTATATGAATACAGAATCAACCCCTTCAGTGCCAAGTCCAAGAAGTTAGACAATATGTTTCTGATTGTTTGGAGTGGAATAGATCTGCACAACACAAGAAGAATGTGAATCTAAGTGTGAGGAGGAGGAAGGGCAAGCAGAAAAGAAAATGAAAGTGAAACTTTGAGCACAATACTGCAGCATAGCCACAGACAGACAAGTCTGGATCTGTTTGTGTGTACGATCTGAGGTTTATTACATTCTTTCCTTATAATGGCAGCAGGCCGTAAAAGAGACCCAGTTTGGGAATATTTTAATGAAGCTCCTTCGCCTATCGGTAAGGCAGGCATGCGTGCAAAATGCAAACGATGCAACAAAGAGATGCAAGGCCTGGTGGCACGAATGAGGCAACATCATGAGAAGTGCGGTGATGAAGATGACCAAAGAAACACTTCTGAACAGGCAGGATCTTCAGGTTGGTAAACATTTTTATTGAATCCTATTTCTAAAGACTGAACTGTCATGTGTGAGAAAAATTATATTTCTTATTATTCTTGCATGTTACTGTCATTTGGTACAGTTATGAAGAAAAACAAATATTCCTTTTGGGGCAGTGCTGTGTTGTGTACAATAAGCAGAAATTGTATAAACAATAAAATAACAGCATTGACTTTTTTTGTTTAGGGGAATTCATGGATTCTGGAAACTATCCACCTCCAAGATCACCATCATCCTGTTCTACAGTTTCAGAGTTATCCATCCAGGATAGTGCTTCATTAGCAGCAGCATCATCATCAGACACCCACAGCCACATATCACCATCACCCAAAAGGAAGAAAAAACCTTTACCTCCTGGAACCACCATAGATAGGTTTGTGATAAGAACTAGCAGATTAGAAAAAGAGTTGATTGATGAAAAAATTGCCCAGTTTATTTATGCAATAAACTCTTCTTTCCGTCTGACTGAGAACCCACATTTCATTAATATGGTTCAGTTACTGAGACCAGGATGCAGTCCACCCAGCAGAGCTGATGTTGCAGGGAGACTGCTGGATCAAGTGTATGACAGAGAAATGGAGCAATGTGCAACAGCTCTGGAGGGTAAAATTGTTAACCTAAGTATTGATGGGTAGAATAATGTCCACAATGATCCTATTGTATGTGCTTGTATAACAACAGAAGAAGGTAAAGTCTTCCTTGCACAAACAACTGATACGTCAGGAAATGCACACACAGCAGAATACTTACAAGAAGTGGCAGTAAAAGCTATAACAACATGTGAACAAAAATTCAAATGTCTAGTACGCAGTTTGGTCACTGACAATGCTGCAAACGTATCCAAGATGAGAAGAAATTTAGAAGAGCAGGGAGGGAATACAAAGCTAATAACATATGGTTGCAGTGCTCATTTGCTGCACCTCTTAGCCAAAGACTTAAGTGTTCCAGAAATAAAGGCTAATGTTGTTGAAATTGCTAAATACTTCCGTAATAATCATTTTGCTGCAGCAGCTCTGAAATGGATGGGTGGAACCAAGCTAACGCTCCCACAAGATGTTAGATGGAACTCTGTGGTGGACTGTTTTGAGCAGTATATCAAAAACTGGCCTATTCTGATGACACTTTGTGAAGAAAATCGAGATAAAATAGATGGCACTGTCACGCCAAAATCCTCAACATTGGGCTTAAGAGAAATGTTGAACATATGCTGAGTGTAACGAATGGAAGCGGAGGCAGAGGTGGTGAAGTTCACATTCGTTTTTATTTTTTAATGTGGAACCTCGAGACCGCGGTCCGGGGGGCTCCGAAGGGGGCGTAACTAGTGAGCCCCGGGTACCCGTACTAAGGCCCCTCGAACAGGACCAGAATGGAATACCCGGAGGACACAGGTGCTACCTCCAGTTAGACCCCGGACACGTGGCAGCTGTCCCAGAGGGACCAAAAGGGTAACAGGTATTTACAGAGTCCGTGGAAAGTTCTTGACGGAGAAGGGTAAGGTCCTGGTCCAGAACGGATGGTAGAAGGCTGGCTTCAGTGACCTTGTCACGGTCCACGGGTACGGATGGCTGATGGTGGAACGGGATGACACTTGCACCAGTAATAGCCGAGATAGTCCAAGATAGCCAGATACAGGTTAGCAATGATCTGAGGAGACAAACAGTATCAGCGAAGCACAGAGACTGCAGACGCAGCGCAGACAGATCAGGAACAGAACCGGATGTAGCAATGATAGAACACGTTGCTCCGGCACTCCCCTAATGGTGGAGTGACCAGATATAGTACTGAGTGCGCAGCCATTGGTTAATTAGCTATTTCAAAAAATGCACGCTGCCCCTTTAAGAGAGACGGTGGGCGCGGCCTCGCGTCCTAAGCAGACTATCTGGAGGCCTGCCAGCAGCGTGCCAGGAAGTGGAGGAGGACACAGGACGCCGAAGAGCAGCTGGGGCAGGTGAGTGAGCAGAACGGAGTGCAGAGCCAGCGCTGGGACCGAGTGTAACAGTATCCCCCTCTTTACTCCCCCTCTTTTTCAAGCCTGTGTGAAATCTTTTAAGAAGAAGAGGAGCCTGGATGTTCTCTTTAGGCTCCCAAGATCTCTCCTCAGGACCAAAACCTTTCCAGTCCACCAGGTAATAGATCCTACCTCTTACTCTCTTAGAGGCCAAGATATGTTTTACCTCAAAAACATCATCCTCAGAGACCGGATCAGGAGTGGTACCCGGGTCCTTAAAGAAGGAGCTCAACACTACTGGTTTGAGGAGGGAAACATGAAAGGAGTTAGGTACTCGTAGAGAATTAGGCAATTTCAGTTTATAAGAGACCGGGTTGATTTGTCTCAAGACTTCAAAGGGACCAATGAAACGGGGACCCAATTTGTACGATGGTAACTTCAGACGGATGTACTTGGAGGAGAGCCATACCTTGTCTCCTGGATGAAAGATGGGAGCCTCCAAACGTCTTTTGTCCGCATGCGTTTTCATACGTTGAGAAGCTTTCTCCAAAGCCGACCTGGTCTCTCTCCAAATGTCCGAGAAATTCTTAGACAAGGTATCGACTGCCGGAACATCAGACAATCCCGAGACAGGAAGAGGAATTCCGGGTTGCAGTCCAAACACAATCTGAAAGGGAGACTTTCCAAAAGATTCACTTACTTGGTTGTTGTAGGAGAATTCCGCCCAGGGCAGTAATTCTACCCAGTCATTATGATGAGCGTTGACGAAGTGACGCAGGTATCCAGCCAGGATTTGATTGATCCTCTCCACTTGCCCATTAGACTGGGGATGATATGCAGAAGAAAAATCTAGTTCAATTTTTACCATTTTACAGAGTCCTCTCCAGAACTTAGAGGTGAACTGGACGCCCCTGTCGGACACGATGTGGAGAGGAAATCCATGTAGACGGAAGATGTGCTGAATGAAGTGAGTGGCCAGTTCTGGAGCAGACGGGAGGCCAGATAGTGGAACGAAGTGGGCCATTTTAGAGAAGCGGTCCACCACAACCCATACCACTGAGCAGTCAGAAGAAATGGGAAGATCCGTGATGAAATCCATTGCGATGTGCTGCCAGGGAGCGGACGGAATTGGAAGAGGCAGAAGCCTGCGGCTGGTAGATGTTTAACAGTTTTGTTACGGGCACATGAAGGACAGGCTGCGACGAACTCCTGGATATCCTTGCTCATGGTAGGCCACCAGTAATAACGGGAGATGAGTTGCTGCGTCTTTCTCTGACCAGCATGGCCAGCCAACTTAGAAGAATGACCCCAGCGCAGAACACGACTACGATCAGAGGCAGACACGAAAGTCTTCCCAGGAGGAAGCCGGGCCAGATCAGTGGAGGCAACAGAGACTAACCTAGAAGGTTCAATAATGTGCTGAGGTTCCTCCTCCAGTTCAGGAGGCAAGAAGGCTCTAGAGAGTGCGTCTGCCTTGATGTTCTTGTCAGCTGGACGGAAATGAAGTACAAAATTGAAACGGGCAAAAAATAATGCCCAACGGGCCTGACGGGGATTCAGTCTTAAAGCAGATTGGAGATAGGCAAGGTTTTTATGGTCGGTGAATATGATTACCTGGTGATGAGCTCCTTCAAGAAGATGTCTCCATTCTTGCAGAGCCAATTTTATGGCCAACAGTTCACGATCACCGACAGAGTAGTTCCTTTCTGCAGGAGAAAAAACCTTGGAAAAAAAAACACACGAGATCATCCGCCCGGTAGACGACTTCTGGGTCAGAACTGCTCCTGCACCTATGGAAGAAGCGTCAACTTCAAGAAAAAATTGCTCACTTGAATTAGGACGATGGAGAACGGGTGCGGAAGCGAAGGCTTTTTTGAGAGAAACAAAGGCCTCTTCAGCCTCGGAGGACCATTCCTTAGAGTTTACACCTTTCCGGGTTAAGGCTGTGATTGGAGCCACTCGGGTGGAAAAGTGTGGAATAAATTGCCGGTAGTAATTGGCGAACCCGAGGAACCTTTGTATGGCTTTTAGCCCAGACGGACGAGGCCAGTTGAGAACTGCAGACAACTTCTCCGGATCCATCTTTAATCCTGTGGAAGATACAATGTACCCAAGGAAAGGCAAAGAAGACTGCTCAAAGAGGCATTTCTCATATTTGGCATATAGCCTGTTCTCTCTCAGTCTTTGTAAGACCAGGCGTACTTGCCTCCGGTGTGACGTCAAGTCAGCAGAAAAAATCAAAATATCGTCCAGGTAAACCACGACACAAGTATAGAGCAAGTCCCTGAAAATGTCATTAACAAATTCCTGAAAAACCGCAGGTGCATTGCTTAGGCCGAATGGCATTACCAGGTATTCATAGTGGCCGTCACGGGTGTTGAAGGCTGTTTTCCATTCGTCCCCCTCTCTGACTCGGATCAGGTTGTAGGCCCCTCTGAGGTCCAATTTGGTGAAGATCTTGGCCCCTCGGAGACGATCAAACAGCTCTGAAATAAGAGGTAATGGATACCTGTTTTTTACCGTGATTTGATTTAGACCCCGATAGTCAATGCAGGGCCGCAAGGATCCATCCTTTTTCTTCACAAAGAAGAATCCAGCTCCTGCCGGTGACGATGACTTTCGGATAAATCCTCTAGCCAGATTCTCTTGGATGTAGTCCGACATGGCCTGAGTCTCTGCCTGTGAAAGGGGATAAACTCTCCCGCGAGGAGGAGATGCTCCTGGAAGAAGCTCTATCTGACAGTCATACGACCTGTGTGGAGGTAGTCTCTCAGCCTCTTTTTTCCCAAAGACGTCAGAGAAGGACCAATAGATGGAAGGCAACCCTGGCAGGGTATCAGGCTGGACTGGAGGCGAAACAGGTTGAATCCGGGTTAAGCAATGATTCATGCAGGTATCTCCCCAACGCAGAACTTCTCCAGTTTTCCAATTAAGGACTGGTTCATGCATCTGGAGCCAAGGTAAACCTAAAAGCATGGGATGGGATAAACCGGGATATACATAAAATCGCATTCGTTCAGTATGCATTAGACCTACCCGGAGTTCCACCAACTCGGTTTGAAACTGGACGGGCTCGGTCAGCGGTTTGCCATCCACGGCGGACACCTGTAACGGATCAGGAAGACGCTGGACTGGTAAGCGCTAATGATCCACAACCGCCTGCTGGATGAAGTTCCCTGCAGCTCCAGAATCCAGTAGACAATGTTCGGAGAATTTTATTGCTTCATAGGACACGGAGACTGAGATGTGTAAAGAAGGAGAGGACTGTTCTCTACCTAGGTTGGCCCCTCCTACCGGACCTAGGCACTGGAGTTTCCCGACTTTTTAGGACAGAAATGGATCAAATGTTCAGAACTACCGCAGTAGTAACAACTTCCCTCCTTGCGACGTGCCTCCCGGCGGCGGGTGGCCAAACTTACATGGTCCACCTCCATGGCCTCGGAGGCGGAGGGCGAAGTACCTGTTTTGTACAAACTAGAGTCCAGGTGATAGGACCTTTTGTCCCGCTTGATCTCCATGGAGCGCTCTTGAAAACGCAGGTCAATTCGGGTTGCCAAGGATATTAGCTCTTCCAAGAGGGTAGGTCTGTCCCGTCCCACCAGCTCATCCTTGATTCTTCCGGATAGGCCTTCCCAGAAGTTAGCAACCAGGGCCTCATTGTTCCACGATAATTCAGACGAGAGGGTGCGGAATTTAACAGCATACTGAGCTACCGTGAGAGTACCTTGGCGCAGGCGGAGCAGAGCTGAGGCAGTCGAAGTGGTGCGACCAGGTTCATCGAAAGTCCTGCGAAAAGCCTCTAGGAAAGATTGAAGATCGTTAACCAGCGGATCCCCTCTCTCCCATAGCGGGTTTAGCCAGGCGAGGGCCTCTCCTCCCAGGTGTGACATGATGAAGCCCACCTTGGCTCGGTCAGAAGCAAACATATGCCCCAAGATTTCGAAGTGTAGAGTGCACTGATTGAGGAAACCCCGACACAGAGTAGGGTCACCCTGGAAACGGGTAGGAGCCGCCAGACGGGGACCTTGACTTGCCATGGGAACTGGTACCTGATTATTGATAGAAGAGTCAGGTGCAGACGAGGACCCCAAGGAATCCATGCGGGTAGACAAGCTGTGTAGATAAGTCGTGATCTTGTCCTGTTGAACTCCCAAACGGGTCACCTCCTGGCACAGATCTGTGGTCGGAGATCTCTGGGATCCAGCGGGTTCCATGGCCGGAGCAATCTGTAATGAATGGAAGCGGAGGCAGAGGTGGTGAAGTTCACATTCGTTTTTATTTTTTAATGTGGAACCTCGAGACCGCGGTCCGGGGGCTCCGAAGGGGGCGTAACTAGTGAGCCCCGGTTACCCGTAGTAAGGCCCCTCGAACAGGACCAGAATGGAATACCCGGAGGACACAGGTGCTACCTCCAGTTAGACCCCGGACACGTGGCAGCTGTCCCAGAGGGACCAAAAGGGTAACAGGTATTTACAGAGTCCGTGGAAAGTTCTTGACGGAGAAGGGTAAGGTCCTGGTCCAGAACGGATGGTAGAAGGCTGGCTTCAGTGACCTTGTCACGGTCCACGGGTACGGATGGCTGATGGCGGAACGGGATGACACTTGCGCCAGTAATAGCCGAGATAGTCCAAGATAGCCAGATACAGGTTAGCAATGATCTGAGGAGACAAACAGTATCAGCGAAGCACAGAGACTGCAGACGCAGCGCAGACAGATCAGGAACAGAACCGGATGTAGCAATGATAGAACACGTTGCTCCGGCACTCCCCTAATGGTGGAGTGACCAGATATAGTACTGAGTGCGCAGCCATTGGTTAATTAGCTATTTCAAAAAATGCACGCTGCCCCTTTAAGAGAGACGGTGGGCGCGGCCTCGCGTCCTAAGCAGACTATCTGGAGGCCTGCCAGCAGCATGCCAGGAAGTGGAGGAGGACACAGGATGCTGAAGAGCAGCTGGGGCAGGTGAGTGAGCAGAACGGAGTGCAGAGCCAGCGCTGGGACCGAGTGTAACACTGAGCTTCCTGAAACCCATCTCTCAAGCTTTAAACAAAATACAGAAAAATAGCTGTTTTATTGCGGATGCTGTTGAAATTTGGAAGGAACTGAGTGAACACTTAAAAACAGAACTACACATGGACAGAATTAAATTACAAGCTGTAAACAAACGAATGGGACAAGCACTGACTCCAGCTCATTTTTTGGCAAATATTGTCAATATCCAATATCAGGGTCAAAACCTAAGTGCTAAGGAAGAGGAGTTAGCTATGACATGGGTATCCAGCAATCATCCATCTTTAATGCCAACTAAAATAAACTTCAGAGCTAAGGGGGAACCATTCAAGAAATATATGTTTGCTGAAGATATTTTAAGGAAGGTCACACCAGTAAACTGGTGGAAGTCACTTAAGCGCTTGGATTTAGAGACTGTTCAAGTAATGATTTCACTTTTAACAGCAGTAGCTTCTTCTGCAGGCGTTGAAAGAATATTCTCTTCCTTTGGACTCATTCATTCTAAATTGAGAAATCGGTTGGGACCCAATAAAGCAGGAAAGCTTGTTTTTCTTTTCCAGATTATGAATAGGAACAAAAAAGAAGATGATGATGAAGATGACGACGAGTGAGCTACAGAGGACAGCAGGGACAGTAGTATTTAAGTTTTTCATGTGTCGGCTGGGCTGACAGTCTAAGTTTCTTAAAATATATATATATATATTTTGTTTAGCCAAATTAGTTAACAAACATGGATGTTTGTTTAAGCAAATAACTTATGCTGTAATGTTGTTATTGTTTCAGTTGAATAAATCTATTTAAATTGTTATTAAGGTCAGGATTATTTTTCTCCTTCCTAAGTACAACAGAACAGTGGTGTCCAAATATGAATGATTAACCCATTAAACTGGGGAGAAAAAAGTAATATAAAAAGTGATTCTAAAAATCTTCATCTACTTGCATGTTAAAGTAGCAAGAACTAGTTTAGGTAGAAACTTTGATTTAAATCACTGATTTAAATCAAGCCTTACTGACTAGTGATTTAAATCGTGATTTAAATCGTGATTTAAATCAGTTTGATTTAAATCAAATCCACCCTGCATCTAGATAAGTTCCTTGTGGGGTCTATTTTCTAAAATGGGATCACTTGTGGGGGTTTCCACTGTTTAGGCACATCAGGGGCTCTCCAATTGCGACATGACGCCCGCAGACCATTCCATCAAAGTCAGCAATCCAAAACGTCACTACTTCCCTTCCGAGCCCCGACGTGTACCCATACAGTAGTTTTCTCCCACATATTGGGTATCAGCGTACTCAGGACAAATTGGACAACAACTTTTGGGGTCCAATTTCTCCTGTTACCCTTGTGAAAATAAAATATTGGGGGTGAAAAAATCATTTTGTAAAAAAAAAAAAAGATTTTTTATTTTTACGGCTGTACGTTATAAACTTCTGTGAAGCACTTCGGGGTTCAAAGTGCTCACCACACATCTAGATAAGTTCCTTTGGGGTCAATTTTCCAAAATGAAGTCACTTGGGGGTTTCTACTGTTTAGGCACATTAGGGGCTCTCCAAACGCGATATGACTCCTGCAGACCATTCCATCAAAGTCTGCAATCCAAAACGTCACTACTTCCCTTCCGAGCCCTGACGTGTGCCCATACAGTAGTTTTCTCCAACATATGGGGTATCAGCATACTCAGGACAAATTGGACAACTTTTGGGGTCCAATTTCTCCTGATACCCTTGGGAAAATAAAAAGTTGGGGACTAAAAGATCATGTTTGTGGAAAAAATATGATTTTTTATTTTCATGCTCGGGCGTTATAAACTTTAGTGAAACACCTGGGGGTTCAAAGTTCTCACCACACATCTAGATAAGTTCCTTGAGGGGTCTAGTTTATAAAAT
Source organism: Oophaga sylvatica (assembly GCA_033576555.1). NCBI lineage: Eukaryota > Metazoa > Chordata > Amphibia > Anura > Dendrobatidae > Oophaga > Oophaga sylvatica. The sequence continues at coordinate 217,762,185 of JARQOD010000003.1, read as the reverse complement.
GGTGTCATTTGTGGAGGGTTTTCACTGTTTAGGCAGATCAGGAGCTCTCCAAAAACGACATGGCGTCCAGCCAATTCTGCGTTGAAAAATTCAAACGGCGCTCCTTCCCTTCCGAGCTCTGCCATGCACCCAAACAGTGGTTCCCCCCCACATATGGGGTATCAGCGTACTCAGGACAAAATGGACAACAATATTTGTGGTCCAATTTCTCCTGTTACCCTTGGTAAAATAAAAAATTGGTGACTAAAAGATAATTTTTGAGGGAAAAAAATAGGATTTTTTATTTTCATGCCCGGGCATTATAAACTTGTGTGAAGCACTTGGGGGTTCAAAGTGCTCACCATAGATCTAGATAAGTTCCTTAGGGGGTCTAGTTTCCAAAATGGGGTCACTTGTGGGGGTTTTCCACTGTTTAGGCACATCTGGGGCACTGCAAACGGAACATGACCCCCATCAACGTCTGCATTCCAAAACGTTATTACTTCCTTTCCAAGCCCTGCCGTGCGCCCAAACAGTTTCCCCCCCCACACACATATTTGGTATCAGCGTACTCATGACAAATTGGACAAATTTTTGGGTCCAATTTCCTTGGGAGAAATCAAAAATTTGGGACTAAAAAATCATTTTTGTGGAAAATTTATTTATTTTTTTTCACACCCAGGCATTATAAACTTTTGTGAAACACTTGGGGGTTCAAAATGCTCACAACAGATCCAGATAAGTTTCATAGGGGGTCTAGTTTCCAAAATGGTGTTACTTGTGGGGGGTTTCCACTGTTTAGGCGCATCAGGGGCTCTCCTAACGCGACATGGCGTCCAATCTCAATTAAAGCCAATTTTGGTTTGAGAAAGTCAAACGGCGCTCCTTCCCTTACGAGCTCTGCCGTGTGCCCAAACAGTGGTTTTCCACCACATATGGGGTATTGGCGTAGTCAGGAGAAATTGCACAACAACTTTATCTGTCCATTTTCTCCTTTTACCCTTGTTAAAATAAAAAAAAGGTTGTAAAAGATCATTTTTGTCACTAAAAAGTTAAATATTAATTTTTTCCTTCTCGTTGCTTCAGCTCCTGTGAAGCACCTGAAGGGTTAATAAACTTCTTGAATGTGGTTTTGAGTACCTTGAGGGGTGCAGTTTTTAGAATGGTGTCACTTTTGGGTATTTTCTGCCATATAGACCCTCAAAGTGACTTCAAATGTGAGGTGGTCCCTAAAAAAAATGGCTTTGTAAATTTTGTTGTAAAAATGAGAAATCGCTGGTCAACTTTTAACCCTTATAATTTCCTAACAAAAAAAAATTTTGGTTCCAAAATTGTGCGGATGTAAAGTAGACATGTGGGAAATGTTATTTATTAACTATTTTGTGTGACATATTTTTCTGTTTTAAGGGAATAAAAATTCAAAGCTTGAAAATTGCACAATTTTCAAAATTTTCGCCATATTTGCGTTTTTTTCAAAAATAAACGCAAGTTATATCGAATAAATTTTGCCACTAATGTGAACGTATAACTAACGTTATAGCCTCATAAAGAGACAGTGATCAGAATTGTAAAAATTGGCGCGGTCATTAACGTGCAAACCACCCTTGGGGGTTAAGAGGTTAATATTGAGCAGAATTAATTTCAGCCTTTTGGTTCAGCCCTGCACAACAGTCACGGTCTCTCATGTGGCCCCTCAGGAAAATGAATTTCCCGCACCTGATCAAGATGCTATCGTAGTCAATATTGACAGCAGCATCTAAGGGGTTAAATGGCCATGGTTGATGCCAACATCGATTGGGCCCATGCAGCAATGTGTCTGCCTTATTGTACAGCTAACAGCTACTGCATTTTCACTCATCGGGGGATGCTATTCTTTTATATATCAGGTCAGTAGAAAAAAGACAAACGTATCTGGTCACTAGGAGGTTAAACAATGGTACAACAAAATTAGTTAAACACTAGTGGAGGAGCACAGTGTATAGATATCAATGTACATGCACCTCCTATACATTGAACAACTCTGCATAGACGGTGACAACCCTGGCACATGCTGCAAACACGTTTCCTACAGCGGTACGCCGAATGCCTGTGGAGAAAATCCAATCTACCCGAAGATTTCATCCATTATAAGTTTATGCTTAAAAAATACAACACTGCCCTTCACCTCTCCAAACAAACCTATTTCAACACCCTCATCATCTCACTATCCAATAACCCTAAACGCCTCTTTGACATTTATCACTCCCTACTCAACCCAAAAGTGTAGGCCCCAACCACGGATCTCCGCGCTGACGATCTGGCCAATTACTTCAAAGAAAAAATTGACCATATCCATCAGTCACTCTCTGATTTTGATCGAGTCACAGAAGTGATCAGGCTCCTTGCATCTTCTCGCCTTACTACTTGCCCTACTATTTGCCTGTGACCCTATTCCCTCACATCTCCAGTCCCATTTCCCTGCTGTTGCCACTCACCTAATAAAAGTATTCAACCTCTCTTACGGTATCTTTCCTCCCTCACTAAAGTCTTTAATGATCTACTAACAGCAAAATCTAATGGTCACTGCTGCATGCTAATTCTCCTGGATCTCTCTGCAGCCTTAGATACTGTGGACCATCAGCTCCTCCTCACTATGCTCCACTCCATTGGCCTCAAGGACACCATTCTCTCCTGGTTCTCCTACCTCTCTGACCGTTCCTTCACTGTATCTTTTGCTGGCTCCTCTCATCTTCCCCTTACTGTTGGTGTTTCTCAAGGATCAGTCTTAGGCCCCCTCCTCTTCTCTTTGTATACTGCCCCTATTGGACAAACAATCAGCAGATTTGTTTTCCAGTACCATCTCTATGCTGATGACACCCAATTATACACCACCTCTCCTGATATCACGCCAGCCTTTTAGAAAACACCAGTGATTGTCTTACCGCGGTCTCCAACATCATGTCCTCCCTCTATCTGAAACTGAACCTGTGTTTCCTTCCTCTACTAACCTACCTATGCTCGACATTGCCATTTCCGTGTGTAATTCTACCCTAACACGCCCGCTGTCTTGGGGTAATACTTGATTCAGAGCTTTCATTCACCCCCCACATCCGATCACTGGCTTGCCCTTGTCATCTGCACCTCAGAAACATTTCTAGAATTCGACCCTTTCTTACTTTCGACTCTGCACAAACTCTTAGGCTGTGTGCCCACGTTGCATTGCCGCTGCGGAAACCCTTAAAAAACACATTCCCATGCAATCCTATGGGATTCCGCAGTTGCTGTGCCAATGCTGCGGATTTTGCCGCTGCGGAATCTTGTAGCGGTAAAATCAGCAGCATGTCCATATGATTGCATTGTAACACTCACTGTGCCCACCATGCGTAAAGTGAGTGCTTCATGTGCTGATGGTTCCCAGGGTCTGGAGGAGAGGAGACTCTCCTCCAGGCCCTAGGTACCATATTCCTGTAAAAAATAGAATTAAAATAAAAAATAGGGATATACTTACCCTCTGTCGGCCCCCGGAGTCCTCAGCGGTGCACGCAGCGCTGCCTGCAACTTCCGTTCCCAGGGATGCATTGCCAGAATCACCCCAGATGATGTAGCGGTCGCGTGACTGCTACGTCATCAGATGTCATTCGTGCAATGCATCCTTGGAACGGGACTTGCCGGGAGCGTCGCTGAGGACCGGGAGGATTCCGGGGGCCGACAGAGGGTAAGTATATCTCTATTTTTTATTATTTTTAACATTCTATCTTTTACTATTGATGCTGCATAGGCAGCATCAATAGTAAAAAGTTGGTCACACTTGTCAAGCACTATGCTTGACAAGTATGACCAACCTGTCAACCACTTTTCCAAGCGATGCTTCAAATCGCTTGGAAAATCGCTAGCATTCTGCAAGCTAAAAAGCTTGCAAAACGCTTGTGTTTGGCAGGAAAACGCATGCGAATTCCTCATGCGTCTTATCCGCAGCGGGGAGTTGCGGGAATGCTGTGGACAAATCCGCAGCATTTCTGCAACGTCGGCACATAGACTCACTGTTTCTTTTATTAATTCTCGTCTGGACTATTGTAATTCTCTACTAATCCATCTCCCTCTTACCAAACTCTCCCCTCTCCAATCTGTCTTGAATGCTGCAGCCAGGATCATATTCCTCACCAACCGTTACACCAATGCCTCTAACTTGTACCAGTCATTACACTACGTTACCCATCCACTCCAGAACTCAGTATAAACTTATTACCCTCACCCACTAAGCACTCCACGGCTCAGCATCACTTTACATCTCCTCCCTCATCTGTCTACCACCCTACCTGTGCCCTCCGTTCTGCTAATGACCTGAGTTTAACATCCTCAATAAGACCCCCTCCCACTCCCGTCTCCAACACCAATTTTTGGAAAGCACTATCCTGGTTAATTCGATTAATCCCCAATACCTGCAGTTTTAAGCATGCACTAAAAACGCATTTCTTCAGACTGGCCTACCGCCTCAACACATTACTCTAACTATGCCTGTGTTGCCCATTCAAAATTTTTACCATAGCCAGGTTCCTTGAATCATGTTCTCACATGCTGTATGCATTTAATAGACCTCTGTGTCTGTACTGTTACATACTTAGGCTGATAACCGGTTCATGCAGCATTACATGAACACCCGATTCTTATACCATGGCTGGTCCGAACAACGAAAGCAATTGTTACCATCTACCTTTCGTGTCTCCCCTATTTCCTTATAGATTGTAAGCTTGCGAGCAGTGCCCTCTTTCCTTTTGGTATCTGTTGATCTATGTTTTATTGTTATGCTTAATGTCTATTGTTTGTACAAGTCCCCTCTAAAATGTAAAGTGTAGCGGAATATATTGGCGCTATAGAAATAAAATTATTATTATTATTATATAGCAATTGTCACAAATAACCGACAATGTACCAAGCAATATAAATCTTAAATACTAGTAAAATGCATGGTATACTTAGGCAGATTATTAATAATATACAAATAAAGTAACAAAGTGCATAGTACGCTAAATATAAAAGATAATTCATGTAAAAAGTGCACAGTAGCAGTATGCTGAGACCAGTGGAGGAGATGAGGGTGTATTCTTTTCTCACCCTGCATGATGCTGCCTGCTTATGATTAGCCAGCCTTATGCAGGAGAAGAACCTACGTACTGTATCTGCCCTAGGGTCAAATCGTTGGTAACACCCAGTTGAACATAATGTCCTAAAATTTAAAAAAGAATATATCCGCAACAGAGAGGATAAATACAAAATATACTGGGCTCTGCATCCACTGTTCCATGATGTGTCCCAATTTTACATGCTCAAATTGGTGAAAGGTTCTCTATAGCCTGTCACCTCCCTTGGCTGACATCATGTTTTTTTACTTCGGCTGAGTCCTATTTGAATAGTCTTTTATTTTCAGCAAGCAATGGCTTTTCTTGCACTATTGATTTATTCTAAGTTTGTTGAAATGACAATGGTCATTTATGAGGGGAACATGGCTCTTAAATTTGGTGCATCTCCGGGCTGTTTGTGCCAGATAATGAAAACTACACCAGCCAAGAGCTAGTGTTGAATTCATCTACAATGCAGTGCACTGGTTAATGGTACACGTTTATAAATTTGTTAGGTTATGTCACACCCCATCCCAATAGGCTCCATCTAATATTTACACCATGTTCAAAATTATTATACAAATTGGTTTTAAGTGTCATAGCGTTTTTTTTTGTAAATGAAACTCATTGATGGTATTGTGTCTCAGGGTTGCTTGGATCACTGAAATCAGTCTCAGATACCTGTGATAATTAGTTTGCCATGTGAGCCCAATAAAAGTAAAACTGGATGTTCCACACTATTAAGCAGGCCAGAGTTTTCAAGTAACATGGGAAAGAAAAAGGATCTCTCTGCTGCTGAAAAGCATCAAATAATGCCTTGGTCAAGGGATGAAAACATTAGATATTTCCCGAAAACTTAAGCGTGATCATCGTACTGTTAAGAGATTTGTGGCTGATTCTGAGCACAGACGTGTTCGTGCTGATAAAGGCAGAATGAGGATGGTTTCTGCCAGGCAAGTTCATCGGATTAAGAGAGCAGCTGCTAAAAAGCCATTACAAACCAGCAAACAGATATTTGAAGCTGCTGGTGCCTCTGGAGTCCCTTGAATCTCAAGGTGTAGGATGCTTCAAAGGCTTGCTGTGGTGCATAAACCTACTATTCGGTGACCCCTAAACAGTGCTCACTAGAGATGAGCGACTTTGCCTCCGGGAGGGTCGAGTCGGGTTTCGGACCACCCGACTTTATCAAAAGTCGAGTCGAACTAAATCGGCCGACTATCGGAAAAAGTCGGAGTTCTGACTGAAACTCGACCCGACCCCAATGCAAGTCAATGGGGAAGAAAAGTCGGCAGTGAGTGGAGGACAGTAAACTCACTTACAGTGCCCATTTCAATGCCAACGACATAAATTCTTATTACTTAAGCTTGACAACCTTAATTTACTTTATAATAATAGTAACGCATTGAAAACTGGGGGTTATTTGGCTAAAGTTGGGGGGGCATGGCTGGCTCCAGGATTTCGTGGGCCCAGGGCGAAAGAGTCTCAGTGGGCCCCTTTAACACATACCACAATTCATGATGCTCCGATACGGCAGAGAAATATAGGTATAGTACAATGCAAATACTTCACTTCTTACATTACATGAGTGATATCTATTGTAAATTCTACAATAGCTCAAAAACCGGACAGTATAGTCCTCCATACAGAATAATGAGCCCCATATATTGCTCCATACAGAATAATGGGCCCAATATAATGCTTCATACAGTGTAATGAGCCACATACATTGCTCCATACAAAATAATGTCCCCCATATATTGCTCCATACATAATTGGTCCCATATAATGTTTCATATAGTATATGATGAGCTCCACATAATGCTCCAGTATATGATGGTCCCCATATAATGTGCCATACAGTATAGGACAGTCCCCATAGAGTATAATGAGCCCCACATATTGCTCGCATATAAAGCTCCATACAGTATATGATGGGCCCCATATATTGTTCTATACAGAACGGGCTCCATATAATGCTCCATACAGAATAGGCCCCTTATGTGCTCCATATGATGCTCCATATATAAAGGGCCCTATATGATGCCCCATAATTAATGAACGCCATATGATGCTCTAGTATATGATGGACCCCATATATGATGCTCCAGTGTATGATGAGCCCCATATAATGCTCCAAATATAATGGTCCCCATATATAATGCTCCATGTATAAAGGGCTCCATGTGAAGCTCCATATATAATGTGCCCCATATGATGCGCCATATATAATGGGCCCCATATGATGCTCCAGTATATGATGGGCCCCATGGATGATGCTCCAGTGTATGATGGGCCTATATAATGCTCCATATATAATGGGCCCCATATGATGCTGCAGTGTATAATGGGCCCCGTATATGATGCTCCAGTGTATGATGGGCCCAATTTATAATGCTCAAGTGTATGATGGGCCCCATATATAATTCTCCAGTGTATAATGCTCCCCATATATTGCTCCAACATTAAAAAAAATGAAATACCTCTCCTGGCTGGCACTGCTTTACTCTGGACTCCTCAGCGTTGTCATCTTCCAGCTCTCTGCACTGTGACTGTTCAGGCAGAGGGCGCACAGACGTGACGTCATCGCGCTCTCTGACCTGAATGTCACTGTCAGGAAACGCGGAAGACTTCACAGCGGTGGAGCAGGGAGAGGTAAGTATTGCAAGTGCTGGGGCCCTGAGAAAGCAGGGGGGCGCACTCATGGGCACTGGCACAGGGCCCCTCATAGTACGCCGATGTCTCTGACGGCGAGTGGGCCACCCCACCTGCTCAGGGCCCCGGCACTTGCCCGGGTGCACCTGGTACTGACGCCGGCCATGGGGGGGCACAGCCCAGTTAGGGAGGTGGAAAAACTGGCATATGTTGAGGTGTAGGCTGGACGTTCAGCAGCTGCAAATATAGGAATTGGAGAAGTCGGGGGAAGAGGAGGACAAAGCGAGCCATTTTGCTGGCAACCTATGTGTCATCAGGGGAAGGTGGTACAAAATCCTATGAAACCCAGGCATGGTTCATTTTAATGAAGGTGAGATCACCTACATTTTGGGTCGACAGCCGGGTCCTTCTTTCTGTCAGGATTGATCAGCAGCACTGAAGACTCTTTCTGATAGCATACTACTAGCAGGGCAAGCGAGCTCCTGTAAGGCATATTATGCCAATTCAGGCCAGGTGTCCAGTTTACAGACACAGTAGTCAAAGGGGAATGAACTGTAAGGGAGAACATCGATAGGGGAGGAGAGGTAATTTTGAACCATAGTTGACAACTGCTGTCTCCTGTCTGTTGCAATCGATTCAGTATTACCAGTCGTGTGAGCGGTACACGAGAAATCAGTCCACAACATGGTCATGAAACCACTGTCTCCAACGCCACTTTGGCTGTGTGCACCACGAACACCTCTTCCATGTTGCCCAGTACGGCTCGTAGTAGAACCTGCACTGCTGCTGTGTGCTGGAAATGCCTCTAACAAATGGTTTACCAGAGTTGCTTGTTTGTTCGCCAATATTAGCTCTAGGTTCTCCTGTGGCATGATATTCTGTAATTTGCCTTTATAGCATGGATCGAGGTTGCTGGCCAACCAGTAGTTATCATCCTTCATAATTTTGGCAATGCGGGGGTCCCTTTTTAGGATCCGCAAGACATAATCACACATGTGGGCCAATGTTCCAGGTGTCAATGATGCACTGCCAGTGGTGGGTGGAGGAGCACTTTCTGCCAAATCCACATGCCTCCAGTCACGCACAAACCCTGTACCTGACCTTGGCAAGCCAACATTTTCTCTTACCCCCTGAGAAGCATCCTCCTCCCCAAAATAATCTTCCCCCTCATCCTCTTCTTCCACAACCTCGTCCAAGACAGTTCCCTGAGCAGACAATGCCTGACTATCATCAAGGCTTCCATCCTCCTCCCCCTCCGCTGAAGACGCCTGATCCTTAATGTGCGTCAAAGTTTGCATGAGCAGATGCATAAGTGGGATGCTCATGCTTATGATAGTGTCGTCTGCGCTTACCAGCCGTGTGCATTCCTCAAAACACTGAAGGACTTTACAGAGGTCTTTCAGCTTTGACCACTGCACACCCGATTACTCGATGTCTGCCCTCAAACTGACTGCCCGTGTATCCTCCCACAAATACATTACAGCCTGCCTCTGTTCACACAGCCTCTCAACCATGTGCATGGTGGAGTTCCACCTTGTTGCAACGTCTATGACTAGGTGGTGCTTGGGGAGGTGGAGCGATCACTGCAGCCTCTGCATACGACTGGGTCTACGGGCGAGCGACGTATGTGCGAGCACAGTCTTCGCACCTTATGGAGCAGGGCTGGTAACTCCGGATAATTATTTATGAAGCACTGCACCACCAGGTTCAAGGTGTGAGCCAGGCAAGGTATGTGTCTGAGCTTTGCCAGAGCTATGGCCGCCACAAAATTATGTTTGTTATCACTGACTACCTTGCCTGGCTCAAGATGTAGACTGCCCAGCCATGACTCAGTTTCTCGCTACAAGTAGTCAGCCAGTACCTCCGCGGTGTGTCTGTTGTCGCCCAAAGACATCATCTTTAAAACAGCCTGCTGGCGCTTACCACTAGCTGTTCGATAGTGGGACACCTCGTGTGCAACACTGGCAGCTGCGGATGGAGTGCTTATGTGACTGTGCTCTGTTGACGAGCTTTCGCTTCTGGAGGAGGAGGAGGATCGAACACCTACAGCCAACTGTTGCCTATACCGTAGGCTAGGCTATTATGTTTAGGTAGCTGAGGAGGCAGGAGCAAAAAAAAACGCATAGGTAACCTAACACCAGAGAGGTTGGAAACTAATAGGTTGCAGACCCCTAAACTAACCGCACAACTAGAAGCAGCCGTGGGACGTTCCTACGGTGCCCTAGACACCTCGTCTCAGCCGGAGAGATAACTATCCCTGAAGATGGAAAGAGGAAAGCTAACTGCCCCAGAGTGGACCCCAAAAGAATAGGAAGCCCCCAGACATATAATGGCGGTTAGACAAGATGAAAATACGAACACAGACAGGAAATAGATTGAGCAAACGCTGGGGCCCAAAACTGTCTAGATAGGACAGCACAGGAGAGAATACTGTCTGCAACCCAGAAAAACCCTAGGAAAAACTCCAACACTTCTGAATCCAAAAATACTGAGACCACACGGTCTCGACCACCTATATCAGATCTCTGGTGTGGACACGTAGCAACCCAGCAGTAAAATATCACAAGAACTGAGCAAATTAACAAATACAAAAACCGAACGGAGACCAGCCAAAGCCCCCAAAGGGGACGCGGCTGAAGACAAAAAGCAATGCAGCAAAAAGCAAGGAATTCAAACCACAGTAAAAAAAAACTGGAAGAGACTTATCTGAATGCAAGCAGGAGACAGCAGAAAAGCTAGCTGAATTCCAACCTAGACCAGGAAGAACAATTGATCACCGGCGAGGATCATGGGAGGTCAGCTCACTTATATCAGGCTAGTCAGTACCACCTGACAACCACTCATCTACTGCAGGTGTAGGACTCTTGGTGTTCAACATAGGTTCAATACCCTCAGCAACCACCAGAGGGAGCTTCAGCTCCGAAGTCGTCTCCAATATGTTCACAACAGTACCCCCCCTTGAGGAGGGGTCACCGAACCCTCACTTGTGCCACCAGGACGATCAGGATGAGCTCGGTGATAGGCACGGACCAGTCTTTCAGCATGAATGTCAGAAGCAAACATCCAAGAATTGTCCTCCTGACCATAGCCTTTCCACTTTACCAAGTACTGGAGTCTCCGTCTGGCCAAACAAGAATCCAATATCTTCTCAACCACATGCTCCAAATTGCCCTCAAACAAAACAGGATCAGGAGGCGCAGCCATAGGAACCACTGGCTCAACAAATCTCTTCAATAAAGATTTGTGAAATACGTTGTGAATCTTGAATGTTCCTGGAAGAAGCAAACGGAATGAGATGGTATTAATAATCTCCATGATCTTATAAGGTCCAATGAACCTTGGCTTAAATTTTGGAGATGCAACCTTCATAGGGATATTTTTTGAGGACTACCAAACCAAGTCATCCACTTTAAATCGAGGACCATCAGTCCTATGTCGGTTGGCAAACCGCTGGGCCTTTTCCTGAGAGAGGGAAAACTTATCCACTACTTGATCCCAAATCTGCTGCATTCTCTTCACAATAGAGTCAACACCACGACAGACAGAAGCCTCCACCTGCCCTGAAGAAAATCAAGGATGAAACCCGAAATTGCAGAAAAATGGAGACATCAAGGTGGCAGAACTAGCCCTATTATTCAAAGCTAACTCAGCCAAGGGCACAAAGGAGACCCAGTCATCTTGATCAGCAGATACAAAACATCTCAAATACGTCTCCAAAGTCTGGTTTGTTCTCTCAGTCTGTCCATTGGTCTGAGGGTGGAATGCAGAGGAAAAAGACAGCTGAACTCCCAGTTTGGAACAAAATGTCCTCCAAAATCTGGACACAAACTGGACTCCTCTGTCAGATACAATGTTCTCTGGAATGCCGTGCAACCGAATCACCTGTTGAAAAAATAAGGGCACCAACTCAGAGGAGGATGGCAACTTAGGTAGTGGCACAAGATGTATCATCTTGGAAAACCTATCACAGATCACCCAAATAACGGTCATTCTCTGAGAGACAGGGAGGTCGGAAATAAAATCCATAGAGATATGGGTCCATGGCCTCTTGGGCACAGGCAATGGCATTAACAAACCACTAGAGCGAGAGCAAGGTTTAGACAGAGAACAAGTTCCACAGGACTGCACAAAGTCCCTGATGTCACGAGACAAAGTGGGCCACCAAAAGGACCGACTCACCAAATCTCTGGTACCAAAAATACCAGGATGGCCAACCAACGTGGAGCAATGAATCTCAGACATCACATTCTTCCTCCACTGGTCTGGGACAAACAATTTCCCAACAGGGCAACGTTCAGGTTTATCCTCCTGAAATTTCTCCAAGCCAGTCTCAAATTGGGCAAGATAGCGGAAAGAACCACACCCTCCTTCAGAATAACAGCAGGCTCAGTTACTTCAGGAGAATCCAGGAAGAAACTCCTCGAGAGGGGATCCGCCTTAACATTCTTAGTGCCTGGGAGAAAAGAGACCACAAAATTAAAAAGTGTGAAAAACAAGGCCCACCTGGCCTGTCCAGTATTAAGTCGCTTGGCTGATTCAAGATAAACCAGGTTCTTATGATCCGTGAGGACCACCACCTGATGCTTGGCTCCTTCCAGCCAATGTCTCCACTCCTCAAAAGCCCACTTCATGGCCAAAAACTCCCAATTACCCACATCATAGTTACGTTCCGCTGGGGAAAATTTTCGAGAGAAAAAGGCACAAGGGTTACTCTTAGAAGTCTCAGGATCCCTTTGGGACAAAATGGCTCCTGCACCAATCTCAGAAGCATCAACCTCCACCTGAAATGGTAGAGAAACATCAGGTTGGCGCAGAACAGGAGCAGAAGTGAATCTCCGCTTAAACTCCTCAACCACAGAAACTGCCTCAGGAGACCAATTCACTACATCAGAACCCTTCTTGGTCAAATCAGTCAGTGGTTTCACAATACCAGAGAAATTAGCTATAAATTTACGATAAAAATTAGCAAAACCAAAAATCTCTGAAGAGCCTTCAATGTAGTGGGTTGAACCCAATCACAAAATGGCCTGAACTTTGACCGGGTCCATTTCAATAACAGAAGGAGACAAAATGAATCCCAGAAATGAAACCTTCTGTACGCCAAAAAGACATTTTGATCCCTTCACATACAATGCTGTTTCTCTCAAAATCCGGAATACAGTCCGAACATGTTCCACATGAGAATCCCAGTCATTGGAAAAAATCAAGATATCGTCCAACTAAACGATCAGAAATTTATTAGCGAAATCCCGGAAAATATCGTTTATAAAGAATTGGAAGACGGAAGGGGCATTAGTGAGCCCAAAAGGCATCACTAGGTACTCAAAATGCCCCTCTGGGGTATTAAACGCCGTCTTCCATTCATCTCTGTGCTTGATGCGAATAAAATTATACGCCCCCCCTGAGGTCAAGCTTGGTAAACCAACAAGCACCCTTCACTCTGGAAAACAGGTCAAAAATCAAGGGAAATGGATATTGATATTTAACAGTGATCTTATTCAGGAGACGATAATTAATACACGGCCTCAATGAGCCATCCTTCTTGGCCACAAAGAAAAAGCCGGCGCCCAAGGGTGAAGTGGATGGTCTGATATGACCCTTCTTTAAAGACTATTTGATATAAGATCGCATAGCCTCATGCTCAGGTACAGATAAATTAAAGAGCCGACCCTTGGTAAATTTACAACCAGGTACTAAGTCAATAGCGCAATCATAACTCCTATGAGGAGGTAAGTATGCAGACTTACTCTCACTAAACACATCAGAAAAATCAGTCAAATAGTTAGAGACATCTTGAGACTGGGGGAGGCAGAAAAAACATGTTGAGACTGGGGGGGGCAAAAAAACAGGAGCGTCAGCACGAACACATTGACACCCCCAACTGGTCACAGACAGATTTCCAATCCAAAACAGGATTGTGAGTCTGTAACCAAGGAAAACCCAGTACAACAATGTCATGTAAATTATGTAACACCAAAAATTTGCAATTCTCTTGGTGGTGCGGGTCAACCCGCATTATCACCTGGGTAGAAAACTGGGGTTTATTCTCCGCCAAGGGGGTAGAATCAATGCCCAGCAAAGGAATAGACTTCCGCAGGGGTATCATAGGAAAACCACGTTTGGCAAAATCAAAATCCATCAGGTTTATAGCTGCCCCTGAATCAACAAAAGCCTGAGCTGAAAATGTGGACATGGAGCAAATCAAGGTAACAGTCAACAGAAATTTAGTCTGAACACTACCTAAACACAACTGAGGCGCAAAACGTCTTCCCCGCTTGGGGCAGACAGAAAGAGCATGAGAAGCGTCACCATAATAGTAGCACAACTTATTATACTTACGAAATTCATGACTCTGTGCCCCAGAAGTCACTCCATCACACTGCATGGGCTCAGGGGCTGGCCCTCAAGGCATCACAATCTCACGCATATTTCTACGCTCGCGCAGACGACTGTCAACTTGAATAGCTAATGACATAGAGTCATTGAGACCAGAGGGGACAGGGAATCCCACCATAACATCCTTTACAGTCTCTGCCAGAGCCTTCCGAAAAAGAGCTGCCAGAGCATCATCATTCCATTTAGTAAGGACTGCCCACTTTCTGAATTTCTGACAATACAGCTCAGCGGCTTCATGACCCTGATTCAATGCCAACAAGGTTTTTTCAGCTTGATCAGTAACATTAGGTTCATCGTACAATAACCCCAGAGCCTGAAAAAACACATCAACGTCATTCAAAACAGGATCCCCAGGTGTCAGGGGAAAGGCCCAATCCTGAGGGTCACCGCACAACAGGGAGATGACAATTTGAACCTGCTGCGTTGTGTTCCCTGAGGATTTAGGCTTCAAAGCAAAAAACAACTTAGTTATTTTTAAAATACAAAAACTTAGACCGATCCTCCAAAAATAAATCCGGCAGAGGGATCCTAGGTTCCACAGCAGGCAACCCAGCAAGATAGATAGCAATAATCCGAACTTCAGCAGCAAGCTGCTCCACACGATCGGACAAATGCTTGACCTCCATTGAGGGGAGAAAAAAAAATTCCTCCTCAGCCCCCAGAGAAAAAGAGGGAAAAAATGTAACAAACAGAAAAAAAAAATTTTCTGACAACTCTGACAGCATTTTTTTTTCCCTTTACTATTTTTCCCTTCTATTCAGTACCATAGAATTTTCAGTACGGCCGGTGATTCTGTTATGTTTAGGTAGCTGAGGAGGCAGGAGCAAAAAAAATGCATAGGCAGCCTAACACCAGAGAGGTTGGAAACTAATAGGTTGCAGACCCCTAAACTAACCGCACAACTAGAAGCAGCCGTTGGAAGTTCCTACGGTGCCCTAGACGCCTCGTCTCAGCCGGAGAGATAGCTATCCCTGAAGATGGAAAGAGTAAAGCTAACTGCCCCGGAGTAGACCCCAAAAGAATAGGAAGCCCCCAGACATACAGGTATAATGGCGGTTAGACAAGATGAAAATACGAACACAGACAGAAAATAGATTGAGCAAACGCTGGGGCCCAAAACTGTCTAGATAGGACAGCACAGGAGAGAATACTGTCTGCAACCCAGAAAAACCCTAGGAAAAACTCCAACACTTCTGAATCCAAAAATACTGAGACCACACGGTCTCGACCACCTATATCAGATCTCTGGTGTGGACACGTAGCAACCCAGCAGTAAAATATCACAAGAACTGAGCAAATTAACAAATACAAAAAACAAACGGAGACCAGCCAAAGCCCCCCAAAGGGGACCCGGCTGAAGACAAAAAGCAATGCAGCAAAAAGCAAAGAATTCAAACCACAGTAAAAAAAAACTGAAAGAGACTTATCTGAATGCAAGCAGGAGACATCAGAAAGCAAGCTGTGGACCCTGCATCCACCACATTAACTCAGTGCGCAGTGATGGACACGTAACGGCCCTGGCCATGCCTACTGGCACATGCATCTGTTGTGAGGTGCACCTTTCCACTCACTGATTGTTTGAGTGCATGGACAATGCGGTCTTTCACATGCAGGTGGAGGGCAGGGATGGCTTTTCTAGAAAAGAAGTGATGACTGGGTAGGTCATAGCGTGGGACAGCGTAGGCCATGAGCTCTCGGAACGCTGCGCTTTCAACCAAACGGAAGGGCATCATCTCTAATGAGATCAGTTTGGCAATGTAGGCATTCAAAGCAAGTGTACGCGGATGAGAGGATGAGTACTTTCTTGTCCTACTCAGAGTGTCTGCTAGGGTGAGCTGGACTTGAGAGCTGCATATGGGGGAACTAGTGGCGGACTGAGAGGGGGTTGGTGATGGTGGTGGTGGTGGTGATGGCCTAGATTCAGTCTTTCGTAGGAAAAACATTCTGATTCCGACTGCTTTGGCCTTGCGACGACACCTCAACATTTCTTGCTGGTGGTGTGCTAACCGGTGGGCTCACAGTGGGGGAAGCGATGTAGCATTGCTGGCTACCTTCAGTCGTGGCAGGTGCACGTTTGCTACCTGAGGTTTTATAGTCCGTCCACGCTTGCAAGTGCATGGTTTAAATGTCTAAGCATGCAACTGGTATTCAAATTTCGGAGATTTTTCCCTCGGATAAAGGTCCTTCCGCACTTCTTACAAATAGCCTTTGCCTCATCAACAGGATTTTGGTCAAAAAAGTGCCAGACTGCACTCTTCCTACTATGGGATAAATTTTCAGGGCTTGCATGCTGTGCTAATTTGACCATCTGGCCAAGCTGTCCTGCAACTCTTTTTGTTTTTTTAACACGTTTTTGTACTGCTACTGGCCTGCCAGATAACCGCGGCTGCGATGTCGATGCCTGCTGCGGATCCTCCTCCTCTTCTGAGCTATTGCCAGTGGCACCCTCTTCCCCCAATGGATGCCAATCTGGGTCAACAACTGGGTCATCCATCACCTCCTCTTCAATTTCATCTGCACCTTCCTCTGTGTCACCGTGTAAGGTGGTTTAGTATGCGGGAAGGGGCACCTGAGTTTCATCAGGATCAGAATCTGCTTCAGTAGACTGCGAGGGCAATGCAGTGCTCTGGGTGAATGTACCAGCAGAATCATATAGCAGTGGCTGTGCATCAGTGCACTCCATGTCATATTCATCTTGGACTGGGGAATTCAGGATTTCACTTGATAACCCAGGCATGGTATGTGAAAAGAGCTCCAGGGAGTAATCTGAAGTGTGGCCTGCCGCATCCTTCACTTTTGGTGGGGGTGAAGGACACAAGGAAAGGTGTTATTCCTGACCAGGAGCCTGCACTGACGACTCAGTGCTTGCAGTTTTTGAAACTTCAGAAGAGGAGGCTATAGAGCTGGAGGCTGTTTCGGCAATGTAAGCCAAAACCTGTTCCTGATGCTCCAGCATTAAAAGCGGTTTACCTACTCCCAGAAAAGGGAGCCTTCCAGGCCTTCTGGAGCCAGACGATGATGCAGGCTCAACACCTCCTGCCTTAGGTGCTATTTGACACTACCAGCAGATGCACCACCACCACCATCAGTACCAGCTGGCCCCCCCGCCCACGTCCGCGTCCTCTTCCACCATACTTCCTCATGTATGGGAAAATGTACCAAAAATACCAGCAGATGTATGGTACTGTATGAGGAGCGTACAGCTGTATATGATGTAGGGAAAAATTAAAATCTCCGTATATATTTTCGGATCACATACGACGCTCTCTCATATGGATTTCACAGTATACAAAGAGCAGATATACGGTACTGTCAGAACGGACAGCTGTATCGGTTAGGAAAATTAAATCTCCGATATATTTCTGGAGTCACACACAGACGCTCACTCAGTATGGATTTGACCGTAATACAAAAAGCAGAAAAACTGTACTGTATCTGAAGCGTACAGCTGTATACGGTGTAGGGGAATATTTAAATCTCCGTATATATTTCGGAAGTCACACACAGACGCTCACTCAGTATGGATTTGACTGTATCAGAAGCGGACAGCTGTATACGGTGTAGGGAAAATTTTAAATCTCCGTATATATTTCCGGAATCACAGACAGACGCTCGCTGAGTATGGATTGGACCGTAATACAAACAGCCGAAATACAGTACTGTATCAGAAGAGTACGGCAGTATACGGAAAAATTTAAATCTCCGTATATATTTCCGGAGTCACACACAGACGCTCACTCAGTATGGATTTGACCGTAATACAAAGAGCAGATATATGGTACTGTATCAGAAGTGGACAGCTGTATACGGTGTAGGGAAAAATTTAAATCTCCGTATATATTTCCGGAGTCACACACAGACGCTCACTCAGTATGGATTTGACCATAATAAAAACAGCAGAAATGCGGTACTGTATCAGAAGCGTACAGCTGTATACGGTGTAGGGAAAAATTTAAATCTCCGTATTTATTTCCAGAGTCACACACAGAGAGTCAGCATGTATTTGTCCGTGATACCAGCCGGTACACGGTAGTGTGTGAGGAGCGTACAGCTCTATACGGTGTGGGAAAAAAATGAACACTCGGTAACTGTGCAGAAAAAAAGAATAAAAGTATTAGTGCTGTGTTAAAAGCAGTCTGCACAGCAGTGTACACACAGCAATACAGCTATCAGGCAGCCTAATAACCAGCGCTGCTGCACACAAGAAAATCCTCCCCTGTCACTTCACACTAACTGTACAGCACAATTGCTATCAGCACAAGCACAGAAGAACTTCTCTTTCCAGCCCTAACTCTCTCCCTACTGATAAACAGCAACCTCTCACTACTGTTAAGATCGGCAGAAGTAAAATGGAGGTCGGCTGTCAGGGCTTTTATAGACACTATGACGCCCCCCAAAGCAAGCCAATCACTGCAGTGCCCTTCTCTATGATGGTGATGGATGCTGCACATGTCATCTCGTTGCCCACAGTGTACGTCCTTGCTCATTGGCTGAAAAAAAGGCGCCTTCAAGCATTCTGGGAAATCTGACTTTGGTGCTCCTTTTGCCGACCGCTTGGCCGACTTCACGCTATGGTCGGGTTTCGCTCTGCGACTTATGAATCTGACCGACCTGTTTCGCTCAACTCTAATCGGGAATGTTTGGTCATGGAGGCGACTCCGGTCATACCAACGGGGATCCCTCTAGCACCAACCAAGGACACAGCAGGGGGTCAGGTTAAAATAAATGATGCTCTCACCAAACAGCAGCGGCAGTAGGCTCGGGCTCTGATGCAGTGGAATACGGACGTATTCTCAGAGCTGCCAGGACGGACCTCTGTGATACAACGTGACATTGTCACCGAGCCCCGGGTAAGGGTACAGATGAAACCATGCAGAGTGCCAGAAGCCCGAAGGCAAGCCATCGCAGCCGAAGTAAAGCAAATGTGAGTCGCACGTACCAGGGCCTTGGGATACTCGGCACCGAGCCCGTACACTTCACTGGGGGATGTCACGGGTAGCGCAGCTCGGTCCGTTGCCCTGGGCGATCACCATAAAAATGTGGGAATATTTACAGGGGATTTAGAAATGTTCGTGACGCCACCTGTGGTTCCTGGTCAGGATGACCAGCGCTGCAGGGTAGATTCTCTGAGGGGTTGTTACTGGGCAGCAAGATGTTAAGTCTCCCACAGGCGAGACTGATCCCTCGAGATATATGGCGGTGCAGGGGTGCAGGGCAATGAGGCAGACACACACAAGACAGTCTCTTTCTGTACCTTTACTGGTGTATTTGCAGGCACGTCCCGGGAAGCTGCTCAGGGTGGAGGATGCACGTCCAGTAATCACTGAGTAGGTGTAGGGCCTCCTTACGTCCTTATGTGTGTGAGTTTCTAACTTGCATAAAACAGAGTTTAACTCCTTCCTTTGCTACGCCCGGCTGATCTTGTGATGAGGTCTTTTTGTGGACAGAACAGTGTCTCTATGGCGGTACCTGCCAGACCCCCGTCTTCCTAACCTCGGTTACGTATCAGCACTGCTGGGCCCCTGCGACTTGAAGTCCAGGATCTCCGGTGTCTCCTACCAGTCGTGCAGATGCTGGTAAGCACGGACCCGGTGTCCGGTGGTGCAGAGTGGAGGTAAGCTATCAATGCTGGTTGACCTCTGTCACTCTCTCTTTTCCTTTTTCCACTTGCCTGTCGTCCTACTCACACATTTAACATAAGCACAGGCAGCAGTAGATATCAGTTATCTCGTTCAGACTTCCTCAGCCCTCAAGCTAATCTGACAGGAGTCTCTCTCCGGTGTTCTGAGGAGATCTTATCTCTCCCTCACAGCTCGTCTGAGGTAACTTTCTCTCTAACACGCTCTGACAGGAATCCTCTCACTCCGATGCTCTGAGGAGAACTGCACTGTCTGAGGTACAACCAACAACTAGCTAACTCGCAGCTAGACTGCCTTCATCCCACTACTGTCTCAAGTGCTCCCTCTGGTGGAACCAGGAAAAATGTGAAGTGTTGTGTGCTTATAGATTATCATGGATTTACCTTTCCGTGCATCCTCCAGGGTGACATGTGGCTCCAGGAGCAGCTGGGCTACACATCCCCCCTAGTTAATATCAGCACTCCCGGGCTGAAAAAGAAAACAATTTTTATACATAACATCAACAAAACAAACTCATCCCTTGCGGGAGGTAAGGGCACTTCAAATGTTACAATGTGTACAAATGGCAAATAGAAAAATATCAAATGCTTTCACACAATAAATACAGGATTCTTGTGGAGGACCCGTACCAAACCTCCCACGGTGGTCCTGGGTGGGCTGCAGGACTTCTTTGCTGCAGACCTCACTCAAGGCCACACCATACGGGTTTTTCTTCAGAGGTAGGATAGTTTACGTAAAACCAAGATGGGGCACTGAGTGCCAACTATTTACAACACAGTTTTTGGGCTGGCAAAGTCCTCAGCACGCAGTCCTTCAAAATAGCATTTCACATATCACTATCACATTACCCAACTGGGGTATACTACTTCAGCATGTAAACATTATCTTCATACAACATTCTCAATAAAGTGCAATTCTTTGCAAACTTTCTACAGTTCAGTAAACCCTGTCTGGGTCCTACTGTTCTTCTTTGAATATGGTTGCACCTTCCACACCTGGGGCTGGAAGTATACGGTGCACTCTGGAACGCATCACTAAGAGTTCGTGTCCTGCTACCAGTGTCTGAGTAGCTACAGTCCTCTTTTCAATTTTTATTTTGCGACTTCCTTGAGGCCTGACAGGTGCCTCTTCTAAGTACAGGTTTGGCTCAATAGGGGTCGCTGTTGCAGTCGCTACAGCAGTCGGTGTGCTCTGCAGCGTTTCCAATTGGGACGCAGGTGCACGCAGTGGCTCAGTTGGGGACGCACTAGCAATCGCTGCGCTCTGTTGCGTTGCAGAATAGGACGCAGGATAAGATGCAGGTGCGCGGCCGGGCGCTGATGTGGCTGGGGCTTGGGACGCTGAGACACGGGGTACGTTTCCGGCTTCAGGGACGGGGTCGCTGACTCGGGAGACATTCAGGGCATACCACCCCTTAAGACCCCAGTGCCGCGTGTAGGTGACAATATCCCCAATAATTATATCCCTTCCCGGGTGCCCCTCTGGCAGGTGAGACTCCACATCCCTGCGATTAACAAAGACCTCCTGGTACAGGCCTGGTTCGTGGATGAACCCCCAGCCTACCTGGAGTTTGAAGTCTCTAATGGCCCCCTGGCGCCGCGGTTCCCGGAGCGTACCTTTGTCTCGCCTGACGTTCTCTTTGTCAGCAAGATCTTTCTCCTGGTACCTCTGGCGAAGCTGCTGCGCCTCTCGCTGCTCCTGCTGCTGTCGCTGCTCATACTCCCGGCGTCGCCACTCATTCTCCTTCTGGGCGGCGTATTCCACGTCGTCCAGGTACTCCATCTCCTCCCAATCAATCTCCACTGCATCAGGCAGGATTCCTTCCATCGTCTCTACCGGGGGACTGCATTCCGCTGCGGCCTCTGGTTCCAGGCCTGGCTGGCATTCTGGTCCGGGCAGGGCCTCCTCAGCCTCCTTCCCTCCCGCCGCGTCCTCGGCGGAGTCAGGATCAGCTCTTTTGGGGCCGGCCTCCGGTTCTTCATCAGCCGCTGGGTCCAGTGGTGGCGCGGGTGGCATTTGCGCATCTTGAGGGGAGAGCAGTGGGTCCCTCAGCAGCCGCTGTTTCAGGGCACGCCAGCTTTAATCCATCGCCTCCATCTCTGCGCGGTGTCGGGCCATATCTCTCAGCACCGCATCCACTTCTTCTATTCTCTGCATCCTCCGGTCGTTCTCCAGACCTGGGGACGGTTCAGGCACAGGCTGCAACACTTCAGAGGAACGGGGTCTGCGCACCGCCATTCCTCCACATAGTGACTCCTGTCCTTCCGCCATCTCACTCCAGGCCAGACTGTGTTTCATCCGGAACACTCTGGATTTTTCCGTGGAGGCGGGACTTTCGCTTTCTCTTCTTAGCATAGAGGATGAAGAGGAGGCGGATCTCCCTTGCAGTGGGGCAGGCTCGGACAGTATAATAGCACTTAGACAGGGCGCCCATAGCTTTCGCGCCACAGGGGGGGTACGCCCACGAATCCACGCCCTTCTTCTTCACCAGCGCCTCAGGGCGCGAATATGGCGGCAAAATGGCGGAAAATGGCGCCAAAAATCACAAAAACGCAACACAGTCTTTTTGCACAAAACAGTCCATTCCAGGCACACAGGACTCACATATTGCGAGCTTCGGATCCTGTTCGTGACGCCAAAAATTAAGATGAGTCGCACGTACCAGGGCCTTGGGGTACTCGGCACCGAGCCCGTACACTTCACTGGGGGATGTCACGGGTAGCGCAGCTCGGTCCGTTGCCCTGGGCGATCACCATAAAAATGTGGGAATATTTACAGGGGATTTAGAAATGTTTGTGACGCCACCTGTGGTTCCTGGTCAGGATGACCAGCGCTGCAGGGTAGATTCTCTGAGGGGTTGTTACTGGGCAGCAAGATGTTAAGTCTCCCACAGGCGAGACTGATCCCTCGAGATATATGGCGGTGCAGGGGTGCAGGGCAATGAGGCAGACACACACAAGACAGTCTCTTTCTGTACCTTTACTGGTGTATTTGCAGGCACGTCCGGGAAGCTGCTCAGGGTGGAGGATGCACGTCCAGTAATCACTGAGTAGGTGTAGGGCCTCCTTACGTCCTTGTGTGTGTGAGTTTCTAACTTGCATTAAACAGAGTTTAACGCCTTCTCTTTGCTACGCCTGGCTGATCTTGTGATGAGGTCTTTTTGTGGACAGAACAGTGTCTCTATGGCGGTACCTGCCAGACCCCCGTCTTCCTAACCTCGGTTACGTATCAGCACTGCTGGGCCCCTGCGACTTGAAGTCCAGGATCTCCGGTGTCTCCTACCAGTCGTGCAGATGCTGGTAAGCACGGACCCGGTGTCCGGTGGTGCAGAGTGGAGGTAAGCTATCAATGCTGGTTGACCTCTGTCACTCTCTCTTTTCCTTTTTCCACTTGCCTGTCGTCCTACTCACACATTTAACATAAGCACAGGCAGCAGTAGATATCAGCTATCTCGTTCAGACTTCCTCAGCCCTCAGGCTAATCTGACAGGAGTCTCTCTCCGGTGTTCTGAGATCTTATCTCTCCCTCACAGCTCGTCTGAGGTAACTTTCTCTCTAACACGCTCTGACAGGAATCCTCTCACTCCGATGCTCTGAGGAGAACTGCACTGTCTGAGGTACAACCAACGACTAGCTAACTCGCAGCTAGACTGCCTTCATCCCACTACTGTCTCAAGTGCTCCCTCTGGTGGAACCAGGAAAAATGTGAAGTGTTGTATGCTTATAGATTATCATGGATTTACCTTTCCGTGCATCCTCCAGGGTGACATGTGGCTCCAGGCGCAGCTGGGCTACACAAATGCTTCAGTTGGAAATCGTTGAGGAGTCCTGGAGTAAGTGGACTAGCCCCATTGTGCTGATCCCAAAGCCAGACGGGTTGTTACGTTTTTGTAATGACTTAACGAAATTGAATGAGGTACCTAAGTTTGACCTCTATCCAATGCCCCGCGTGGACAAGCTAATTGAGAGACTGGGGGAGGCCGAGTACTTCAAAGAAATGCTACCCCACACCATTACTGACCCTCTGCCAAATCGGTCATGCTAAAGGATGTTGCAGGCAGCAGGTTCACACTCAGCACATGTGACAGACGTGACAGAGTATGGAGCCACTGTGGAGAGCGATCTGCTGCCTGCAACATCCTTCAGTATGGTCGGTTAGGCAGTGGGTCAGTAATGGTGTGGGGGGGCATTTCTTTGGAGGGCCACACAGCCCTCCATGTGCTCGCCAGAGGTAGCTTGACTGCCATTAGTTACCGAGATGAGACCCTCAGACCCTTGTGAGACCATATGCTGGTGCGGTTGGCCCTGGGTTCATCCTAATGCAGGACAATACCAGACCTCATGTGGCTGGAGTGTGTCAGCAGTTCTTGCAAGATGAAGGTATTGAAGCTATGGACTGGCCTGCCCGTTCCCCAGACCTGAATCCGATTGAGCACATCTGGGAAAGCATGTCTCACTCCATCCACCAACGTCACATTGCACCACATACTGTCCAGGAGTTGACGGATGCTTTAGTCCAGGTCTGGGAGGAGATCCCTCAGGGGAACATCCGCAACCTCATCAGGAGCATGCCCAGGCGTTGTATGGAGGTCATACAGGCATGTGGAGGCCACACAATACTGAACATCATCTTGACTTGTTTCCACTTTAATTTTGTCTTGGTTTGATTTTCATTTTGACTTGTTTCCATTTTCATTTTGGGGGACTCTCCAACTCTAGGCCTCCATTGGTTCAAAAATTTGATTTCCATTGATGATTTTTGTGTGATTATGTTGACAGCAGATTCAACTTCGTACACAACAAAGTATTCAATGAGAATATTTCATTCATTTAGATCTAGGATGTGTTATTTGAGTGTTCCCTTTATTCTTTTGGGCAGTGTATTTTATGATAGGTGAGCACCCATAATAGATGCAAAAAAATAATCATGGCTCGTGCTGGGCCTGTCTATGACCAAATTGTTACAGATAACTGATAAAACTTAATTTTTCATTTAGGCCTTTTGGGCTCTGGGATTCCAGCCAAAAAATCCAGCGTGTTTCACGCTATAAAATTTTATGGTCCCAGTCTCCCTGTGTTACTGTGGGTTAAATTTTTTAAATTACTCGAAAAGAGATAGTACTGTCATCTCCCCCATGTTTCAGATTTACATGACGAGCGAGAGGGGTGTCCTTGCCGTGTCTAATATCACCCAAGTGTTCACTAATTCGGACAGGTAGTTCTTACTTCGTCTTACCCACGTAGTCTAAGGCTACTTTCACACATTCGTTTTGCGCCTGACAGCGCGTTCCGGCAAATTTTATGAAAACCGGATGAGACGGATCCGGTTTTTCGCCGGATGCGTTTCGCGCATCCGACCAAAAACCGGATCCGTTTTATCCGTTTCATCCGTTTTTTTATCCGTTTTTCGCTGGATCACGACAGATCCGGTTTCTAAAAATCGCCCCTTTTGTGGCCTTCCAAACGTGATTGGCTACTGTAATCCTATATATACGCGTACACTGTTCCTACATCCCATCTTTGACAGGTTGTAGAGGAGCAAGTGCAGGTTGGAGAGAAGAGCAAGTGACTGGCGAAGATGGATGTTATTATTGGAAATATTTTAAAGAATTTGGTGGATTTTATAGCGGAGGCTAATCATTTGAAAGTGATTGTTCTGGAGAAGGAGAGAACGAGACAGCAGTGCATTATGCGTCAGCGCCAACGACGACGCCGTATGTGGATCCACCCCATCACAGCCCAGAGACTAACCCGTGGGGTGTATTCTACACTCTGCATGGAGCTTAGAGAAAACCCGGAGAAATTTTTTGCATACCTTCGGATGAAGAAAGAAAATTTTGATATCTTGGTGGAGCGTATTGGAGAACAAATCCGAAGATCCGACACCTATTGCCGCTTCTCAATTTCTCCGGCGGGGAGTCTGATGATCACTATAAGGTAAGCTATATGTATTGGATCTGCTCGCTTGAGAGCACACTTGTAACTGGAATGCTGTTGCTGGTCCTTTTTAACCATTTTTTTTAATAGTATCTCCAATTGTTATAGCTGAGTTCTGGTATGTAATGCTGTGACTGTGAACTACATTTTTTTTTTTTTTTTTACAGATTCCTTTCAAGTAGAGAATCGCTCTCCTCGCTACATTTCCAGTATCGACTAGGTATTTCTATGATATCTGGAATTATCAAACACACCTGCTGTGCAATGTGGGACTCTTTGGTTGGAGAATTTGTTCCAGAGCCAACAACAGAGCTGTGGATTGAAATTGCGGACAAGTTCCTCCAGATATGCCAGTTTCCCAATTGCCTGGGCGCTGTTGACGGAAAACATATCCGCATTGTAAAGCCAGCAGGATCGGGATCGGAATTCTTCAATTATAAAAAATATTTTTCAGTCGTCCTCATGGCCATTGTTGACGCGGAATATAAATTCATTGCTGTGGACATTGCGGCTTATGGACGGTCCAATGACTCACAAGTTTTCAAACTGTCTGCTATGGGTCGGCGACTGTACGGGAACACTTTCCAGTTCCCACCCCCTAGGCCGCTGCCTCAAAACTCTGGCCCACCTATGCCTTTTGTATGTGTAGGTGATGAAGCCTTCCAGCTGTCGGAACACCTTTTGAAACCTTACAGTAGCAGAGGATTGACACAAACCAAACGGATTTTAATTGCTGGCTCACAAGAGCAAGAAGAATGATGGAATGCGCTTTTGGTATTCTGACAGCCAAATGGCGTGTCCTATTGACTGCAATAAACCTAAAGACTGAGAATGTGGACGAGGTTATAAAAGCTTGCGTGGTCCTACACAATTTTTGTGATCAGCAATGAACCAATTTCTATGGAGGAACAGTATGAAGAAACAACCTTGCAGGACTACCAGAACATTACCAATCGAAGTTCAATGGCTGTTTCACGAATGAGGGACAATTTTGCCCAATACTTTATGTCACCTCAAGGAAGACTAGACTGGCAGGATGACAGAGTTTGAGAAATTGCTTTGTTACCTTGAAACTCATGTACCTTGTGTACCCACAGTAAACCTTTTAAAACCAAACTTGTCTACCTTCTTGTGGGTTTTCTACTGTATTTAACCTTTTGGCCATAGTTGTGTCCCTGGTTGTTTTTTTTTACCCAAAGTATTTAACCTTTTTTCAAAAATTGGGTACCTTGTTGGGGATTACCTAACAAGGTACACAATTTTGGGAAAAAGGTGAAATACTTTGGATACTACACAACCCGGGACACAACTTTGGCAAAAAGGTTACAGTTATGTACCTTTTAACCAAAGTTATGTATGTGTTTTTTACCTATTACCCAAAGTGATGTAGGTGTTTTTTACCTTGTACCCAAAGTTATGTAGGTGTTTTAGTGTACCCAAAAATTTCTAACTTTGTTCACAACCTTATTTTTTACTTTACATCCTAGAAATAAATGACAACAATTTTAATCAACCAATGTAAATTTTATTAAAAAAATAATTTTAATATAATGTTTGTAAATTTGTAATTGTGTAATAAACTTTTTCTGGTTTGAAAAAATAATTTATTTATTTCTCAACAAAATCATAAATTTGTATAGTGTGGGGTGGAAATACTGCTGGAGGGGCTGCGGGACACTTCAACATTGGGAGTGTGGAAAGCAAACTGGGATGGTGGTGGGGAAGGAATAGTAAGAGGTGAAGGGGTGGAAAAAGTAAGAGAATGGGTGGACAAGTTGGAGGCAGAAGAGGTGATGGGTGGTGGAGAGGAGGGTGGGGCAGGGACTGGAAGAGCAGGTGATATGGTAGGGAATTGGAACGGGAAAGGAGGTTGGTAAGAGGCAGGAGTGTGGTACGGGGCAGGTTGTTGGTACTGGGGAGGTTGCTGGTACTGGGGAGGTGACTGGAGTTGGGAAGGTTGCTGGTACTGGGGAGGTTGCTGGAACTGGGGAGGTGGCTTGTATTGAATAGGAGGGGGAGAAGAACAGTGGCTGGAGGGGGGGCAGGTGGAGGAACGACTGGGGTGGATGGAGGAGGTTGGGAGGTAGCCTGCACTAGAGCAGCGTGGCTAGTATGCATTACATACATCTGCTGGTCAGTAGATAGCGTATCCATGTGCTCGTCTACAGACCTGAAAAAGCTGTGATTTGGAGAAGGTCTTGCTTCCGAATGCATGGTTTGCAGAAGTGTCTTCACCTCCAAAATGTTGGTGTTTATCTGATTAATGCCTGCGGCAATTTGTTCAGATAATACTTTTAGACAGTTCTGGAAAGATGCATTCAAATGCAAGAACTCGGGGCATAGCTCCTTTCCTGACCCCTCTGCCGCTGCCGCCCAGTAGCCGCAGGTGTACTAGAGGTGGCGGTGGCAGAAGGGTGGGGTAAAGGGAATGCTATCTCCTCACCAGCAGATTCATGTAATGCAGGTGGCCACGATGCTCCAGTGCTGGTGGAGGGGACAGAGGGCTCACGTGTCAGGGAAGGCTGGGAAGGTGCGGATGGGCCGGGGCGGTCGAAGTGTCCCTTGGTGCCGGTCTCATGAGGGATCGCCCCAGAAGGGTCCAACTCTGCGGGCGCCCGAGTGCTGGTCACTGTGCTGTGGAATAAAGAGAAAAAAATACAATTAATATAGAGATATGGAATGGCCCTGGCTGAAAAAAAAAATGTAGTTAGACATGTTAACATTTCCTTTTGAATATTTACCTTCTGGTGACCATTGTTGCCCGCAGGAACACCAGGGCTCTTGCATACTTATATTTGCTCCGGCGTCCTGCAGATCCACTCGGGGCCCGCATCTCTTTGTTGAACTCCTTCTTGAAGCGATCCCTCACAGACCGCTACCGCTTCACAATTCTCTCCCCTGAAACGAGAAACCACAAATTGGTTAGTATACAACATCAGTGTTTCCCAAACTACAGTCCTCATGGCCCCCACGGGTCATGTTTTCAGGATTTCCATAGTGTTGCACAAAAGGAAATCCTGAAAACATGACCCGTGTGGGCCACAAGGACTGGAGTTTGGGAAACACTGCATTACATTCAGCAACCTGAACTGTATATACTTACGGTGTTCAGTCTGGGCCCGAACTTCGAGGTCCTCCCAGCAGTCCACCAGAAGCGAACAGACTTCTTCCCAGAGCCGTCGAGTCACGATAAGATCAGCATGGCGGCAGTCCCCCATGTTCCACAGTGGCTCCCTTTCTCGGACCAGATCGATGAGGAGGTCCACATCTAACCCCTCATCCTCCTCACCGCCCGAGTCGGGAGCACGCTGTGAAGCCTGTTAAAGAAAAAGAGCAAAAAAAAAAAAAGTACATTAGCCTCCACACTAGCAAGTTTAAAAAAAAAAATTATATATATATATATATATATATATATAATATATATACTTACACGATGGTGACCGCCGCGTCTCTCACGCCGATGACTCTGGGAGGCACTGCGAGGACCTCTTGAACGAGCACCAGATTCGGTAGACTAAAAGTAAAAAAAAAAAAAAAATGGGATGTAGGCATATGTGTTGTGTGCTGTGTGATGTCTGTACTAAATGGTTTTCTATGTGTTGTGTGTAGTGTGATGTTGTGTTTCTGCGATTGATGCAGGATACTTACGAATTGTGAGCCCACTCCAGATATCAGTCCACCCCATCCTTCTTCTTCTGGTAGCTCCTCTTCAGCTGGTGATTCCTGTAATTAAAAAAAGACAATGAATACATATATCACACAGATGGATTGTGAAAACAAAATATATATAATAATTTTTTACTGCGAAATGCTGATGATGAGAGGGAGGGCTCCAGAAGAAGACGAGTCGTCGTGCGGACGCTGCTGGTCCCCGGACTCCATAGTTTCCGCTTCTGTTGTCGCTGCTACTGCTGGCTCGGTTTGGCGTCATCTGCTGTGGAATAAAGACACAAAAAGGGCCAGTGAATATATACGCAACAATTCCAAAAGGAAAACCGATGTACTAGTCCAGTAATTTTTTCAAAAATAAACAATTTTATTTCAATATATCAAATAACATGATTGACACACATGTTACAATAATTTTTAACAACCATAAAAAATGCTATGGTGAAGGGCACAGCAATCCCTATAAACTACACCACCACTTAGAATATTCACTAGTATTTATAAACATATGTATTCACTACCAAACGTAACATATATAATCTATTGCACATATGCCCAAATGGCCAATGTCATTGCAATAATCCCATATGGAAGATATATATTAATTTCACTCTAAATCTACATCACAGATTTTAACACATAGCATGTAAATTTACATACCAACTGGTAGCCTATAAATACATAAGGTGAGAACATCCACCACTTACAAAACAAAGCCATACTGCTCATGATTCACAGGAGGGGCATATATCAGCATAATCCATTGCACCTATACTCAGGTCTCATATGCTTCCTACTGCTATCCACTCCACATGATTGCCCTTAATTAAATCGCACCATGTGCATCTGAGCATATCTATATATACATAACTGGCTTATAGCCATGCCGCAAACATAATATAGCGATCCCATAAAGTGGTCACATACTAATGAAGTGCCAGAGTGCACAAAGGGTGGTGCAGGAACAGGGAGAGCGTGCCCGCCCCAACGCACGTTTCGGTCCAGCCTTCGTCATTGAATATATGTATAATCCATGGCCCTGGCTGAAAAAGAAAAAATTGATTAATTTTTTGGGAATGGCGGATGTGATATTTACCGTCTGCTGACAGATGCCCACTCCTCCCCTGGGTCTGCTGCTGCTGCTCCATTGGTGCTCCTTGTTCTGTTTGGCGGCGTTGTCTGCTGTGGAATAAAGACACAAAAAGGGCCATTGAATATATGTATATTCCATGGCCCTGGCTGAAAAAGAAAAAATTGATTACATTTTTTGGGAATGGGGGATGTG
>JARQOD010000003.1:217528467-217731433 GCA_033576555.1 Oophaga sylvatica | reverse complement strand
AATGCTGACACTTTCCTCGCAGGTCTGAAAAGACGGACCCTTGATGAGGAGGTCGTCTAAGTAAGGTAGGATGACTACCCCCCTGGAGTGCAGAATGGACACAACAGCAGCCATGACCTTTGTGAATACCCTGGGGGCTGTGGCTAGCCCGAAAGGCAAGGCTGTGAACTGAAGATGAAGTTTGCCGACAGCAAACCGAAGAAATTTCTGATGAGGAGGAAATATGGGGATGTGAAGATAGGCATCCTGAATGTCTATTGATGCTAGAAATTCCCTTTTTCCATGGCTGCAATGACAGAACGGAGAGACTCCATTCGGAAATGACGAATTCTGACAAACCGGTTCAGCCGCTTTAGATCCAGAATGGGTCTTACGGTACCGTCTTTTTTGGTACGATGAACAGGTTGGAATAAAACCCCTGACCTTTTTCGATTTCCGGAACAGGTACAACAACCCCGCTGTGCCGAAGAGACTCGACCGCCCTGAATAAGGCGCGAACCCGAGATTCCTCCTTGGGAAGGCGCGAGGGAAAAAAACGATTTGAAGGAAGGCTGGTAAATTCTATCTTGTACCCCGAGGAGACTACTTCTCTGACCCACTCGTCGTGAGTAATTGATAGCCAAATGGGGCGAAACCAGAGTAAGCGGCCGCCTACTCTGGATAAATTGACCGGATTCTGCCTCCAGTCATTTGTCCGAAAATTTCTGGAGTTTGCCTCTTGATCTTGGTTGTTGAGATCGCCCTCTTCCCAAAGGGTTGGTCCTGTAGGAGACCTGACGATCTCTGGCTTGATTAGGCCGACCTGAACCGCTGGAGGTAGCTGGCGCGGCCCAACCTGGGTTACGAAAGGCCCTAAAGCGAGGCTGAAGCTGTCGGCGAAAAGGCTGCTTAATCTTTTGCTGAGGAAGGAAACTGCTCTTCCCTCCCGTCGCATCAGATATGAGCTGATCCAACTTTTCGCCAAATAACCGACCATTCTGATATGGTAAGGATGTAAGCGATTTCTTTGAGATTGAGTCTGCTCGCCAGGTTCTCAGCCATAAAGATCTTCTGATGGCAATAGCATTAGCAGCAGCTAGGGCTGAGCAATTTGCCGCATCCATGGACGCATTAATTAAGAAGTCTCCTGCCAGCGCTATCTGATTAGAAATCTCGGTTACTTCAGACGGTACCTCTATACCATGAAGAGATCTATTTAGAGACTCCGACCAGGAAATCATGGCCTTAGCAACCCAAGTCGCTGCAAAAGAAGGAGAGAGAGCAGAACCCGATGCTTCAAACACCGAGCGGGCCAAACTCTCAATCAGACGATCCGTTGGTTCCTTGATCGAGGAACCGTTAGGAAGGGAGAGGAGCGTCCTAGACGCCAAACGCGACACAGGAGGATCAACCGCAGGAGATTCCGCCCACTTTTTAAGAAGCTCAGGAGCAAAAGGATATCTAGTATTGAGAGCCTTTTGTCCTGCGAAGCGCTTGTCCGGTTTCTCTCTGTGGCGCTGCACTAGTTCCTCAAACTCAGGATGAGCCCCAAAAACCTTATGAGTTTGCCTGGCTCTTTTGAAGGACACCTTATGACCGGAGGTCAAGGTGGACTCATCGTCTATCCCCAAAGTTTGATTGACAGCTTCAATCAAACTGTCAATTGTGTCCTGACAATTTGGTGCCTCAAAATTAAGGGACTCTTCTGAATCAGAATCCGAATACTGATCACTTGCCAGAGGTGAGGGAGAACGAGAGACGGAACTGAAAGATGCCGAGGCCCTGGACGGCAAAGGCGACGCAGTGTGGGTTCGCTTCCCCTGCGTCTGCCTGGTGAGAGCGCGGCCCCTGCAGGCCGGAGGTTCATGAGACGTCGCCAAGACGGGTGAACCACTGTCCCTGCTCCTATCGGGAGCTTGAAGGGACTCGATCGCTCTTGTTAATGACGCCACAGATTGAGTCAGGGACAAGGCCCACTCAGGGGGACCTGACGCACTAGGCTCAGCTATAGGAGCGGGTTCCTGAGCCCGTTCAGAGTCACAGGCTTCGCAGACCCGAGAAGTCTGGGCGTGCGGAAAAGGGGACCTACAGGCAATGCATGCGGTATACAGCACTGTATGAACCTTAGATCTTCTGGACATTCTGGATCTGTCACAGAGTCCGCAATGAACTGGATGTGACGGTCAGCAGAGAGGCGAAAAAAGAGTGCGGAGTAAAGAGGAACAACCAGGCTGGAGGTAGTAGCAACCCCCTGAGCGGTGTCGACTTACCCCAGTCCTGTATCCCTTGCGTCCTGAAAACAGCCACAACAGAGCTCCAAAATTTTTCAAAAAGGAGCGCTCCTCTGTCAGGGAGGCGTGCTCATGTAGACGAGCCTCTCAAGAGGCGCCTCCCACCTACTTCCAGCCGCGGCCTAGTCTCCAGCAAAAGCCGGGGACTAAATTTGAAGCCGCGGCCTAGCGCCGGCCGAAGCCGCGGCCTAAATTTCCGGCTAAGACCCTAAAGTCGGAGGGCGGTCCACCGGAAGGAGACGCCGCCGGGGGCGGATCTCCCTTGCGATAGCGGCCCACCCCCCGGCTGACGCTGGACACAGAATTCCGGCCCGCGGCCCAGTCCCCGGAAAAAGCCGGGGACTAAATTTTAAAACCGGGGCCCAGAAGCCGGCGAAAGGAGGTCCCAAGTCAGAGGGCGGGTCCGCCGGAAGGAGACGCCGCCGGGGGCGGATCCCCCTCCCCCTTACGACCGCGGCCCACCCTCCGGCTAACACCGGACAGTAAACACCGGCCCGCGGCCTAGTCCCCGGGAAAAGCCGGGGACTAAATTTTGCAAAGGCCTAACGCTGACCTCGGCTGTCCAGGCGAACGCCGACTTCATCCGTCTGTGGAGAAGGGGGAACGAACAACTGGAACCCCTGAGCGGTGTTTCCTACCCGCTCCAGTAATCTTGGCCATACGTCCTTGGAGGTAAGAGTCTTCAGGCGATGTGATGATCCCACAAAATTCCGTCATGTAGGTAAAAATGGGGGCTCCATAATAAACTAAAGTAGGACGGTGCAGGAACCCTAACTCCATCACCCCTTCAGAGGGTGAGGAGAGGGACCGTCCGCCTCCTTGCAGCACCGCAGTCTAGCATTGGTGGTGCAGTGGGGGCCGCACGGACTAACTCTTGCCTCTGTACAGCCTAGGGTTTCAATACCTTAGGGTGGTCAGGGCTGAGTCCGGCATTCATGTCCCACGTTGCGGGAGAGGATACGTTGGAGGCTTTACTCCACGTGCTCGCCCGTTGATGGTTTGGGGAGATCGGACCCTTTAAATAGGATCCGTCGCCCCTTCTCATCTTCGTGGGAAAAAAAAAAAAAAAAAAATGGTCTGGAAAATAACCAGACGTGTGCCTCCATCAGACACTAAGCAAGAACTGGGTTTGCCTGCGGCCAGTGCTGAGGTGTATACGGCGGAGGAGGAGCTAACCTTTTTTTATGTTTACTTAGTGTCAGCCTCCTAGCGGCAGTAGCATACACCCACAGTCCTGTGTCCCCAATGAGACGAAGGAGAAAAATTGATTACATTTTTTGGGAATGGGGGATGTGATATTTACCGTCAGCTGGTAGATGCCCTCTCCTCCCCTGGGTGCTGCTGCTGTTGCTGCTCCCTTGGTGCTCCTTGTTCCGTTTGGCGGCATTGTCTGCTGTGGAATAAAGACACAAAAAGGGCCAGTGAATATATGTATATTCCATGGCCCTGGCTGAAAAAGAAAAAATTGATTAAATTTTTTAGGAATGGGGATGTGATTATTTACTGTCTGCTGTCAGATGCCCTCTCCTCCCCTGGGTCCTGCTGCTGCTGCTCCATTGGTGCTCCTTGTTCCGTTTGGCGGCATTGTCTGCTGTGGAATAAAGACACAAAAAGGGCCAGTGAATATATGTATATTCCATGGCCCTGGCTGAAAAAGAAAAAATTGATTAAATTTTTTAGGAATGGGGATGTGATTATTTACTGTCTGCTGTCAGATGCCCTCTCCTCCCCTGGGTCCTGCTGCTGCTGCTCCATTGGTGCTCCTTGTTCCGTTTGGCGGCGTTGTCTGCTGTGGAATAAAGACACAAAAAGGGCCAGTGAACATATGGATATTCCATGGCCCTGGCTGAAAAAGAAAAAATGTATTAAATTTTTTTGGGAAAGGGGGATGTGATATTTACCGTCTGCTGGCAGATGACCTCTCCTCCCTTCCTTCTTGCTCCATTTCTTCTCTCGGTGCTGGGACTGGTACTCTTCTCCTTGCTCCTCTGCTCCTGGATGGCTGCATGTTATGGCTGAGGGTCCCACTGACCTGCTTTATATATGTTTGCTGTGGGCTGGGCTACAAAAACAAAAAACGGATCTGGCCACCGGATCCGGCTTTTGCAGGATCCGGTGCATTCCGGCGCTCATAGACTTTCATTGTGACATAAGCCGGAAGCACCGGATCCGACGCTTCTGGCTTTTTTGCCGGAGACAAAAAACGTTATAGTTGCCGTTTTTTCCAGATGCCGGAATGCGACCAGACACCGGATCCGGCAAAAACCGGACGAACCGCAAGGCCATGCAGCACGATCCGGCGCTAAAACAAGTCAATGGGAAAAAAACGGATCCGCCATTACATTTCGCCGGATCCGGTTTTACAAAAAAAGGCCGGATCGCGCCATCAGGCGCAAAACGGATGTGTGAAAGAGGCCTAAGGGCAAGTGCAGGTAAATAGATAAACGACCCCTGTTTTACAATTTGCAAAACAATTCATATTATGAACTATTTTAGCATGGGAACTGGAAAACGTCTTTGATGGACATATGAATTTGCAGAAACTGCATTGTCCACACTTGAATGTTTCCACTGCTCTATTCTGTAACCAAGTTCATTCTTTTTTAGGGGGTTCAAAATTACTCTGTACCATGCAGTCTTTAATAGACTTGCCTCTTCTATACGTGACTGACGGCTTGGGAGAAATAAAATCACAGATATGATCAGTTCTCAAAATTGCCCAGTATTTGTTCAGGACCTCCATGACCCTCCTAGATTGGTCATCATAGGTACCAATAATTCTAGTCATTATTCTAGTTATTATTATTATTTATTTATATATCACCATTGATTCCATGGCGCTGTACATGAGAAGGGGTTACATACAAATTACAGATATCACTTACAGTAAGCAAACTAACAATGACAGACTGATACAGATGGGAGAGGACCCTGCCCTTGCAGGCTTACATTCCACAGGATGGTGGGGAAGGAGACAATAGGTTGGGGGGTGGCAGCAGCTCCGGTGTTGGTGAGGCGGTCGCGGGGTCATTGCAGGCTGTAAGATTTCCTGAAGAGGTGAGTTTTCAGGTTCCATCTGAAGGATCCGAATGTGGTTGATTGTCGGACGTGTTGGGGCACAGAATTCCAGAGGATGGGGGATATACGGGAGAAGTCTTGGAGGCGTTAGGTGAGGAGTGAATAAGTGTGGAGGAGAGAAGGAAGACCGGAGATTACGTGAGGGAAGATATCGGGAGATTAGTTCATAGATATATGGAGGAGACAGGTTATGGATATCCTTGTAGGTCAGTATTAGTAATTTGAACTGGATATCCTGAGGGAATGGGAGCCAGTGAAGATATTTGCAGAGGGGAGAAGCGGAGGAGTAGCGAGGAGAGAGATGAATTAGTTGGGCAGCAGAGTTAAGGATGGACTGGAGAGGTGCGAGAGTGTTAGCAGGGAGGCCGCAGAAAAGGATGTTGCAGTAGTCGAGGCGGGAGATGATGAGAGCATGCACAAGCATTTTAGTAGACTGAGGGTTGATGAAAGGACGGATTCTGGAAATATTTTTGACAGGAGTTGGAAAGAGCTTGGATGTGTGGTTTGAAGGACAGGGCAGAGTCAAGGGTTACTCTGAGGCAGTGGACTTCCAGTACGGGGAAAGCGTAATGTCATTAATTGTGATAGATAGGTCAGGTAAGGAAGATCTGTGAGATGGAGGAAAGATGATGAGTTCAGATTTGTCCACATTGAGTTTGAGGAAGAGAGAGGAGAAGAAGGAGGATATGGCTGATAGACACTCCAGGATTCTGGACAGCAGAGAGGTGATGTCTGGGCCAGAGAGGTAGATCTGAGTGTCATCAGCATAAAGGTGGTATTGGAATCCATGGGACTTTGAGTTGTCCCAGGCCAAGTGTATAGATTGAAAATAGTAGGGGTCCTGCAACAGAGCCTTGTGTGCTGTTGGAAAGGTATGAGGAGAATCCAGGATAGGGCGAGGTCTTTGATGCCAAAGGAGGGGAGGATCTGTAGTAGGAGGCAGTGGTCAACTGTGTCGAAAGCAGGTCTAGAAGGAGGAGTATAGAGTATTGTCCGTTAGCTTTGGCTGTAAGTATGTCGTTAGTAATTTTGGTCAGGGCTGTCTCAGTGGAGTGATGGGGGCAGAAACCAGATTTTAGATTGTCAAAGAGCAAGTTAGACGAGAGGTGGGAGGAGAGTTCAGCATGGACATGCTGTTCCAGGAGTTTGGAAGTGAATGGGAGCAGCGATATGGGGCGATAGCTGGACATAGCGGTTGGGTCGAGGGTTGGCTTTTTAAGGATAGGCGTGATTGTGGCATGTTTGAAAACAGAAGGGAGGTACCAGAAGTTAGTGATAGGTTGAAGAGGTGGGTTAAGGATGGGATAAGTGTGGTGGTGAGGTTGGGGAGGAGGTGGGATGGGATGGGGTCTAGTGCACAAGTGGTGAAGTGTGATTTGGAGAGGAGACAATTAAGCTCCCCTTCAGTGATGTTGGAGAGGAGGGTTATGGGGTTTGTGCATTGGTCTGGTATACAAAGAGGTTGTGGTGGTTGAAAAATGAAGACTTGCCTTGTTTGGTCGATCTTATTTTTGAAGTGTGTGGCAAAGTCCTCAGCAGAGATGAGGGAGGTTGGAGGGAGCAGTGGTGGGCAGAGCAGGGAGTTAAAAGTTTTGAAAAACTGGGGTTGTTGGATAGTGAAGATACGAGGGTTGTGAAGTAGGCCTGTTTAGCGGAGGTGAGGGCAGATTTGAAAGCGAGTGTTGCCTGTTTGAATGCAGTTAATTTGTTTTCTTCCAATGCAGCTACACAACACTGGACACTTGCCGGAGCTTTTTAGTGGTTATTGTGCCAGGGTTGTCTATTGATACGTCGCACTCTGCCATGAACAAGAGGGGCGACCGTGTCAATAGCTGATGCAAGAGTGGCATTGTAGAAAGCAGTGGCACTGTCTGTGTCGTGGAGTGAGGATATGGATGCCAGTGGTAGAATGGAGTCAGAGAGCATGTGGGTGTCTAAGTGTGCAAGGTTTCTACAGGGGTGCGCATGTTGCTGGACATGGGTGACAGGTGAGGAGGACAGGGATGAGAAAGTGAATAGATGGTGGTCAGATAGAGGAAGAGGGGAGGTGGTGAAATTAGATAGAGAGCAGAGACGGGTGAAGACCAGTTCTATTGCATGTCCATCTGTGTGGGTGGCTGAGGAGGACGACTGAGCAAGTCCAAAAGATATGAAGTAAGGGACAGGAGTTTGAAGGCTGTTGACTGAAGGGTATCAGTGGGGATGTTGAAGTTGCCCATAAGGATAGTGGGGATGGCAGTGGAAAGAAAGTGAAGAAGCCAGGTAGAGAAATGGTCAATAAAGGCCGTGGCCGGGCCCAAAGGTCGGTATATGACGACCAATAGGAGGTTGGAGAGAGAGTAGATGCGGATAGAGTGGACTTCAAAAGAGGGGAGGATTAGGGAGGGAAGAGGTGGGATTGGGTTAAAGGTGCAGTTAGGAGAAAGGAGAATACCCACTCCTCCACCGTGTCTGTTGCCGGGCCGATGAGTGTGGGTGAAATGGAAGCCGCCGTAACACAGCACAGCAGGGGAGGCAGTGTCAGAAGGTGTCGGCCATGTTTCTGTGAGGCCGAGGAAGACAAGATTGCGAGAGAAAAAGGTCATGAATCACATGAAGCTTATTGCAGATGGAGCGGGCATTCCAGAGTGCTCCAGATAGAGGGAGCAGGGAGGTGGGCGTTTAGGGCACAGGTTGGAATCTTGTTGGAATCTTGTTTGTCCCTCGGGTTGAGTAAAGATGATCTGCTCACTTCCTTAGCATGTTTATATGCTGACTCAACAATTCCTTCAGGTAACCCCTATCCCGAAAACTCCCTCTTAGGTCTTTTGATTGTACCTCAAAATCTCCCCAGTCGGAACAGTTCCTCCTGACCCTGAGGACTGTTCCCTGGGGATACCGTGTTTCAGGGTGGGGATGGTAAATTTCCCACCTCAGAAGGCTGTTAGTAGATGTTGGTTTATGGAAAAGGGATGTTATTAAGGAGCCATCTTTTTCAATAAGATATTAATGTCTAAAAATGTAATATGGTTTTCACCTACCTCAGAGTTGAAGTACAGACCCATCTCATTCGAATTAAGATACTCAACAAAGGACCCAAAATATTCCTTATCACCTGCCCAAAGGACGTGGATGTTGTCAATATACCTACCCCAGAATAATATCTTGGGACACCAGACGACATTCTCGTCCTTAAAGACCATTGTGTCCTCCCACCAACCCAGGAGCAAATTGGTATAGGTTGGGGTGCAGGGACTGCCCATTGCCGTGCCCCTGAGTTGGTGGTAGTACCTGCCATTGAAAAGAAAATAGTTATGGCAGAGTACAAACTAGAGGAGTTTCATTAGAAAGCTGTTGTTTGGTCCCAGTTGAATCCCCCTACCTTTGAGATAATAGTTGACCACTTTTAGGCCCTCTGCATGTCTGATACTACTATAGAGAGTCTCCACATCAATAGAGGCAAGTATCGTTCCAGGGTCCACTGAGATACCTTACAATTTGTTTAGGAGTTCCATTGTATCTTTAGGTAGGAGGGAAAGGATAACACAAATGGTCTCAGTAATTTATCCAAATAGATACTGGAATTCTGACACAGGGCATCAATCCCAGATACAATAGGTCTTCCCTCTTGGGCAGTGCATAGGAGGTCGCCGTCACTGGCCATTTTAGTAGCAGAAAGTTAAACTCATTTTTAGAAATGAGATTCAGATGAAGAGCGTCCAGTTAAATCTTGGAAAGTCATTTGCTATAGTCCTTAGTCGGATCCCTAGCCAATATCTCATAGGTGGAATGGTCAGATAGAATAGAGACACATATCGATGCATTTATCCTTATACCACTGTGTTTCCTCCCTTGTCCGACGGTTTCAATACAATATGATTGTTATTCTTTAGACTTTCCAACGCTTTCCTCTCACAATGAGGCTAATTGGGTCGGGCTAGTTCCCTTCTAGGATTCATTTCGCGTATTTCTTCTGTAAACAATTGTAGGAAGACATCAATGCTCCTTGTTTCCCCCATCAGAGGCATCTTGGTGCTTCTAGGTTTCAGATCTGAGAAAGGTCCTTCCCCAATTCCCCTTTGTCCTTCATCTGACATCCCTGCTAGTAACATGACATCTAGTAGCTCTTCCTGTGATATCCCTAATTGATGACATTTCATTTTATCATTCTGATGAAAGAATTTTTTCCATTTAAGTTTTCGTGTGAATAAATTAATATCCTTATCCACTCAAAAGGATCGAATCTAGTGGTAGGTACAAGAGAGAGTCCCTTACCAAGGGCCCATCTTTCAGCATCAGATAATACATAAGATGACAGATTAATGATCTCATTTTCCTGCCTACTGTCCACTTCATTTGTTTCCTTATTTGGGGGGTGTATGATTGGTACGGTCGCGTAATTTGTACGGGGCCATCCCCCTGGTTTCTAAAAAAGATGATGAAGAGGAGGAGGTTGGAAGTGGGGTGGTGACTATAACCGATGCTTGTGTATTTGGATGGGATTTTGGGGGGAACCGATCTGTCCCTTGTCCTTGCCATCTTCTATAGCCACCCCTGCATCCACATCCCCTGTTTCTTGAATATGTCCTAGATGCAGAATATTTAGAGCCGTATTCATGATCAGATGATTCAAGATCAGATGAAAAAATATCTGTTGGGATATTAGTGTTCCCTTTTTTCCTTAAATTCCGCTGAATTTCTCCAAAATCGTTTGTTCCTATCTTTTATATTTAATTGATACCTTTCCACCGCAGTTTTAAACTCTCTTCCTTATTAGCAAAGTATGGGGCTAATTTGTATTTAAGGGCACCCTCTATGAGTTCCTTAACTTTAAGTGAAGTTTTTTCCAGAGTTCATTTTTCCTCATCCAATAATACCTATGTAAAGAAGTAAATGTAAAGAAGATGAAGTCAATTCCTCCTCCCATTTCACCAATAATGTTGGTGTCCTACATCTCGGTGCTGGAGTCAAATGGATCCTCAAACCCCGTGGGACAATTTTGTCTAATATAATTCTCCAAATATTGCACCTCCCACCAGGATTTAATGTTTACTTTGAATGCCCCAAGAATTTCAGAAAATATCGTTTTAAGGGAAGGACCCGCAGAAGACAGGGAGTCGGATTCTACTTCTGAAAAGACCTCTCTAGCATCGTCCATTCACTCAGTGTCAATGGGCCCAGACAGGAAACCAGCCATACTAATCAGAGCAAAACCTCTAGAAAAATAAATGGGGTCTCGATATCAAAAAACAAACCAAACAGGGAAAACAAAAACCCCTAAAAATTAACTTTCATTGTTATATTAAAAGTACTCAATATTAAAAAAAGGTGCTAGGATCAACCAGGAACCACCCAAGATAGTGTTCACACCAAAAAAGGTATAGTAACCAGTAATAATCTCACCCTGTAAGGCCCTGAATGAAGCCCTACCTACCAGCGGAAGTTGGCACCCTAATTGTAGACGTAATGGCACTCCCGCTCAAAGTCGGTACCCTGTAAACCCAAGATAATCCTAAAAAATACCAAAAGATGGACACACAGATAAACACACACAGAAAAAGCCTGAGAAAAAAAGTATAGGGAGACAACATTGTCTCATAGGAAACTAGATATCTCTTATATCGCAGTGCTTAAGTGCTGATATCCTGTAAATGGCTATTGTGAGGTTGAGCCAGAGTCTACAGTAGCATGCGAGGTATGTCAGTCCTTCTACTCTCAATAATGTGTCTCAAAAAATGTACATACATAGGTAGCTAGACAGATGAGAGGTTTAATAACCATAGTATTGTGGACATGCCTCAACAAGCACCCTACATACACCATTGTGGATACATATTCACTAAATGGAAAAAGTATACAGGAATTAGTGATAATAAAGTCCTGTAGTGCATTCAGCAACCATTTAACAATTCAATCCAGTGCTCATCTACTGAAATGATATATTGTAATATTAGAGAGCGCCAATGGGGTCAGGGTATTTAAAGACCATAAAAAGGTCTAAAGCCAAAATATAAGATAATAAATATCAAGAAGTCAATATTCATTTACCCCAGTTTCCATAACACAAATCTTTTCAGCAACCAATGATAAGCATAATAAGTTCATAGGAATGTCATGTTAGTAACACCAAAGAAAATTTACACATACTAATCAGTCATAGATAATCTTATTCCCACATTTAGTGAGAATAATTCATAGAAATGCCATATCAATACCAAACATGATTTAGAGATACTTATCAGCCATAAATAATCATATTCCCTAAGCATAGTTTGATAGAAATGCCATGTTAAATAACACCAAAAAATGATTTAGAAATACTTATCAGCCATAGGTAGTCATATTCTCAACGTGTTTCCCCTCTACAAAATCAAGGGTTCATCAAGGGATCAAAATGGGGCTTCCATCTCCCTCAAAGGACGAAAATTCAATGCTGTGTGCGGTGTGTTTATCGTGCAGGCACTGCCATTAAATCAAGACCACCGGCGGTTACAAGAAGGTGTCACTTCCCGTCGCAGCAGAACAATGTGTGAAACGCATACTGCGTTCCAGCTGCACATACACCGGAAGTGAGCTAATATCTAGCATGAGACTACAGTGAATGGAACGCAGAATGTCGGCTGGTGCCCCAGGATATTATTCTGGGGTAGGTATATTGACAACATCCTTGTCCTTTGGGCGGGTGGTAAGGAATCTTTTGAGTCCTTTGTTGAGTATCTTAATTCAAATGAGACAGGGCTGTACTTCACCTCTGAGGTATGTGAAAACCGTATTACATTTTTAGACATTAATATCTCTATTAAAAAAGATGGCTCCTATGTACCTGCACTTGACCTTAGACTATGTGAGTAAGACGAAGCGAGAACTACGTGCCCAAATTAGTGAACATTTGGATGATATTAGACATGGCAGGGATACCCCTCTCGCTCGTCATGTAAATCTGAAACATGGAAGAGGTGACAGTAATATCTCTTTTCGAGTAATTGCAAAAAATTCAACCCACAGTAAGACAGGGAGACTGGGACCGTAAGATTTTACAGCGTGAAACAGACTGGATCTTTTGGCTGGAATCCCAGAGCCCAAAAGGCCTAAATGAACAATTAAGTTTTTACGAGTTATCTGTAAGGCCGGCGTCACACTGGCGACAGAATCGGACGACTGCAATGCGATGAAAAATCGTATTGCAGTCTGCCCTATGTTAATCTATGGAGCAGCTCCCAGCATCGATTTTTTGTGGTCCGTTTTAAACGTCCGTGTGCAATCGCAGCATGCTGCGATTGTCACCGATTGTGGGTCGACTAATCCCAATGCAAGTCTATGGGAGCGATGAAAAATCGATTACAAACGGACCACACGTGTGACTTGCGATGAAATCGCATCGGTGTCCTTTAGAAAAGCCGGCAATTCATCCCCGGCCTATACTGTAAAATCACACTGACAGCTTTAATAAAGAATAGAAAGAATAGATATAACACATAGAACACATATATATATATATAATATATAATATAATTATTGGACATGTATATATATATATATATATTTATATTTCCTAGACTTCTACATATGTAATAGCCGCAAATTCAATTGCCGCTTCTGTGAAATCACAGAAGCCGACATGAAATGATACATTGTTTCCACACAGTTAACCATGTATTTCCATGTATTTTGATATTTGTTTAGAACTTACAATTACATGAGTGTATTTGTGCTAAATTTCAGACATGTAGGGGTTAATTAAAGGTGTAAATTTCGTTGACA
Organism: Oophaga sylvatica; assembly: GCA_033576555.1. NCBI lineage: Eukaryota > Metazoa > Chordata > Amphibia > Anura > Dendrobatidae > Oophaga > Oophaga sylvatica. The sequence goes on along the minus strand of JARQOD010000003.1, from coordinate 217,718,345 downwards.
AAAAAATGCGTGGGCTCCCGCTGTATTTTCTCCACCAGACAGACAAAGCAGCGAGTGGGGGCAGATAATAACAGCCTAGGGAGGGTACATTTTTTTGGTGCCCCCCCTGGCTACTAACATCTGCCCCCAGACACCCCAGAAAGGCAAATCTATAATTAGATTCGCCCTTTCTGGCACTTTGCCCGTCTATTCCCATTGCCCTGTAGCGGTGGCGAATGGGTTAATAATCTCACTTTAATGTCACCTTAGTATTGAAAGGTGACCTTAACCCCTTCCCGACCCATGACGCCTACGTAGGCGTCATGCTATAAATCATGTTACTGCGGGTCGGGGGTCTGGGGTCACTGAAAGGTCACCCGACCCGCAGTAACAGGACCCTTACTGCATCACCACAGGGGGTTGGCTTAACCCCCACGTGGCCACGATCGCTCTGATTGGCTGTTAAAAGTGAAACTGCCAATCAGAGCGATTTGTAATATTTCACCAATGAAATTGTTGAAATATTACAATCCAGCCATGGCCGATGCTGCAATAGCATCTGTCCATGGCTGGCACCAGATCTCACCCCCCCCACACCGAGTCACGGCGGTGATCGGCCGCCGCCATCGAAAGATGGCAGCGATCGGTCACCGCCGTCGACTGTCTGCTCCCCTGCTCCTGCGATCACCCCCCCTCACCTTCCGATCCCCCCCCTCACCTTCCGACGTCCCCTACTCACCTCTCCCGGTCCACCGATGTCCCTGGATCCGTCCCGGCGGCTGCCCGGGATTCTTCATGGGCGCCGCCATCTTGGAAAATGGCGGGCGCATGCGCAGTGCGCCCGCCGGCCGGCGCATGCGCAGTGCGCCCTCCATTGTAAAAAAATTTATTTTCATCACTGTGATAAACTGTCACAGTGATCAAAATAAAAAAAAAAGTAAATGAACCCCCCCCGTCATAGGTAGGGACAAATAAAAAAATTATTTTTTTTTTTCCTACAGATTTAGCTGCTGATCCCACTATTTTTGCTGCGGATCCGCGCGTAATATGCGCGGATTTCCGGCGGCTGGGATTCGCTGCGGATCCGCGCTGATTTCGCTGCTGATCGCGGCTGATTCGCTGCTATCCGCGGCTGATTTCGCTGCTGATCCGCGGCGATTCGCTGCTGATCCGCGGCTGATTTCGCTGCGGATCCGCGCTGATTTCGCTGCTGATCCGCGGCGGATTTCGCTGCTGATCCGCGGCTGATTTCGCTGCTGATCCGCGGCGATTTCGCTGCTGATCCCCGGCGATTTCGCTGCTGATCCGCGGCTGATTTCGCTGCGGATCCGCGGCTGATTTCGCTGCTGATCCCGGCGGATATCGCTGCTGACCCGCGATTCCTGCTGACGCGCTGATTTCGCTGCTGATCCGCGGCGGATTTCGCTGCTGATCCCCGGCGGATTTCGCTGCTGATCCGCGGCTGATTTCGCTGCGGATCCGCGGCTGATTTCGCTGCTGATCCACGGCGGATTTCGCTGCTGATCCGCGGCGGATTTCGCTGCTGATCCGCGGCGGATTTCGCTGCGGATCCGCGGCTGATTTCGCTGCTGATCCCGGCGGATTTTGCTGCGATTCCGCGACGTGATTTTGCTGCTGATCCGCGGTTTTGCGCGCGCGCGATTTCGCTGCTGATTCGCGGCGGATCCGCGGCGGATTCGCTGCTGATTCGCGGCGGATTTCGCTGCTGATCCGCGGCGATTTCGCTGCTGATCCGCGGCTGATTTTCGCTGCTGATCCGCGGCTGATTTCGCTGCTGATCCGCGGCGGATTTCGCTGCTGATCCACTGCGGATTCGCCGCTGATCCATGGCGGATTTCGCCGCTGATCCACGGCTGATTTCGCTGCTGATCCGCGGCGGATTTTGCTGCTGATCCGCGGCGGATTTTGCTGCTGATCCGCGGCGGATTTTGTTGCTGATCCGCGACTGATTTTGCTGCGGATCCGCGGCTGATTATCTGCTGATTCATCTGCGCTAGCGGGTATAGCATAACGCATCGCGTTATGCTATACCGTTACCAGCCGGTCAACGCTACGTGTTGAACGGGCTGGTAAAACGCAATATGAACCCAGCCTTAGGGTTAGAACTAGGGTTAGGGTTAGCATTAGGGTTAAGGTTAGAATTACGGTTAGGGTTGGAATTTGAGTTAGGGTTGGAATTAGGGTTGGAATTAGGGTTAGGCTTGTAGTTAGGTTTATGGTTAGAGTTGGGATTAGGGTTAGGGGTGTGTTGGGGTTAGGGTTGGGGTTAGGGGTGTGTTGGCGTTAGTGTTGGAGTTAGAATTGAGGGGTTTCCACTATTTAGGCACATCAGGGGTCTCCATACGCGACATGGCGCCACCATTGATTCCTGCAAATTTTGCGTTCAAAAAGTCAAACAGTGCTCCCTTTATTCCAAGCCCCGACGTATGCCCAAACAGTGGTTTATCCCCACATATGAGGTATCAGCGTACTCGGGAAAAATTGCACAACAACTTTGGGGGTTCTAATTTCTCCTGTTAACATTGGGAAAAAAAATTGGGGACTAAAAATTATTTTTGTAGAAAAAAAATGATTTTATATTTTCACGGCTCTGCGTTATAAACTTCTGTGAAGGACTTGGAGATTCAAAGTGCTTATCACACATCTATAGAAGTTCCTTGGGGGATCTAGTTTCCAAAATGGGGTCACTTGTGGGGAGTTTCTACTGTTTAGGCACATCAGGGACTCTGCAAACGTAACATGACGCCCGAAGACCATTCCATCAAGTGGGCATTTCAAAACGTCACTACTTCCCATCCGAGCCCCGACGTGTGCCCATACAGTAGTTTTCTCCCACATATGGGATATCAGCATACTCAGGACAAATTGGACAACAACTTTTGGGGTCTAATTTCTCATGTTACCCTTGGGAAAATAAAAAAATTGGGGACTAAAAGATCCTGATTGTGGAAAAAATATGATTTTTTTATTTTCATTCCCGGGCGTTATAAACTTCTGTGTAGCCCTTGGGGTTCAAAGTGCTCACCACACATCTAGATAAGTTCTTTGCGGGGTCTAGTTTCCTAAATGGGGTCACTTGTGGGGAGTTTCTACTGTTTAGGCACATCAGGGGCTCTGCAAACGTAACAAGATGCCCGCAGACCATTCCATCAAGTCGCCATTTCAAAGCGTCACCACATCCCTTCCGAGCCCTGACGTGTGCCCAAACAGTGGTTCCCCCCCACATATGGGGTATTAGCGTACTCAGGACAAACTGGACAACAACTTTTGGGGTCCAATTTCTCCTGTAACCATTGTGAAAATAAAAAATAGTGGGCTAAAAAATCATTTTTTGAGAAAAAAAATGATTTTTTATTTTCACGGCTCTGCGTTATAAACTTCTGTGAAGCACCTGGGGTTCAAAGTTCTCACTATGCATCTAGATAAGTTCCTTAGGGCGTCTAGTTTCCAAAATGGGGTCATTTGTAGGGGAGCTCCAATGTTTAGGCACACAGGGACTCTCCAAATGCGACATGGCAATCGCTAAATATTCCAGCATATTTTCCATTCAAAAAGTCAAATGGCGCTCCTTCCCTTCTGAGCCCTGCCGTGCGCCCAAACAGTGGTTTATGACCACATATGAGGTATCTATGTACTCAGGAGAAATTTCCCAACAAATTTTAGGATCCAATTTATACTGTTGCCCATGTGAAAATGAAAAAAACTGAGGCTAAAAGAACATTTTTGTGAAAAAAAAGTACTTTCTTTTTTTTACGGATCAATTTGTGAAGCACCTGGAGGTTCAAAGTGCTCACTATGCATCTAGATAAGTTCCTTAGGGGTCTAGTTTCCAAAATGGGGTCACTTGTGGGGGAGCTCCAATGTTTAGGCACACAGGGACTCTCCAAATGCGACATGGCAACCGCTAAATATTCCAGCATATTTTCCATTCAAAAAGTCAAATGGCGCTCCTTCCCTTCTGAGCCCTGCCGTGCGCCCAAACAGTGGTTTATGACCACATATGAGGTATCTGTGTACTCAGGAGAAATTGCCCAACAAATTTTAGGATCCAATTTATACTGTTGCCCATGTGAAAATGAAAAAAACTGAGGCTAAAAGAAAATTTTTGTGAAAAAAAAGTACTTTCTTTTTTTTACGGATCAATTTGTGAAGCAACTGGGGGTTCAAAGTGCTCACTATGCATCTAGATAAGTTCCTTAGGGGGTCTAGTTTCCAAAATGGGGTCACTTGTGGGGAGCTCCAATGTTTAGGCACACAGGGACTCTCCAAATGCGACATGGCAACCGCTAAATATTCCAGCATATTTTCTATTCAAAAAGTCAAATGGCGCTCCTTCCCTTCTGAGCCCTGCCGTGCGCCCAAACAGTGGTTTATGACCACATATGAGGTATCTGTGTACTCAGGAGAAATTGCCCAACAAATTTTAGGATCCAATTTATACTGTTGCCCATGTGAAAATGAAAAAAACTGAGGCTAAAAGAAAATTTTTGTGAAAAAAAAGTACTTTCTTTTTTTTACGGATCAATTTGTGAAGCAACTTGGGGTTCAAAGTGCTCACTATGCATCTAGATAAGTTCCTTAGGGGGTCTAGTTTCCAAAATGGGGTCACTTGTGGGGGTGCTCCAATGTTTAGGCACACAGGCACTCTCCAAATGCGACATGGCAACCGCTAAATATTCCAGCATATTTTCTATTCAAAAAGTCAAATGGCGCTCCTTCCCTTCTGAGCCCTGCCGTGCGCCCAAACAGTGGTTTATGACCACATATGAGGTATCTGTGTACTCAGGAGAAATTTCCCAACAAATTTTAGGATCCAATTTATACTGTTGTCCCATGTGAAAATGAAAAAAACTGAGGCTAAAAGAAAATTTTTGTGAAAAAAAAGTACTTTCTTTTTTTTACAGATCAATTTGTGAAGCACCTTGGGGTTCAAAGTGATCACTATGCATCTAGATAAGTTCCTTAGGAGGTCTAGTTTCCAAAATGGGGTCACTTGTGGGGGAGCTCCAATGTTTAGGCACACAGGGACTCTCCAAATGTGACATGGCAACCGCTAAATATTCCAGCATATTTTCTATTCAAAAAGTCAAATGGCGCTCCTTCCCTTCTGAGCCCTGCCGTGCGCCCATACAGTGGTTTATGACCACATATGAGGTATCTGTGTACTCAGGAGAAATTGCCCAACAAATTTTAGGATCCATTTTATCCTGATGCCCATGTAAAAATGAAAAAATTGATGCTAAAAGAAAATTTTTGTTGGAAAAATTAAAATGTCCATTTTTTCCTTCCACGATGCTTTAGTTCCTGTGAAGCACCTGAAGGGTTAATAATCTTCTTGAATGTAGTTTTGAGTAGCTTGAGGGTGCAGTTTTTATAAAGGTGTCACTTTTGGGTATTTTCTGCCATATAGACCCCTCAAAGTGACTTCAAATGTGAGGTGGTCCCTAAAAAAAATGGTTTTGTAAATTTTGATGTAAAAAGGAGAAATCGCTGGTCAACTTTTAACCCTTATAACTTCCTAACAAAAAAAAATGTTGTTCCCAAAATTGTGCTGATGTAAAGTAGACATGTGGGAAATGTTATTTATTAACTATTTTGTGCCACATAACTCTCTGGTTTAACAGAATAAAAATTAAAAATTTGAAAATTACAAAATTTTCAGAATTTTCGCCAAATTTCCATTTTTTTCAAAAATAAACGCAAAAATTATCGACCTTAATTTACCACTAACATGAAGCCCAATATGTCACGAAAAAACAATCTCAGAATCGCTAGGATCCGTTGAAGCGTTCCTGAGTTATTACCTCATAAAGGGACACTGGTCAGAATTGCAAAAAATGGCAAGGTCTTTAAGGTCAAAATAGTCTGGGTCATGAAGGGGTTAAGGCAGGTTAATAATTGAGAGCTGTCAATTAACAACTATCAATTATTAATCCTATTGAAGTAAATAAAAAAACACACACACACTTTAAGAATAAATAATTTTAATGAAATAAAAACACATATTTTTGACCATCTTTTATTTAAGTCTTAATCCATTCGAAGCCCTTGTTCTTCTAAAATAAATATAAAATAATAAACCAACATTATTCTTACCTATCTGGCAATCTGTCACGTCCCACGCTGTAATCCTTCACAAAGGGTTAACTAGCTTTGAGCCAAGCAGTGCAAGTAATCCTGCATGCTCAGCTCAAAGCTCCTGAATGAATAAGTTCCTCTCCTGGCGACAGGAGAGGATGTGTTTAATGAATGAAGCTTAATTGATTGTGTCCACTTTCCCTTTAGGTCAGGTCACTAAAGTTAAATTGCCAATAAATCAATTAAGCTCCATTCATGAATCACTTCCTCTACTTTCTGTGGTAGAGGAACTTATTCATTCAGGGGGTTACAGCTAGGAGACAGAATTATCTCTCTGCTAACTGTAACCTGTTAACCCTTTCTGATGGATTACAGCGTGGGACCTGACTGTACATCGGATTGGTAAGTATGATTTTGCTTTTTTATTTTATTTTTATTACAGGAAATGGTTTTAGCAGGAAAATAAAATATTGTCAAAAACTGTGTGATTATTTCATTAAAATTCTTTTTTATTAAACTGTGTGTGTTTGATTTTTCTTTCATACAATAGGATTAATAATTGATAGTTGTCTAATTGACAGCTCTCAATTATTAACCTGCCTTAAGGTCATCTTTCAATACTAAGGTGACATTAAGGTGAGATTATTAACCCATTCGCCACCGCTACAGGGCAATGGGAATAGACAGGCAAAGTGCCAGAAAGGGCGAATCTAATTATAGATTTGCCCTTTCTGGGGTGTCTGGGGGCAGATGTTAGTAGCCAGGGGGGGCACCAAAAAAATGTACCCTCCCTAGGCTGTTATTATCTGCCCCCACTCGCTTGCTTTGTCTGTCTGGTGGAGAAAATACAGCGGGAGCCCATGCATTTTTTTTCAACGAATTTACACCTTTAATTAACCCCTACATGTCTGAAATTTAGCACAAATACACTCATGTAATTGTAAGTTCTAAAGAAATATCAAAATACAGGAAATTACATGGTTAACTGTGTGGAAACAATGTATCATTTCATGTCGGCTTCTGTGATTTCACAAAAGCCGGCAATTGAATTAGCGGCTATAACAGTATGTAGAAGTCTAGGAACTATAAATATATGTATATATACATGTCACAATGACATGTATATATATATATATATATATATATATGTGTTCTATGTGTATATATCTATTCTTTTTTTTGTGATTGAAATACTATTCTTTTGGATCCATTATATGTCAGTTTTGCAAGCCTGCAAGAAATTCTCGCAAGTCGGATGAAAATCGGATGTTACAAGGTACACACACATGCGACTAAATCGCATCTTTGAAGGATGTTTGCATTTTGATCCGATAATCGACCGTCTAAAACGGACCGATTTTTTGTCGTTGTGTGTGACGCCGGCCTAAATAGTCTCCTGGCTGTGAATTGAGCTGCATGAAAATAACAGCACTAGTGGTCGGATGAATATGTAACTTTGTGACCATAGCAGCTTTGATCCTATATGCCTACGAGTTTATATTAGTGGAGAATCTGAAAGTGTGATTCTCCAGCAGTGATCTGATTGTGAGATTGCACTGCAGAATAGATTATGATTCCTTAGAGATAAAATAATCTATATATCACTAATGCCAGTGCCCCAGGTTGCAGTGCCTGTCTGTGTGCGCAGTGCACGGAGCTGCTGTCTCACCAGAGGAGCTTCTTCCTGGCTGCAGCAGCTGTAGTTTCACTTTCTGCCCTGCAGGCTCTGGTTGTCTCAGCCACACTGGGTCCTAGTGCCCTCTGTGTGCAGACACTGGACTCTTCTTGCTCCTGCCTCAGCCACTGCCTGCAAGCTTCATGGTAAGAGGGGATGGAATTTAATAAATTCATTCTGCTCAGGCATGTCATGGTCACTGTGGGGTGATTGTGAGAGGATGGGGGTATTGTGGGGGAGAGGGTACAGGGCACTGGGGGTGAATGTAAGAGGATGGGGTATTGTGGGGGCTAATGCATTGGGGGGGGTTAATGTGAGAGGATGGGGGTATTGTGGGGGGGTACAGGGCACTGGGGGTGAATGTAAAAGGATGGGGTATTGTGGGGGCAAAGGCACTGGGGGGGATTATGTGAGAGGATGGGGTATTGTGGGGGAGGGGTACAGGGCACTGGGGTGAATGTAAGAGTATGGGGTATTGTGGGGGCTAGGGCACTGGGGGGGTTAATGTGAGAGGATGGGGTATTGTGGGGGCTAGGGCACTGGGGGAGGTTAATGTGAGAGGATGGGGGTATTGTGGGGGCTGAAGTGGGGGAGGGGCAACAGGGCACAAAGAGTGAATGTGAGAAAATGGGGTATTGTGGGGGAGGGGATACAGGGCACTGGTTGGTGAATGTGAGAGGATGGGGATATTGTGGGGGCTGGCGCACAGGGGTTGATGTGAGAGGATGGGGTATTGTGAGGAAGGGTGGACAGGTCACTGGGTTGAATGTAAGAGGATGGGGGTATTGTGGGGCTAGGGCACTGGGGGTTTACTGTGAGAGGATGGGGGTATTGTGGGGCTGAAGTAGGGAGGGGCAACAGAGCACTGAGGGGTGCATGTGAGAGGATGGGGGTATTGTGGGGTCAGTGGGACAGAACACTAAGGGGTGCATGTGAGACAATGGGCTGTTGGGGTGTGGGTGGGGGACAGGGGAGGTAGGGGCTTTTTTTTTACTTGTGAGCGTATTAATACTTTAATAATAGATTAATATTTCAGTATTATTATAACAAGGGCATAGACAGACGGCCGTATAACTCATGCGAGGATCACACTGCAATCTTCGGACTTGCTGGTACCGCTCCTGACATGAGCGCGACTGCCATGTATATTATATGGTATATACAGCGTAGTGTCGCATATGTGTGGCCCAGCTGTGCTTGGTACACATGTTCCCAGGAGGATGCACGGAAAGGTAATTCACAAATACCTGATAAGCACACAACACTTGACATTTTTCCTGGTTCCACCAGAGGGAGCCCTTGAGACAGCAGTGAGATAAAGAAAATCTAGCTGAAAAGTTAGTAGTCGTTGGTGTTACCTCAGGAGTAGCAGACACGACATCTCTGTACGGAGTTACCTCACGAGAAGCTGACATCTACTGCTGCCTGTGCTCATATTAAGGTGTGTGTAGGACGACAGGCGAGTGGACAAAGGGAAAGAGTGACCGAGGTGATATAGCAACGATAGCTGCCTCCACTCTACACAACCGGACACCGGGTCCGAAGCTTGCTAGAACCTTCACGGCTAGTGGGAGAAAACCGGAATCCCTGCTGGACTTCAGGTCGCAGAGGGGCCCTTCAGTGCTGATACGTAACCGGGGTTAGGAAGACGGGGGTCTGGCAGGTACCTCCATAGAGACACCATTCTGTCCACAAAAAGACCTCATCACAAGATCAGCCGGGCGTAGAAAGGAGAAGGAGTGAAACTTAGCTTCATGCAGGTTGGAAACTCACACATTAAGAATTGATTACCTGGATGTGCATCCTCCACCCTGAGCAGCTTCCCGGGACATGCCTGCAACCATCACCAGTAAAGGTATGGAAAGAGACTGATTTGTGTGTGACTGCCTTATTACTTGCACCCCTGCATCGCCATATACTTTGAGGGATCCAGTCTCGCCTGTGGGAGACTTAACACCTTGCTGCCAAATAACAACCCCTCAGAGGATTCACCCTGCAGCGCTGGTCACCCTGATCAGAAACCACAGGTGGCGTCACGAACAATTACTACAATCCCCTGTAAATATCCCCCTTTGTATGAGCGCCCAGGGCAACGGACCGAGCTGTGCTACTTGTGACATTCCCCATAGACTTCAACGGGCTCGGTGCCGAGTACCCTATAACCCTGGTGTTGTGCGACTCATCTTTGGCGTCACGAACAGGATAAGAAGCTCGCTATATGTGAGTCCTGTGTGCCTAATTGGACTGTTTTTGTGCAAGAGACTGTGTTGCTGTTTTGTGATTTTGGCGCCAATTGTCCGCCATTGCCCGCCAAAGTACAGCGCAAAGAGAAGGGGCGTACCTGCAGAAAGCGCGCGGAGTCCCGGACACGCCCCCAACGCTGACGCGGCGGCAGGTCCTGTGGAGAGCTTCAGAGTGCCGGCGACCCAGGTCCTTCCCCATTGCTGTGCCTGGCAGAGCTGCAGCCTTCAGGAGAAGGTAGGCCACACTTAACTAGGGGGGGGCACAGACATGTCGCAGCCACAAGCTGACAGCGCGGCCCAGAGCGACCGCTCCGGTGACTTACCCGCCGGCGCTGCAGCGCAGGATGGAATCGCTGGCCCCTCACCAGGTCCGGTGGCCCCGATAATACCGCTGACGCTCCCATACTTGCCTGGAGCAAAGTAGCTCCCTCAGTATAGCGGTAAGCCGGATACCCTGTCAGGGTTCAAGCGCAGAATATGCAGCATAATGGACATGTACCCTATGACAGAGAAGCAAAGAGCTGCAGTAGTATTAGGACAATTGACTGGGGCTGCAGAAAGGGAAGTAGAGACTTGGACAGCTGCAGACCAGGAATCAGTGCTTTCAATTTTCTTAAAGCTACAGACTATTTTTGAGGACCACACTGAAACAGATCTCCGGATGACGTTTTACCAATGCTCCCAGAGACCAGATGACAGTATTAGGGACTACGCCTGCCGACTACAGGGGGCCCTGCGAGCTCTCAAACAGGTTAACCCTATAAGTGCCATTAATGAAAATAAAATGTTGAAGGAACAATTTGTACGGGGACTGAGGTCCCAAGCTGAAAGCAGGACTGTGCACTGATGGTCCTTGGATCATCCTGACGCTACCTTTGATGCCCTAAAAGATATGGCTATAAAAGGACTGCGACCCCTGGAAAAGCCTGAGGTGGCAACCCAGTGTCACCCGGGTGAAGCCACTCTAAAGCCGGCAGCATCCACCTTTTCCCCGCTGGTGGCGGAAGCCAAAACGCAGGTGGCGCCCCCTACTGAGTTGGATTGTCTGCGCTCAGAAGTGCGCCAGCTGACTAAAAACCTGGCCGCTGTAATGAGTGCCCTGCAACTGCGGAAGGAAGAAGGAGGAAAGATCCTGCTAGCCGACTGCCCAGAGGATGTGTGTAGCCCTGGTGGTAGGCACACGCAGTACCCTGGAGAGTGTATGGCGAGACGGCGGCTTAATGCTCAATAATCATTCACTCGACACACACTAGACACACCCCTAGGGTAGTGGAGTATACTCTAGAGGGAGTGGTCAAGGTAGTAGGTGTTAGAGTGATTAGTCTTGTTCCTGTCTTTGGACAGTGAGGACGTGAGAAGTGGAGTCTAGACTTCTTGTGAGGAGACATTTGGAGGGAAGAAAGAATCTAGCCTGCTTCATCCCAGTTCATAACGTGGAGTCTGGTATAGGTGTTTGGAATACACCTTAGTCTAGTCAGAGCTGTATCACCTTCACAATACACACTGAGGAAGGAAGAAGTATTAGCACAGAAAAGTCTTCAGCACCCCTGTCTAGAGGACGGTATCAGGTTCAGAGACGTGCTCCTGCCTGTGATAACTGAGCATCTGTGGCTAACTTCATTGGAAGGAAAAGGAAAGAAGTGACTGCTCGACCCTTGGCTAGTTTTGAGTGCTTATGTTACCAGCGTGGACAAGGCGAAAGGCAAGTGGATTATAGAATTAGTGCTACAGGATTGCAGAAGTCCAGCACGTTGCTACCGGTCACTGGGGACCGAAGAGTCATTGTTGTTTCAGGCACGGTGACAGGAAAACCAGGAATCTACCGGACCCTAGGTCGCGGCAGACAAGCCCCTTATAGTCAGTACGTAACTGGGGTCAGGGGGAGTGAAGACTTTGGAGTTCTGCAGGACCACGTAAGAATTCAGCTCCTTCATAGGAAGGCCCCTAACACTAAGCTGACTGGGCAGGTACAGCTTTGGATAAGCTGGAGAATTGAGGGAACTACGCTTCATGCTAGTTGCACTCGTCATATTGGAGATAAAGGAGGCCCCTAACTTGTCCAGCTGCCGTCTCAAGATACACTCTCCTTGGATCAGCCTCCCTGGGACCTGCCTTATCATCTTGCAAGTAAAGGTATGGAAAGACGCTGACCGTGTGAGACTGTGTTCTTTAACCGCACTCGACTTCACTACTCACATAGACTTTGAGGGACCAGTCCCACCTGTAGGGGACCCGACATCTAGCTGCCTCACCATCCCCTCAGAGATCTACAGCAGCGCTGGTACTAATTACCAGAGTACTACAGGTGGCGTCACGAACTGTACATAATCAATCCCCTGTAAATATATCCCCAATATACGCCAGACCGCCCGGGCCACAGACCGAGCCACAGCTACCTGTGACAAGAATCCCCATAGACTTCTACGGGCTCGGCTCTGAGTACCCCATTGCCCTGGTAACCCACAATTGTGGTGGCGGGTCGACACAATTTTGGCGTCACGAACAGGATACGAAACTCGCGAAATTGCGAGCCCTGTGTGCCTAAGGACTTGTTTTTGTGAAAAGGACTGTTTGCACTTTTGGCGCCAAAATCGCCATTTTTGTCGCCATATTCGCGCCCTCAGGCGCTGGAGAAGAAGGTGGGCGTACCTTCGTGGGCGTCTACCCCCCTGTGGCGCGAAGAAAATGCCTGCCCTCTCAAAGTGCTATTACAACATGCGGTCCTGCCCTACAGCAAAGGAGGTCCGCCTCCTCTTCACCTTCCCTGCGAGAAGGAGGAGACGCAAACCCCACCTCCACGGAAGAGACCGGATGTCTCCGCAGAAAGAAAAGAGAGTCTTCTGGAACATGATGGAGGCAGGACGTGAGCAGCCGAGTGGGGCAGCGGAGGAAGGCAGGCCCCGTGCCCCCGCCAAGCTGCCATCGGCATCGGAGACTTATGCGATCCTGCACCTGCAACAGGCGTTGCTAGAGCTTCAGGAGGAGAACGCACGCCTAAAGATGTTCCAACCTGGACTGGAGGAGATTGAGAGACGCCGTTGTAACCTGCTGAAGTGGCAACTGACGAACACGGCGTCCCCTCCCCTCAATGAACCCCCACGATTCCAAAAACCAAAGAGTCTGCTGCCTAAGGCGAAGGAGCAACCGGAGGCTGCCCCCGAAAGTACCGTTCCCGATCCCACTGGTGAAGCGGTGGAAGCGGAGGAGGTTGAGGAGGTACAGCCAATCCCGGAACGCCCGCCCGGCCAAGAGGCCGCAGCAGATTATCGGTCCCCGGCAGGGACACCGGAGGGGTCCTGTCCGTCACTACCAGATGTGGACTGGGACGAAATGGCGCGCCTGGATGACGTCGCCTACACCGCCCAGTGGGAGCAAGAATGGCGGAGTCGTGAGGAGAAAAAGAGGCGTCAGCAGGAGGAAGAGCGGGAAATTCAGAAGAACCGCCAGCGACAATATGCCGAGCTGATTGCCGACAAGGAGACTGTCCGTCGCGACAAAGGTACCTTACGGGAACCGCGGCGGCGGGGGTGTGTGGCTGAGTTCCAGCTCCGGAAGGGCTGGGGCTTTATCCGTGAACCGGGCCTCTACCCAGCGGTCTTCGTCAGCAGGCGTGACGTAGAATCTCACCTGCCACAAGGCCATCCCGGGAGGGACTTAGTGAACGGAGATATAGTCACCTATACGCGGCATTGGGGAATGAAGGGGTGGTATGCCCTGAACGTCGCCATCGTCCGCGACCCCGTCCCAGACGCAGGTACCGTCATCATTACCGCAGCGTCCCCGTTTCCAGTTCAAGCAGCATCCGGCCGTGCCCCAGCATCGCCCCCTGCAAAGTCATCGCAACTAGCGACCCAAAGTTCATCGCAAGTTAAAGCCACCTCCACATCGCCACATGCGACCCAGTCTAGATCGCAAACCCTGACGCGGTCTATATCGTTGACTGTAATGGAGACGCAATCGGTGTCACACGGAGAGAGTATACCCGTTGCGCCCCTAGAGGTTCGCACCAGAACTGTCGCGACCCAGACCCTGATCGCAGCACATGATTTGTTGGTCTTAGGATCTAGGGCTCATTGCATCATTCCAGCCCCCGGCGTGAAAGATGTAGTGGAAGGTGAATTATTAAAAGATGAATAAATAGTAAAGGGTTGGTGAGATCCCTATCGGATCTACCACAAGTAAAGAGCAAAAAGTTTAAAATGTTTTGAAAAAGTTTTGCACAGATTATATATAATGAATATATATTTCTAATTATAGAATGCCCGGCTGGGTAATTGGTAAATGATAATTGGTAAATGATAAATGATAAACAGTTGCACTTTTATAATGTGATTTAATGTGATATGTCTTCCTTTGCAAATGGACTTTTGAGGTTAAGGACTATGCTAACCCGGAACTTTCTTGTACATAGTTGCGCTTCGGTGCCCTATCTTGGTTTTATAAAAACCATCCATAACTACCTCTGAAAAACAAAACCCGTATGGTGTGGCACTGAGTGAGGTCTGCAATCGGACGTCCTGCAGCCCACCCAGGACCCACGTTGAAGGTTTGGTGCGGGTCCTTCACAAGTATATTGTATATTTATTTATTGAATGCTATTTGATACTATTTGTATTTTTCTATAAAAGTTTGTAACGTTCAAGGTGTTCTCACCTCCCGGATGGGAAGATGTTATTGTTCAATGTTTATTGCATAAACAAAATGTCTTTTGTATTTTACAGCCCGGGAGTGCTGTCGTTTACCATGGGGGAATGTGTAGCCCTGGTGGTAGGCACACGCAGTACCCTGGAGAGTGTATGGCGAGACGGCGGCTTAATGCTCAATAATCATTCACTCGACACACACTAGACACACCCCTAGGGTAGTGGAGTATACTCTAGAGGGAGTGGTCAAGGTAGTAGGTGTTAGAGTGATTAGTCTTGTTCCTGTCTTTGGACAGTGAGGACGTGAGAAGTGGAGTCTAGACTTCTTGTGAGGAGACATTTGGAGGGAAGAAAGAATCTAGCCTGCTTCATCCCAGTTCATAACGTGGAGTCTGGTATAGGTGTTTGGAATACACCTTAGTCTAGTCAGAGCTGTATCACCTTCACAATACACACTGAGGAAGGAAGAAGTATTAGCACAGAAAAGTCTTCAGCACCCCTGTCTAGAGGACGGTATCAGGTTCAGAGACGTGCTCCTGCCTGTGATAACTGAGCATCTGTGGCTAACTTCATTGGAAGGAAAAGGAAAGAAGTGACTGCTCGACCCTTGGCTAGTTTTGAGTGCTTATGTTACCAGCGTGGACAAGGCGAAAGGCAAGTGGATTATAGAATTAGTGCTACAGGATTGCAGAAGTCCAGCACGTTGCTACCGGTCACTGGGGACCGAAGAGTCATTGTTGTTTCAGGCACGGTGACAGGAAAACCAGGAATCTACCGGACCCTAGGTCGCGGCAGACAAGCCCCTTATAGTCAGTACGTAACTGGGGTCAGGGGGAGTGAAGACTTTGGAGTTCTGCAGGACCACGTAAGAATTCAGCTCCTTCATAGGAAGGCCCCTAACACTAAGCTGACTGGGCAGGTACAGCTTTGGATAAGCTGGAGAATTGAGGGAACTACGCTTCATGCTAGTTGCACTCGTCATATTGGAGATAAAGGAGGCCCCTAACTTGTCCAGCTGCCGTCTCAAGATACACTCTCCTTGGATCAGCCTCCCTGGGACCTGCCTTATCATCTTGCAAGTAAAGGTATGGAAAGACGCTGACCGTGTGAGACTGTGTTCTTTAACCGCACTCGACTTCACTACTCACATAGACTTTGAGGGACCAGTCCCACCTGTAGGGGACCCGACATCTAGCTGCCTCACCATCCCCTCAGAGATCTACAGCAGCGCTGGTACTAATTACCAGAGTACTACAGGTGGCGTCACGAACTGTACATAATCAATCCCCTGTAAATATATCCCCAATATACGCCAGACCGCCCGGGCCACAGACCGAGCCACAGCTACCTGTGACAAGAATCCCCATAGACTTCTACGGGCTCGGCTCTGAGTACCCCATTGCCCTGGTAACCCACAATTGTGGTGGCGGGTCGACACAGATGTCCCTTGGATGAACCGGAGGAAAAGGAGGACGTCGCCCCACCGGAGGAGGACAACGCCACCCCCAGGAGCGACCTCTGATCAGCACCATCCTCGCCGAGAGATCATCTGCTACCGTTGCAACAGAAAAGATCATCTAGCCCAACAGTGTCCTTTAAACGAGCAGATCCTGGGTCCGAGGACCAACACCCAGGAATAGACTCATCAGGCCCCTCAGACTGGAACCGCAGGTTTGTGGAAGACCCTACCTGTCCATCATCCTGGACGGGATCGCAATCCCTGCCCTGCTGGACACTGGATCTCAGGTGACCATCATACCTGATGTCCTTTATAATAAGTTTTGGTCCATGGACAGTCTCCAGCCCCCGAGCCCTGACTTTGCTGTGTATGCCTCTAATGGTCTCCCTGTTGATATACTAGGAGCCAAAAACGTGGACGTAAAGGTGGGCAGAGTGGAGCTGAAGGACCAGGGACTCTTAGTAGTAAAGACTGTAATGAGGAAAATGGCTTAAATGTGGTTTTAGGTACAAACATTATTAGTAACTGGGAGAAGTTGTGTTTTTGCTCCAACAGCTCGCCGAAGTTGCCAGGCCAAAGCAAAAGGGAGTGATCCAGAGGGAGATCCGGGCCCTGATGTGCCAGCAGCAAGCGAAGCTGACAGAAATTGGTAATGTGAGATTGGTAATGTACGGGTGACAGACCCGAACCCCATTGTGATACCCCCAATGAGTGAAATGCTAATATGGTGTAGAGCAGCAATAGGTCTGAGAGGACAGAACTACCAAGCAGTAGTAGAGCCCCATTGTTCAGAGCACAGACCTACACTCTTGACTGCTAGAGGCAGGGTCGGATTAAGAACATGATGGGCCTGGAGCTGAAGGGGCGGACAAGGGGCGGGGCAAGGGGTGGGGCCAAACACGGCAATTCACAAAGGCCAAAATGTAACGTAAAAGATATAAACAAAGTAAATATATGATACATGCCTAATATAAATACAGTGGATATAGAAAGTCTGTTATGTTATGCTTGCAAATTCCTCAATTGTAGAATCAAGATTAAGCTCATTCAGCAATCTATTTTCAATACATAACAGAGAGAGGGCATTTAAACGCTCCTGGCCCATTCTAGTATATGGTGCAGCATTGAATGTCCCATAGTAATATAGGACAACATTGAGAGGCCCATTCTAGTATATAGCGCAGCATTGAATGGCCCATAGTATATATAGCGCAGCATTGAATGGCCCATAGTATATATAATGCAGCATTGAGAGGCCCATATAGCGCAGCATTGCATGGCCCATAGTATATATAGCGCAGCATTGCATGGCCCATAGTATATATAGCGCAGCATTGAATGGCCCATAGTATATATAATGCAGCATTGAGAGGCCCATATAGCGCAGCATTGCATGGCCCATACTATATATAGCGCAGCATTGAATGGCCCATAGTTGCGCAGCATTGAATGGCCCATAGTATATATAATGCAGCATTGAGAGGCCCATATAGCGCAGCATTGCATGGCCCATAGTATATATAATGCAGCATTGAATGGCCCATAGTATATGTAGCGCAGCATTGAGAGGCCCATTCTAGTATATAGCGCAGCATTGAATGGCCCATAGTATATATAGCGCAGCATAGAATGGCCCATAGTATATATAATGCAGCATTGAGAGGCCCATATAGCGCAGCATTGAATGGCCCATAGTATATATAGCGCAGCATTGAATGGCCCATAGTTGCGCAGCATTGAATGGCCCATAGTATATATAATGCAGCATTGAGAGGCCCATATAGCGCAGCATTGCATGGCCCATAGTATATATAGCGCAGCATTGAATGGCCCATAGTATATATAGCAGCATTGAAGGCCCATATAGCGCAGCATTGAATGGCCCATAGTATATATAGCGCAGCATTGAGAGCCCATATATATATAGCGCAGCATTGAATGGCCCATAGTAATATAATGCAGCATTGAAGGCCATATAGCGCAGCATTGCCATGGCCATTGATATATATAGCGCAGCATTGAATGGCCCATAGTATATATAGCGCAGCATTGAATGGCCCATAGTATATATAATGCAGCATTGAGAGGCCCATATAGCGCAGCATTGATGGCCCATAGTATATATAGCGCAGCATTGAATGGCCCATAGTATATATAAGCAGCATTGAATGGCCATATAGCGCAGCATTGATGGCCCATAGTATATATAGCGCAGCATTGAATGGCCCATAGTAATATAGCACATTGAAGGCCCATGTCTTATATACAGCATTGAATGGCCCATAGTATATATAGCGCAGCATTGAATGGCCCATAGTATATATAGCAGCATGAGGCCATAGTTGCAGATTGAATGGCCCATAGTATATATAATGCAGCATGAATGGCCCATAGTATGCGCAGCATTGAATGGCCCATAGTATATATAATGCAGCATTGAATGGCCCATATAGCGCAGCATTGATGGCCCATAGTATATAACGCAGCATTGATGGCCCATAGTATATATAGCGCAGCATTGAATGGCCCATAGTATATAGCGCAGCATTGAATGGCCCATAGTATATATAATGCAGCATTGAGAGGCCCATATAGCGCAGCATTGCATGGCCCATAGTATATATAGCGCAGCATTGCATGGCCCATAGTATATATAGCGCAGCATTGAATGGCCCATAGTATATATAATGCAGCATTGAGAGGCCCATATAGCGCAGCATTGCATGCCCATAGTATATAGCGCAGCATTGAATGGCCCATAGTATATATAGGCAGCATTGCATGAGCCCATTCAGTATATAGCGCAGCATTGAATGGCCCATAGTATATATAATGCAGCATTGAGAGGCCCATATAGCGCAGCATTGCATGGCCCATAGTATATATAGCGCAGCATTAAATGGCCCATAGTATATATAGGCAGCATTGATGGCCCATAGTATATATAGCGCAGCATTGAATGGCCCATAGTATATAATGCAGCATAGGCCATATGCAGCATTGAGCCCATTAGTATATATGCAGCATTGAATGGCCCATAGTATATATAATGCAGCATTGAGAGGCCCATATAGCGCAGCATTGCATGGCCCATAGTAATATAGCGCAGCATTTCATGGCCCATAGTATATAAGCGCAGACTTGCAATTGTGCCCATAGTATATATAGCGCAGCATTGAATGGCCCATAGTATATATAATGCAGCATTGAGAGGCCCATATAGCGCAGCATTGAATGGCCCATAGTATATATAGCGCAGCATTGAATGGCCCATAGTATATATAATGCAGCATTGAGAGACCCATATAGCGCAGCATTGCATGGCCCATAGTATATATAGCGCAGCATTGCATGGCCATAGTATATATATGGCAGCATTGAGAGGCCCATTAGTATAGCGCAGCATTGCATGGCCCATAGTATATATAAGCAGCATTGAAGGCCCATCTAGTATATACGCAGCATTGATGGCCCAATATAGCGCAGCATTGAGGCCCATCTAGTATATAGCGCAGCATTGCATGGCACATAGTATATATAGGGCAGCATTGAGAGGCCCATTCTAGTATATAGCGCAGCATTGCAATGGCCCATAGTATATATAGGCAGCATTGAGAGGCCCATTCTAGTATATAGCGCAGCATTGAAATGGCCCATAGTATATATAGGGCAGCATTGAGAGGCCCATATAAGCGCAGCATTGAATGGCCCATAGTATATATAGGGCAGCATTGAGAGGCCCATTCTAGTATATAGCGCAGCATTGAATGGCCCATAGTATATATAGCGCAGCATTGAGAGGCCCATATAGCGCAGCATTGAATGGCCCATAGTACAGTCATGGCCAAAAGTTTTGAGAATGACACAAATATTAATTTTTACAAAGTCTACTGCTTCACTTTTTCTAATGGCAATTTGCATATACTCCAGAATGTTATAAAGAGTGATCAGCTTAACAGCAATTACTTGCAAAGTCAATATTTGGCTAGAAAATGAACTTTATCCCCCAAAACACATTTCAACATCATTGCAGCCCTGCCTTAAAAGGACCAGCTAACCTCTTTTCAGTGATTGCTCCATTAACACAGGTGTGGGTGTTGATGAGGACATGGCTGGAGATCAATCTGTCATGATTAAGTAAGAATGACACCACTGGACACTTTAAAAGGAGGCTGGTGCTTGGCATCATTGTTTCTCTTCTGTTAACCATGGCTATCTCTAAAGAAACACGTGCAGTCATCATTGCAATGCACAAAAATGGCCTAACAGGGAAGAGTATCGCAGCTAGAAAGATTGCACCTCAGTCAACAATCTATCGCATCATCAAGAACTTCAAGGAGAGAGGTTCCATTGTTGCCAAAAAAGCTTGAGGGCGCCCAAGAAAGACCAGCAAGCGCCAGGACCGTCTCTTAAAAGTGTTTTAGCTGCGGGATCGGTCTACCAGCAGTGCAGAGCTTGCTCAGGAATGGCAGCAGGCAGGTGTGAGTGCATCTGCACGCACTGTGAGGCGGAGACTCTTGGAGCAAGGCTGGTCTCAAGGAGGGCAGCAAAGAAGCCACTTCTCTCCAGAAAAAACATCATGGACAGACTGATATTCTGCAAAAGGTACAGGCAGTGGACTGCTGAGGACTGGGGTAAAGTTATTTTCTCTGATGAATCCCCTTTTCGATTGTTTGGGACATCAGGAAAAGCCTCATTCAGAGAAGACAAGGTGAGCGCTACCACCAGTCTTGTCTCATGCCAACTGTTAAGCATCCTGAAACCATTCATGTGTGGGGTTGCTTCTCAGCCAAGGGAATCGGCTCTCTCACAGTCTTGCCTAAAAACACAGCCATGAATAAAGAATGGTACCAGAATATCCTCCAAGAGCAACTTCTCCCAACCCTCCAAGAGCAGTTTGGTGATCAACAATGCCTTTTCCAGCATGATGGAGCACCTTGCCATAAAGCAAAGGTGATAACTAAATGGCTCAGGGAACAAAACATAGAGATTTTGGGTCCATGGCCTGGAAACTCCCCAGATCTTAATCCCATTGAGAACTTGTGGTCAATCATCAAGAGACGGGTGGACAAACTAAAACCTAAAAATTCTGACAAAATGAAAGCATTGATTGTGCAAGAATGGACTGCTATCAGTCAGGATTTGTTCCAGAAGTTGATTGAGAGCATGCCAGGGAGAATTGCAGAGGTCCTGAAGAAGAAGGGTCAACACTGCCAATATTGACTTGCTGCATTAACTCATTCTAACTGTCAATATAAGCTTTTGTTACTCATATGTTTGCAATTATTATATTTCTGTCTGTGATAAAAACATCTGTCAAACACACATAAAAACCAGAGGGCAGCAGATCATGTGAAAATATAATATTTGTGTCATTCTCAAAACTTTTGGCCATGACTGTATATATAGGGCAGCATTGAGAGGCCCATTCTAGTATATAGCGCAGCATTGAATGGCCCATAGTAATATAGGGCAGCATTGAGAGGCCCATATAGCGCAGCATTGAATGGCCCATAGTATATATAGGGCAGCATTGAGAGGCCCATTCTAGTATATAGCGCAGCATTGAATGGCCCATAGTAATATAGGGCAGCATTGAGAGGCCCATATAGCGCAGCATTGAATGGCCCATAGTATATATAGGGCAGCATTGAGAGGCCCATTCTAGTATATAGCGCAGCATTGAATGGCCCATAGTATAATAGCACAGCATTGAGAGGGCCATAGTAATATAGGGCAGCATTGAGAGGCCCATATAGCGCAGCATTGAATGGCCCATAGTATATATAGGGCAGCATTGAGAGGCCCATTCTAGTATATAGCGCAGCATTGAATGGCCCATAGTATATATAGCGCAGCATTGAGAGGGCCTCTCAATGCTGCCCTATATTACTATGGGCCATTCAATGCTACTGATGGAATTTGTCAGAAACCACACACTTTACAACACAAACCTGTGCAGAGACTTCAGGATTCTCCATCTGCTTTCACTGTGATATGGCTGGGATTCTTGTAACAGCACACACACCTCTGCCTGCCTGTCTCTACCTCTCTCCTCCAGACAGGGACCGTCACTACAACACACTGAACACAGGGCAGGATGCCAATAGGCAAAGCTGTAAGAAGACAGTGCATGTATGAGGACAAGTGAAAGGTGAGCTGTGACTGGCTGCTCTGTGGTCACATGTTCTGCCTTCATTTACATCCTGCTTCTGGATTGGGTGAATGAGATAACACTGTGCTGCTGCCGACTCCTCTCCTACAGTACTTTCAGCAGCAGCTTTCCTCTCTCCCCCTCCAGCACACAGTCTCTCCTGGCTCCTCCCCCCCCCTCCACTACCAGGCTGACGTCAGCAGCACAGGGAAGGGAGGAGAGCAGAGAGCAGCCGCGGATGGGCCTATCTCTAACAAGGGGCCTGGAGCTGCAGCTCCATCAGCCCCTACGTTAATCCGGCCCTGGCTAGAGGGGTAGTGGAAGTAAGAAATGGGAGAGTACCAGTACGTCTTCTCAACTGGGGAGAAGATGAAGTAAATTTACCACGTTATGCCACTGTTGCTAAATTACATACCGTAGATAACAACTCCATTCTCACGACCGAGTCCTTAGCCTCCCGCCAACCAGCAGAGGATAATGACCCAGCAACCCAGGTGGAGGATTGGTGTCAGCAGCTCCATGTCGGGACAGACACCACTTTAGACCACCAGAAACAGGGAGTACTACGGGTGTACAGGAGTACGCACAGGTATTTAGCAAACACCCACTTGACTTTGGGACCATTAAGGGAGTACAACATCACATCCCTACAGGCAGCCATCCTCCCATCAAAGAGCGGTACAGGCCTATACCTCCAGCACACTACCAGAAAGCTAAGGAAATGTTGCGTGACATGAAGGAAGCAGGTGTGATAAGGGATAGTTGTAGTCCCTGGGCAGCACCTCTAGTCCTAGTTAAGAAAAAGGATGGAAGCATGAGAATGTGTGTAGATTACAGACAAGTAAATCGCATAACACATAAAGATGCATACCCTTTACCACGCATTGAGGAATCCTTAGCTGCCTTAAAAACTGCTAACTACTTTTCCACCCTCGACCTCACTAGTGGGTACTGGCAAGTAGCTGTGGCTGAGGAGGATCGGGAGAAGACGACTTTCACCACCCCAATGGGACTGTGAGTTTGACAGAATGCCGTTTGGACTCAGCAGTGCCCCGGGAACGTTCCAGAGAGTGATAGAGAGTTGCCTGGGACTTCTCAACTTTGAAACCGTGTTGCTGTACCTGGACGACGTAATTGTGTACTCCAAGACGTATGAGGATCATCTGAAGCACCTGGCAGAGGTATTCGAGTCACTGTCCAAGTACGGGATGAAACTGAAGCCTTCAAAGTGCCATCTGCTCAAACAAAAGGTACAGTACTTGGGACATATTGTCAGCTCAGAAGGA
Source organism: Oophaga sylvatica (assembly GCA_033576555.1). Lineage (NCBI taxonomy): Eukaryota > Metazoa > Chordata > Amphibia > Anura > Dendrobatidae > Oophaga > Oophaga sylvatica. The sequence goes on along the minus strand of JARQOD010000003.1, from coordinate 217,694,807 downwards.
GTAGCGCCGGACCCCGAGAAGGTCACTGCCATCCAGAAATGGCCAGAACCAAGGAATCTCAAGGAGGTGCGTCAGTTCCTGGGACTGACAGGTTACTACCGGAGGTTTGTAAAGGACTACACCAAGAAAGCTGCGCCTCTGCAGGACCTTCTGGTAGGACAACCCCTCAAGAGCAGAAATCCTCCATTCCACTGGGGTAAAGAACAAGCTGAGGCATTCAAAGAGATGAAGGAGATCCTAACAGGCGATGAGATCTTAGCCTATCCTGACTACAGCCAACCGTTCCTGCTGTATACTGATGGCAGCAATGAAGGATTGGGAGCTGTTCTCAGTCAGAAGCAAAATGGCCAAGAAAAAGTCATCGCATATGCAAGCAGGAAGCTCCGGCCGACCGAGAGAAACCCAGAGAACTATAGCAGCTTCAAGTTGGAGTTCCTGGCGCTGGTCTGGGCCATTACAGAAAGATTCAAGCATTACCTAGCCTCCAGCAAGTTCACTGCATACACAGATAATAACCCCTTGACACATCTTGAAACAGCCAAGCTGGGAGCCATGGAGCAACGTTGGATGGCTCGGCTGTTGAATTATCAATTTACAATCAAGTACAGGGCAGACCTTAAGAATGCCAACGCTGATGCCTTGTCCAGAATGCCGCATGAGTCCGACACGGAAGAGGAATTGGATGATCTAGAAGAGATTGAGCTACCTGCATTCCATAGAAATGGGATGATCCACGAGCAACGAGCCTACAGGAGGCAGTGTGGTAAGACGTTAAACCCTTTACCTCACCACAGCTGGAAGGAGACCCAGAACAGTGACCCGGTGTCAGCCGCATCAAGGAACTGATAACTCAGGAAGGTTCCTCCTTGGAGAAGGATGCGTCTCAACAAGCAAAGCAGCTGTGGAACGAGAGAAGCCGGCTGTTTATCTACCGAGAGAAGCTGTGCCGAAGGTACGTCAACCCCAGAACCCATGAGATGGTATGGCAGATAGTAGTGCCAAGAACAGACATCCAGATGGTGTTGGAAGCCTACCACGATCGAGCGGGGCACTTTGGCTGGAAGAAGCTGGAAACCCTGCTGAAGTGTCGTTTCTACTGGGTGGGAATGCGAAGTTCCATCGAGAAATGGTGTAAAAACTGTGCGTCCTGTAGCCTCCGAAGAAAAGACTACAGTAGCCAGAAAGCACCCCTGCAGCCCATCAAGACGACTCGTCCTTTGGAGATCGTGGAATTGGACCATGTCAAGTTGTCACCCAGCCGGTCAGGATACTCGTATGCCCTGACGATGGTGGATCACTACTCCAGGTTCCTGGTGGTCGCCCCTGTCAAAGATCTGCTGAAGACGGTACCACTTGAGGAGAGGAATCGGTGGCCAGACCTACTACCTGACCTGGTAGATCTGTACAATCACATACCTGTGAGTTCCACCAACTGCACTCCAGCCTACCTTATGCAAGCAAGACCAGGAAAGCTGCCCATGGATTTGGAACTTGGTGTTGTAGAACCAGAAGCTGATGTTACTACTGAAGATTGGGACACAAACAGACAGGAACAGTACAGGAGAGTACAAGCCTGCGTGGAAGATAGTCTCAATAAAGTAAGGGAAAAGCAAGAGCAGAACTACAACAAAAGTGCGCCAGCTAAACCTTTTATGCCTGGAGAAATTGTGTTAAAAAGAAAAAGAAGAATGCACAAATTGGACGATCAGTGGGAACAAGAGCCATATGTCGTGCAAAATTCCAAATTTGACAACAGGAAAACCTGTACCATTAGCAAAGATGGAGGAAAGACGACCGCCACGGTATCCAGAGACCACCTAAAACTGTGTCCAGACATGTTAAAACTTCACGAGGAAGAACTTGTTATGGAAAAAGAGAAATCAGGTGAAGTCATACACACGGACCTAGGAGATTTTCCTGCAGATTGGCCTTGTATCGGAGACGCTGTGATTATTCCAGTACTTCAATTTTACCAACCACAAGAAGCGCTTCAACGTCCAGTTGAGCCAGTTGCCGCAGCAGAAGAAATAGTTCAAGAAGAACCTGCTCCTGTAGCACCTCCAGAAGTAGTATCTCAAAGAATGGAATCTCAAAATGTGGAACCTTCAGATGTTGGGTCTCAGGTAGAAGAATCCCCTGGCCAAACAGAACCGCATCGCCCAGCCACAAGTATGCTTGCCAGATCCCTAGAGAGGTTAAGGCAGTATTACAGTTTGCCAGCACGCAGGACAGATAGGCCTGATGCTACTATACCTGACACCACACCACGTAGGTCAGTACGTACAACGAAAGGAAGGTTACCTGTTAGGTACCAAGAGTAGTCCTAGCAAGCTAGTCTAGTATGACCCAGATAGGGTTTACTTAATTGTACAAAGTTATGAAGAAAATTGCATTTTATTGAGAATGTTACATGATGATAATGTTTATATGCTAAAGTGGTTATGATAGAAATGTGATTTTTCTAGAAATGTTCTTTTAAAGGACTGCGAGGCTGAGGACTTTTCCAGCACAAAAACTGTGTTGTAAATAGTTGGCACTCAGTGCCCCATCTTGGTTTTACGTAAAAGCCATTCTACCTCAGAAGAAAAACCCGTATGGTGTGGCCTTGAGTGAGGTCTGCAGCAAAGAAGTCCTGCAGCCCACCCAGGACCCACGTGGGAGGTTTTTGGTGCGGGTCCTCCACAAGAATATTGTATTTATTTGCACTGTGAAAATATTTTGATATTTTTCTATTTTGCAACTTGTACACAATGTAACGTTAAAGTGTCCTTACCTCCCACAAGGGATGAGTTATGTTGTTAATGTTATTATAAAAATTGTTTTTTTCTTTTTCAGCCCAGGAGTGCTGAATATAACTAGGGGGGAATGTGTGGCCCAGCTGTGCTTGGTACACATGTTCCCAGGAGGATGCACGGAAAGGTAATTCACAAATACCTGATAAGCACACAACACTTGACATTTTTCCTGGTTCCACCAAAGGGAGCCCTTGAGACAGCAGTGAGATAAAGACAATCTAGCTGAAAAGTTAGTAGTCGTTGGTGTTACCTCAGGAGTAGCAGACACGACATCTCTGTACGGAGTTACCTCACGAGAAGCTGACATCTACTGCTGCCTGTGCTCATATTAAGGTGTGTGTAGGACGACAGGCGAGTGGACAAAGGGAAAGAGTGACCGAGGTGATATAGCAACGATAGCTGCCTCCACTCTACACAACCGGACACCGGGTCCAAAGCTTGCTAGAACCTTCACGGCTAGTGGGAGAAAACCGGAATCCCTGCTGGACTTCAGGTCGCAGAGGGGCCCTTCAGTGCTGATACGTAACTGGGGTTAGGAAGACGGGGGTCTGGCAGGTACCGCCATAGAGACACCGTTCTGTCCACAAAAAGACCTCATCACAAGATCAGCCGGGCGTAGAAAGGAGAAGGAGTGAAACTTAGCTTCATGCAGGTTGGAAACTCACACATTAAGAAGTAAGGAGGCCTTAAACCTACACAGTGATTACCTGGATGTGCATCCTCCACCCTGAGCAGCTTCCCGGGACATGCCTGCAACCATCACCAGTAAAGGTATGGAAAGAGACTGATTTGTGTGTGACTGCCTTATTACTTACACCCCTGCATCGCCATATACTTTGAGGGATCCAGTCTCGCCTGTGGGAGACTTAACACCTTGCTGCCAAATAACAACCCCTCAGAGGATTCACCCTGCAGCGCTGGTCACCCTGATCAGAAACCACAGGTGGCGTCACGAACAATTACTACAATCCCCTGTAAATATCCCCCTTTGTATGAGCGCCCAGGGCAACGGACCGAGCTGTGCTACTTGTGACATTCCCCATAGACTTCAACGGGCTCGGTGCCGAGTACCCCATAGCCCTGGTGTTGTGCGACTCACATACACTGCTGTATTATACAATATACAACAGTTCTAATGCTCCATACCTAATATGCAGGATAATGTACAGTGTATATGATGTAACCTGTATAAGATGCGACATTGGCTTGCCCCCCTAGTTTTGATCCTGGGTACACCCATGACCCTAAGCTTTATTAAAACAAAGTAATTGATAGAGTGATCTATTGACGTGTTCTATATTAGTATAGGATAGTGACATTATAGCTCGGAGTGAAGGGATGCTTTTGGGTTAATTTCACCTTGAATGGTAATATTGAAATTCCCTCTACAGCTAGAGCCAATAAGGGTAGTGCAATAAATAAAAAAAATTGGATTTATATTCACTTGCACTTTTGTCACTAAATCACTTTTGTGGTACACTCACACACACATTTGTTTTGTAATTTTAAATGTGTATTTCCTTTGCAAAATAATTAAAAGTTATGTTTTACTTTAGGATCTTTTAATAGGGATCTCTAGTTGCCTTAGGCAAATTGTGTATCACCTTTAATTAAAGGTACTGTGAGGCAGTGACCAGTGTCATATGCGAGGGTCGCTACATGTCCCCAGGATGTGTAAAGAAGTACCGTATTTTTCAGGACTATAAGACGCACCGGACCATAAGACCACCCCAAATTTTGGGGTGAAAATAGCAGAAAAAAAGATTTTTACAATATGGGGGTCCGTCTTATTGTCCGAATTTTAAGGTACCTGTGGGCCGGCGGTGGTACAGCAGGGGTTGCGGCAGTGGTGTGGCAGAGGTGCGGTGATGCTGATACTGTACTCACCTTCCTCAGGTGAGGTGACGCTGCGGCACGGAGAGCAGAGCCGGGTTTGTGGCTGTGGTTGGCGGTGGCAGAGGTGCGGCGGTGGCAGAGGCGCGGTGGGCGGCGTGCACCTGAGCAGGGTCCCTTCCTCAGGTGTTGTGATGCCGCGGCACGGAGAGCAGAGCTGGGTTTGTGGCAGGTGTGGTGGTGGCAGAGGTGCGGCGGTGGCAGAGACGCGGCGGTGGCAGAGGCGCGATGGGCGGCGTGCACCTGAGCAGGGTCCCTTCCTCAGGTGTGGTGATGCCGCGGCACGGAGAGCAGAGCTGGGTTTGTGGCAGGTGTGGTGGTGGCAGAGGTGCGGCGGTGGCAGAGATGCGGCGGTGGCAGAGGCGCGATGGGCGGCGTGCACCTGAGCAGGGTCCCTTCCTCAGGTGTGGTGAGCCGCGGCACGGAGAGCAGAGCTGGGTTTGTGGCAGGTGTGGCGACCTGGCAGAGGTGCGGCGGTGGCAGAGATGCGGCGGTGGCAGAGGCGCGATGGGCGGCGTGCACCTGAGCAGGGTCCCTTCCTCAGGTGGTGAGGTGACGCCGCGGCACAGAGAGCAGACAGGACAGCAGAGCCGGGTTTCTCGGTGGTGGCGGCCATCTTCCTGAGGTGGCGCGTGCGCAGAGTACTTTGCTTCCTGGGGCTTCAGAAAAATGGCCGCCGCGATCGCTATCTGCGCATGCGCGGCCTACCGCAGGCATTTTCCTGAAGCCACAGGAAGAAGAGTACTGTATCTGCGCATGCGCCGCCTCAGGAAGATGGCCGCCACCACCGGCATTCCCGGCTCTGCTGTCCTGTCTGCTCTCGGTGCCGCGGCGTCACCTCACCACCTGAGGAAGGGAACCTGCTCAGGTGCACGCCGCCCACCGTGCCTCTGCAACGCCGCATCTCTGCCACCGCCACCGCCACACCGCTGCCGCAACCCCCCGGTAAGCTGCGGTCGGGCTATAAGACGCACCCCCCATTTTCCTCACAATTTTTTTGGGGAAAAAGTGCGTCTTATAGCCCGAAAAATACGGTATATGGAAGGCCGGGGGAGTGCATTGCAGTCACAGGCATAGCTGTGATTTCAAGGCAGAACAGAAGTAAATGTTGATCTTGGGCAAGCTATTTGTCCAAGGTGGTTTTAAGAAAACCTGCCATACGCTTGTATTTTTTAAATGGACTACAGGATGGTAGTGGTGCGGTCCATTTCCTTCACCGGCCACAGGTCATGTTCTGTTGTAAAGACCCTACGGTAAAGGGGTGGGGTGTATCAGTTTTGGTCTTGCAAGCAGGTGGGAGCAGAAGGCTTTGCAGAGCTCAACACGTGTGAGGCAACACAGGGTCAAGCGGAGCCAAAAGGCTTGGCACCCTCAGCGTACAAAGGCCAACAACAACAGGTCACGGACTGTCCTTGTTTATTGACTGCAATCCAGAGGATTTGGTTCCCGGCTGCGATCCGGAGGATCCCGCGTGCTGTGCACTGTGTGAGTTTGGACATTAAACATGGTTTGCTGTGAAGCTTCCTGTGGTCACTGCGTGATTGTCACACTGCACCAACCCCGCTGTGCTACATATGGTTGGAGAATGCGGGCAGTGTGAACTGAGGCATACCACAAAGCATGCTGCATGTCGGTTTTTAAGCCGGCAACACTACAGCTCAAGCCTGCTGACAAGATGGAGGAGCTTTTAAAGCATTTGGTCCTCGCTCAGCAGCAGCAACATGAGCAGCAACAGCTGCAGTGTCAGCAAGGGCAGCAGTAGATAATCAGCAGCAGACAAATAACCTGTTGATGCAGCAGATTGCAGCTATGCGAGAGGCTGCCCCACCAGCAACCTCTATCCGTTCAGAGGCTTTGTATAAAGTTCGGTCAGCGCTGAGGAAGATAGGTTCTGAGGACGACACAGAGGCCTTCCTCACCGTGTTTGAATGCACAGCAGAGTGGGAGAGCTTGCTGATGACCCAGTGGGCTGAAGTGGTGACCCCCTTCCTGACAGAAGATACCCGGAAGGTCTACCTGGCCCTACAGTCGGGACAATGCCCTGGACTATGAGAAGCTGAAAGGTGAGATCTTTGCCCAACTGGGGGTTAATACATATATGCGGGCTCAACGGGCATTCCAGTGGTCTTTTGTGGAGTCTCGTCCCACCAGGTCTCATGCATATGACTTGCTGCAGCTGGTTAACAAATGACTCCAGCCTAAGACCTTAAATCCTTTCCAGATGGTAGAGAGGGTTGTGGTCGTCTGGCTGGTGAGGGCTCTGCCAGCAGCCATTCAGCGTTGAGTGGACAAGAGGACCCAGGCACTCTGGACCAGGTGGTAGAACTGATTGAGCAGTATACAGCCACTCAGGACTTTATACGGGATACTATTCCAGTTCGGCTGTCACGTAAGACCCCGCCAGCTCGGGAGCCTGGGAAAAGTTCATTACCCTCCTCTGGGGCCAATCCGGACTGAGCTCGTATTGAGGGGGTATCCCAAAAGGAGAGTGACAACAGACCCATATCCCCTAAATAAGCCCCAAGGTTCCCACGTGTCGCAGCTATTAAGTGTTGGCGGTGTCAGGGGCCCGGGCATATGGCTGCCAACTGCCCCCTAACAACTGAGACCATGGACTGCGCGTGTACTCGCTGGGTGTCTATGTATGCCCAGCCAGTCTGTACCACCACTACGGGCACTGCTGACAGCAAACCCTGGGTACCAGGTGGAGGCTCTCTTGTACTAGGGGAGCTTAGTGACTCTGGTTCACGGGTCCTTAGTTGCCGGGGACAACCCCAATGGATGTAAAGTGGGAGTAGTATGTATCCATAGTGAACTCCGAGAGTACACAACCGCAGGGGTTACTTTTTCCACACCATGTGGAGAAATCAAACATGGGAGTGGTGAACTAAAGACCCTTCCATATGGGACTGTGTTGGGAAGAGACTTGCTCCTGTTCTGGTCCCTGTGGGAGACAAGGCTTAACCCTCCCAAGGTAAATGTTATTCCGGGCGCGGAACCCGAAGATCCTGAGTCAGAGATACCTGCCGTAGGGATCGCAAACATAGGGACAGAGTGTAACCCCGATAGGCTTCCCCTAGAGGTATTGGCAGGAGAGGTTGAAGAGACCCCACTGATCCCTCAGCTGGAGGTGTCCTGGTAAGTTCGGGATAGCTCAGCTCCAGGATCCCACCCTGGCTTGGGCACGAGAAAGGGTGGTTGAAATTAATGGAGTAGCTCAGTGACCAGGTGCTGACAGTTTTTCCTCGCATGGTTATCCACCAAGAGTTGTTGTACCGGGTAGATAAAGTCCTGGATGAGGTGGTGGAACAGTTGGTGGTGCCCCAATCCTACCGTCGGGCGGTACTCGATATCGCTCACACCCATATGCTATGAGGGTACTTGGGGGCCAAAAAGACGCAGTAGCGCATTCTGCTGAATTTTTTTTGCCTGGGGTCTACGCGGAGGTCTAGAGGTACGGTGACACAAGTCCAGAGTGCCAACTATCCTCACCCACTGCGATCTACCAGAGTCCCCTGGTACCTCGGCCCATCATGAAGGTATCATTTGAGTGGATCACAATGGATCTGGTAGGCCCCATAGTGATACCTCTCTGCCACACATCGGCCAACCTAATAGCCCCGAGAGCTGTTTGCCGTGTTTTGTCGTCTTGGGATACCAAAGGAGATCCTTACAAATCAGGGGACTTCTTTTATGTCCAAGGTAACCTGGGAGCAATGTAAGTTGCTCCAGATTAAACAGCTACGTATGTCTGTGTACCACCCACAAACCGACAGGTTGGTGGAGAGGTTTAATAAGACCCTCAAAGTCATTCTCAAAAAAGTTGGTCGCCAAGGATGGGAGGGAATGGGACATGCTATTGCCCTATCTGATGTTCTCTGTCTGTGAGGTACCACAAGCTTTCACAGGTTTTTCCTCGTTTGAGCTGTTGTATGGCAGGCATCCGAGGGGACTGCTCAATGTAGCTAAGGAGACATGGGACAGGAGCCAACTCCACATAGGAGAGTAATTGAGCACTGGCGAGCATGCAGGATGGGATTGCAACAGTACGGCCCATACTGAAAGTGCATCTACTGGATGCCCAGGTCACGCAGAGCCACACGTACAATAAGAGAGCCATGGTCAGGACCTTCAAAGAAGGGGACTGGGTGTTGGTATTAGTGCCCACCCCAGAGATTAAGCTCATGGCCAAGTGGCAAAGGCCATATGAGATAACGGGGTTAGGTAGGAGAGGCGAATTATAGAGTGTAACAACCGGGAAAAAGGAAACCCGAACAACTATACCACGTCAACCTGCTAAAAGCCTGGAAGGATCGGGAATAGAGATGAGCGACTTTGCCTCCAGGAGGGTCGAGTCGGGTTTTGGACCACCCGACTTTTCCAAAAGTCGAGTCGAACAAAATCGGCCGACTATCGGAAAAAGTCGGAGTTCCGACTGAAACTCGAACCGACCCCAATGCAAGTCAATGGGGAAGAAAAGTCGGCAGTCAGTGGAGGACAGTAAACACACCTACAGTGCCCATTTCAATGCCAACGACATCAATTCTTATTACTTAAGCTTGTCAACCTAAATTTACTTTATAATAATAGTAACGCATTGAAAACTGGGGTTATTTGGCTAAAGTTGTGGGGGTGGGGCAGGGCTGGCTCCAGGTTTTCGTGGGCCCTGGGCGAAAGAGTCTCAGTGGGCCCCTTTAACACATACCACAATTCATGATGCTCCGATACGGCAGAGAATTATAGTACAATGCCTAATACTTCACTTCTTACATTACATGAGTGATATCTATTGTAAATTCTACAATAGTTCAAAAATCGGAGAGTATAGTCCTCCATACAGTATTATGAGCACCACATAGTGCCCCATACAGAATGGGCTCCATATAATGCTCCATACAGAATAGGCCCCATATGTGCTCCATATGATGCTCCATACAGAATAGGCCCCTTATGTGCTCCATATGATGCTCCATATATAAAGGGCCCTATATGATGCCCCATAAATAATGAACCCCATATGATGCGCTAGTATATGATGGGCCCCATATATGATGCTCCAGTGTGTGATGAGCCCCATATAATGCTTCAAATATAATGGTCCCCATATATAATGCTCCATATATAATGGGCTCCATGTGATGCTCCATATATAATGTGCCCCATATGATGCGCCATATATAATGGGCCCCATATGATGCTCCAGTATATGATGGGCCCCATATGTGCTCAGTATATGATGGCCCATGATGATCCCATGTATGATGGGCCTATATAATGCTCCATATATAATGGACCCCATATGATGCTCCAGTGTATAATGGGCCCCATATGTGATGCTCCAGTGTATGATGGGCCCCATTTATAATGCTCCAGTATATGATGGGCCCCATATATAATGCTCCAGTGTATAATGGGCCCTATCTATGATGCTCAAGATATGATCTCCTCGCTGGGCACTGCTCTACTCTGGACTCCTCAGTGTTGCCATCTTCCGGCTCTCTGCACTGTGACTGTTCAGGTAGAGGGCGCACAGATGTGACGCTATCGCGCTCTCTGACCTGAATGTCACTGTTAAGAAACGCGGAAGACGTCACAATGGTGGAGCAGGGAGAGATAAGTATTGCAAGTGCTGGGGCCCTGAGCAAGCAGGGGGGCCCACTCGTGGGCGCCGGCACTGGCACAGGGCCTCTCATAGTACGCCGGTGTCTCTGACGGCGAGTGGGCCCCTTCACCTGCTCAGAGCCCCGGCACTTGCCGGGGTGCGCCAGGTGCTGACGCCAGCCCTGGGGGGGGTACAGCCCAGTTAGGGAGGTGGAAAAACTGGCATATGTTGAGGTGTTGGCTGGACGTTCAGCAGCTGCAAATGGAGGAATTGGAGAAGTCGAAGGAAAAAGAGGACAAAGCGAGCCATTTTGCAGGCAACCTATGTGTCATCAGGGGAAGGTGGTACAAAATCCTTTAAAACCCAGGCATGGTTCATTTTAATGAAGGTGAGATCACCTACATTTTGGGTCGACAGCCGGGTCCTTCTTTCTGTCAGGACTGATCCAGCAGCACTGAAGACTCTTTCTGATAGCACACTACTAGCAGGGCAAGCGAGCTCCTGTAAGGCATATTGTGCCAATTCAGGCCAGGTGTCCAGTTTACAGGCCCAGTAGTCAAAGGGGAATGAACTGTGAGGGAGAACATCGATAGGGGAGGAGAGGTAATTTTGAACCATAGTTGACAACTGCTGTCTCCTGTCTGTTGCAATCGATTCAGTATTACCAGTCGTGTGAGCGGTACTAGAGAAAACAGTCTGCAACATGGTCATGAAACACCTGTCTCCAATGCCACTTCGGCTGTGTGTACCACGAACACCTCTTCCATGTTGCCCAGTGCGGCTCGTGGTAGAACCTGCACTGCTGCTGTGTGCTGGAAATGCCTCTAACAAACGGTTTACCAGAGTTGCTTGTTTGTTCACCAATATTAGCTCTAGGTTCTCCTGTGGCATGATGTTCTGTAATTTGCCATTATAGCGTGGATCGAGGATACTGGCCAACCAGTAGTCGTCATTCTTCCTTTTTAGGATCTGCAAGACATAATCACACATGTGGGCCAATGTTCCAGGTGTCTATGATGCACTGCCAGTGGTGGGTGGAGGAGCACTTTCTGCCAAATCCACATCCCTCCAGTCACACACAAACCCTGTACCTGACCTTGGCAAGCCTACATTTTCTCTTGCCCCCTGAGAAGCATCCTCCTCCTCCATGTCCAGGACAGTTCCCTGAGCAGACAATGGCTGACTGTCATTAAGGCTTCCCTCCTCCTCCTCCGCTGCAGATGCCTGATCCTTAATGTGCGTCAAAGTTTGCATGAGCAGACGCATAAGTGGGATGCTCTTGCTTATGATGGCGTCGTCTGCGCTTACCAGCCGTTTGCATTCCTCAAAACACTGAAGGACTTTACAGAGGTCTTTCAGCTTTGACCACTGCACACCCGACAACTCGATGTCTGCCCTCAAACTGCCTTCCCGTGTATCCTCCCACAAATGCATTACAGCCTGCCTCTGTTCGCACAGCCTCTCAACCATGTGCATGGTGGAGTTCCACCTTGTTGCAACGTCTATGATTAGGCGGTGCTTGGGGAGGTGGAGCGATTGCTGCAGCCTCTGCATACGACTGGAGTCTACGGGCGAGCGACGGATGTGCGAGCACAGTCTTCGCACCTTATGGAGCAGGGCTGGTAACTCCGGATAATTATTTATGAAGCACTGCACCACCAGGTTCAAGGTGTGAGCCAGGCAAGGTATGTGTCTGAGTTTTGCCAGGGCTATGGCCGCCACAAAATTACGGCCGTTATCACTGACTACCTTGCCTGGCTCAAGATGTAGACTGCCCAGCCATGACTCAGTTTCTCGCTGCAAGTAGTTGGCCAGTACCTCTGCGATGTGTCTGTTGTCGCCCAAAGACATCATCTTTAAATCAGCTTGCTGACGCTTAACACTAGCTGTTCGATAGTGGGACACCTCGAGTGCAACACTGGCAGCTGCGGATGGAGTGCTCGTGCGACTGCGCTCTGTCTACGAGCTTTCGCTTCTGGCTTTTCTAGCAAAGAAGTGCCGACTGGGTGAAGCGATGTAGCGTTGCTGGCTACCTTCAGTCGGAGCAGGTGCATGTGTGCTACCTGAGGTTTTGTAGTCTGTCCACGCTTGCAAGTTCATGGTGTTTACATGTCTAAGCATGCAACTGGTATTCAAATTTCGGAGATTTTTCCCTCGGCTAAAGGTCCTTCCGCACTTCTTACAGATAACCTTTGCCTCATCAATAGGATTTTGGTCAAAAAAGTGCCACACTGTACTCTTCCTACTATGGTAAAACTTTTCAGGGCTTGCACGCTGTGATAATTTGACCGTCTGGCCAAGCTATCCTGCAACTCTTTTTGTTTTTTTTTAACACGTTTTTGGACTGCTACGGGCCTGCCAGATTACCGCAGCTGTGATGTTGATGCCTGCTGCGGATCCTTCTCCTCTTCTGAGCTATTGCCAGCGGCACCCTCTTCCCCCAATGTATGCCAATCCGTGTCAACCACTGGGTCATCTATCACCTCCTCTTCAATTTCATCTGCACCTTCCTCTGTGTCACCGTGTAAGGTGGTATAGTATGCCGAAAGGGGTACCTGAGTTTCATCAGGGTCAGATTCTGGCTCAGTAGACTGTGAGGGCAATGTAGTGCTCTGGGTGAATGTACCAGCAGAATCATATAGCAGTGGCTGTGCATCAATGCACTCCATGTCATATTCATCTTGGACTGGGGAATTCAGGATTGACTTGATAACCCAGGCATGGTATGTGAAAAGAGCTCCAGGGAGTAATCTGAAGTGTGGGGGTGAAGGACACAAGGAAAGGTGTTGTTCCTGACCAAGAGCCTGCACTGACTACTCAGTGCTTGCATTTTGTGAAATTTTAGAAGCGGAGACGATAGAGCTGGAGGCTGTTTTGGCAATGTAAGCCAAAACCTGTTCCTGATGCTCCGGCTTTAAAAGCGGTTTACCTACTCCCAGAAAAGGGAGCCTTCCAGGCCTTCTGGAGCCAGACAATGACGCAGGCTCAACACCTCCTGCCTTAGGCGCTATTGTGCTTTTGGCACTACCAGCAGCTGCACCACCACCACCATCAGTACCAGCTGGTCCCCTCGCCCACGTCCGCGGCCTCTTCCACCATACTTCCTCATGTTTGGAAAAAATGTACCAAAAATACCAGCAGATATACAGGTCCTTCTCAAAAAATTAGCATATAGTGCTAAATTTCATTATTTTACATAATGTAATGATTACAATTAAACTTTCATATATTTTAGATTCATTACACACCAACTGAAATTTGTCAGGTCTTTTATTGTTTTAATACTGATGATTTTGGCATACAACTCCTGATAACCCAAAAAACCTGTCTCAAAAAATTAACATATTTCAACCGTCCAATAAAATAAAAGTGTTTTTTAAAACAAACAAAAAACCATCAAATAATAAAGTTCAGTTATGCACTCAATACTTGGTCGGGAATCTTTTGCAGAAATGACTGCTTCAATGCGGTGTGGCATGGAGGCAATCAGCCTGTGACACTGCTGAGGTGTTATGGAGGCCCAGGATGCTTCGATAGCGGCCTTAAGCTCATCCAGAGTGTTGGGTCTTGCGTCTCTCAACTTTCTCTTCACAATATCCCACAGATTCTCTATGGGGTTCAGGTCAGGAGAGTTGGCAGGCCAATTGAGCACAGTAATACCATGGTCAGTAAACCATTTACCAGTGGTTTTGGCACTGTGAGCAGGTGCCAGGTGTGCTGAAAAATGAAATCTTCATCTCCATAAAGCATTTCAGCCGATGGAAGCATGAAGTGCTCCAAAATCTCCTGATAGCTAGCTGCATTGACCCTGCCCTTGATGAAACACAGTGGACCAACACCAGCAGCTGACATGGCACCCCACACCATCACTGACTGTGGGTACTTGACACTGGACTTCAGGCATTTTGGCATTTCCTTCTCCCCAGTCTTCCTCCAGACTCTGGCACCTTGATTTCCGAATGACATGCAAAATTTGCTTTCATCAGAAAAAAGTACTTGGGACCACTTAGCAACAGTCCAGTGCTGCTTCTCTGTAGCTCAGGTCAGGCGCTTCTGCCGCTGTTTATGGTTCAAAAGTGGCTTTACCTGGGGAATGCGGCACCTGTAGCCCATTTCCTGCACACGCCTGTGCACGGTGGCTCTGGATGTTTCTACACCAGACTCAGTCCACTGCTTCCTCAGGTCCCCCAAGGTCTGGAATCGGTCCTTCTCCCCAATCTTCCTCAGGGTCCGGTCACCTCTTCTCGTTGTACAGCGTTTTCTGCCACATTGTGTAAGGTTCTTTATCTCTGTTGACATGTTCCTTGAAACTCAGTTTTCCGTCGGCCATTTTGCTTTCTGTCTTTCTGCAGCTCTTGCCCTCAGTTAATATGGAGTTTCCAGTTTTCATGTTCCCGCCCTGATTCTTCCCTCTTGCTTCTTAAGCAGCCTCAGCTGAACAATCAGTGCTCCTGAATCAAGCCTCAGTCAGTCTGTGACCTGACTCCTGGAAGCCTTGGACTTGTACTCCAGCTATTCCCTACTGAGGAACCTTGGAACACTTTTGGACTCTGGAAACCTGCTGTTTGGTGAATCCATGTTTGCAGAGGAATTACGGTACAGAGAAGAGATCCTGAACCTGCTTTGGAGATTTATTGTAGTGCTTGAAGTTACTCTGGCCTGCTGTGTCTCCTGTCGCCGTTCCTGCAAACTGTGTGAACTTTTCAGCATGCTTGTATGAAGTAATACAAGTCATTTCATTTCAACCTATGTCTCCTGTGTTTCCTCGCACCCAAGCACAAGACGCTATAGGAACTGTACACTATACATGACAAGATTCAGGAGCCAATGTTTAGTGTCTGCTGGGTCTGGGAAAGCCGTGTCTGCTGTGACTGTGGATATCAGATGTCCGTTTAATACCTTATGTGATGACAGTGGTTGTGACTTCTCACAACCATTCCAGCACTTCTGCCTTAAAAGATCTGGAAGATGGAGGCCCGCATAAAGGAACTTTGCGGAGTGACTGATACAATCCTTTCAGATGTACAGACTTTAAAAACCCGTTTTGCAAGCCTACAGGACCTCACTAATCATAATTTGCAAGTGTTTGGACAGACTACCCAGGAATTGCGAGCCAGGATTGAGGCTCTAGAGGAACGAGCCCAGGCTCCTGCCATAACCCCGAGTTCTGGGATCCCCAAATTACCTCCTTTTCGTTTTGGCAGTGAACGTGAGAAATTCAGGGGATTTATTAATCAATGCAATTTATTTTTCTCTGCACATGCTTCACAATTTCCCACTGAACGATCCAAAGTGCTTACTATAATCATGTTGCTTACCAATAAGGCTTTGATGTGGGCAAACCCTCTGATTGAGACTGAGGATGATTGTTTGAATCACCTTAATGCTTTTATTTCAGCCATGGGGCAGGTGTTTGATGACCCCAATCGAGGTGCAACAGCTGAAGCAGCTATGTTAACTTTGCGCCAAGGTAAGCGTTCAGTAGCCGAATATGCCCTGGATTTCAGGAGATGGGCTCTTGATACCACTTGGGACACTTCCGCTAAAAAATCTATTTTTCGGAAAGGGTTGTCTCCACTGATTAAGGATGAACTTGCTCGTGCCGACCCTCCCACTGCGTTAGGTGACTTTATTAACTATTGTATCCGTATTGATGCTCGTCTGACTAAACGCAGACAAGAGAGATGGTTCGAAAATAATCGCACTAACCTTTTACTACCTCCCTCCTCAGCTAAGGAACCTTTGAGTAGGATCACAAGGGAACCAGAACCTGAACCCATGCAGGTGGACTCTTTACAAAGAGGGTTAGTGATGCACGCAAAGAACATCGTATAAAGGAAAATCTATGTTTCTACTGTGGTAAGTCAGGGCACTTCATTATACACTGCCCCAGCCGTTCTCGTAAGACTACTGCAGCAGTCATTCACTGTGAGTGTTGCGAGAGGAGCTCTGTCATGTCCGAGCCTCAGGCTCCAGAGAGATCTGCTGCAAGAGATCTTGATTTCTCAGACTTAAACTCTGTTAGTTCTGGGGACGATGACGGTATAAACGCTGCAATTTTTCAAGTTTCCTCAGCGGTGTCCCAGCTGAGTTGTAAAAGAAACAATTCTCATTGCTTCCTTTCCATCAAACTCTGAGTTGACTCAGTCTGGGTGTCTAGCTCTGCTATGATCGACTCAGGAGCAAGTGGAAATTTTATGGATATCTCCTTTGCTCTGAAACAGGGGATACGTTCAGTGAAGAAGGCTACTCCAGTACAGATGGAGACTGTGGATGGCTCTCTACTGACTTCTGGACCAGTGGATCAAGAAACAGAGCCTTTGAGGGTCCTTATGGGTAAAGATCATCAGGAGAAAATGTCTTTTTTGCTTATCTCTTCTCCCCACTTTCCCATTATTCTAGGGCTACCATGGCTGCAGGCGCAGAATCCTACGATTAACTGGGAGACCAAGGAATTACACTTTCCGGAGAAACAGATGAGTCAAGGAGTTTCAGCTTGCTCTGTTCCTAAAGGAACCATGTCAGTCTCTGAACTACCAGCTGTATACCAGGACTATGTGGATTTATGTGACAAGAAGAACGCTGATCAGTTTCCTCCTCACCGTCCATATGATTGTCCAATTGAATTATTGCCTGGAGCCGAGATACCTTTTGGTAAGATCTACCCCCTAGCGGGGCCCGAGCTAAAAGCTTTGAAGGATTATATAGACGAAAATTTAGCCAAGGGCTTCATACGCCCCTCTTCATCTCCCGCAGGTGCACCCATCTTCTTTGTGAAGAAGAAAGATGGATCTCTGAGACCCTGCATAGACTATAGGGAACTCAATAAGGTTACTATTAGAAACCGTTATCCATTGCCTTTAATCCCTGAGTTGTTGGAGAGAGTGCGGCATGCCAAAATTTTCTCTAAACTGGATCTCCGTGGGGCCTATAACTTGGTCCGTATTAGACCTGGGGATGAATGGAAGACTGCTTTCAGGTCACGCTATGGACACTTTGAATATCTAGTTATGCCTTTTGGTCTGAGTACCGCCCCAGCCACTTTCCAACACTTCGTGAATGATATCTTCAGGGATCTCCTAGATACATTTGTGGTGATTTATCTGGATGATATTCTAATTTTTTCTAACTCCACAGAGGAACATCATGGACATGTGAGAATGGTCTTAGAACGCCTAAGACAAAACCATCTCTACATCAAACTTGAAAAATGTGAATTCCATAGGACCGAAATTCAATTTCTGGGGTATGTACTATCTACGCAAGGGATTAGTATGGATGGAAGCAAGACCCAAGCCATCAAGGATTGGCAATTCCTAGAAATGTGAAGGAGGTGCAGCGTTTCATCGGGTTTGCCAACTTCTATAGACGTTTCATTAAGAATTTTTCTGAGGTAGTGTCACCTATCACCCAACTTACCCAGAAACAGTCTAGGTTCTCCTGGACCCCGCAAGCTGAGGAAGCATTTTCCTGTTTAAAGGATAAATTTACCACCGCACCTATCTTAGTACATCCCAACCCCGAGCTTGCCTTCATAATAGAGGTGGATGCTTCAGACTGTGCCGTTGGAGCTATACTCTCTCAGAGAACAGGTGAGAAGAATGTCTTGCATCCCTGTGCCTTCTTTTCCCAGCAGTTGTCTTCGGCTGAGAGGAACTACGATGTGGGCATAGAGAATTGTTGGCCATTATTGCCGCCTTCAAGGAATGGAGACACCTTCTTCAGGGAGCTGCACAGCAAATAGTCGTCCTGACAGACCATCGTAACCTTGAATTTATCAGGTCGGCTAAGTGCCTGGCTCCTCGCCAGGCTCGCTGGAATCTTTTCCTAAACCAATTTAATTTTGTCATTTCTTATAGACCAGGATCGCGCAATGGAAAGGCTGATGCACTCTCTAGGATTCATTCAGCAGAGACACGTCCACTTACTCCTCCTAAGACTATTCTTCCTGACTCTAGATTCCTGGGAGTGATTCATAATCAAGACCTACTTAAGGACATCAAGGAAGCATACCATGCGGATTCTTTTTGGCTCAACCCCCAAGGGACGTAAGTCTTGTCTTTAAGAATGGTGTGTGGATTCAGGGACAACGTCTGTATATACCTGAAACAGTCAGATTGAGAGTATTGCAACTCATCCACGATTCCAAGATAGCCGGGCATAGGGAAATTCTAAAGACACAAGAATTTCTTTCTCGTTTCTTTTGGTGGCCCACTTACAGGAAAGATGTCTTAAACTATGTCACTTCATGTGAAGTCTGTGCAAGATGCAAAACACCTCGCTCCTCACCAACTGGTCTGTTGCAACCTCTTCCCACCCCGTCCCACCCGTGGGGATCCATTTCTATGGACTTCATTGTGGAGTTACCAACCTCTCAAGGGAAGAACACCATTCTAGTGGTGGTTGACCGTCTAACAAAGGCAGCTCATTTTATCCCTTGTGTCGGCTTACCCACTGCAAAACAGACATCAGACTTGATGATTAAGAATGTGTTTCGCTTACATGGAGTACCGGATGAGGTCATTTCGGATCGAGGGGTGCAATTCACTTCAAGGTTTTGGCAAAATTTCTGTGCAGCATTGGACATTAAAGTAAACCTTTCTTCTGCTTTTCATCCCCAGACTAATGGACAGACAGAACGAACCAATCAGACCCTGGAGCAGTATCTCCGCTGTTTTATCTGCCACCTACAGGATGATTGGGTGGATCTACTTCCACTGGCTGAGTTCTCTTATACAACTCTCAGAGCGCCTCCACTAAGCAGTCTCCTTTTTACTCCAATCTAGGTTATCATCCTAACATTCTTCCTCGATTTCCCATAGATACGCCCTTGCCGGCAGTGGCTGAAAGAATCACTTCTTTACAAAAGAATATGGATCTTCTAAAGGAAAATCTAGAATTGGCTCAGGAAAGGTACAAGAAAGCAGCAGATAAATTTCGTAAACCTGCACCAGCTTTCAAGGTAGGAGATTTGGTCTGGCTGTCAACCAGAAATCTTAAATTAAAGATTCCATCGTCTAAATTGGGACATAAGTACATTGGACCTTATAAGATCAATAAGATTATAAGTGCTGTTGCTTGTCGTCTTCAACTGCCCAGAACTATGAGAATCCACCCTGTGTTTCATGTATCCCTACTAAAGGCTGCAACACCCAATACGTTTCCTGGACGTTCTTCTCCTTGCCCTGACCCAGTGCTGGTCGATGGTCAGGAAGAATTTATGGTGGAAAGGATTCTAGATTCCAGGTTGTACAGAAATCAGTTGCAATATTTGATTAAATGGCAGGGCTACCCAGTGGAGGACAACTCATGGGAACCAGTCAATAATGTAAATGCTCCTCGCCTGCTCCGCCAGTTTCATCAGAGGTACCCTGACAAGCCTGGTCTGAGGTCATCCGGAGGTTGTCCCTAAGGGGGGAGTAATGTAAGGTTCTTTGTCTCTGTTGACATGTTCCTTGAAACTCAGTTTTCCGTCGGCCATTTTGCTTTCTGTCTTTCTGCAGCTCTTGCCCTCAGTTAATATGGAGTTTCCAGTGTTCATGTTCCCGCCCTGATTCTTCCCTCTTGCTTCTTAAGCAGCCTCAGCTGAACAATCAGTGCTCCTGAATCAAGCCTCAGTCAGTCTGTGACCTGACTCCTGGAAGCCTTGGACTTGTACTCCAGCTATTCCCTACTGAGGAACCTTGGAACACTTTTGGACTCTGGAAACCTGCTGTTTGGTGAATCCATGTTTGCAGAGGAATTACGGTACAGAGAAGAGATCCTGAACCTGCTTTGGAGATTTATTGTAGTGCTTGAAGTTACTCTGGCCTGCTGTGTCTCCTGTCGCTGTTCCTGCAAACTGTGTGAACTTTTCAGCATGCTTGTATGAAGTAATACAAGTCATTTCATTTCAACCTATGTCTCCTGTGTTTCCTCGCACCCAAGCACAAGACGCTATAGGAACTGTACACTATACATGACACATTGTTTCCTTCCAACAGACTTCCCATTGAGGTGCCTTGATACAGCACTCTGGGAACAGCCTATTTGTTGAGAAATTTCTTTCTGGGTCTTACCCTCTTGCTTGAGGGTGTCAATGATGGCCTTCTTGACATCAGTCAGGTCGCTAGTCTTACCCATGATGGGGGTTTTGAGTAATGAACCAGGCAGGGAGTTTTTAAAAGCCTCAGGAATCTTTTGCATGTGTTTAGAGTTAATTAGTTGATTCAGAAGATTAGGGTAATAGGTCGTTTAGAGAACCTTTTCTTGATATGCTAATTTTTTGAGACAGGTTTTTTGGGTTATCAGGAGTTGTATGCCAAAATCATCAGTATTAAAACAATAAAAGACCTGACAAATTTCAGTTGGTGTGTAATGAATCTAAAATATATGAAAGTTTAATTGTAATCATTACATTATGGAAAATAATGAAATTTAGCACTATATGCTAATTTTTTGAGAAGGACCTGTATGGTACTGTATGAGGAGCGTACAGTTGTATATGGTGTAAGGGAAAATTTAAATCTCTGTATATATTTCCGGAGTCACACACAGACGCTCACTCAGTATGGATTTGACTGTAATACAAAAAGCAGAAAAATGGTACTGTATCAGAAGCGTACAGCTGTATACAGTGTAGGGGAAAATTTAAATCTCCGTATATATTTCCGGAGTCACACACAGACGCTCACTCAGTATGGATTTGACTGTAATACAAAAAGCAGAAAAATGGTACTGTATCAGAAGCGTACAGACTGTAATCATAACGGTTGTAAGAGTGGAAAATGTTTATCAACTACAGCTATCTGTATATATTTCCGGAGTCTCACCCAGACGCTCTCTCTGTATGGATTTGACCATAATAAAAACAGCAGAAATACGGTATTGTATCAGAAGCGGACAGCTGTATAGGTGTAGGAAAAAATTTAAATCTCCGTATTTATTTCCGGAGTCGGCGATTTATGAATCTGACTGACCTGTTTCGCTCAACTCTAATCGGGAATATTTGGTCATGGAGGCGACTCCGGTCGTACCAACGGGGATCCCTCTGGCACCAACCAAGGACACAGCAGGGGGTCAGGTTAAACTAAATGATGCTCTCACCAAACAGCAGCGGCATTGGCTCGGGCTCTGATGCAGCGGAATACGGACGTATTCTCAGAGCTGCCAGGACGGACATCTGTGATACAACGTGACATTGTCACCGAGCCCCGGGTAAGGGAACAGATGAAACTATACCGAGTGTCAGAAGCCTGAAGGCAAGCCATCGCAGCCAAAGTGAAGCTTCAGCTGGAAATCGTTGAGGAGTCCCGGAGTGAGTGGACTAGCCCCATTGTGCTGATCCCAAAGTCAGACGGGTTGTTACGTTTTTGTAATGACTTCAGGAAATTGAATGAGGTACCTAAGTTTGACCTCTATCCAATGCCCCATGTGGACAAGCTAATTGAGAGACTGGGGGGGCCCAGTACTTCACCACACTCGATCTCACCAAATGTTACTGTCAGGTCCCGTTAACGGCATCGGCAAAAGAAAAGACCGCTTTTATGACACCAGAGGGTGTTATGAATGTGCTAGAGATAGTTTCTGAGCAGAGGTTCTCTCTGGTGGTTACAGACAGTACTGAACCTTTCAGCGAGGAATGGCAATCTGGGATCACGGACTAGTCTGATATAAGGGAGGTTCCCTCCCATGATGGTTGCCGGTGATCAATTGTTCTTGTCTCAATTGTGGTTCCTGGTTCATTTGGAAGTTTGCTGAGCCTTGCCTGCATCTTCTGCTATCAGATAAGATATTTTCTGCTTTTATTTTTGTGCTTGCTTTTTGCATTGTTCCCTGCACTTCTGTGGAGGTCAGCCAGGTCCCCTCCGGGGGCTTGTGCTTCTCTCAGTTTATCTGGAGCCACTGCTGTTTGTTCATTTGCTTTTTCCTGTTTTTTCAGTGGCTGCGGCTTAGTTTTCTTACACCAGAGAACTGATTTAGGTGGTAGAGATCGTGTGATCTCAGGTGTTTTTGCAATCAGAAGAGTTGGTATTTTTTAGGGGTTTTTTTGGATTGCAGTGAGTATCCTTTCCTGTACTTTTCTGTCTAGACAGATTGGGCCCCAGCGTTTGCTCATTCTATTTTCTGTCTATGTCCATGCTTCTTCTTGTCTAACCGCCATTACATGTTTGGCGGCTTCCTATTTTCTTTGGGGATCTGCTCCGGGGCAGATAGCTTTCATCTTTCTGCCTTTAGGTGTAGTTATCTCTCAGGCTGTGACGAGGCGTCTAGGATCAACGTAGGAACGCTCCACGGCTACCTCTAGTTGTGTGGTTAGTTCAGGTTACTGCAATCCAATAGGTTCCAGCCTCTCTGGTGTATTGCCGTTTTTGCTTATTTCTCCTCAGCTACCAAAACATAACAAGAGGATCTCTATCAGTATGTTTTCTTACCTTTTGGGTTACATGGGGCTCTGGCCACATTCCAAAGGCTGATGGACATTGTGTTAGAGCGTCATTGGAATTACGCTTCAGCATATATGGATGACAGTCATCTTTAGTACCAACTGGCATACCCACATGTCGCAGGTACAAGCAGTGCTGGAGTCTCTCAGAATTATGGGGTTAACAGCAAACCCAAAGAAATGTGCGATAGGACTCACGGAAGCCCGATTCTTAGGTTACGTGATTGGCCGCAGGTTTATCAAGCCCCAAGTAAACAAGATTGAGGCCATTCAAAACTGGCCCAAGCCATTAAGTACCAAACAGGTGAGGGCATTCCTTGGCATCATTGGGTAATACTGCTATTTTATACCCAATTTTGCTGGGAAATCAGTACCCTAACGGACTTGTTAAAAGGTAAGAAGACGGTTATGGTCCGGTGTAATACTCAAGTGGAGGAAGCGTTCCAGTCCCTGAAGTCAGTGTTGTGTGGACAGCCAGTGCTCATCAGCCCCAACTTCAAGGAAACCTTTATCGTGCAAACAGATGCTTCAGAGGTAGGCCTAGGAGCGATGCTGTCATAAGAGGTGAATGGGGAAGAGCATCCAGTCACCTATTTGAGCAGGAAACTGCCACCGGTGGAGAAAAATTATAGCGTAGTGGAGAAGGAGTGCTTGGCTACTAAGTGGGCCTTGGAGTCCCTACGCTACTATTTGCTTGGGCATCAGTTTCATTTAGTAATGGATCATTTACCTCTCATCTGGATGAGAAACGTAAAAGAGAGGAATGCTAGAGTCACCTGGTGGTTCCTGCCCCTACAAAACTTTAGTTTGTCAGTGGAACATTGGGCGTGGAAGTTACAGGGAAATTCGGATGCCCTGTCAGGGGCCCCTGTATGGTGATAAATGTTCAACCCCACAAGTTTGAACAGAGGGGGGTATGTGAGGCAGTGACCAGTGTCATATGCGAGGGTCGCTATGCATCCCCTAGGATGTGTAAAAAAACATACAGAGGCCAGGGAGTGCATTGTAGTGACGGCATAGCTGTGATTGCAAGGCAGAATAGAAGTAAGTGTTGCTCTTGGGCGAGCTATTTGCCAAGGTGGATTTAAGAATACCTGTCATGCGCTTGTATTTTTGAAATGGACTACAGAATGGTAGTGGGGCGGTCCACTTCCTTTCCTGGCCCCATGTTTTCCATGTGGCCTACGGCCACAGGTTCTGTTGTAAAAACCCTACAGTAAAGGGGTGAGGTGTGTCAGTTTTGGTCTTGCAGGCAGAGCAGAAGGCTTTGCAGAGCTCAACCTGTGTGAGGCAACACGGCCAAGCAGAGCCAAAAGGCCTGGCACCCTCAGCGCGTATGGTGGTGCAGTCGCCCATGGCAACAGGTCATGGACTGTCCTTGTTTATTGACTGCAATTCAGAGTATATGATTCCTGGCTGCGATCCAGAGGATACCGTGTGCTATGCACTGTGTGAGTTTGGACATTAAACACGTTTTGCTTTGAACTTTCCTGTGGTCACTGCCTGTTTGTCACACTGTACCAACCCCGCTGCACTACAATACGTACACACTTTTTCTATTCAGCAAATGTGTGATGTGCCTTGTGAATTTTCTGAGACCAAATCTGTCAGTTTTCAGTATTGCCTGCTTACTAGAAGATGGCAAACCATACACACAACCCCCCATGATTACCACTAGTAATGGCAGCATAATGCTAGGTGAGGACAATGACCTGGATGTTATTTACTTAGCCAGACTGCTGATGTCTTGGTTCCTTCTTGTCTGTTTAATGAAAACTAGTGATCACATTACACATTTTAGTGATGTGCTAAAATCTATACTTCATTTATAAAACACTGTACTGGGCTTATACTCCATGGTCCCATAGGTCTTGTAAGTAAGATCCCCAGCTCATGCTTTGGGCAGCTATTTATTCTACGGTCGTTGATTGTGCCTTTTCATAGGAAATAAAGTTGTTTGTGTTCCTGAGTGTTGTGCTATAATCAGCTAAGTCACATTTATATGCATATGCTCTGGAGATGAATTAATTGCAGTAGATAATTTATGCATGCTGTAGGACTTAACTGTTGCTGTGGTAACATGCACAATTTTAATTTATCATTTTCAATATGGATGTAGATGTAATCCTTTATTATGTGTAGATAACTGTTTTATAGAGTAATCAAAATAAGAATTGCATTTCATCCATGTGTTAAAATTATATTTACAGAAATTACTTGAACAACTTGGGTGTTATGACAACCACAATGGCAAGTACATTGGTCTCATATGGCTAAGGTACCTGATACTGACTAAAGAATGTGTATATATTTTCACTTGGTTGAGGCTCGTTCCTTTGAAAGTTCATATGGGTTTATTCCTTCATAAACCCCCAGAAGCAAAAACAGAATGCAAATACAAATGTCCTTAGCAGGGCTCTGCTCCGACAGGCCTATGGGCACACAGGCTGGGGTAGTGTCCAGTACTCCAGCTTGGTCTGGAGCCAAACACACAGGAGGCCTTCTTTCTCCCAACATACAGACCATGTGACAAACAGCCTCCATTAAATAGGCTGTATCCACACCCAGAAGTGAGGTATGTGGGTAGCCAGACCTGCCCATCTCATAGCTACCGGCAAACCCTGTCCCAGGTGCAAAAAACAAACCTCTTAGTGCTTTCATGCACTAGAGAAAATACTCTTGGTTACATCACAGAGACAAGCCATCTCTGTGACACATACCTCCCATCGACTATGCGACCACTAACCACACTACATACCTCCTCTGCCTAAAGCCGTGGGGCTTGGCACTTTCTCCTACCAGACAAGGGATTCTCGAGAGTGCATCGGCATTACCATGTAGCTTCCCTGCTCTATGTTCTACATGGAAGTTGAAAGCTTGCAGGGCTAAGAACCAGCGGGTAACACTAGCATTTTTACCCTTTGTTTTCCTCATCCATCTGAGTGGGGCATCGTTGGATACCAATCTAAACTTATGTCCTACCAGATAGTACCGTAATGTGTCCATCACCCACTTTATGGCCAAGCACTCCTTCTCTACGACTGAATAATTCCTCTCGCATGAGGATAGCTTCCTACTTAGGTAGAGAACAGGGTGCTCCTCCCCGTGTATCTTCTAGAAAAGGACTTCTTCCCCAACATCTGAGGCATCTGTTTGGAGTATGAACTCTTTCTTAAAGTCAGGGGCCACCATAACCAGTTGCTTACACAGAGCCCCTTTCATTTCTTGAAAGGCCGTCTCTGCATCTTCAGACCATTTGACCATTACCAATTTTTTCCCCTTAAGGAGGTCAGTCAGTGGGATGGCCATCATGGCAAAATTTGGGATGAACCTCCTGTAGTATCCTACAATCCCCAGGAAGGCTCTAACTTGTTTCTTGGACAGCGGTCTCGGCCATGTTTGAATTGCCTCCACTTTACTGATTTGAGGTTTGATCTCGCCTCGACCCACTACATATCCCATGTACTTGGATTCTTTCCCCAAGG
The DNA here is from genome assembly GCA_033576555.1 of Oophaga sylvatica. Lineage (NCBI taxonomy): Eukaryota > Metazoa > Chordata > Amphibia > Anura > Dendrobatidae > Oophaga > Oophaga sylvatica. The sequence goes on along the minus strand of JARQOD010000003.1, from coordinate 217,668,608 downwards.
CACACTTCTTTGGGTTTATTGAAAACCCCGCCTTCCTTAGAGCATCAAACACTGCCTAGACCTTTTCCAGATGACTCTCCCAGTCTGGGCTAAAGATAATGTTGTCCAGGTATGCAGCAGCATATTGCTTATGGGGTGCAAGGATTTTATCCATCGCTCTCTGGAAGGTCGCCAGGGCTCCCTGCAGTCCAAGCTGCATCCGGACATACTGGAAGCATCCATCCGGGGTAGAAAATGCAGTCTTCTCCTTGGCTCCCTGTGCCATGGGGATCTGCCAATAACCCTTAATCAAATCCAATGTGGTTATGTACCTTTCGGGCCCAAGTCTCTTGATAAGCTCATCAATGCATGGCATGAAATATGCGTTGAACTTGGAGACCTCATTCAACTTCCGATAGTCATTGCAAAACCTCCATTCACCATCGGGCTTCGGGACCAGGACAATCAGGCTCGACCAACCACTCTTAGACTCCTCAGTGACCCCGAGTTTTAACATACTCTCTACCACCTTGGAAATCACTTCTCGACAGGCCTCCAGAATCCGATAAGGCTTTACGTTGATGTGCACGTGTGGCTCCGTCAGTACTTCATGTTCTACGACTCTTGTGCACAACGGTAATTCTGAGAACAGGTCCCTGTTCCTCTAGAGCAACTCCCGGCACTGCTTCGACAGCGTGTCCGCTATGGCGACACCTCCAATCTCGCCTTCTGACTTGCCCAGCAAGCAAGGAGTTTCAGTCGGCTCTCTGTCTTGCCATGGCTTGATGAGGTTGACATGGTAGATTTGATATGGTTTCCATCTTCCTGGCTGGTGAATCTTATAGTTTACCTCACCAAGCTTCTCCACCACTTCATACAGCCCTTGCCATTTGGCCAAGAACTTGCTCTCCACAGTAGGAATTAGCACAAGAACTCGGTCTCCCGAATTGAACTGCCTCACTCTGGCTGACTGGTTGTAGACCCTGGCCTGAGCTTCTTGTTCCTGGAGGAGATGTCCTTTTACGATGGACATCACCTTCGCAATCCTCTGCTGCATCAGTGCCACATGCTCAATGATGCTTCTGTGGGGCGTGACTTCGGCTTCACAGGATTCCTTGGCTATATCCAGGAGACATCGCGGATGTTGACCATACAGAACTTCGAAGGGCAAGAACCCCGTAGAGGCCTGTGGAACCTCACAGATGGAGAACAGCAGATACGGTAAGAGACAGATCCCAGTATCTACCATCTTTTTCTATGGCTTTCCTCAGCATGCTCTTCAGTGTTTTATTAAACCTTTCAACAAGTCCATCAGTCTGAGAATGGTACACTGAAGTCCTCCTCAACAGGGAGATTTGCAGGACCTTGCATAACTCCCTCATCATCTTACTCAGAAAAGGTGTTCCATGGTCAGTCAGGATCTGGTTCGGTAAACCTGTCCGGGAAAACACATGGACCAATTTGCGGGCTATACTCTTCGCGAAGGAGTTTCTCAGGGGAATTGCCTCAGGATAGCATGTGGCATTGTCCAAGATGACCAATATATACTGATGCCCACGAGCTGATTTGACCAGGGGACTCACCAAGTCCATAGCAATTCTCTCGAAAGGCACTTCAATAATGGGCAATGGCACAAGAGGACTTCGAAAATGAGAGGTGAGAGCAGTTAACTGACGTGTGGTGCAGGACCTGCAATAGTTTATATTTCCCGGTGACACCAAGGGCAATAGAACCTCTGCATGATCCGTTCCTGCATTTTTTCCACTCCCAGATGTCCCCCCAAGATGTGTGAATGGGCTATGTCCAACACCTTCCGTCTATAGGGGCCTGGCACTATTAACTGTTCCATCAGCTCCCCCATCAGTTTTGTGACCCGATACAACAACTCCCCACTCATCATAAAATAGAGAAACCTTGTGTCAGTCCGCAGCTACTGTGCAACCCCATTTATGACGGTGACATTATTAAATGGTTCCTTCAGAGTTGGATCCCTATGTTGGGCAGTCCCAAAATTCTCACTGGTCACAACTAATTCCAGAATGTTAGACACAGGGGACACTTCCTCCTCATCCCCCACAAGGACACAAAAGGGAAAACTGTCTGCCTCTGCGTGTGGTGATACCTTATTAGGGTTCACTGGTTTCCTATTCGCGCCAGCGAACTCAGAACCCTTCCCCTTGAGATCCCAAAATAAACAAAAGGCTCGGCCTATAATATGGTGCAATAAGTCCCAAACGTTGACCTCATGGGACATAGTACCGTGAGCTGTTTCAATGTCCACTCTGGCCATACGGTAACCCTTAGCGTTACCATGCTTGCACCAAATGCTGACCTTTTTCCCTGGGATAAGTTGGAGAGGAAAAGTGGCCCAAGGGTCACCAGACTCACAGAGTCTAACAGGCCTCTCGTTGGGTGGAGAGTTCACACTGCAGGCTGGATATGCAGAATATGAACAACAGAGTCCTATGCTGCAGTCCATCTGCTCGGGGGTCAGGGGACAATGGGTGGCTGTATGGACTGGGCTGTGGCACCTCCAGCAAACAATATCACCCGTAGGGACCTTGGGCACCACCTCCCCTGCCTCTTTGGACCTTGGATGCCCCACCCCTTTTGGACCTCCTCCCCCTGTTGGGACACACAGTATGGAGTGGGCTGCCTTCCCACGTAACCTTCAACCCCTGGCATCTCTTGACCAGTCCAACCAGTTCATCAGCATTCTGAGGATCACTCTGGGCAACCCTGGGACGGGCCTCGGCAGGGAGTGCACAAATTGGTCCATCACCACTCGTTCTACTATCTGCACAGGAGTAGAGGACTCTGGCTGCAGCCACTTCTGGACCAGGGGCAACAGGTCAAACATTTGGGAGTGAGGTGGTTTGTCCCTGTGATGCGCTCAACGGTGAACCAGCTGTGCCCTGAGAGTCATTGTCACCTACAAACGTGCCAGAATATCAGTTTCCTGCTTGCTATACTCTTTGGCGTCCAGCAAAGCTAAATCATAGTGCAATTTCTGGGGTTCTCCAGTCAAGTATAGTGCCAGTACCTCTGCCCACTGCTCTGGCGGGATTTTCTCCCTCTCGGCGACCCTTTCAAACACCGTCAGGAAGGCCTCAATGTCATCCCCGGGGGTCATTTTCTGCAAAGCACGTCTTACCGCCTTCTTGGCCTGGGCGTCATCAGCCGGACCGGGGATTGGGCCTCTCGTCCTGCCCTAGATGTCTGTTGCTGCTGCCGCCACTGGACCAGGTTTTTCAGCAGGTCCTCCATTTTGTCTGGCGATGCTTGCTGGCTTGCAACAGACTTAAGCCGGGACATGCAGTCCTTCCTGTAGTAATCGCACATCTCTCCTGGGAATGCTGCCCGCACGTCTAGCACCAATTGTAGGGGTTTCACTCACTTAGGTGCAACAGAAGGAAAACAGGAGGCTCGTTCCTTTGAAAGTTCATGTGGATTTATTCCTTCATAAACCCCCAGAAGCAAAAACAGAAAACAAACATCCTTTAGATCAGGCAAAGAGAATACAAATATCCATAGCAGGGCTCTGCTCTTCCAGGCCTGTGGGCACATAGACTGGGGTAGTGTCCAGTATTCCGGCTCAGTCTGGAGCCAAACACGCAGGAGGCATTCTCCCTCCTAACACAGACCATGTGACAAACAGCCTCCATTAAATAGGCGGTAACCACACCCAGAGGTGAGGTATGTACGTAGCCAGACCCGCCATCTCTCATAGCTACCAGAAACACCGTCCCAGGAGCAACAAATGAACCTCTTTGTGCTTTCATGCATTATAGAAAATACTCCAGGTTACATCAGAGACATGCCTTCCTTGTGACACATACCTCCCTTCGACTATGTGACCATTAGCCACACTGTAATATATTTATATACAGGGTGGTCCAAAAGTAGGTGGACAGTATGTGTAATAGGGTTATGAAGGAGGAGATTTATCAAACATGGTGTAAAGTGAAACTGACTCAGTTGCCCTTAGCAACCAATCAGATTCCACTTTTCATTCTTCACAGACTCTTTGGAAAATGAAAGGTGGAATCGGATTTGTAGCTAAGGGCAACTGAGTCAGTTTCACAGATAAATTTCCCCAAAAATGGCAAATAATTTAAATACAGATCAAAGAAAATGGATTTTAATAGAGTATTGGAAATCTCAAAATGCACTCAGGCCCAAAGAGACAAACCGTTTACTGCATTCGTGACAAATTCGATGCCACTGGCTCAATTCTTAATGCTCCAAAAACTGGTCGACCCAAAACAGCCTGTACTGAAAATAATAAACAACTTGTTGCCGAAACATTTGTTCAGAGTCCAAAAAGACCACTGACAAGGGGCAGAACCCCAAAACACAATGTCTGCAAATTGAGATTCTGACTTGGCTTTCATCCTAAGTCAAGTAACAAGGCTCATTAAAGGGTCGACATTGACTTCTAGGATTGCTACTTCTAATAGGTGGCACTACAGTTCTAGTCCTCTTCCTCTCTGAAGAGACAATTTACATTTTTCAGACATGGATGACACTAAGGAACGTTAGAATATTGCACTTTGGTGATGGCTTCAACTAGCCCAAGGTAGAGCTACTATCATCTGTCTCATGACAGTCTTTTTTAGGGGTACTGGAGAATTAACCAATTTCGTAATTTTCTCTTGACTTTTCCACTAAATTCACTTACAGAAGGAATAAGATGCCCTTTTAGTTAACATACTGGGTCAGATGTAATTCGCAATACATTATCACTCTCATGTTCTACATGCCGTAGACCAGTGTTTCCAAACTCCAGTCCTCACCCCCTCTCCTAATTTGTCATGTTTTCAGGATTTTCTTTGTTCTGCATAGGTGAAAGAATCTGTGGGAATTTCTGATGCCTTGATAATAAATTCATCACTTGTGCATTACTAAGGAAATCCTGAACACATGATCTATTGGGGGTGGTGAGGACTGGAGTTTGGGAAAAACTGACTTAGATTAAACACTATTTAAAGAGAAGAGAGTTTGCCAAACTCCATATACTTGAGTCTGGGGATAGTCAAAACTCAACCTGGTCATCGTAATGCTTCATTGTGGTGAGCTATACTTACCTGTTTTCATGATGCTTAGTTATGTCTACAGTCATGGCCAAAAGTTTTGAGAATGATACAAATATTATATTTTCACATGATCTGCTGCCCTCTGGTTTTTATGTGTGTTTGACAGATGTTTTTTATCACAGACAGAAATATAATAATTGCAAACATATGAGTAACAAAAGCTTATATTGACAGTTAGAATGAGTTAATGCAGCAAGTCAATATTTGCAGTGTTGACCCTTCTTCTTCAGGACCTCTGCAATTCTCCCTGGCATGCTCTCAATCAACTTCTGGACCAAATCCTGACTGATAGCAGTCCATTCTTGCACAATCAATGCTTTCATTTTGTCAGAATTTTTAGGTTTTTGTTTGTCCACCCGTCTCTTGATGATTGACCGAAAGTTCTCAATGGGATTAAGATCTGGGGAATTTCCAGGCTATGGACCCAAAATCTCTATGTTTTGTTCCCTGAGCCATTTAGTTATCACCTTTGCTTTATGGCAAGGTGCTCCATCATGCTGGAAAAGGTATTGTTGATCGCCAAACTGCTCTTGGAGGGTTGGGAGAGGTTGCTCTTGGAGGACATTCTGGTACCATTCTTTATTCATGGCTGTGTTTTTAGGCAAGACTGTGAGAGAGCCAATTCCCTTGGCTGAGAAGCAACCCCACACATGAATGGTTTCAGGATGCTTAACAGTTGGCATGAGACAAGACTGGTGGTAGCGCTCACCTTGTCTTCTCCGAATGAGGCGTTTTCCTGATGTCCCAAACAATCGAAAAGGGGATTCATCAGAGAAAATAACTTTACCCCAGTCCTCAGCAGTCCACTGCCTGTACCTTTTGCAGAATATCAGTCTGTCCGTGATGTTTTTTCTGGAGAGAAGTGACTTCTTTGCTGTCCTCCTTGAGACCAGGCCTTGCTCCAAGAGTCTCCGCCTCACAGTGCGTGCAGATGCACTCACACCTGCCTGCTGCCATTCCTGAGCAAGCTCTGCACTGCTGGTAGCCCGATCCCGCAGCTGAAACACTTTTAAGAGACGGTCCTGGCGCTTGCTGGTCTTTCTTGGGCGCCCTGAAGCCTTTTTGACAACAATGGAACCTCTCTCCTTGAAGTTCTTGATGATGCGATAGATTGTTGACTGAGGTGCAATCTTTCTAGCTGCGATACTCTTCCCTGTTAGGCCATTTTTGTGCATTGCAATGATGACTGCACGTGTTTCTTTAGAGATAACCATGGTTAACAGAAGAGAAACAATGATGCCAAGCACCAGCCTCCTTTTAAAGTGTCCAGTGGTGTCATTCTTACTTAATCATGACAGATTGATCTCCAACCATGTCCTCATCAACACCCACACCTGTGTTAATGGAGCAATCACTGAAAAGAGGTTAGCTGGTCCTTTTAAGGAAGGCCTCAATGATGTTGAAATGTGTTTTGGGGGATAAAGTTCATTTTCTAGCCAAATATTAACTTTGCAAGTAATTGCTGTTAAGCTGATCACTCTTTATAACATTCTGGAGTATATGCAAATTGCCATTAGAAAAAGTGAAGCAGTAGACTTTGTAAAAATTAATATTTGTGTCATTCTCAAAACTTTTGGCCCTGACTGTAGACCAGAACCAAGTGCATGACACATTGATCCAGTAAGCTCCAAAAGAGAAACCTTATGCCATGTACCAATTCCTTATGTAAAATCAGAAGCCATTGCAGCAGCCATCAACATATGATCATTCCGGTAAGACCATTTTTCCACCATTTTCCTTCTGTCAAACTCCTCAGATGCTACAATCTCTATTGACAGTGACATCTAAGGAATTACAGTTGTGTGAAAAACTGTTTGCCCCTTTCCTGATTTCCTATTCTTTTGCATGGTTGTCATACTTAAATGTTTCAGATCACCAAACTTATTTAAATATTAGACAAAGATAACACAAGTAAACATAAAATGCAGTTTTTAAATGAAGGTCTTTATTATTAAGGGAAAAAGAAATCCAAACCTACAGGGCACTTTGTGAAAAAGTGATTGCCCCCTAAACCTAATAACTGATTAGGCCACCCATAGCAGCAACTGCAATCAAACGTTTGCGATAACTGGAAATGAGTCTTTTACAACGCTCTGGAGGAATTGTGGCCCACTCATTTTTGCAGAATTGTTGTAACTCGGTCACATTGGATGGTTTTCGAGCATGAACAGCCATTTTAAAGTCACACCACAGCATCTCAAGACTCGAAAGTCTTAATTTTGTTTTACTAATGCCATTCAGAGGTGGATTAGCTGGTGTGCTTTGGATCATTGTCCTGCTTCATAACCCGAGTGTGCTTCAGCTTGAGGTCACGAACAGATGGCCGGACATTCTCCTTCAGGAGTTTTGGAAGACAGCAGAATTCAAGTTTCCATTTAACACAGCAAGTCTTCCAGGTACTGAAGCAGCAATTAGCCCCAGACCATCATACTACTACCACCACATATTTTACTGTTGGTATGATGTTCCTTTTTTGAAATGCTGTGTTACTTCTACACCCGATGTAATGGAACATACACTGTTGTGAATGGGATTGAGATGAGTTCTGAGCAGAGGCTCCCTCTGGTGGTTACAAGCGGTACTGGTCTGTCCAGTGAAGATTGTGAAGATTGTGAGGATTGGGAATCAGGTGTTACTGACTGGTCTTATATAAGGGAGTCACCTTCCCATCAGGGTTGCCGGTGATCAATTGTTCTGGTCTCTATCCTTGATTCCTGTTTCCCTTGTAGCCTGCTGTGTCGTGTCTGCATCTCCTGCTAACAGATAAGACATTTTCTTCTTTTTGTTTTTGTGCTTGATTTTTGCATTTTGTCCTGAACTTCTGTGGGGGCCTTCAGGGTCCCCTCCGGGGGCTTTTGCCCTCTCAGTTTAGTTCAGCCACTGATGTTTGTACTTTTGCTTTTTCCAGTTTTTTCAGTGGCTGCTGTTTTGATTTTGTTACACCAGAGAACTAATTTAGGTGGTAGAGGTCGTGTGATCTCAGGTGTTTTTGAAATTAGTAGAGTTGGTGCTTTTCAGGGTTTTCTGGGATTGCAGTAAGTACCCTTCCTATCCTTTTCTATTTAGTTAGTTTGGGCCCCAACGTTTGCTCATACTATTTTCTGTCTGTGTCAGTATTTCTTCTTGTCTAACCGCCATTACATGTTTGGGGGCTTTCTATTATCTTTGGGGTTCTGCTCCGGGGCAGATAGCTTTCCTATATCTATCTTTAGGTGTAGTTAGTTTCTCAGGCTGTGACGAGGCGTCTAGGACCAACGTAGGAACGCTCCACGGCTGCCTCTAGTTGTTGTGGTTAGTTAGGGTACTGCAATCTCATAGATTCCAACTGCTCTGGTGTATTGCCTTTTTTGCCTGCACTCCTCAGCTACCGAAACATAACAATACACCTTCCAAAAAGTTCATCTTTTGTCTTGCCAGTCCACAGAGTATTCTCCCAAAAGTCTTGGGGATCATCAAGATGTTTTCTGACAAAACATAAACAAGCCTTTGTGTTCATATTGCTCAGCAGTGATTTTTATCTTGGAACTCATTTTTGCCCAGTCTCTTTCTTATGGTTGAGTCATGATGAACACTGATCTTAACTGAGGGAAGTGAGGCCTGCAGTTCTTTGGATGTTGTTGTGGGGTCTTTTGTGAACTCTTGGATGAGTTATCGCTGTGCTCTTGTGGTAATTTTAGTCAGCCAACCACTTCTTGGAAGATTCACCACTACTCAATGTTTTCGCCATTTGTGTATAATGGCTACCACTGTGGTTCGCTGGAGTCCCAAAGCTTTAGAAATGGCTTTATAAACTTTTTCGGACTGATAGATCTCAATTACTTTGTATTTCATTTGTTCCAGAATTTCTTTGGATTGCGGCTTGATGCCTTACTGTAAGGATTCCGGATTTTCCATTGAGCCTGTTTGCCCTTGTCCAAGATGGAGCCTTGTATGTCGCCCTGTCCTGGAACTTCCTGTCTGTCCTGCTATTTAAGTCAGGCTATGGAGATCCTACTTCCCCGAGTATTTTGTTGCTGCTAGCTTCTGAGCTTCCTCCTGGCCTGCTTCTGGAGTTCCTGCTGCTGCTGCTGCTCGATGCTCTTTCTCTCCACTTACAGCTGCCTTCTGCCCTCTGTGCGGCTTCCTGATCCTGGCCGGTGTTACTTATTGTCCGGACTTCTAGTGTAGAGCTACTCATCTCTGGAACTGCTGTGGTGATTCTGACATCGTTATCACTTCTTGGACAGTTTTCTGCGTGGGCTGCGGTGCTGGACTTGAGCGGGACTTTTCAGCCCTAAAGGTACATTTAGTAACCTTCTCCTGTTAATGCTCCACCTGTATATTGCTGGACTTCTACGTTAAGTGCTGTGCACACTCTTGCTCATATTATTACTGGACTTCTACATTAAGTGGTGTGTGCACTCTTGCTCATATATTTGCTGGACTTCTACATTAAGTGCTGTGTGCACTCTTGCTCATATTATTGCTGGACTTCGTTAAGTGCCGTACGTACTCTCGCTTCATATTACTGCTGAACTTGTGCGTATTAGCAGTCATGCCCCGCTATTCAGTTTGCTGTTCATTTCTATATTGTGCTGTGCACTTCATTACTATTGCAGGAAGTTCTCTGTTAGATTTGGTTCAATTTCTTATTTTGTGAAATATACTTGTTTGCCTCAGCTTTGGTCACAGTTTTGTCTTATCTCACGCAATTAGATTCCATAGTACCCACATAATTGTTACACTTACTTTTGAAAACCTTTTGGTCTACTTCACTTTGTCAGGCAGGTCCTATTTAAGTGATTTCTTGATTTAAAACAGGTGTGGCAGTAATCAGGCCTGAGTGTGGCTAGGGAATTTTAACTCATCTTCCCAAAGTTGTGATAAATCAGTTAATTTATGCTTTAAAGCAGCGGGGCAATCACTTTTAACACAGGGCCCAGTGAGTTTGGATTTATTCTTTCCCTTAATAATAAAGACCTTCATTTAAAAACTGCATTTTGTGTTTACTTGGGTTATCTTTGTCTAATATTTACATTTGTTTGGTGATCTTAAACATTTAGGTATGACAAACATGCAAAAGAATAGGAAATCAGAAAGGGGGCAAAAACTTTTTCACACAACTGTAAACTGTGGGGATCAGTGTTGTCGCCGGTCCCCGCGGTTTCAACAGCAGCGTGGCTGCATATATTGTCATGCCACAAGCAGACGATCACAAAAGTACATCAACAATACCTGTGTAATCAGAATGATGTATATATCCATCATGAAGAATTATTAGAAGAATTTACAGTATACGTTGACGTTACGAGGTAGCTGAACATTTTTGTTTTAACCCCTTTACCCCCGAGGTTTGTTTGAACGTTAATGACCAGGCCAATTTTAACAATTCTGACCACTGTCCCTTCATGAGGTTATAACTCTGTAAAGCTTCAACGGATCTTGACGATTCTGAGATTGTTTTCTCTGTGACATATTGTACTTCATGATAGTGGTAAAATTTCTTGATATAACTTGTGTTTATTTATGAAAAAACCGGAAATATGACGAAAATTTTGAAAATTTTGCAATTTTCAAACTTTTAATTTTTATGCTCTTAAAACAGAGAAATATGTCACATAAAATAGTGAATAAATAACATTTACCACATGTCTACTTTACATCAGCACAATTTTGGAACAAATTTTTTTTTTGTTAGGAAGTTATAAGGGTTAAAAGTTGACCAGTGATTTCTCATTTTTACAGCAAAATTTACAAAACCAATTTTTTTAGGGACCACCTCACATTTGAAGTCACTTTGAGTGGTCTATATGGCAGAAAATACCCAAAATTGACACCATTCTAAAAACTGCACCCCTCAAGGTACTCAAAACCACATTCAAGAAGTTTATTAACCCTTCAGGCTTCACAGGAATTTTTGGTATGTGAAAGGAAAAAATGAACATTTAACTTTTTAGTCACAAAAATGATCTTTTACAAACAATTTTTTTTTATTTTCACAAGGGTACAAGGAGAAAATTGACAAATAAAGTTGTTGTGCAATTTCTCCTGAATATGCCAATACCCCATATGTGGGGAAAACCACTGTTTGGGTGCACGGCAGGGCTCGGAAGGGAATGAGCGCAGTTTGATTTTTTCAAACCAAAATTAGCTGAAATTGAGATCATATGCCATTTTGAATTTGCAGAGCCCCTAAATGTGCCAAAACAGTGGAAATCCCCCAATTCTAACTCCAACTCTAACCCCAACACACCCCTAACCCTAATCCCAACCCTAACCACAAACTTAACCCTAACACACCCCTAAGCCTAACACACTCCTAACCCTAATCCCAACCCTAACCCTAATGGGAAAATGGAAATAAATACATTTTTTTAATTTTATTATTTTTCCCTTAACTAAGGGGGTGATAAAGGGGAGTTTGATTTACTATTTATAGTGGGTTTTTATAGCGGGTTTTTATATTTGGCAGCTGTCACACACTAAAAGACGCTTTTTATTGCATAAAATAGTTTTTGCATCACCACATTTTGAGAGCTATAATTTTTCCATATTTTGGCCCACAGAGTCATGTGAGGTCTTGTTTTTTGCAGGACGAGTTGACGGTTTTATTGGTACCGTTTTCTGTCATATGACATTTTTGATCACTTTTTATTCCGATTTTTGGGAGGCAGAATGAACAAAAACCAGCAATTCATGAATTTATTTTGGGGGGGTCGTTTATACCTTTCCGCTTGTGGTAAAATTGATAAGGCAGTTTTATTCGTCGGGTCAGTATGATTACAACAATTTCTCATTTATATCATTTTTTTTATGTTTTGGCGCTTTTATACAATAAAAACTATTTTATATATAAAAAAAAAATAATTTTGCATCACTTTATTCTGAAAGCTATAACTTTTTAATTTTTTTGATGATGCTGTATGGCAGCTCGTTTTTTGCGGGACAAGATGACGCTTTCAGCGGTACCATGTTTATTTATATCCGTCTTTTTGATTGCCGGTTATTCCACTTTTTGTTCGGCGGTATGATGATAAAGCATTGTTTTTTTTGCCTTTTTTATAAGGGGTTCACTAAAGGGGTTATCTAGTGGGAAAGTTTTATAGGGCGGGTCGCTACGGACAAAATATGTGTACTTTTATTGTTTGTTTTTTTAGTTACATAATAATAATAATGTGTTTATTGGGGAATTTTTTTTTAAATTTATTTATTTAGGGATTTTTAAAAAAATATTTCTACACAGTATAATATTTTTTTTTACATTTTTACATTGTCCCAGGGTGGGGCATCACTATATAGTGTCAGATCGCTGATCTGACATTGTGCACAGCATTGTGTCAGATCAGCGATCTGTCAGGCAGTGCAGGAGGCTTGCTGGCGCCTGCTCTCTGGACTCAGATGGACCCCGTGGCCATCTTGGATTAGGGGGCCTGCAGGGAGGAGGAACTTGGAACAACGCAATCGCATCACGTTGCTGTGAGGGTCTCCCTGCGCGGTGCTTCCCTATGTCAGTGACCGTTCCTGGCACTTAGTGCCGGGAGTCAGCTGTGAGAATCTGCTGACACCCGGCCGCGATCGGCCACAGTCCCCCCGTGAGCGCGTCCGATCTCATGGGACATACTATCTTGTCCATGGTCATACAGGCCCAGGTACCATGGACGTGATAGTACGCCTAATGTCAGACAGGGGTTAAGAAACATACCGTAAATAAATTATTTTAAATAATGATATACGTGTCTACAGTAATAAGGGAGTGTTTACAGACCTTATCAAGCTGTTAGATGTGGCTAGCGAAAGAATGATTCCAACAAGAGTGTGATTTATAGAAGATGGAAATTTAAGGACTCATGTCTTTTTATGAGACATGGGGGTGGGATATAAACACAGGAAACATGGGGCTGTACTATGTACATAACAGGAGACGCTGGGGCTACGGTGTATACATCACAGGAGACATGGGGGCTGCAGTACATTTTAATGAACTTTGTCGTTTCAGCCTGAAGTATCCCTCAGCTTTCTTGCTCCTTCAGCCCCAGGGATTTTCCATTCAGCTGTGCAGTATTTACAAGATCCGTCCTGGTTCTCTTTAGTGTTTCCCCATATGGCTTCCACTGTACGGACAGGTGGTCAGCTCTCTCCATAGCCACTGACATGAGGCTTAGGCTCTGGACGTTTCAGGAATGTGGGCAGGGAGTTTCACAGGATCTCAGTACTCATCATGCCTCCAGCCCGCTGCCCATGAATTGGCTTTCTTGTATAAATACTGAACCCTATCTCTATCTGATCTAATCAGGAAATGTTTTACATTTTTGTCTGACCCTAGACCCTCTCATGATGGGCTGGTCCCAAACATATTAGCTAGATCCTAACCTGTACACTATTTCCTACTGCTAATATGTCCAGTGCTCACTACTACATAATTCCCTTTCTTATCCTAACCTCTAAGCCCGATAATAAACCTTAGGTTCTAAAGATAACTATACTTTCCCTATACTGTACACTACACATTACTAACATTTGTTACATTATATTACAAGAACAGCACACATTAGTGCCTATAAGATTCTATATGCAAATTGCCTCTTAAGAGAAAAAAAGGACTTGAACTCTATAGCGCCACCTATTGGAAGTAGCGATTCTACAAGTCACAATTAACCCTTTAATGAGTCTTGTAATGTGACAGGATAAAAGCCAAATCATATCTCAATTTGCAGACACGGTGTTTCGGACTATTGGTCCTCGTCAGTGCAAAGTATGAGATATGATTTGGCTAGCTGAGAGGCTCTGGACTCAGGTCTAAGGGGTAAGGTTTCTATGCATTTTCACATACTAAATGACTCCATAGAAATACAGTAAAATCACATTTCACAACACACATTTTACAAACCTTATCTTCAGGAGGAAAAGCAAATGACAGTTCCTGTCACACCCATACATAGACATCACAGGAGACGCTGGGGCTGCAGTATAGACATCACTAGAGATGCTGGGACTGCAGTATAGACACCGCAGGAGATTCTGGGGATACGATATATACATCACAGTGCAGAAACAGGAAGTCTCTTTTCTCTGCATGAGTCATCATTAGAACTAATATTCTACATCACTGCAAAATCCCTGGAAGGGGTAGGAATAGAGCCGCTGGGTCAGGAGTTGAAGAGGGGATGACTCATGCAGGGAAAAGAAACTTTCTGTTTCTACATAGAACTTAGAAAGATTTGGCTGGTCAGTTTTTAATCATGTGATGCCATAGAACTAATGGAAAAAAGAAAAATGTACTAGGTAAAGAGGCAAAATGAGCAATTGTAAGTACACAGTGCTATATAATAAGATGACTGCAATATATTAAGAGGTTAATAACTGATGGGAGGAGTGCTTCTTTGATAAAAAAAAAACCACTGTACTAACACTAACATTACCCCCATTCAATGAACATATAGTTGTTGGTATGAGTATGTACAGAACAGGTAATTTCAGATACTCACGGGTTATGTCTCCAATTGAAGTAATTCAGTTTCGCTTTTCTTCTTCACCCAGCACAGACAGCTATGACTTCTTCCAGCCAGGACTCATCTATAAAATGTAAGACGCAGACATCTATGTCTGATTGCTTCTAAAGTACCTTTTCTACTTTTCCTGCAATTATATAGTAACAATACCTCGGTAACAGTATCCCTAAAAATAAAATACAATCAAGTAGTGCTGCTTATGTTCCATTTGTTCGTGAATACAGTAGAATTGCCCCCACTGTCCCCTATGAGACACCCCCCCACCCTTCATACAGTGTAATGTTCCCCCATGTAGCTCTCATAAATTAATACAGTACATAGAGGCCCCCAGCGATTAAAAATGTCTTGTCATGTGGATTCCATATATGGCATTAATGCTGTTCCACTATGTGGCCTCCATTTCGAAGTAATGTCCAATTGTGCCGCTGTGGTTTGTCCTCAAACAGCACCTCCCTTTCCTATTAATAAAAGCCAACCAAATCTCTGAGTGGCTTGCTCTTTATCCTTCTCCCAGCATAGGTGTTGGAATGTAGGGATATCATTGTGCCACTTCCTATGTTACACCTGTGTGCCCAGCAGCTGTTTGCCTCTAATAGGCCTGTGGCTGAAGAATAAGTGTGGGGTGGGGAGCCAGTGGTTCTCTGCTCCAGAAATTTTTTTAATTCAGTGTGTGTCCAAAGACACATATCCAAACAAAGCAGTGCTGTCACCGGCAGGCACCCCTCCTCCACAAGTTAAGTTACACCCCCTACAATCTCAATTTTCATAATATCCTGTACAACGTATTTGATGAGTTTTTACACTAGGGCTGTAATTAGGACTAGTTGGGTGAAGGAAGGTTATGTGTATCATGAGAGATAATTTTTAGCCCTTTTTCATCTAACAGACGCCCAAGCACAGATCACATCTGATTGTTACAAATGTCACCAAGGAAGAGCTGTCATTCCCTATGCCTGGACCCTGCAGGTCACCTCTTGTACCCAGGGGTGAACCTAGCCTCTCTGCTGCCTGAGGCGAACTGCAAAACGGTGCCCCCCCCATTATAAAATCAGTACAAATAAATCTGGTTTACTCTTACTAGCCTAACGTGACGCACATGTGAAATACATACACTTTTAGGGTATGTGCAGACATTGCAGAATCTGCTGTGGAATTTTCCGCGTAGATTTTGCTAAATCCGCAGGTAAAATGACCTGCGTTTTACCTGCGGATTTGCCGCGTTTTTTGTGCGGATTTCCCCTGCGTTTTGAGACCTGCAGATTCCTATTTAGAGCAGGTCTCAAAACGCTGCGGAACTGCACAAAAGAAGTGACATGCTGCGGATTTAAATCCGCACCAAATCCGCGTTGCGGATTCTTAGCATTTTTGCCGCGTTTTTTTTGCGGCGGAAACACTTTCACAACATAACTCATTATAGCATATGGGATTCCGCAATGCTGTGCACATGCTGCGGGTTTTTCCATGGCGGAATCGCATCGCGGAACAATCCGCAGCATTCTTATTCTTTTTTGCGGAATCGCGGCGATTCCGCCACCATAGGAATGCATTGAACCGCTTACTTTCCGCATGTGGCTATGCCCACCATGCGCAAAGTAAGCGGTTCATGTGCGGATGGTACCCAGGGTCTGGAGGAAAGGAGACTCTCCTCCAGGCTCTGGGTACCATATCCTTGTTAAAATAATAATTAAAATAAAAAATAATGATATTCTCACCTTCAGTCATCTGGGGGTCATTGTCGCAAAGGACGCCTGGGAACGGGATTGGCCGGGAGCGTCGCTGTGAGGCAGGAAGGCTGCAGGGGCCGCCGGAAGGTGAGAATAGCATGATTTATTATTTTTTTTATTATTTTTAACATTAGATCTTTTTTATTATTGATGCGGAATAGGCAGCATCAATAGTAAAAAGTTGCTCACACTTGTCAAACACTATGTGTGACTCATGTGAGCAACCTGTCAACCAGTTTTCCAAGCGATGCTACAGATCGCCTGGAAAACGCTAGCATTCTGCAAGCTAAATACGCTTGCAAAACGCTAGTTTCTGGCGGGAATACGCATACCTATAATATGCGTATTTCCCGTGGCAGGGAGGTGCGGGATTGCCGCGGAAATTTCCACGGCAATTCCGCAACGTGTGCACAGACCCTTTAATAGGAATATGTTTGAAACATCGATTTTTATATTTGTTAACATTCTGTATAAATAGTACACCTTGTAAACACATGGCTCCACTCCGTAAACCTTGTACACATGCGGCTTTGGACCATACACCTCATGCATATGCGGCTCTGCTCCGCACACACACGGCTCAAGCACGGAGCCCTGTGTGTACGGAGCTGAGCAGCTCAGCTCCGTACACTTCGTACACACAGGGCTCTGTTTCGTACGCCCCGTACACACACAGCACTGCTACATCCACCTCGTACACACACGGCTCCGCTCCGTACACTTCGTACACACATGGCTCCGCTCCGTACACTTCGCACACACACGGCTCCGCTCCGTACACTTCGCACACACACAGCTTCGCTCCATACACCTCGTACACATGGCTCCGCTCCGTAAACCTCGTACACACATGGCTTCACCCGTACACACACGGCTTCGCTCCGTACACTTCGTACACACACGGCTTCGCTCCGTACACCTCGTACACATGGCTCCGCTCTGTACACCTCGTACACACACGGCTTCGCTCCGTACACCTAGTACACACACGGCTCCGCTACGTACACTTCGTACACACACGGCTCCGCTCTGTACACCTCGTACATACACGGATCCGCTCCGTACACCTCGTACACACAAGGCTCCGCTCTGTACAGTGCGTACACACACGGCTTCGCTCCGTACACACACGGCTCCGCTCCGTACACCTCGTACACACACGGCTCCGCTCCGTACACTTCGCACACACATGGCTCCGCTCCGTACACTTCGCACACACACAGCTTCGCTCCATACACCTCGTACACATGGCTCCGCTCCGTAAACCTCGTACACACACGGCTTCACCCCGTACACACACGGCCTCGCTCCGTACACTTCGTACACACACGGCTTCGCTCCGTACACCTCGTACACACGGCTCCGCTCTGTACACCTCGTACACACACGGCTTCGCTCCGTACACCTCGTACATACACGGCTCCGCTCCGTACACCTCGTACACACACGGCTCCGCTCTGTACAGTTCGTACACACACGGCTTCGCTCCGTACACAGACGGCTTCGCTCCGTACACTTCGTACACACACAGCTTTTCTCCGTACACCTCGTACACACGGCTCCGCTCTGTACACCTCGTACACACACGGCTTCGCTCCGTACACCTCGTACACACACGGCTCCGCTACGTACACTTCGTACACACACGGCTCCGCTCTGTACACCTCGTACATACACGGCTCCGCTCCGTACACTTCGCACACACACGGCTCCACTCCGTACACTTCGCACACACACAGCTTCGCTCCATACACCTCGTACACATGGCTCCGCTCCGTAAACCTCGTACACACACGGCTTCACCCGCACACACACGGCTTCGCTCCGTACACTTCGTACACACACGGCTTCGCTCCGTACACCTCGTACACACACGGCTTCGCTCCGTACACCTCGTACATACATGGTTCCGCTCCGTACACCTCGCACACACACGGCTCCGCTCTGTACAGTTCGTACACACAGGGCTTCGCTCCGTACACACACGGCTTCGCTCCGTGCACTTCGTACACACACGGCTTTGCTACGTACACGTCGTACACACGGCTCCACTCTGTACACCTCGTACACACACGGCTTCGCTCCGTACACCTCGTACACACACGGCTCCGCTCCGTACACTTCGCACACACACGGCTCCGCTCCGTACACTTCGCACACACACAGCTTCGCTCCATACACCTTGTACACATGGCTCCGCTCTGTAAACCTCGTACACACACGGCTTCACCCCGTACACACACGGCTTCGCTCCGTACACTTTGTAAACACACGGCTTCGCTCCGTACACCTCGTACACACGGCTCCGCTCTGTACACCTCGTACACACACGGCTTCGCTCCGTACACCTCGTACACACATAGCTCCGCTACGTACACTTCGTACACACACGGCTCCGCTCCGTACACCTCGTACACACACGGCTCCGCTCTGTACAGTGCGTACACACACGGCTTCGCTCCGTACACACACGGCTCCGCTCCGTACACCTCGTACACACACGGCTCCGCTCCGTACACTTCGCACACACATGGCTCCGCTCCGTACACTTCGCACACACACAGCTTCGCTCCATACACCCGTACACATGGCTCCGCTCCGTAACCTCGTACACACACGGCTTCACCCCGTACACACACGGCTTCGCTCCGTACACTTCGTACACACCCTTTGTACACACACGGCTTCGCTCCGTACACCTCGTACACACGGCTCCGCTCTGTACACCTCGTACACACACGGCTTCGCTCCGTACACACTCGTACATACACGGCTCCGCTCCGTACACCTCGTACATACACGGCTCCGCTCTGTACAGTTCGTACAAACACGGCTTCGCTCCGTACACACACGGATTCGCTCCGTACACTTCGTACACACACAGCTTCGCTCCGTACACCTCGTACACACGGCTCCGCTCTGTACACCTCGTACACACACGGCTTCGCTCCGTACACCTCGTACACACACGGCTCCGCTACGTACACTTCGTACACACACGGCTCCGCTCTGTACCACCTCGTACATACACGGCTCCGCTCCGTACACTTCGCACACACACGGCTCCACTCCGTACACTTCGCACACACACAGCTTCGCTCCATACACCTCGTACACATGGCTCCGCTCCGTAAACCTCGTACACACACGGCTTCACCCCGCACACACACGGCTTCGCTCCGTACACTTCGTACACACACGGCTTCGCTCCGTACACCTCGTACACACACGGCTTCGCTCCGTACACCTCGCACATACACGGTTCCGCTCCGTACACCTCGCACACACAAGGCTCCGCTCTGTACAGTTCGTACACACAGGGCTTCGCTCCGTACACACACGGCTTCGCTCCGTACACTTCGTACACACACGGCTTTGCTACGTACACGTCGTACACACGGCTCCACTCTGTACACCTCGTACACACACGGCTTTGCTCCGTACACCTCGTACACACACGGCTCCGCTCCGTACACTTCGCACACACACGGCTCCGCTCCGTACACTTCGCACACACACAGCTTCGCTCCATACACCTCGTACACATGGCTCCGCTCCGTAAACCTCGTACACACACGGCTTCACCCCGTACACACACGGCTTCGCTCCGTACACTTCGTAAACACACGGCTTCGCTCCGTACACCCAGTACACACGGCTCCGCTCTGTACACCTCGTACACACACGGCTTCGCTCCGTACACCTCGTACACACACAGCTCCGCTACGTACACTTCGTACACACACGGCTCCGCTCTGTACACCTCGTATGTACACGCCTCCGCTCCGTACACCTCGTACACACACGGCTCCGCTCTGTACAGTTCGTACACACACGGCTTCGCTCCGTACACACACGGCTCCGCTCCGTACACCTCGTACACACACAGCTCCGCTCCGTACACTTCGCACACACATGGCTCCGCTCCGTACACTTCGCACACACACAGCTTCGCTCCATACACCTCGTACACATGGCTCCGCTCCGTAAACCTCGTACACACACGGCTTCACCCGTACACACACGGCTTCGCTCCGTACACTTCGTACACACACGGCTTCGCTCCGTACACCTCGTACACACGGCTCCGCTCTGTACACCTTGTACACACACGGCTCCGCTACGTACACTTCGTACACACACGGCTCCGCTCTGTACACCTCGTACATACACGGCTCCGCTCCGTACACCTCGTACACACACGGCTCCGCTCTGTACAGTTCGTACACACACGGCTTCGCTCCGCACACACACGGCTCCGCTCCGTACACCTCGTACACACACGGCTCCGCTCCGTACACTTCGCACACACATGGCTCCGCTCCGTACATTTCGCACACACACAGCTTCGCTCCATACACCTCGTACACATGGCTCCGCTCTGTAAACCTCGTACACACACGGCTTCACCCCGTACACACACGGCTTCGCTCCGTACACTTCGTACACACACGGCTTCGCTCCGTACACCTCGTACACACACGGCTCCGCTACGTACACACACGGCTCCGCTCTGTACACCTCGTACATACACGGCTCCGCTCCGTACACCTCGTACACATACGGCTCCGCTTTGTACACCTTGTACACACACGGCTTCGCTCCGTACACCTCGTACACACACGGATCCGCTACGTACACACACGGCTCCGCTCTGTACACCTCGTACATACACGGCTCCGCTCCGTACACCTCGTACACATACGGCTCCGCTCTGTACAGTTCGTACACACACGGCTTCGCTCCGTACACACACGGCTCCGCTCCGTACACATCGTACACACACGGCTCCACTCTGTACACTTCGTACACACACGGCTCCACACCGTACACCTCGTACACACACGGCTCCGCTCCGTACACCTCGTACACACACGGCTCCGCTCCGTACACCTCGTACACACAAGGCTCCGCTCCGTACACCTCGTACACACACGGCTCCGCTCCGTACACCTCGTACACACACGGCTCCGCTCTGTACACCTCGTACACACATGGCTCCGCTCCGTACACTTCGTACACACACGGCTTCGCTCCGTACACCTCGTACACACACGGCTCCACTCCATCCACCTCGTACACACACGGCTCTGCTCCGTACACCTCGTACACACACGGCTCCGCTCCGTACACCTCGTACACACACGGCTCCGCTCCATCCACCTCGTACACACACGGCTACGCTCCGTACACCTCGTACATAAACGGCTCTGCTCCGTACACCTCGTACATACACGGCCCCGCTCTGTACACTTCGTACACACACAGCTTCGCTCCGTACACACACGGCTCCGCTCCGTACACTTCGTACACACACGGCTCCGCTCCGTATTTCTTACACACACGGCTCCGCTCCGTACACTTCGTACACACACGGCTCCGCTCTGTACACCTCGTACACACATGGCTCCACTCCATACACCTCGTACACACACGGCTCCGCTCCGTACACCTCGTACACACACGGCTCCGCTCCGTACACCTTGTACACACACGGCTCCGCTCCGTACAATTCGTACACACACGGCTCCGCTCCGTATTTTCGTGCACACACGGCTCTGCTCCGTACACTTCGTACACACACAGCTCCGCTCCGTACACTTCGTACACACGGCTCTGATCCGTACACCTCGTACACACACGGCTCCGCTCCGTACACCTCGTACACACAAGACTCCGCTCCGTACACCTCGTACACACAAGACTCCGCTCCGTACACCTCGTACACACACGGCTCCGCTCCGTACACCTTGTACACACACGGCTCCGCTCCGTGCACCTCGTACACACAAGGCTCCACTCCATACACCTCGTACACACACGGCTCTGCTACATCCACACTGTAAACCCCTCCTGATCCCACACATAAACAAGGGTATGCCACACTAAGCGAGATCGCAAGCGAGATCGCTAACGAGATCACTACGCGACACCATTTATGACGCAGTAGCGATCTCGTTAGCGACTTAGCTGTGTGATTCCAAACACATCTCATCAGCGATCTGTGATTCCAAACACATCTCTTACCTTCATCCAGCACCATGACAACCAGGACAGCAGACCTGTGCACAGGGAGCCTGACCATGTGACCCCTGACTCCTCCCCCTCCTGTGACCTCATCACAGGTCCTGTGCGCACAGAGGAGGACTGTTATGTTTAGGTAGCTGAGGAGAAAAAGCAAAAACGGCAATACACCAGAGAGGCTGGAACCTATTGGATTGCAGTAACCTGAACTAACCACACAACTAGAGGTAGCCGTGGAGCGTTCCTACATTGATCCTAGACGCATCGTCACAGCCTGAGAGATAACTACACCTAAAGGCAGAAAGAGGAAAGCTATCTGCCCCGGAGCAGATCCCCAAAGAAAATAGGAAGCCCCCAAACATGTAATGGCGGTTAGACAAGAAGAAGCACGGACACAGACAGAAAATAGAATGAGCAAACGCTGGGGCCCAATCTGTCTAGACAGAAAAGTACAGGAAAGGATTCTCACTACAATCCAAAAAAAACCCTAAAAAATACCAACTCTTCTGATTGCAAAAACACCTGAGATCACACGATCTCTACCACCTAAATCAGATCTCTGGTGTAACAAAACTAAGCCGCAGCCACTGAAAAGACAAGAAGAAGCAAATCAACAAATAACAGTGGCTTCAGATAAACTGAGAGGAGCACAGGCCCCCAGGAGGGGACCCGGCTGACCTCCACAGAAGTGCAGGGAACTATGCAAAAAGCAAGCACAAAAATAAAAGCAGAAAATATCTTATCTGAAAGCAGAAGATGCAGGCAAGACTCAGCAAACTTCCAAATGAACCAGGAACCACAATTGAGACAAGAACAATTGATCACCGGTGACCATCATGGGAGGGAACCTCCCTTATATCAGTCTAGTCCGTGATCCCAGATTGCCATTCCTCACTGTGAGGTTCAGTACTGTCTGCAACCACCAGAGGGAGCCTCTGCTCAGAAACCATCTCCAGCACATTCATAACAGAGGACAGCACAGCAACGGACTCCTGGCTGCCAGAAGGTGAAGTGAAAATGTGGGAAGGGTGAGGAAGGGGTGCATGGGGGGCGTGGCTGCTTCTCACTGAGGGACACATAGCACCGTGCGCAGGAGTGTTAGACTCAGCAGGGATTAAGGAGAGCTGGCACCGCACCACGTGTTCTGAGTTGTGCTCTGCCGCCCCCTAGCTGCCGCCGCCTGAGACAGAAGGCTCAACTTGCCTCATTATAGGTGCACCACTGCTTGTACCTGTTCACAGATCTGTAATAATCCTAGATCCTGTGGTCCTACACTAATGCTCCTTGTGGCTCCAATTCAGGGCTGGCGTCAGCACCTGGCATACCCGGGCAAGTGCCAGGGCCCTGAGCAGGCGGGGGGGCCCACTCGCCGTCGTGCACCCCGGCGCCCGTTAGCGGAGGAGAGAGGTGCCAGCGCTGCCACTGGGCCCCCCCGCTTGCTCAGGGCCCCGGCAGCCGGCACAATACTTACCTCTCCCCGTGCTTCCACAGCTCCGGGCTCCAGAAGGCACCTGCAGGGCGCCCACGCTTCCTCTCACAGCAGCGCCGCTGGATGATGTCATCATTCAGCGGCCGGCTGTGGCAGAGAAAGCGCGGGTGCCATGATGCTGCGGGAGTGCCTGCCGTGCGGACGCCGGACAGGTGAGATGTGGTGTGTGTGTGTGAATGTGCAGACAGGTGAATGTTGCTGTGTGTTTGTGTAGGTGGAGGAGAGGGCAATGATGGGGAGAAGCCATTATGAAGGTGATGGGGAGAAGGCAATGATGGGGGTGATGGGGAGAAGGCATTGATGGAGGTGATGGGGAGAAGGCATTGATGGAGGTGATGGGAGAAGTCCATTATGGAAGTGATGGAGAGAAGGCATTGATGGGATGGAGGTGATAGGGAGAAGGCATTGATGAGTGATGGGGAGAAGGCATTGATGGAGGTGATGGGAGAAGGCAATGAGGGGGTGATGGGGAGAAGGCATTGATGGAGTGATGGGAGAAGGCATGATGGGTGATGGCGAGAAGGCCATGATGGAGGTGATTGGGAGAAGGCATGATGGAGGATGGAGGTGATGGGGAGAAGGCATTGATGGAGGTGATTGGGAGAAGGCATTGATGGAGGTGAAGGGGAGAAGGCATTGATGGAGGTGATGGGGAGAAGGCAATGATGGAGTGATGGGGAGAAGGCATTGATGGAGGTGATGGGGAGAAGGCATTGATGGAGGTGATGGGGAGAAGGCCATGATGGAAGAGATGGGGAGAAGGCATTGATGGAGGATGGAGGTGATGGGAGAAGGCATTGATGGAGGTGATGGGGAGAAGGCATTGATGGAGGTGATGGGGAGAAGGCATTGATGGAGGTGATGGGGAGAAGGCATTGATGGGGTGATGGGAGAAGGCATTGATGGAGGTGATGGGGAGAAGGCATGATGGAGGTGATGGGGAGAAGGCCATATGGAGATGGAGGGTGATAGGTTGAGGAGAAGGCATTGATGGAGGTGATGGGGAGAAGGCAATGAGGGAGGGTGATGGGGAGAAGGCATTGATGGAGGTGATGGGGAGAAGGCATGATGGGGTGATGGCGAGAAGGCCATGATGGAGGTGATG
Source organism: Oophaga sylvatica (assembly GCA_033576555.1). NCBI lineage: Eukaryota > Metazoa > Chordata > Amphibia > Anura > Dendrobatidae > Oophaga > Oophaga sylvatica. The sequence goes on along the minus strand of JARQOD010000003.1, from coordinate 217,643,703 downwards.
GGAGAAGGCATTGATGGAGGATGGAGGTGATGGGGAGAAGGCATTGATGGAGGTGATGGGAGAAGGCATTGATGGAGGTGAGGGGAGAAGGCATTGATGGAGGTGATGGGGAGAAAAGGCAATGATGGGAGTGATGGGGAGAAGGCATTGATGGAGGTGATGGGGAGAAGGCATTGATGGAGGTGATGGGGAGAAGGCCATGATGGAAGAGATGGGGAGAAGGCATTGATGGAGGATGAGGTGATGGGGAGAAGGCATTGATGGAGCAGTACAGAGGAGAGCTCCATATTTTGTATGGAGCATTATGGGACCAGTATCCTGTATGAGCAATTATGTGGTCCAGTATTCTGTATGGAGCATTATATGTGGTCCAGTATTCTGTATGGAGCATTATATGTGGTCCAGTATTTTGTATGGAGCATTATATGGGGGATGGGGGGTGACATCCTGCATGGGGTATTATATGGGTGATGAGGGGGAGACTGTGGTGCCCATAATATTGTATGGAGGACTGTACTGTCCAGTCTGTACTGTGCGCTGTGAGATTTCGGCGGTTTTTGAGCTATTGTAGAATTTACAATAGATATCACTCATGTAATGGAAGAAGAAGTGTTTGCATTGTACTATACCTATATTTCTCTGCTGTATCGGAGCATCATGAATCGTGGTCTGTGTTAAAGGGGCCCACTGAGACTCTTTCGCCCAGAAAAAACCTGGAGCCGACCCTGCCCCAATTTTACGTTTTTTTCCGCTTGGATCCCTAAGAAACAAAGTTCTGTAGCCTACAGCATTACAGATTCACTGTCCTAGGAGAATTGGGATTCAGGGCTGTGTGCCACCTAAACAGTAAAACTGTAATTTAAAAATAAACTGGTCCTTAGGGGTTAAATGCTATCTGACGTGTTTTTCAGCCTCAAGTGATCTAAACACGCAATGACCCTTTAACTGCCATACTGTATCAGATGGGAGACTCCATATTCTCCTCCTGCCAGCTGTTTTGCTTGTTTTCCATTGTATCATTCTTGTGCTTATGATGTGGTTACAAATCAATCTGTCTGTGCTATGGTAATGATCTAAGCCCTGGTACTTGCTTATTACCATATAGCTAAAGCTACATTCTGTATGTAATTCTTCATCTTTCTGTGACTGGGAGCTCTGCTCACATCTCCACCCCCTCTTCTGAAAGCTGCTTCTGTCTTCCCTGGCTGATCCCCTTGTGTTGCACACATAATGGTGTAGCGCAGGCGCACAAGCTCCCTGCAGTTTGCAGATTGGAACTGCAGTGTTATTACATTAAGTAGGATTCCCTGCATTTAACCTCTTCACTGCCATAACACATCGCAGCAAGAAAGGTGGGGACCCAATCCCAAGATATACATTTCATTCATTGATGTGTCCTCTCTTCCCAGCATGGATGTTGCTGCCGGATATTACAGAAATCCATTCTGCTGAGGGGAGCATCTTCCTTTTGGTTATTTGACAGGTACAAGAAATATGATTTATTGATATGGCAGGGCAGTGATGGGCACCATTCCAAAATGGCAAGCAATGTAAATGTGGTGCATACATCATTATTATACGAATGCATGTGTCTTGTGTCGATATCACTGTAATCTCTCTGATCAATACATCGGATTTTATCTTCTTGTCCATCACATTACTTCTTACCCATAATGAAATATGGATGTCTTATCTTTCTCCCTCGTCTCTGTCCATCTTTAACCATTGTTTTTTTGGGCAACTGAAGCGCTGCATGTTCTGATCTGGGAATCACTGCTATGGATATATCAGCAGCCAAAGTGAAAAGTGGCAAGGACAGTGATGCCCATTTATGCCAAGTGACCACCGACGGCACCGTACATTTACCATCTGCCTCAGGTACATTAGCAGGAAAAAATGTCAGCGAAATATCAAGAAAAGGGAGTCTATAGATCATTGCTGTGTTATACTTTCTTGTATGACAACATATAGTGAGAGAGAGAAGATACATAAAAATGTACTATGTGCAATAATTATATCAACCATAACATTTTGTGCTGCTAAAATACCATACTTACAAATAATAACAGCATATGCAATAGCCTTATGTACATGTACTCAACCAGCGGGGCTTACGCAGGGCATGTATAGTCATTTTATTAGTCTATCAATCTATTCTATGTATGGTAATGAGTAAAGTCCTATGAATATTTCATTGTAAGCTAAATACTGTGATCCATATAACCACCATACTCAGTCTAGGCTCAGTCACAGGTTTTGTCATTTTCCGAAAAGCATACTGCATATTATCAGTAAAATGATGGATAACCTATCAGGCCCCATAACAGTCAGTGGGTTCATCTGCCGCTATTTTGCGTGTTGATGACAGTTAGATTTTTTACATGATTTCCATTTTTTGGTGAATACTAAACGCGGCCTTACACGCACTGTTAATCTTTCCATTCTTTTCACCAGCTGTCAGGGCACCCATAATTACCTGCCCGGTACAGCAGCGCCCGTTTGTAGAAGAGCAACAAGAAAGGAGGAGAGCGGAGCTGATCATGGCCACGGTGAACCCACAGGTCAGTCAAAATTAGTTTAGGGCTATAGCTACGTGATATTATGTGCAATTTGCTTTATGTAGTTTTCTACAAAGGTGCAAACTACGTCATGCCCAGCTTTTTGTGATAATTGTGACTTCTTGTTCTATAGTTACACCCAAAATATTATTGTGATGCAGGCACGCTTTCATGTGGCTGTGTAATACCGGATTGACTGTCATTACCTTTAACCCTGCTTATCAATAAACATTTCTGCATACGGCCAAAGCGGCGTAATGTCCGGTACAGCTCTGCACCAAGGGCTGGAAACTATTTGACTGCATTTTCTGTGATTAGTTTGTAATGGAAGGACATGGGCATATGGTATCTCATAGACCTGTATTGGTTTTTAAGCACAAGACACTTCAGGAAAATGCTACTGTTTTTTATGAAAATTCTAATTTGACATCTTTTACATTATTTTTGCTTCTGCTTTGCTGATGACTTTTTAAAAATTTCATATATGAGATACTGGCGGGTTCCAAGCAGAAGGAATCTGAAGAAAGGACATGTCACTTTTTTTAGGCGCTTCACGGTTTTCAAACTCTGAACATGACTGCCACTGAAACTTCCTTGCTGCTACTGTAATTCAGAGATGCACTACTATGCCATGGGTCACGCACCACGTGGTGTGCATATGTTACCACTTCACTATAGCAGGGACAAAATAAAAGAAAACGAAGTTTGTGACACTAGAGTGCACTTAATTAGCCTCTGTTTCCTGGTAGTATGATGTAATGTGATGCACTCAAAATAGTCCAGAAAACAGGGAGGCCAGAGAGGCTGTTGATAAACTTACCTATTGCACAAATACACAGGTACATTCAGATAAATGATGATTTAGCAGAGATTCAATTCCAATGCAGCAATCACAGTTACTTTCGGGTATAGTCATCCAGATATAATGGTGCAGTGATTCCTGAGTCTCAGCTTCTGCTTATATGCACAGTCCGTATCGCACAGTTATCTGAGCTGAGGCTGTGATTTCTCTTTTACAGGAGTTTCTGGTGGTCTCCTACCTTCTCCTTCACTTTTCTAGATGACTCACTGGTGCACACAAAATGTTTCTCTAAGGCTGGAGTCACACACAACGTATAAAAATACGGTCCGTTTTTCACAGGCCAGAATCACACAAATGTTTCATGAAAAGTGATCCGTATGGCATCCGATTGTAATGCGAGGAAGAGATTTTCTTACATCTTAGCATCTATGTGACATCCGTTTTGCATCCATATGGCGAGATTTTATCGCCGGCTTGTAAAATGGACACATAATGGATCCCAATGACAGGTTTAGTATACATATATATATATATATATATATATATATATATATTATATATGTATATATACACACATACATGTCATTGAGACACATATATATATATATATATATATATATATATAGTTCATAGAGTTCTACATAGCATAAAATCATTACAGAAACCAACTTGAAATGACACATAGTTTACATACAGTAAACCATTTCATTTAGTTTTATATATGTTTTTGATTAATAATTAGATGAGTGTATGTGTGAAAAATTTGGGACATGTAGGTGTTAAATTAACAGGTAAATTCGTTGACAAAAAATGCATGGGCTCTCGCAGTATTTTCTCCGCCAGAGAGGGAAAGCCAGTGATTGAGGACATAAGGACAGATATTAATAGCCTAGAGAGGGACCATTGTTTGTTGGCCCCCCTGGCTACAAACATCTGGCCCCAGCCAACCCAGAAAAGGCACATCTATAAGTTGTGCCTTTTCTGGCACTAAGGCCTGGGTCTCACATAGCGATACACCAGCGATCCCGACAACGATATGCACTTGTCAGGATCGCTGGTGTATCGCTACATGATCGCTGCTGAGCTGCCAAACAGGCAGCTCAGGGCAGCGATCAGCACAGCGACACTGCGGGTAACATCGCTTAGTTACCCGCAGTGTACCTTGGATACCAGCGCCCTGATGCAGGGAGCTGGTAACCAAGGTACACAGTGGGTTTCCAGGCACCGCGCAGCGCCTGGAAACCCGACATGTACCTTGGTTACCAGCTCCCTGCATCAGGGCGCTGGTATCCGAGGTACACAGCGGGTTTCTAGGCACAGCCCCGCGCCTGGAAACCCCTGTGTACCTTGGTTACCAGCGGATCGCTGGTCTCCCGCCTGTCACACGCAGCGATGCGTGCCTGTCAGCGGGAGACCAGCGATCAAAAAAATGTCCAGGACATTCAGCAACAATCAGCGATACCCAGCAGGGGGGCTGATCGTCGCTGAATGTCACACACAGCGATATCGCTGGGGAGATCACTGCTGCGTCACAAAACTAGTGACTCAGCAGCGATCTCGCTAGCGAGATCGCTGTGTGAGACAGGGGCTTTAGCCTCTCTATTCCCATTACCTTTAGCAGTGGCTCATGGGTTAATAAGGTGTTAATGTCACCTTGCTATTGAAAGGTGACATTAATCCGGGTTAATAATGAAGAGGTGTCAATAAGACAACTATCCATTATTAATCCTATAGTAGTAAAGGGTTAAAAAAGACACACACACAGTAATTAAAAATTATTTTAATGAAATAATTACACAAATTTTTTGACCAAATTTATTATGCTGCCAATCCAACTGAATCCCTTGTTCTCCTGTAACCAAAAAAAAGTAAAAACCCAACAATATCCATACCTCTCCGACATTCAGTCTGGTCCCCTGCTGCAATCCATCACAAGGGGTTAACTAGTTATATGGAGCTGTTGTATCACAGTCTCTTGTAGTGGGTTATTTTCTCTGTTAATAGACCCAGTTATAGTACATAAGGTAAAGCTTTAACTCAGAGATGCAAGATATCTTGCTGAGCTTTGCAAAGAGTCACTTATGATATCTGATAGGGGTTCATTTTCCACGGATTCAGATTCAATGCACTTAGTGGGGGAGGCTGAGAATAAACAAGTACATACTGTGGGTCAGGGCCGGCGTCAGCAGTGATGATGATGGGCAGGCAGTGATGATGATGGGCAGGCAGTGATGATGATGGGCAGGCAATGATGATGATGGGCAGGCAATGATATTGATGGGCAGGCAATGATGATTATGGGCAGGCATTGATGATGATGGGCAGGCAGTGATAATGATGGGGAGGCAATGATGATTATGGGCAGGCATTGATGATGATGGGCAGGCAGTGATAATGATGGGCAGGCAATGATATTGATGGGGAGGCAATGATGATTATGGGCAGGCATTGATGATGATGGCAGGCAGTGATGAATGATGGGGAGGAGATGATGATGATGATGGGGAGGAGATGATGATGATGGGGAGGTGATGATGATAATGGGCAGGCAATGATGATGATGGGCAGGCAATGATGATGATAATGGGCAGGCAATGATGATGATGGGAGTCTTTCCACTGCGCCCTTTCCTGAGCCGTAACAGTGCAGAACGCAGCACAGTGCAGAGGAGAGCTCCATATTTTGTATGGAGCTTTATATGGGGACCAGTATCCTGTATGGAGCATTATATGGGGGATGGAGGGGTGACATCCTGCATGGGGTATTATATGGGTGATGAGGGGGAGACTGTGGTGCCCATGTATTGTATGGAGGACTGTACTGTCCACTCTGTACTGTGCGCTGTGAGGATTTGGCGGTTTTTGAGCGATTGTACAATTTACAATAGCTATCAGTCGTAATGGAAGAAGAGAAGTGTTTGGCGTTGTGCTATACCCATATTTCTCTGCAGTATCTGTGCATCATGAATCATGGTCTGTGTTAAAGGGGCCCACTGAGACTCTTTCGCCCGTAGCCCATGAAAACCTGGAGCCGGCCCTGCTGTGGGTAATCAGGTTGTGGAATGGACCACAGCAAACAAGGGCCAAATGGCCTTCCAATAGGAAACATATTACCTTTACCTTCTGGAGCTGTCTCTGACCCTTTGTCAGGGGGTACCTCATCTGGAACGGCACTCTATGCGGGATTCTCTTTGGGATCAGCTCTGAAGTCATCATGTAGATGATTGGCGATCTCAGGCAAAGCTTCAGCTGGCTACGGTGTACTAACTTGGTTGTCTCTTCATTCTCTTTAGAGATGCTGTAGATTTCTACTCCAGGCAGAGGGATAGCTCAAATGATTTATGGGCAACACTCCCACTTCTCATCTAGTTTGCTGGTGTGATGATTCTTCTTAAGCCAAACTTGATCTCCAACTGTCAGGGGTTTTGCTTTGGCATTCAAATTGTGGTTCTCTTGTCTCTGACAAACGACTTTCATTTGCTCTTCCACAATGACATTAGTTTATTCTAGTCTTTACTGATGTTCTGTAACCCAATTAGTGTATGGTAGAGGCAGGGCTAGCACCAGGAATTTGGGGGTAACATACTGGCAAAATTTTCGGGACCCTTTGAGACTCTGCTCAGGCTCCACCCCAGCTCAATCACCACCTTTCTAACCTTTCAAAGTCCCTCTGCCCACTCATAGAAAAACTCCACATCTGCACCACGTCCTCACTAATCACACATTATCAGTTTGCATCTAACACCAGATCACATACATAGCCAGCAGCTTTTGTTTTGCCAAAAGATTTTTTTAAGCCACCACCACAAGTAGGTAGACTCTTTAGGCCGGGCACTACTCTACTCTAGCCTATTAAATATTTGTTAAAATATCCAATACTCTTTTTAGGTATATTTTTATATATGTTTCTTTAAGGGAATGTGTCATACATTTTTTAAATGAACAATAATACCACATAGGAGGGACAAATACTGTCGCTCCGTGACCAGACCACATAATACCACCACATAGTTAATGAATAATACCACATAAAAGGGACAAATACGGCCACACCATGACCAGACTATATATTACCACGACATACAAAGAACAAATACGGCCACACCTTGGCCGGACCACATTTTACCACCACATACTGATCGAATAGTACAATACTGATCATTAATAAAAAAAACACAATACTAATATCACCATAAGTGCCATTATGCACAGGAGATCTGTACTTAGTATGCAGTGTCTGTGTACAGGTAATACAGTGATCACCAGTGACATTATACATAGGAGCTCTGTATATAATGTGTTGTGAACGCTCTGGATTCTGAGTTGGGGCTCCCTCTGGTGGCTGCTGATAGTAATGAAGCTGCCTTGACTGACAGAGGCCCTTCAGCTGAGGATTCAGCTGCGGACGATTGGCAATCTGGGAGTGATGACTGGGAAGATTTAAGGGAGTAACCTTCCCATGATCCTCGCCGGTGGTTAGTTGTTTCTTCCTGGTCCAGTTTGGAAGTCAGCTTGCTGCTGTCTCCTGCAACTTTCAGATAAGTTATTTTCTGCTTGTTTCTGTGGTTTTGTTTTTGTTCTTCTGCCCTTCTGAGTGAGGTCAGCCGGGTCCCCCTGCTGGGGCCTGCGCTGGTCTCTGTTTCTCATTTATCTCAGTTTATTTGTTCAGTCCGTTATTTCAATGGCTGCTGGGTAGCTACCTGTTCACACCAGAGTTCTGATCTAGCGGGGGAGAGATCGTGTGGTCTCAGTATTTTTGGAATCAGAAGTGTTGGAATTTTTCCTAGGTTTTGCTGGATTGCAGACAGTATTCTTTCCTGTCCTGTCCTATCTAGATAGTTTTGGGCCCCAGCGTTTGCTTACTCTATTTTCTGCCTGCGTTTGTATTTCATCTTGTCTCACCGCCAATATATGTGTGGGGCTACCTTTTCCTTTGAGGCGCTACTCCGGGGCAGTTAGCTTTTCCCTTTCTATCTTTAGGCTTAGCTAACTCTCTGGCTGTGTCGAGGCGTCTAGGTCATCGTAGGTACGTCCCACGGCTGCTTCTAGTTGTGCGGTTAGTTTAGGGGTCTGCAATCCATTAGTTACCAACCTCTCTGGGTGTTTGACTGCCTTGGCTATTTTTGTTACTGTCCTCCTCGGCTGCCAAACCATAACATAATGTCAGTGTACAGGTAATACAGTGATCACTAGTGATATTATACACAGGAGTTCTGTATATAGGGTCAGTGTACAGATAATGCAATGATCATCGGTGACATTATAGACAGGACCTCTGTATATAGTATACAGTGTATAGTGTCAGTGTACAGGTAACACACTGACTCACCGATGACCCATCTCTAGTTGAAGTCCTTCATCTTCGCTTTTCATCTTCATCCAGCACATACCTCCATCCCTTCTTCCAGCCAGGACTTGTCTTTGCAGAAAATAACTCAGTTATCTATAGCACATTCCCCAATGTTTCCCCAATCTCTACACTATGCCAGATGAAGAAAAAAAGTGACCATGTCACCCTGCACAGTAACAGGACCTGTCCCCATACTGAAAACAGTATCCTCAAAAATGATATCCTTTCATTAGCCCCTACGTTAATAATATCCAACATTCTGGACCCCATATGTCCTCCCATTCTGGACCCTACGTGTCCTCCATTTCTGCCTCATGTCTCTCCATACCGCCCCCATAGTCATCCATAATAGTATAATGCATCCCATAGTCATATATAGTAATATAATGCACCCCCATAGCAGTATAATGCACCCCATAGTTGTATAATGCACCCCATAGGAGTATAATCCATCCCATAGGAGTATAATGCACCCTATAGCAGTATAATGCATTCCCATAGCAGTATAATGCACCCCCATAGTAGTATAATGCACCCCTATGGTAGTATAATACACCCCCTTAGAAGTATAATGCACCCCATAGGAGTATGATGCACCCCTTATGAGTATAATGCACCCCCATAAGAGTATAATGCACCCCATAGCATTGTAATTCACCCCATAGGAGTATAATGCACCCCCATCGGAGTATAAGGCACCCTCATAGTAGTATAATGCACCCCATAGTAGTAGAATGCCCCCATAGTAGTATAATGCATCCTATAGTAGTTTAATGCACCCCATAGTAGTATAATACACCCCCATAGGAGTATAATGCACCCCCATAGCTGTATAATGCAGCCCCACAGCAGTATAATGCACCCTTCAAGGGGTATAATGCACCCCATAGTAGTAAAATGCACCCCAAAGCTGTATAATGCAGCCCCATAGTGCGGCTTTACAAAAAAAAGTTTCTCCTTACCTGGCCGAGGTACAGTGGTGTCCTCTGCTCGATTCAGCTGAAGTGCGCATCGTCGTTCCGGCGTATGACAGTGACGTCGTACGTCGGCAACGTTCGCGTTGACGTCAGCTGCCGGCCTGTGATTGGCTGTCAACTTTTAACTGTTGCTTTTCAGATGTTGGCCTCAGTCTTGTGGCAACCAAAATGTCTGGATTGCTCATGATAGGCTTCCAAGGCAATATTGGAATCTTGTCTTGGTATGACAATATGGATTACTAGCTCATGGATAGTTGAGTCAACAGTTCTTTGAACAAGCAGTTCTCTTTCAAAGAATAGCCATTTTCAGTCTCAATAGTCAACCCAACTCAATGTTCCTGCAGCTGCCTTGTCCTCTGTGGAGTCCGTTGCTTGTAGTGAGGCGGTTCCTAGAGTATTCAGCACTCTACTATCTTTCTGGATACGGATCCATTGGACTCTGTCAGTTTGCAACAGTTGTTCTTGCTGGACAGTGTGTGTGTAGTGACTAATGTGGCACCTAGGGGGCGCTGTATAAGTTGCTCAAATTATGCATGGAGGCATGAGATGGATGGGAAACCAGTCCCTGGTATGGTGCTAAATGGAAAGTATGTGTCGCAGAGGTATTCTGTGCTGTAGGTCAGTAATGTTGTTCTGGGACTTGTAGTCCCATAAGAGTTCTGATTATTGTTAAGGGTGAACCTACAGGGTTAGCTTGTGAGCTGGGTGGGACATGCTAACCACACATACACCGCCCACTGGTGGTGGGAGAATGACTGTTGCAATCTGGTGATTGTAGCTGTTGTGAAGGACCTGTGATGAGGTCATGAACAGGTGACCGGACCATGTGCTTCATGCCTTAGCTGGGGGAGTGGCTACAGGTATAAAAGACAGTGTTTGGCACATGGTGAGGAGATTGAGTTGGAGACTGAGAAGTCTCTGGAAGTTTAGCTGAGACAGTGGAGAGTGTGTCCTGCATAGGGCTGCCTGGAAGGTTCCTGGAAGGTCTGTCAGTGTTGGAAGATCCTGGGGTTGGATCGGATTCCTGGAAGCACGTGGTGAGACTTGGCGCTTGGTAGCTGGGGTGTTGGACGGGGGTCCTGAATAGCACCCGACAGGACACATGGGTGTGCGGAGCTTGTGACGGTCCCACACTGAGAACCACGCGGTTCTGTTGAGGAGCTTGGCTGGAGTTAGCCTGGAAGTGTACTTTCTGTTACAGGTGTCAGTGAGCACCGGAAGCGAGTTCCAGACCACCCGGGAAGGCACCTGGCGGTCCCTGCTGGCCTGCAGCCGCTTAGTCAAGCCCGTCCCATGCAAGGGTGCGTCTGGGAACAGTGATATTGAAAGCTGGAATGCATTTATGTTTTGTGATGTTTTGTTACCTGGTGTTAAAGAGACAGTAAAACATTGATTTTGGACTTAAAGCCTGTGTGTTGCCTCATAACTGCGGTCCGGCCCTTGCCTACCAGAGCGAATCCCTACAACTGATACAGGCTAAGGATCTCATCTCAACACATGGGCACCTTGCTTTAGAGACAACTGTTGGTACTCCCATTCAATTGGCCACTTCCTTCAAATAGGCCTCCATTTAGTGTCAAACTGATCCGTAGGCCATCTGCATGGGCTCTCATAGCCACTTTTTCTTGAGCCATAACACCACTTGTCTGTGAAACCAGGAGTCTTCAGGTTGCCGATACTGCTGTTGCTTTAAATCCTTTAGCTCCTTACACACCACTGTCAGTTTCTTGGTGAGTTCTACAATTTGCTCACGCAGGTCACCTGTAACATCATGGGCTTAAACTTGAGCACAATTGGTAACAGTCTCTTTGAGGCCAGTTGGTGGCACGATTTTAGCCCTGGGGAAAACACTCACTTGGCTCTTAGGCTGGTTATGTACATGGGCTACTGCAAACGGGAACTTGGCTGGAACATGCTTCCATTCCCAGGACTCTAATGGCTATTCCTTGAAGTCTAAGCAAGAGCTGTCTGGGTTCTGTAGGGACACAGTATTTTCAGTTGAGTCTTGATAGACTCTGTCCTTGCTCCTTCCACAAACTTTTTAGGGTGACATCTGCGTTCATTACTTCATGAGTGTCCACCTGACGTATGGCATGCAGTGCTTCTTGCAAGCTAAGAGCAAAATCTCTGAGTGACTCATCAAGCTGCTGTATTCTGCAAAAGAACCACATTTTTAATTCTGGTACTGGTATCAAAGGTGGCACTCAGTCTCTCAAAGATTGATTCAACAGTTCTTTCCTCAGTATGGGATTAGGACTTCACCTCCCTTAGAGCTGCTCCACTCAGTTGTCTGATTATTTCCCCCTTCTGCTCTGTAGACACTGAATAAAGTCTAAACACAGTGTGCATCTTTTCTCTGAAGCCTCTTAGTTCATGGGCATCAATTTTGTTTCTTGGGAACCATGGTGCTCCAAAATAATATGGCATAGTTAGAGGCTCTGCGTGAGCCATTCCAGAAGCTTCACTACCGCTGGGTAGGTCAAGCTCTTTATCCTCAAACATTTTGTACAGTCTATTACAATTCGGTGTTGGTAAAGTTTGCTTACCCTCTTCCAGAAGTGCTACCTCATTGCGGCTATGATCTAGTTTTCTTCTGTTGCAGAAATCACTGATGCTGCACTACAATTTCATAGCTGTGGATAATGGAGGTACTTGGGCAGTTCTGCTTTTGCAAGAGGCTGTTTAGGAGGCAGGACTTCCTCTTCTTTGGTGTGCTGTGCTGCAATTGGCTGAGGTACGATGAAGAAAGCGGCTTGCTTCTGATGCTGCACTTGTCCTCCCTGCGGCAATTAACACATGTAAAGTTCAATAATAATCAAGCTGTGCCATCACAACGGGCTGTGGCTCCTTGCGCACCTTTAATTTAGTAGGATCCTGTTCATGGACACCAGAAGTTGTAATGCCGAGATACACTACTATGCCATAGGTCATGCACCATGTGGTGTGCGGATGTTACCACTTAGCTATGGCAGGGACAAAATAAAAGAAAACTAAGTTTGTGATGCCAGGGTGCACTTAATTAAGCCCTGTTTCATGGTAGTGTGATGTAATGTGGTGCACTCCAAATAGTCCAGAAAACAGGAAAGCCAGAGAGGCTATTGATAAACTTTACTTGTTCCATGAATACACAGGTACATTCAGATAAACAATGATTTAAAAGAGATTCAATTCCAATGCAGCAATCACAGCTGCTTTCCGGTATAATAATGCAGATATAACAATGGTGCAGTGATTTCTGAGTCTCCACTTCTGCTTATATGCACAGTCCTTATCTCACAGCTATCTGAGCTGAGGCTGTGGTTTCTCTTTTACAGAAGTTTCTGGAGGTATCTTACTTGCTCCTTCACTTTTCTAGACAACTTACTGGTGCACACACAAAATATCTCCTTCTCTTAACAGTGCAAAGCCAGTACCTGGTCATGTGGTCTAACCATGGGACCTTATGGCCTATATGGAAAGTAGTGCAGATTTGTTACCTCTTAACAACCCCCTGATAGCAAAACATAATAAGTAAAGCACTCTTTACATACATTACAGACCAAAAGTTTGGACACACCTTCTCATTCAAAGATTTTTCTGTATTTTCATGACTATGAAAATTGTACATTCACACTGAAGGCATAAAAACTATGAATTAACACATGTGGAATTATATACTTAACAAAAAAGTGTGACACAACTGAAAATATGTCTTATATTCTAGGTTCTTCAAAGTAGCCACCTTTTGCTTTGATTACTGCTTTGCACACTCTTGGCATTCTCTTGATGAGCTTCAAGAGGTAGTCACCGGAAATGGTCTTCCAACAGTCTTGAAGGAGATCCCAGAGATGCTTAGCACTTGTTGGCCCTTTTGCCTTCACTCTGCGGTCCAGCTCACCCCAAACCATCTCGATTGGGTTCAGGTCTGGTGACTGTGGAGGTCAGGCCATCTGGCGTAGCACCCCATCACTCTCCTGCTTGGTCAAATAGCCCTTACACAGCCTGGAGGTGTGTTTGAGGTCATTGTCCTGTTGAAAAATAAATGATGGTCCAACTAAACGCAAACTGGATGGAATAGCATGCCGCTGCAAGATGCTGTGGTAGCCATGCTGGTTCAGTATGCCTTCAATTTTGAATAAATCCCCTACAATGTCACCAGCAAACCACCCCCACACCATCACACCTCCTCCATGCTTCACTGTGGGAACCAGGCATGTAGAGTCCATCCGTACACCTTTTCTGCGTCTCAAAAGACACGGTGGTTGGAACCAAAGATCTCAAATTTGGACTCATCAGACCAAAGCACAGATTTCCACTGGTCTAATGTCCATTCCTTGGGTTCTTTAGCCCAAACAAGTCTCTTCTGCTTTTTTCTGTCCTTAGCAGTGGTTTCCTAGCAGCTATTTTACCATGAAGGCCTGCTGCACAAAGTCTCCTCTTAACAGTTGTTGAAGAGATGTGTCTGCTGCTAGAACTCTGTGTGACATTGACCTGGTCTCTAAAATGAGCTGCTGTTAACCTGCGATTTCTGAGGCTGGTGACTCGGATAAACTTATCCTCAGAAGTAGAGGTGACTCTTGGTCTTCCTTTCCTGGGGCAGTCCTCATGTGAGCCAGTTTCTTTGTAGCGCTTGATGGTTTTTGCAACTGCACTTGGGGACACTTTCAAAGTTTTCCCAATTTTTCGGACTGACTGACCTTCATTTCTTAAAGTAATGATGGCCACTCGTTTTTTTTTACTTAGCTGCTTTTTTCTTGCCATAATACAAATTCTAACAGTCTATTCAGTAGGGCTATCAGCTGTGTATCCACCAGACTTCTGCACAACACAACTGATAGTCCCAACCCCATTTATAAGGCAAGAAATCCCACTTATTAAACCTGACAGGGCACACCTGTGAAGTGAAAACCATTTCCGGTGACTACCTCTTGAAGCTCATCAAGAAAATGCCAAGAGTGTGCAAAACAGTAATCAAAGCAAAAGGTGGCTACTTTGAAGAACCTAGAATATAAGACATATTTTCAGTTGTTGCACACTTTTTTGTTAAGTATATAATTCCACATGTGTTAATTCATAGTTTTGATGCCTTCAGTGTGAATGTACAATTTTCATAGTCATGAAAATACAGAAAAATCTTTGAATGAGAAGGTGTGTCCAAACTTTTGGTCTGTACTGTATATAAACTACTTCTATGGACTGAACTTTAAGGTACATTATCTTCAAAGGAAATGTGAACATTATGAAAACCTAATGAGGTAGCTGCTAGATCTGCTGCACCTTAAAGGTACATACACTACAACATTGGGGCATTACACTACCATTCTGTGCAGCCTCTCATGGGCTGTGAATGGACCATAATCTTTTGATAAATATACTGTAGTAAATATATGGAATTGTATATTTTTAGATTCTTGCCGTGATTAAATTTTATGATATGACTTTGAAATGAATATAAAAAGGAAAACTACTTTTCAGCTGATTTTACTGAATTATCATTGTTCAAGTCTGGTCTATGTCTCTCTGAGAGTTGATTCTAGAGATCTCGGTGGACTTGATGATATCACACTTTAGCAAAACATGAGTATGAAATATCTCTGCTGAAGAAATGACCAAAACACTGCATGAACTGTACAACCCTATAGAACTCATGATTATCTGGGTGCACTTACAATACTCAGCAGTTCTCTCCAAAATAATAGGTGTGTGAGCGCATATTCTTCACCTATTTTAAATTCCTTATATGTCATTGTGACTTAGAGAAAGCACCGGCACATCCCCTCCATCCAACACATAGCTTGTAAATCACTTCACTGCACGGATTGCAGGCTTCACAGAAATCAGCGATAATCTAGCATAAGGGTTCAAACGTCAAAGCTTTATTTCCATATGCAATAAAAAAACCTCCGTAGCGGAACATTATGCAGCACACTGCACTCCTACTGACGCGTCCAGCATCTGAAACAATTTGGATTTATCCAGTGCCTTAGAAGTCTGTTTCCAGTCTCCGACAATGGGGTGAAGATTCAACAACAAGAAGAATGGAGTTAAAGGAGTGGTGCTTGGATTCCAATTTTTAAACGCATCAGATGGGAGGTTAATAGTCTTGAGAAGGCCAGCTGTTATGTTACGGTAGCTGAGGAGTGCAGGTAAAAAAGGAAATACACCAGAGCAGTTGGAATCTATGAGATTGCAGTACCCTGACTAACCACCGCAACTAGAGGCAGCCGTGGAGCGTTCCTACGATGGTCCTAGACGCCTCGTCACAGCCTGAGAAACTAACTACACCTAAAGACAGAAACAGGAAAGCTATCTGCCCCGGAGCAGAACCCCAAAGATAATAGAAAGCCCCCAAACATGTAATGGCGGTTAGACAAGAGGAAATACTGACACAGAAAGAAAATAGTATGAGCAAACGCTGGGGCCCAAACTATCTAAATAGAAAAGGATAGGAAGGGTACTTACTGCAATCCAGAAAACCCTGAAAAACACCAACTTACTAATTTCAAAATCACCTGAGATCACACGACCTCTACCACCTAAATTAGTTCTCTGGTGTAACAAAAACAGCAGCCACTGAAAAAACTGCAAAAAGCAAAAGTACAAAACACAGTGGCTGGACCAAACTGAGAGGGCAAAAGCCCCCGGAGGGGACCCAGAAGGCCCCCACAGAAGTGCAGGACAAAATGCAAAAATATAGCAAAAACACACAATAAGAAATTGTCTTATCTGATAGCAGGAGATGCAGACACGACACAGCAGGCTACAAGGGAAACTGGAAAGAAGGATTCAGACCAGAACAATTGATCACCGGCAACCCTGATGGGAAAATGATTCCCTTAAATAAGACCAATCAGTAACACCTGATTCCCAATCCTCACTAGTACCGCTTGTAACCACCAGAGGGAGCCTCTGCTCAGAACTCATCTCAAACCCATTCACAACAGTACCCCCCCCTTGAGGAGGGGTCACCGAACCCTCATTTGAGCAACCAGGTCGGTCAGGATGAGTTCTATGATACGCACGGATAAGTCTCCTAGCATGGATGTCCGAAGCAAACACCCAAGAATTATCTTCCTGACCATAACCTCTCCATTTAACCAAATACTGGAGTCTTCGTCTAGAAAAACGAGAATCCAATATTTTCTCAACCACATACTCCAGATTGCCCTCAACCAAAACAGGGTCAGGAGGCACAGCAGCAGGAACCACTGGCTCAACAAACCTCTTCAACAAGGACTTGTGGAACACGTTATGGATCTTAAATGTCCCTGGAAGAAGCAAACGAAAAGAAACAGGATTAATAATCTCCATAATCTTATAAGGTCCAATGAACCTAGGCTTAAATTTAGGAGATGCTACTCTCATAGGAATATTCTTTGAGGACAACCAGACCAAGTCCCCCACTTTAAACCGAGGACCATAAGTCCTATGCCGGTTAGCAAACCGCTGGGCCTTCTCCTGAGAGAGGGACAACCTCTCCACTACCTGGTCCCAAATCTGCTGCATACGCTCAACAACAGAGTCAACACCTGGACAGACAGAAGCCTCCGTCTGTCCTGAAGAAAATCGAGGTGAAACCCAGAATTACAGAAAAACGGAGACATCAAAGTGGCAGAGCTAGCCCTATTATTAAGAGCAAACTCAGCCAAAGGCAAAAAAGAGACCCAGTCATCCTGATCAGCAGACACAAAGCATCTTAGATAAGTCTCCAATGTCTGGTTTGTTCTCTCAGTTTGACCATTGGTCTGAGGATGAAATGCCGAGGAGAAAGACAATTGAACACCCAGTTTAGAACAAAAAGTCCTCCAAAATCTGGAAACAAACTGGACTCCTCTGTCAGACACAATGTTCTCAGGAATGCCGTGTAAACGAACCACGTGCTGAAGGAACAACGGCACCAATTCAGAGGAGGAAGGCAACTTAGGTAATGGCACAAGATGTATCATTTTGGAAAACCTATCACAAATTACCCAGATGGTGGTCATTCTCTGAGAAACAGGAAGATCGGAAATGAAATCCATAGAGATATGGGTCCATGGTCTCTTGGGCACAGGCAATGGCATCAACAAACCACTAGAGCGAGAGCAAGGCTTGGAGCGAGAGCAAGTCCCGCAGGACTGCACAAATTCCCTGACATCGCGAGACAAGGTAGGCCACCAAAAGGACCGACTAACCAAGTCTCTGGTACCAAAAATTCTGGGATGCCCAGCCAATGCGGAACAATGAATCTCAGACATCACACTCTTTTTCCATTGGTCCGGGACAAACAATTTTCCAACAGGGCAGCGCTCGGGCCTATCCTCCTGACACCCCTCCAGAGCAAGTCTCAAATTAGGCGAGATGGCGGAAAGAACTACACCCTCCTTCAAAATAACAGAGGGATCAGATAGCTCAGGAGAGTCCGCAAGGAAACTCCTCGAGAGGGCATCCGCCTTAACATTCTTAGTGCCAGGAAGAAAGGAAACCACAAAATTAAAACGTGTGAAAAACAAGGCCCACCTGGCCTGTCTAGGATTGAGTCGCTTGGCAGATTCCAGATAGACCAGATTCTTATGGTCCGTAAGGACCACCACCTGATGTTTGGCTCCCTCCAGCCAATGTCTCCACTCTTCAAAAGCCCACTTCATGGCCAATAACTCCCGATTACCCACGTCATAATTACGTTCAGTAGGAGAAAATTTTCGAGAGAAAAAGGCACAAGGGTTACTTTTAGAGGTCTCTGGATCTTTTTGGGACAAAACGGCACCTGCCCCAATTTCAGAGGCATCAACCTCCACCTGGAAAAACATGGCAGGAGAGAATGAATCTCTGCTTAAGTTCCTGAAACGCAGAGACTGCCTCAGGAGGCCAATTCACCACATCAGAACCCTTTCTGGTCAAATCAGTTAATGGTTTAACAATAACAGAGAAATTACCAATAAATTTACGATAAAAATTGGCAAAACCCAAAAATCTCTGAAGAGCCTTTAATGAAGTAGGTTGGACCCAATCACAGATGGCCTGAACCTTGACCGGGTCCATTTCAATAACAGATGGGGACAAAATGAATCCCAGAAATGAGATCTTCTGTACGCCAAAAAGACACTTTGATCCCTTCACATACAGAGCATTCTCTCTCAAAATCTGGAATACAGTTCGAACATGTTTCACATGAGAGTCCCAGTCATTAGAAAAAATCAAGATATCATCCAAATAAACAATCAGAAACTTGTCCACAAAATCCCTGAAAATGTCATTCATGAAGGACTGGAAGACGGAAGGAGCATTAGTGAGCCCAAAGGGCATCACAAGGTACTCAAAATGCCCTTCAGGGGTGTTAAATGCCGTCTTCCATTCATCCCCGTGCTTAATGCGAATAAGGTTATACGCCCCCCTGAGGTCAAGCTTGGTAAACCAAGTAGCGTTTTTCACCCTGGAAAACAGGTCAGAAATCAAGGGTAACGGGTATTGATATTTCACAGTAATATTGTTCAAGAGACGATAATCAATACACGGCCTTAATGAACCATCTTTTTTGGCCACAAAGAAAAAACCGGCACCTAAGGGTGAAGAGGATGGTCTGATATGACCCTTCTCCAATGATTCCTTGATATAAGACCGCATAGCGTCATGTTCAGGTACAGACAAGTTAAAAAGGCGACCCTTAGGGAATTTACTACCTGGCACTAATTCAATAGCGCAGTCATAGCTCCTATGGGGAGGTAAGGATGCAGATTTACTTTCGCTAAACACATCAGAAAAATCAAACAAAAAGTCAGGAACATCCTCAGCCTGGGGGGAGGCAGAAAAAACAGGAGTGTTGGTATTAACACATTGGCAGCCCCAACTGGTTACAGACACAGATTTCCAATCCAAAACAGGATTATGAGACTGTAACCAAGGGAAACCCAGCACGATAATGTCATGCAGATTATATAGAACCAAAAATTTGCAGCACTCCTGGTGATCAGGTTCAACCCTCATTATCACCTGAGTAGAAAACTGGGGTTTATTCTCAGCCAAAGGGGTAGAATCGATCCCCAGTAGGGGAATAGACTTCTGTAGGGGTATCAAGGGAAATCCACAACGTTTAGCAAAATCATAATCCATCAGGTTAATAGCTGCTCCAGAATCAACGAAAGCCTGAGCAGAAAATGAGGACAGAGAGCATATCAGAGTGACAGTTAATAAAAACTTAGTCTGAACACTACCCAAGACAACTGAGCGTGCAAAACGTCTTCCCCGCTTAGGGCAGACTGAAATAGCATGAGAGGCATCACCACAGTAGAAACATAACCCATTGCGCTTTCGAAACTCATGACGCTGTGCCCCAGACACCACTCCATCACACTGCATGGGCTCAGCAGCTGGCTCACAAGGCAACACCACTCCACGCATACTTCTCCGCTCACGCAAACGTCTGTCAATTTGAATCGCTAATGACATAGAATCATTGAGACCAGAGGGGACAGGGAATCCCACCATAACATCCTTTACATTATCCGACAGACCCTTCCGGAAAAGGGCCGCCAAAGCGTCGTCATTCCATTTGGTCAGGACTGCCCACCTACGGAATCTCTGACAGTATAACTCAGCGTCATCAAGCCCCTGATTTAATGCCAACAAGGCTTTTTCAGCTTGATCAGTGACATTAGGCTCATCGTACAATAACCCCAAAGCCTGAAAAAATGCATCAACATCACTCAAAACAGGATCCCCAGGTGTGAGGGAAAAAGCCCAATCCTGAGGATCGCCGCGCAGGAGAGAGATGATAATTTGAACCTGCTGCGCTGCGTTTCCTGAGGACTTAGATTTTAAGGCAAAAAACAATTTACAATTATTTTTGAAATTCTGAAACTTAGCTCGATCCCCTGAAAACAAATCTGGCATGGGAATCCTAGGTTCCACAACAGGCAACCTAGCAAGATATGCAGCAATACTCTGAACCTCAGTGGCAAGCTGATCCACACGGCCAGACAACTGTGCAAACTCCACTGGGAGAAAAGATCCTCCCCAGCACCCAGAGATACAGAGGGAAAAAAAAAAAAAAATGCAACAAACAGAAAAATATCTCTGACAACTTTTCTTCCTTCAAAATATTTTTTCCCTTCTGTGAGTACCATACAATTTTTATGGCCGGTGATACTGTTATGTTACGGTAGCTGAGGAGTGCAGGTAAAAAAGGAAATACACCAGAGCAGTTGGAATCTATGAGATTGCAGTACCCTGACTAACCACCGCAACTAGAGGCAGCCGTGGAGCGTTCCTACGATGGTCCTAGACGCCTCGTCACAGCCTGAGAAACTAACTACACCTAAAGACAGAAAAGGAAAGCTATCTGCCCCGGAGCAGAACCCCAAAGATAATAGAAAGCCCCCAAACATGTAATGGCGGTTAGACAAGAGGAAATACTGACACAGAAAGAAAATAGTATGAGCAAACGCTGGGGCCCAAACTATCTAAATAGAAAAGGATAGGAAGGGTACTTACTGCAATCCAGAAAACCCTGAAAAACACCAACTTACTAATTTCAAAATCACCTGAGATCACACGACCTCTACCACCTAAATTAGTTCTCTGGTGTAACAAAAACAGCAGCCACTGAAAAAACTGCAAAAAGCAAAAGTACAAAACACAGTGGCTGGACCAAACTGAGAGGGCAAAAGCCCCCGGAGGGGACCCAGAAGGCCCCCACAGAAGTGCAGGACAAAATGCAAAAATATAGCAAAAACACACAATAAGAAATTGTCTTATCTGATAGCAGGAGATGCAGACACGACACAGCAGGCTACAAGGGAAACTGGAAAGAAGGATTCAGACCAGAACAATTGATCACCGGCAACCCTGATGGGAAAATGATTCCCTTAAATAAGACCAATCAGTAACACCTGATTCCCAATCCTCACTAGTACCGCTTGTAACCACCAGAGGGAGCCTCTGCTCAGAACTCATCTCAAACCCATTCACAACAGTACCCCCCCCTTGAGGAGGGGTCACCGAACCCTCATTTGAGCAACCAGGTCGGTCAGGATGAGTTCTATGATACGCACGGATAAGTCTCCTAGCATGGATGTCCGAAGCAAACACCCAAGAATTATCTTCCTGACCATAACCTCTCCATTTAACCAAATACTGGAGTCTTCGTCTAGAAAAACGAGAATCCAATATTTTCTCAACCACATACTCCAGATTGCCCTCAACCAAAACAGGGTCAGGAGGCACAGCAGCAGGAACCACTGGCTCAACAAACCTCTTCAACAAGGACTTGTGGAACACGTTATGGATCTTAAATGTCCCTGGAAGAAGCAAACGAAAAGAAACAGGATTAATAATCTCCATGATCTTATAAGGTCCAATGAACCTAGGCTTAAATTTAGGAGATGCTACTCTCATAGGAATATTCTTTGAGGACAACCAGACCAAGTCCCCCACTTTAAACCGAGGACCATAAGTCCTATGCCGGTTAGCAAACCGCTGGGCCTTCTCCTGAGAGAGGGACAACCTCTCCACTACCTGGTCCCAAATCTGCTGCATACGCTCAACAACAGAGTCAACACCTGGACAGACAGAAGCCTCCGTCTGTCCTGAAGAAAATCGAGGGTGAAACCCAGAATTACAGAAAAACGGAGACATCAAAGTGGCAGAGCTAGCCCTATTATTAAGAGCAAACTCAGCCAAAGGCAAAAAAGAGACCCAGTCATCCTGATCAGCAGACACAAAGCATCTTAGATAAGTCTCCAATGTCTGGTTTGTTCTCTCAGTTTGACCATTGGTCTGAGGATGAAATGCCGAGGAGAAAGACAATTGAA
This sequence comes from Oophaga sylvatica, assembly GCA_033576555.1. Taxonomy (NCBI): domain Eukaryota; kingdom Metazoa; phylum Chordata; class Amphibia; order Anura; family Dendrobatidae; genus Oophaga; species Oophaga sylvatica. The sequence continues at coordinate 217,621,250 of JARQOD010000003.1, read as the reverse complement.
CACCCAGTTTAGAACAAAAAGTCCTCCAAAATCTGGAAACAAACTGGACTCCTCTGTCAGACACAATGTTCTCAGGAATGCCGTGTAAACGAACCACGTGCTGAAGGAACAACGGCACCAATTCAGAGGAGGAAGGCAACTTAGGTAATGGCACAAGATGTATCATTTTGGAAAACCTATCACAAATTACCCAGATGGTGGTCATTCTCTGAGAAACAGGAAGATCGGAAATGAAATCCATAGAGATATGGGTCCATGGTCTCTTGGGCACAGGCAATGGCATCAACAAACCACTAGAGCGAGAGCAAGGCTTGGAGCGAGAGCAAGTCCCGCAGGACTGCACAAATTCCCTGACATCGCGAGACAAGGTAGGCCACCAAAAGGACCGACTAACCAAGTCTCTGGTACCAAAAATTCGGGATGCCCAGCCAATGCGGAACAATGAATCTCAGACATCACACTCTTTTTCCATTGGTCCGGACAAACAATTTTCCAACAGGGCAGCGCTCGGGCCTATCCTCCTGACACCCCTCCAGAGCAAGTCTCAAATTAGGCGAGATGGCGGAAAGAACTACACCCTCCTTCAAAATAACAGAGGGATCAGATAGCTCAGGAGAGTCCGCAAGGAAACTCCTCGAGAGGGCATCCGCCTTAACATTCTTAGTGCCAGGAAGAAAGGAAACCACAAAATTAAAACGTGTGAAAAACAAGGCCCACCTGGCCTGTCTAGGATTGAGTCGCTTGGCAGATTCCAGATAGACCAGATTCTTATGGTCCGTAAGGACCACCACCTGATGTTTGGCTCCCTCCAGCCAATGTCTCCACTCTTCAAAAGCCCACTTCATGGCCAATAACTCCCGATTACCCACGTCATAATTACGTTCAGTAGGAGAAAATTTTCGAGAGAAAAAGGCACAAGGGTTACTTTTAGAGGTCTCTGGATCTTTTTGGGACAAAACGGCACCTGCCCCAATTTCAGAGGCATCAACCTCCACTGAAATGGCAGAAGTGAATCTCTGCTTAAGTTCCTGAAACGCAGAGACTGCCTCAGGAGGCCAATTCACCACATCAGAACCCTTTCTGGTCAAATCAGTTAATGGTTTAACAATAACAGAGAAATTACCAATAAATTTACGATAAAAATTGGCAAAACCCAAAAATCTCTGAAGAGCCTTTAATGAAGTAGGTTGGACCCAATCACAGATGGCCTGAACCTTGACCGGGTCCATTTCAATAACAGATGGGGACAAAATGAATCCCAGAAATGAGATCTTCTGTACGCCAAAAAGACACTTTGATCCCTTCACATACAGAGCATTCTCTCTCAAAATCTGGAATACAGTTCGAACATGTTTCACATGAGAGTCCCAGTCATTAGAAAAAATCAAGATATCATCCAAATAAACAATCAGAAACTTGTCCACAAAATCCCTGAAAATGTCATTCATGAAGGACTGGAAGACGGAAGGAGCATTAGTGAGCCCAAAGGGCATCACAAGGTACTCAAAATGCCCTTCAGGGGTGTTAAATGCCGTCTTCCATTCATCCCCGTGCTTAATGCGAATAAGGTTATACGCCCCCCTGAGGTCAAGCTTGGTAAACCAAGTAGCGTTTTTCACCCTGGAAAACAGGTCAGAAATCAAGGGTAACGGGTATTGATATTTCACAGTAATATTGTTCAAGAGACGATAATCAATACACGGCCTTAATGAACCATCTTTTTTGGCCACAAAGAAAAAACCGGCACCTAAGGGTGAAGAGGATGGTCTGATATGACCCTTCTCCAATGATTCCTTGATATAAGACCGCATAGCGTCATGTTCAGGTACAGACAAGTTAAAAAGGCGACCCTTAGGGAATTTACTACCTGGCACTAATTCAATAGCGCAGTCATAGCTCCTATGGGGAGGTAAGGATGCAGATTTACTTTCGCTAAACACATCAGAAAAATCAAACAAAAAGTCAGGAACATCCTCAGCCTGGGGGAGGCAGAAAAAACAGGAGTGTTGGTATTAACACATTGGCAGCCCCAACTGGTTACAGACACAGATTTCCAATCCAAAACAGGATTATGAGACTGTAACCAAGGGAAACCCAGCACGATAATGTCATGCAGATTATATAGAACCAAAAATTTGCAGCACTCCTGGTGATCAGGTTCAACCCTCATTATCACCTGAGTAGAAAACTGGGGTTTATTCTCAGCCAAAGGGGTAGAATCGATCCCCAGTAGGGGAATAGACTTCTGTAGGGGTATCAAGGGAAATCCACAACGTTTAGCAAAATCATAATCCATCAGGTTAATAGCTGCTCCAGAATCAACGAAAGCCTGAGCAGAAAATGAGGACAGAGAGCATATCAGAGTGACAGTTAATAAAAACTTAGTCTGAACACTACCCAAGACAACTGAGCGTGCAAAACGTCTTCCCCGCTTAGGGCAGACTGAAATAGCATGAGAGGCATCACCACAGTAGAAACATAACCCATTGCGCTTTCGAAACTCATGACGCTGTGCCCCAGACACCACTCCATCACACTGCATGGGCTCAGCAGCTGGCTCACAAGGCAACACCACTCCACGCATACTTCTCCGCTCACGCAAACGTCTGTCAATTTGAATCGCTAATGACATAGAATCATTGAGACCAGAGGGGACAGGGAATCCCACCATAACATCCTTTACATTATCCGACAGACCCTTCCGGAAAAGGGCCGCCAAAGCGTCGTCATTCCATTTGGTCAGGACTGCCCACCTACGGAATCTCTGACAGTATAACTCAGCGTCATCAAGCCCCTGATTTAATGCCAACAAGGCTTTTTCAGCTTGATCAGTGACATTAGGCTCATCGTACAATAACCCCAAAGCCTGAAAAAATGCATCAACATCACTCAAAACAGGATCCCCAGGTGTGAGGGAAAAAGCCCAATCCTGAGGATCGCCGCGCAGGAGAGAGATGATAATTTGAACCTGCTGCGCTGCGTTTCCTGAGGACTTAGATTTTAAGGCAAAAAACAATTTACAATTATTTTTGAAATTCTGAAACTTAGCTCGATCCCCTGAAAACAAATCTGGCATGGGAATCCTAGGTTCCACAACAGGCAACCTAGCAAGATATGCAGCAATACTCTGAACCTCAGTGGCAAGCTGATCCACACGGCCAGACAACTGTGCAAACTCCATGGGAGAAAAGATCCTCCCCAGCACCCAGAGATACAGAGGGAAAAAAAAAAAAATGCAACAAACAGAAAAATATCTCTGACAACTTTTCTTCCTTCAAAATATTTTTTCCCTTCTGTGAGTACCATACAATTTTTATGGCCGGTGATACTGTTATGTTACGGTAGCTGAGGAGTGCAGGTAAAAAAGGAAATACACCAGAGCAGTTGGAATCTATGAGATTGCAGTACCCTGACTAACCACCGCAACTAGAGGCAGCCGTGGAGCGTTCCTACGATGGTCCTAGACGCCTCGTCACAGCCTGAGAAACTAACTACACCTAAAGACAGAAACAGGAAAGCTATCTGCCCCGGAGCAGAACCCCAAAGATAATAGAAAGCCCCAAACATGTAATGGCGGTTAGACAAGAGGAAATACTGACACAGAAAGAAAATAGTATGAGCAAACGCTGGGGCCCAAACTATCTAAATAGAAAAGGATAGGAAGGGTACTTACTGCAATCCAGAAAACCCTGAAAAACACCAACTTACTAATTTCAAAATCACCTGAGATCACACGACCTCTACCACCTAAATTAGTTCTCTGGTGTAACAAAAACAGCAGCCACTGAAAAAACTGCAAAAAGCAAAAGTACAAAACACAGTGGCTGGACCAAACTGAGAGGGCAAAAGCCCCCGGAGGGGACCCAGAAGGCCCCCACAGAAGTGCAGGACAAAATGCAAAAATATAGCAAAAACACACAATAAGAAATTGTCTTATCTGATAGCAGGAGATGCAGACACGACACAGCAGGCTACAAGGGAAACTGGAAAGAAGGATTCAGACCAGAACAATTGATCACCGGCAACCCTGATGGGAAAATGATTCCCTTAAATAAGACCAATCAGTAACACCTGATTCCCAATCCTCACTAGTACCGCTTGTAACCACCAGAGGGAGCCTCTGCTCAGAACTCATCTCAAACCCATTCACAACAGTACCCCCCCCTTGAGGAGGGGTCACCGAACCCTCATTTGAGCAACCAGGTCGGTCAGGATGAGTTCTATGATACGCACGGATAAGTCTCCTAGCATGGATGTCCGAAGCAAACACCCAAGAATTATCTTCCTGACCATAACCTCTCCATTTAACCAAATACTGGAGTCTTCGTCTAGAAAAACGAGAATCCAATATTTTCTCAACCACATACTCCAGATTGCCCTCAACCAAAACAGGGTCAGGAGGCACAGCAGCAGGAACCACTGGCTCAACAAACCTCTTCAACAAGGACTTGTGGAACACGTTATGGATCTTAAATGTCCCTGGAAGAAGCAAACGAAAAGAAACAGGATTAATAATCTCCATGATCTTATAAGGTCCAATGAACCTAGGCTTAAATTTAGGAGATGCTACTCTCATAGGAATATTCTTTGAGGACAACCAGACCAAGTCCCCCACTTTAAACCGAGGACCATAAGTCCTATGCCGGTTAGCAAACCGCTGGGCCTTCTCCTGAGAGAGGGACAACCTCTCCACTACCTGGTCCCAAATCTGCTGCATACGCTCAACAACAGAGTCAACACCTGGACAGACAGAAGCCTCCGTCTGTCCTGAAGAAAATCGAGGGTGAAACCCAGAATTACAGAAAAACGGAGACATCAAAGTGGCAGAGCTAGCCCTATTATTAAGAGCAAACTCAGCCAAAGGCAAAAAAGAGACCCAGTCATCCTGATCAGCAGACACAAAGCATCTTAGATAAGTCTCCAATGTCTGGTTTGTTCTCTCAGTTTGACCATTGGTCTGAGGATGAAATGCCGAGGAGAAAGACAATTGAACACCCAGTTTAGAACAAAAAGTCCTCCAAAATCTGGAAACAAACTGGACTCCTCTGTCAGACACAATGTTCTCAGGAATGCCGTGTAAACGAACCACGTGCTGAAGGAACAACGGCACCAATTCAGAGGAGGAAGGCAACTTAGGTAATGGCACAAGATGTATCATTTTGGAAAACCTATCACAAATTACCCAGATGGTGGTCATTCTCTGAGAAACAGGAAGATCGGAAATGAAATCCATAGAGATATGGGTCCATGGTCTCTTGGGCACAGGCAATGGCATCAACAAACCACTAGAGCGAGAGCAAGGCTTGGAGCGAGAGCAAGTCCCGCAGGACTGCACAAATTCCCTGACATCGCGAGACAAGGTAGGCCACCAAAAGGACCGACTAACCAAGTCTCTGGTACCAAAAATTCTGGGATGCCCAGCCAATGCGGAACAATGAATCTCAGACATCACACTCTTTTTCCATTGGTCCGGGACAAACAATTTTCCAACAGGGCAGCGCTCGGCCTATCCTCCTGACACCCCTCCAGAGCAAGTCTCAAATTAGGCGAGATGGCGGAAAGAACTACACCCTCCTTCAAAATAACAGAGGGATCAGATAGCTCAGGAGAGTCCGCAAGGAAACTCCTCGAGAGGGCATCCGCCTTAACATTCTTAGTGCCAGGAAGAAAGGAAACCACAAAATTAAAACGTGTGAAAAACAAGGCCCACCTGGCCTGTCTAGGATTGAGTCGCTTTTTTTTTAAGGCAAAAAACAATTTACAATTATTTTTGAAATTCTGAAACTTAGCTCGATCCCCTGAAAACAAATCTGGCATGGGAATCCTAGGTTCCACAACAGGCAACCTAGCAAGATATGCAGCAATACTCTGAACCTCAGTGGCAAGCTGATCCACACGGCCAGACAACTGTGCAAACTCCATTGGGAGAAAAGATCCTCCCCAGCACCCAGAGATACAGAGGGAAAAAAAAAAAAATGCAACAAACAGAAAAATATCTCTGACAACTTTTCTTCCTTCAAAATATTTTTTCCCTTCTGTGAGTACCATACAATTTTTATGGCCGGTGATACTGTTATGTTACGGTAGCTGAGGAGTGCAGGTAAAAAAGGAAATACACCAGAGCAGTTGGAATCTATGAGATTGCAGTACCCTGACTAACCACCGCAACTAGAGGCAGCCGTGGAGCGTTCCTACGATGGTCCTAGACGCCTCGTCACAGCCTGAGAAACTAACTACACCTAAAGACAGAAACAGGAAAGCTATCTGCCCCGGAGCAGAACCCCAAAGATAATAGAAAGCCCCCAAACATGTAATGGCGGTTAGACAAGAGGAAATACTGACACAGAAAGAAAATAGTATGAGCAAACGCTGGGGCCCAAACTATCTAAATAGAAAAGGATAGGAAGGGTACTTACTGCAATCCAGAAAACCCTGAAAAACACCAACTTACTAATTTCAAAATCACCTGAGATCACACGACCTCTACCACCTAAATTAGTTCTCTGGTGTAACAAAAACAGCAGCCACTGAAAAAACTGCAAAAAGCAAAAGTACAAAACACAGTGGCTGGACCAAACTGAGAGGGCAAAAGCCCCCGGAGGGGACCCAGAAGGCCCCCACAGAAGTGCAGGACAAAATGCAAAAATATAGCAAAAACACACAATAAGAAATTGTCTTATCTGATAGCAGGAGATGCAGACACGACACAGCAGGCTACAAGGGAAACTGGAAAGAAGGATTCAGACCAGAACAATTGATCACCGGCAACCCTGATGGGAAAATGATTCCCTTAAATAAGACCAATCAGTAACACCTGATTCCCAATCCTCACTAGTACCGCTTGTAACCACCAGAGGGAGCCTCTGCTCAGAACTCATCTCAAACCCATTCACAACAGCCAGCCACGTCTCTGGATATAGTCTGTGTGATCAATACCTTATAATCGTGGGTGTCCCTTATAATTGTCGGTGCTAGTTCTGTTGCAGATTGACAACACTTAGCACAATCCAGAAGAAATAAACAGCATTGGCCACAGACTAACGCGTTTCTGGCATACACAGCTCCCTTAGTCATAGTCTAATAAGCTGAACCATGAGCACACATTTAAAACAAAGTCTTTCCAATCATGTGTGAGTATAGATTAACCTCTTAATTTACTAAATAAAATGTATAAAACATGTCTAAAACTCACACAATTTGGCGATCTTGAGTTTAGATGTAACATCCATGAAGCCGCTCTAAGTAATAGCAGTCTCCATTATGCATCTGTATAAAATGGTTTATTACATTAACAAAAAAGATGCTGGATGTTCGGGAGTAACAAAACATTTTATACAGATGCACGATGGAGACATGACGTACCTGAGATTTTTTGGAGTTGAGTTGGATGTCCGACTAAAGGTGGTGATGTCCAAATGGTATGTATTCTGTCCTCACTGAATAAAGCAGACGTATTGCAGCTTATACAGACAGCTAAACCACTATACCGGGGTACAATAAGGAGACTGTAATGGGGTATGTGCTTTTATTGAACTTGATATATTGATAAGCGGTGAAACTATAATACAAACATATATGCATACAATCAGTACAGGGGCATAGTAGAAATACATATACATAGTACACTGTGAATAAACATTGCACACTAATAGCTGACCAGGAGCAGGACTGATTAAACCAGGCTAATATAGGACAGGGATTAGCTAGAGAAACATGAGTACATACCGGCGATGCTATCACAAGGAGAGAGGAAAAGATGATGCTTCCTGGATGCAGGCTGAAGGAAAATGGAGGGAAAGCTACCAGAATGCTTTGCAGGCTACCATCATGCATTGCTAAGCTACCATCATGCATTGCAAAGGGAGGGAAAAAGATTTTGCTGACAGTAAGGCCGGATCACACATGCAACGAAAACATCCGACGGTCGCATGTGAAATCTCAGCTCTGGCGCCGGCACTCGGGAGTGGAGTGCCGTGGCTGCATGTACTTATATGCAGTCGCTCGCTCCATTTCCGAGTGCCGGCACCAGAGCTGGGATTTCACATGTGACCGTCGGACGTTTTCGTCGCATGTGTGATCCCGGCATAAAGAAAACTATTGCGAATATGACACTGGTCACTAGAGGGAGCCAAACAAGCAGATTGTTAACCCCAAAACGACCGCCAATACGCCTTTTAACGGCGGTCATTAAGGGTACTTAAACCACAGCTGTGGAAAAAGTGTATAGCGCCCCCCACAGTCGCATTTTCTCCGGGGTCTCGGCTACCGGGTGTAGCTGAGACCCTAGAGAACATGAATCGGGTTGGTTTTTACCGACCCTGATGTTGCGATCGCCGTTATTAACCCTATAATGGCGATCGCAACAAAAAAATCTGATGTGCCATTTAATTTTTCTCCTCTGATGTGATCGGACACCAGAGGAGAGAAAAAGGGTCCCCGATCCCCCCCTTGTGGCCCCCGAACCCCCCTTGTGGCCCTAGGGCTCTCCTGCCTCCTCCGGTGGGCGCCGCCATCTTTAATGGCGAGAAAATGGTGGACGCATGCGTAGTGCGCCCGCCGCAATGTGCCGGGGGGGTTGGGCAATTTTTCTCCGGGGTCTCGGCTGCTAGGGGTAGCCGAGACCCCAGAGAACATGATCAGGGTCCCCCGGACCCCCGATCCACCCCCCTGGACCTCCCGGTGTCCGCCGGCAGCTCCTGCAGCTCCGGCCTCTTCATCCTGTAAAAAAAAATGAATGAATGAAAGTACATTTTGATCACTGTGATAAACTATCACAGTGATCAAAATAAAAAGAATAGTACATAAACCCCCCCTTTATCACCCTCTTAGTTAGGGACATATAATAAAATATAGAAATTGTATTTATTTTAATTATTCCGTTAGGGTTAGGGCTAGGGTTAGGGTTATAATTAGGGTTAGGGTTAGCATTAGGGTTAGACTGGGTTCATACTGCGTTATGGCAGTCCGTTAGACGGACTGCGTTACACCTCGGTATAACGCGGTGTAACGCAGTCCGTTAATGCTGCCATTCACCCCCATTTGAGGGCGCATCGCGACGCATGCCGTAAAGCGGCATGCGTTCGCGACGTGCCGTCATTCAGTGACGAAGCCTCGGACGCGGCCTGCAGCGTCTGGGCTCCGTCACCGCTAGCGCAGATGAATCATCTGCTGATTCCTCTGCGCTAGCGGGTATAGCATAACGCGATCGCGTTATGCTATACCGTTACCAGCCCGTCAACGCTATGTGTTGAACGGGCTGGTAAAACGCAATATGAACCTAGCCTTAGGGTTAGGGTTATAATTAGGGTTAGGGTTGGAATTTGGTTTACGGTTAGGGTTACAAATAGGGTTAGGGTTACAATTAGGGTTAGGGTTGCAATTAGGGTTAGGGTTACAATTAGGGTTAGGGTTATAATTAGGGTTATGGTTACAATTATGGTTAGGGTTACAATTAGAGTTGGAATTAGGGTTGGGATTAGGGTTAGGATTAGGGTTGGGATTAGGGTTAGGGGTGTGTTGAGGTTAGGGTTGGAGCTAGAATTAAGGGGTTTCCACTATTTAGGCACATCAGGGGGTCTCCAAACACGACGTATGGGGTATCAGCGTACTCAGGACAAATTGCACACCAATTTTGGGGTTCTAATTTCTCCTGTTACCCTTGGGAAAATAAAAAATAGCTGGCTAAAGAAATCATTTTTGAGGAAGAAAATGATTTTTTTTTTCACGGCTCTGCGTTTATAAACTTCTGTTAAGTACTTGGGGGCTCAAAATGCTCACCACACATCTAGATAAGCTCCTTGGTGGGTCTAGTTTCCAAAATGGTGCCACTTGCAGGGGGTTTCTACTGTTTAGGCACTTCAAGAGCTCTGCAAACACAACATGACGCCCGCAGAACATTCCATCAAAGTCTGCATTAAAAATGGCACTCATTCCTTTCCAAGCTCTCCCATGCACCCAAACAGTGGTTCCACCCCACATATGGGGTATCAGCGTACTCAGGAAAAATTGCACAACAACTTTTGGGGTCCAATTTCTCCTGTTACCCTTGGGAAAATAAAAAATAGCTGGCTAAAGAAATCATTTTTGAGGAAGAAAATGATTTTTTATTTTCACGGCTCTGCGTTTATAAACTTCTGTTAAGTACTTGGGGCTCAAAATGCTCACCACACATCTAGATAAGCTCCTTGGTGGGTCTAGTTTCCAAAATCGTGTCATTTGTGGGGGGTTTCCACTGTTTAGGCACATCAGGGGCTCTCCAAACGCGACATGGCGTCCAATCTCAATTCCAGCTAATTTTGGTTTGAAAAAGTCAAACGGCGCTTATTCCCTTCCAAGCCCTGCTGTGTGCCCAAACAGTGGTCCCCCCCACATAGGGGTATCAGCGTACTCAGGACAAATTGGACAAAAACTTTTGTAGTCTAATTTCTGGTGTTACCCTTGGGAAAATAAAAAATTGGGGACTAAATGATCAGGTTTGTGGAAAAAATATGATTTTTTATTTTCACGCCCGGGCGTTATAAACTTCTGTGAAGCACTTGGGGGTTCAAAGTGCTCACCACACATCTAGATAAGTTCCTTAGGGGGTCTAGTTTCCAAAATGGGGTCACTTCTGGGGAGTTTCCACTGTTTAGACACATCAGGGCCTCTACAAACGCGACATGGTGTCCAGCCAATTCTGCGTTGAAAAAGTCAAATGGCACTCCTTCCTTTCCAAGCTCTGCCACGCACCCAAACAGTGGTTTACCCCCACATATGGGGTATCAGCATGCTCAGGACAAATTGCACAAAAACTTTTGGGGTCTTGTTACCCTTGGGAAAATAAAAATTGGGGTGAAAAGATCGTTTTTGTGTAAAAAATATTTTTTATTTTCACGGCTCTATGTTATAAACTTCTGTGAAGCACTTAGAGGTTCAAAGTGCTCACCACACATCTAGATAAGTTCCTTAAGGGGTCTAGTTTCCAAAATGGTGTCACTTGTTGGGGGTTTCCACTGTTTAGGCACATCAGGGGCTCTCTAAACACGACATGGCGTCCAGCCAATTCTGCGTTGAAAAAGTCAAACGGCGCTCCTTCCCTTGCGACCTCTGCCGTGCACCCAAAAAGTGGTTTACCCCCACATATGGGGTATCGGCATACTCAGGAAAAATTGCTCAACAACTTTTGGGGTCCAATTTCTCCTGTTACCCTTGGGAAAATAAAAAAATAGTGGGCTAAAGAATAATTTTTGAGGAAAAAAATGATTTTTTATTTTCACGGCTCTACGTTATAAACTTCTGTGAAGCACTTGGGGGTTCAAAGTGCTCACCACACATCTAGATAAGTTCCTTAAGGGGTCTAGTTTCCAAAATGGGGTCACTTGTTGGGAGTTTCCACTGTTTAGGCACATCAGGGGATCTCTAAACGCAACATGGCGTCCAGCCAATTCTGCGTTGAAAAAGTCAAACGGCGCTCCTTCCCTTGCGACCTCTGCCGTGCGCCCAAAAAGTGGTTTACCCCCACATATGGGGTATCGGCGTATTCAGGAGAAATTGCACAACAAATTTTGTGGTTCATTTTTTCTTTTAACACTTGTGAAAAAAAAAAAATTGGTTCCGAAATAAAGCTTTTGCAAAAAAAGTTAAATGTTCATTTTTTCCTTCCACAATGCTTCAGATATTGTGAAGTACGTAAAGGGTTAATAAACTTCTTGAATGTGGTTTTGAGCACCTTGAGGGGAGCAGATTTTAGAATGGTGTCACTTTTGGGTATTTTCTATCATATAGACCCCTCAAAGTGACTTCAAATGTGATGTGGTCCCTAAAAAAAATTGTGTAAATATGAGAAATCGCTGGTCAACTTTTAACCCTTATAACTTCGTAACAAAAAAAAATTTTGTTCCCAAAATTGTGCTGATGTAAAGTAGACATGTTGGAAATGTTATTTATTAAGAAATTTGTATGACATATCTCTCTGATTTAAGAGCATAAAAATTTAAAGTTTGAAAATTGCTAAATTTTCAAAATTTTCGCCATATTTCTGTTTTTTTCATGAATAAACGCAAGTCATATCAAAAAAAGTTTACTACTAACGCGAAGAACAATATGTCATGAAAAAACATTGTCAGATTCAGCAGGATCCATTAAAGCGTTCCAAAGTTATAACCTCATAAAGTGACAGTGGTCAGAATTGTAAAAATTGGCTCGGTCATTAAGCTGCAAATTGGCTCTGTCACTAAGGGGTTAAACTCCTATATAAACAATGCAAATCAAACAAACAATTAGATGTCAGAGACAGAACACTCCCCGTATGGCATCAACTGATGTCACTATCCTTTTCTTCCGAAGGCAGCAATAAGACCAATTCGGATTCTGGTCTGGAGAATGTCTTAGGTTCATTCCCTTTGGCCATCATCAGTTCAACTTTGCGAACGTTGCCATCCTTACTCGGGAATATTGCAGTCACTAAACCATGTGGCCACTGGTTCCGGTGAACTTGGCAGTCTTTCTCAAGGACAAGGTCACCAATGCTTAGATTAGGCTTAGTGGTTTGCCACTTCACCCGGGCTGCAGGGTGGACAAATACTGTTTGCGCCACCTGTCCCAGAAAGTATTTGCAAGACTTTGTACCTGTCTTCATTGGCTGGAGAATAGCTGGAGTCAATAACAAGGGCTCCTCGGGGTCGTTAGGGACTGGAACCAAGGGTCTTGCATTGATTATAGCTGCGGCTTCTGCCATGAAGGTGATCAGGCTTTCGTGGGTAAGCCTCGCTGCTCCTTCTTGAAGAAGAGTGGAGTCAAGAATTCTCTATACTAGACCAATCATTCGTTCCCATGATCCACCCATGTGTGAAGAGTGAGGTGGGTTGAATGACCATGTGCAACTTTGGTCGCTAAGGAACCTCTCGAGAGTCTTATAGTCTAGATTTGAAGGCATTCCTAACTCTTTTGCTGCACCAATGAAATTAGTACCTCTGTCTGAACGTATGTGCTTGATAGGACCACGGATGGCAATAAAATGTCTTAAAGCATTGATGAAGCTTGAAGTGTCAAGGGACTCAATGAGTTCTATGTGGACATCTCTGATTGACATACAGGTAAACATGACAGCCCAACGTTTACTATTGGCTTGTCCGCACCTCGTATGGTGTGTGACAACTGACCAAGGCCCAAACACATCGAGACCAACGCTGGTGAAGGGAGGGTCTGGGCTGAGTCTATCTGCTGGTAGGTCAGCCATCTTTTGGGTTTGAGTCGAACCACGAAGCTTACGGCAGGTAATGCATTTGTAGATGACACTACTGACGAGTCTCTTTGCACTGACAATCCACAGGCCAGCAGTTCTGATGGCTCCTTCTGTAAATAGTCTTCCTTGGTGCTTGACCAGATTGTGATAGTGTTGTACAATTAAGTAGGCAACATGACATTTTCCGGGAGGATAAGAGGGAATTTCTCCTCAAACTCCATTTTAGCTTCCTTGAGTCAGCATCCTACTCTCAGTAGGCCATTGTTGTCGATGAATGGGTCGAGTTTCCTCAATATGCTGCTCTCTGGTATTGGAGCTTTGTTAATGAGACATTGGATTTCTACAGGGTAGGTTTCTCTTTGAACAATGAAGATGATGTGGTTTCTGGAGAATTCCAAGTCTGAGGTAATATAGGTATTTTTACAAAGATGCCAACCTTTACATTTTTCTGTGTCACAAGCTCTGGTGGTACTGAACGATCGAGCTACATGAGTCAGTCAGGTAATAGCTCGAATAAGTGTCTTCCAACTTGAAAATTTGTCAAATCTATGAGATTCAAACTGGATAGCAGAGGTCGTTGTATGAAGTGTAGACACCTGAGGGCGGATTTCAGCATCTGAGTCCTCCCCTACTAATTCAAAGGTGTCTGGGAAACGTTCCTCAGTGTACAATAGTTTTGGTCTTGAGAGCCATGTTGTGTTTCCTAGTCAACTTGCGTCAACTGCTCTAGTTGCGTGATCTGCAGGATTTTGGTCCGTGGTTAAGTAATGCCACTGTTTTGGATGAACTGATCTCCTAATTCGTAGCACTCTGTTGTTGACATAAACATAGAATCGCCTAGTTTCGTTGTGGATATATCCAATGACTATTTTGCTGTCTGAGTAGAACTTGGACTGTGTCAGATCGATATCCATCTCGGATGCGATGAACTCTGCTAACTCAACGGCCAAGACTGCAGCACAAAGCTCTAACCTGGGTATAGTGTGCTCTGGAGCAAGTTTGGCCTTCCCCATAACGAATCCAATGTGGCTCTGACATTTGGAGTCTACAGTTTTGAGATAGGCGATAGCGGCAATTGCTTTGACAGAAGCATCTGCAAATACGTACAGTTTTTGACTTTGTATTTCTGTAGACGGCACAGGGGTGTATGGTCTTGGCACATTCAGGTTGGAGAGGGCTGCTAAAGAGTTCTTCCATCCTTCTCACTGGATTTGCTTATCAGGTGGCAGAGGTGCATCCCAGTCGGATGTTTCCTTAGTTAAGTCTCTTAGTAAGGCTTTGCCTTGTATAGTGACAGGAGCTGTGAAACCCAAGGGATCGTACAGACTGTTGATGGTGGACAGGACACCTCTACGTGTGAAAAGTTTTTTTTCCTGGCTGACCTGGAAGGTGAAAGTGTCTGACTGTAGATTCCAGAGAAGCCCGAGGCTGCGTTGCATTGGTGCGGTTCTAACCCCAAGTCCAAATCCCTGAGACTGTTACATAAGTCTTGTGAAGGGAATGCTTCCATGAGTTCTTGGCTGTTTGAGGCTATTTTGTGAAGCCTGAGGCTCGAGCAAGCATCTCTTGGGCTCTCCTGAGAAGACTAATGGCAGTCTCATTTGAAGGCATGGCTTTCAGACAGTCATCAACATAAAAGTCTTTCTCTATGAATTGTCTGACATCTGATTCATATTCTGTTTCTCCTTCTTGAGCCGACCTTTTGAGTCCATAAATGGCGACTGCAGGTGAAGGACTGTTGCCAAAGATGTGCACTCTCATGCGATACTCTGTGACTTCTTTAGCAGGATCATTGTCTCTGTACCAGAAGAATCTTAGGAAGTTCCTGTCTCTCTCTCTCTCACAAGAAAACAATGGAACATTTGTTGGATGTCAGCAATGAAGGCAATGAAATCCTTACGGAAACGCATAAGTACTCCCAGCAGTTTGTTATTGAGGTCTGGTACTGTCAGTAGAACATCATTCAGGGAGATATCATCGAACTTAGCACTGGAGTCAAACACCACTCTAATTTGGCCTGGTTTCTTAGGGTGGTATACTCCAAACATGGGTAGGAACCAGCATTCTTCAGAGTCTTTGAGAGTGGGAGCTAGCTCTGCATGACAATTCTCAAAGATCTTTGACATGAAGGAGAAACAGTGATCTTTCATCTCTGGCTTCCTTTGCAGATTATGTTTGAGAGGAGAAACGCTTTAATGCTTGATTTCTGTTGTTCGGTAGACGTGGTCTGTGGGTTCTGAAGGGAAGAGGTGCGACCCAGCTGTTGGTCTCATCTTTAACAAGTCCCTTGTCCATTACCTCTAAGAACAACTTGTCCTCTACTGACATTGCCACTTGGTTGTCTTGCTTAGTTCTCTGGAAGACTGTGCACCCTAACTGATCCTCATAGTTTCCTGACACTATACTGCTGTCATGAGTAAAGTCTATTAGATGATTTGGGCAGTTGGATGCTGTGTGGTAGCTCTCTGACTTGGAATTCATTGTTACAAGGTTGAAACAGAGATGGGCGTCCTTTCTCCAATGTATTTGTCAGCATGCTTGTCACAGAAGAGGGGGCGTGCATGCGTCCCAAGCATACATTTCCTATTATGACCCATCCTAGGTCTAGCTTTTGGGCATAGGGAGCATTGTGGAGTCCATTGATATGACATCTTACTTTATGAACCTGCAGGATGTCTCTCCCCAACAGCAGAATTATCTGGGCCTGATGGTCGAGTTCCGGTATGAGGTGTGCTATGCATTTTAAGTGAGCGTGATGGATTGCCATATCTGGTGTAGGTATTTCAGATCTGTTGTCTGGGATCTGATTACACTCTATGATCGTACGTAGTGGTAGTGGTCTAAGAACTCAATTTGGTAGTAAGTAGCTTTCCTACCTGCTGTTGTCACAGTACCTGCACACGTCTTTAATGAGTAGGGGGTGCTTGGCCCTTTGATGTTGAAGAGGTCAAAGAATGTTTATCTAGCCAGGGATCGATTACTTTGGTCATCCAAGATAGCATACAGTCCTACAGCTTTGTGTCCCTTTGGGTACACTCTGAGGAGGCATATTTTTGAACAGGATCTACTGTCTATTGTCCCTTTACAGACTCCAGTACATTGTGAAGTGATCTCTGGCATAGCTGCATCAGTGTTCCTTTCCTCCCTGCCATGCTCACTGTCAGCTGGCGTGTTTTGTGTACTCCATGGAGCTGGCCCAGGGTGTAGGGCAGTGTTATGATCTGTGGTGACACATTCTGTGCATTTTACACTGACCTTGCAATCCTTGGCGAGATGAGATGTGGATGGACAGCACTTGTAGCAGATACCGTTCTCTTTCAGGAAGCTTCTGCGATCTGGCATAGATTTTCCTCTGAAGGCTCTGCATTTCAGGAGAGGATGAGGCTTCTGATGGAGCAGGCACTGCTTGTCAGGATCCTGCACCTTTTTCTCTGATTGGGAGCAGCCAGCAGACCTGTAATTGGAACCTGGAGAAGAAACATAAGACTTGTGCACTGCCACAGACATTCTGCGTGGGTTTGCTGTTGATGACGGTGTGGCATATGACAATGCAAAGTCAAAGCTGGGATCGTTTCTGATTCTTGCTTGTTGGTGTACAAAGTCTACAGTCTGTGTTTGTATTTGTAAGTGGAACCATGTGTGAGCCACCTCTCCTGTAGATTGTAGGGCAACTTTTGGATTATAGGGTTAACACCTCTTGCTGTGTCAAGGTATGCAAGTCCTTGTAGATCATCTTCACATTTGGCAAGTCTGTTAGCAGGTCACTTAATTCTCTAAGTTTCTGGAGACCTTTGTTAGATATTTTAGGAAAGTCATTAATTCTTTTGAACAAGGCTCTTTCTATTACCTCTGCTGAGCCGTAACACTCATCCAGCCTCTTCCAGTGTCTCTTTGAGGCCAGTCTCAGGGCGGTTTATATTAATGTCTCTGATCCTTACTGCGTGTTTGACTGACTCTTCCCCCATGTATTTGACTAAGAGGTCTATCTCTTCCCTGTGTTGTAGCCCCAAGTCTCTAGTGACATTTTGGAAGGAAGCTTTCCAAGCTCTGTAACCTTCAGCTTGGTCAGTGAATTTCATGAGTCCCTTGGCAACCAGATCACGTCGTGTGAAGAACTTAGCAAATTCTGTTGTGAACCGGTTGTCAGCAGAGTATACTGGTGATGGGTCACCCTGATAGTAATGTGAGGTGCGTTCGTACCTGTCAGTATCCTCTGGGTGGCGCCAGCCGGTGTCGTGATGCTTCAGTCTGATGGGTGTGTCAGCAAGGTGATTCACGTTGGTTTCCTGGTGAGGGGCAAGGTAGTCATTAGCAGAGTTATTTTGCTCCACGTTTTCATGTTTGTATCTGTCCTGGAGCTGATCCTCATGATGACTCTTGCTCGCTTCACTGGAGATGTCATGTTCTTGTTCTGATGCCGGTTCAGGGTTATAGTTTGGATCAGGAAGTCCATTAATGTACTGGGATGTGCGTTGTGGCAAATCTTGTAGTGGAAACTCCAGACTTGATGTACTGCTTCAGCTATGCTGCTCAGGGTTATGCGCGGCTTCTAGAAATTCTGCTTCAGCGAGGGCTGCGGCAGCTTCTCTTTTCGCTGCTAGGCTCTCTAAGGCGGCATTCACGCGTGCCTTCTCTAACTGCGCCTTTCTCTCTTGATCATCAAGGCGTGCCTTCTCTAATTTAAGTTGCATCTCTTGATCAGCATAGCTTGCTCGCATTTTGGCGGCTTCAGCATTTGCGCGGGCAATGGCGACCACGCTGCTGATGGATATAGTCTTTTAGGAGACGGAAGTAGCAGATTTTGCCCTGTGTGATTTGTGGGACATGGTGTCTTTGGGGAATGCTTGGCTGTGCAGAGATTGCTGTAGCTGTATTAAAGGGAATCTGTCACCCCATTTTTGCCATATCAACTAAAGATATGGCTGAATACAGCGTCCCATAACAAAGCCATCTGTCTTTTCCTTATATCCTGATACCCCCGTTTTCACATAAAAATACCTTAGTAAAGTTGGTATTTTGGGCTGCCAATCAGGGCGGTCAGGTCAGGAAGGCGGCGGTTATTCGCTTCCCCCAACCCTCCTCAATTCTTGGCGTACGTAGCTTTTTTTTTTCTTGTCCGTTGTCTTTCCGCGCTTGCACTGTGTAAAAGTCCCTCGCGCGTGCGCAGTGCTGTTTTCCCAACAGTGGGCCAGCACACTATCACTACCGCGCAAGCTCAAGTAATTTCTGGCACTTCACTTGACCCGGAAGTCGTCCAGTGATTGCTGATGACTTCCGGGCCAAGGAAAGTCAGGAAGTCTGACGCATGCGCAGTAATGTTTGACTGCTTTGCCCACTGCTGGGCAAATAAGACTGCGCAAGCGCGGGGGCCCTGCTGCAGAGCGCAAGCGCAGAAAACTTACGCTGTCTGTGATATTCACAGACAGCGTTACGTGACAGAAGTAGAGGAGCGGGGGGTTGGGGGAAGCGAATAACCGCCGCCTTCCTGACCTGACCGCCATGATTGACACCACAAAAACGAAGTTTACAAAGGTATTTATATATGAAAACGGGGGTATCAGAATATAAGGAAAAGACAGATGGCTTTGTTATGGGACGCTGTATTCAGCCATATCTTTATCTAATATGGCAATTTTGGGGTGACAGATTCCCTTTAAAGGGAATCTGTCACCCTAAATTGGCGGGATATTAAAATGATGGCAGTCAGGTCAGATGGGCGGTGTTTTGGGTACTTGCCTTAACATGTTGTTCGCCGCTGTCTCCATTATTTCTGGGAATTGTAGTCGTTGCCCTCCATATAACGCGCCTGCGCATTGCAAAGCATACTGCACGTGCGCAATTCATGATTGCAATGCGCAGGCGCATTATATGGAGGGCAACGACTACAATTCCCAGAAATAATGGAGACAACGGAGAACAACATGTTAAGGCAAGTACCCAAAACACCGCCCATCTGACCTGACTGCCATCATTTAAATATCCCGCCAATTTAGGGTGACAGATTCCCTTTACGTCTCTGTGTAGCCGGTGAATTGAATCTCAGTAGGGAGATGGCTGCAGTTTCACTAGTTCCTGCAAGCTGGATGGCTGACTTTTCACAGAATTCCCACTAGCTGGATGGCCGCCGTTTCACTATTCTGTCCTCACTGAATGAAGCAGACGTATTGCAGCTTATACAGACTATACCGGGGTCCAATAAGGAGACTGTAATGGGGTCTGTGCTTTTATTGAACTTGATATATTGATAAGCGGTGAAACTATAATACAAACATATATGCATACAATCAGTACAGGGGCATAGTGGAAATACATATACATAGTACACTGTGAATAAACATTGCACACTAATAGCTGACCAGGAGCAGGACTGATTAAACCAGGCTAATATAGGACAGGAATTAGCTAGAGGAACATGAGTACATACCAGCGATGCTATCACAAGGAGAGAGGAAAATATGATGCTTCCTGGATGCAGGCTGAAGGAAAATGTAGGGAAAGCTACCAGAATGCTTTGCAGGCTACCATCATGCATTGCTAAGCTACCATCATGCATTGCAAAGGGAGGGAAAAAGATTTTGCTGACAGTAAAGAAAACTGCGAATATAACACTGGTCACTAGAGGGAGCCAAACAAGCAGATTGTTAAACTCCTATATAAACAATGAAAATCAAACAATTAGATGTCGGAGACAGAACAGTATGAGTTTAGACATGATTTGTCTTTCATTTATTGAATGCTGTGAACGCCACAAACGCATCAGTCTGTCGCCAATGGTGAATAGACTTGTCCTTTTAACGGATTTCTAATACAGAAAAAGCAAGCTTTTATTTAAAGTGCATGTGCCGCTTACTTTGTTTTGGACTGTGCTGTACAATGTTTGGTTTTAATTGCATACAGAAATAATGCTCAGAAGTTGTAACACTTTTGAGAGATTATCGATGATGTTTTAGCTTGATTGCATCTTCTAAAAAGTGGAATTTTAACCTGCCATTGTATCAGTAATAACATAGCCTAGTGATATACCATCAATGTTGTTAGGTACAGAACACTTAGTGTACACCATCCAATGTAATAAAATACTAGACTAGTAAACCGTAAAACATTTCTTCTCTTGGGACCATATGGAAGAGTTAGGCTAAGTGCACACGATCAGGAATAATTGCGTTTTTTTCGCGGTTTTTCCGCGGTTTTCCGCGGTAAAAACGCGATAAAAACGCAAGCATTAAGCATCCTATACATGTTAATTGATTCCGCATGTTTTGGCCACATGTTGCGTTTTTTTTCCGCGAAAAAAACGCTTCGCGGAAAAAATAGCAACATGTTCATTAATTTTGCGGAATGTAAGCGGTTCATGTGCGGTGGTACCCAGGGTCTGGAGGAGAGGAGACTCTCCTCCAGGCCCTGGGTACCATATCCCTGGTAAAACAATAATTAAAATAAAAAATAATGATATTCTCACCTTCCGGCGGCCCCCGCAGCCTTCCCGCGGCCCCCGCAGCCTTCCCGCCTTCAGCGATGCTCCCGGCAACTTCCGGTCCCAGGAGTCCTTTGCGAGAATCACCCAGATGGCATAGCGGTCTCGCGAGATGCTACGTCATCGGTGTGATTTGTCGCAAAGCACTCCTGGGACCGGAGTTGCCGGGAGCGTCACTGAGAGGCGGGAAGGCTGCGGGGCCGCCGGAAGGTGAGAATATCATTATTTATTATTTTTTTATTATTTTTACATTAGATCTTTTTACTATTGATGCGGCATAGGCGGCATCAATAGTAAAAAGTTGGTCACACGTGTCAAACACTATGTGTGAATCGTGTGACCAACCTGTCAATCAGTTTTCCAAGCGATGCTACAGATCGCTAGGAAAACGCTAGCATTCTGCAAGCTAATTACGCTTGCAAAACGCTATTATTCTGGCGGGAATCAGCATACAAAAAACGTGCGTATTTCCTGCGGGAGAAGTGCGGGATTGCCGCGGAAATTTCCGCGGCAATTCCGCAACGTGTGAACTTAGCCTTAGGCTAAGTGCACACGATCAGGAATAATTGCGTTTTTTTCGCGGTTTTTCCGCGGTTTTCCGCGGTAAAAACGCGATAAAAACGCAAGCATTAAGCATCCTATACATGTTCATTGATTCCGCATGTTTTGGCCACATGTTGCGTTTTTTTTCCGCGAAAAAAACGCTTCGCGGAAAAAATAGCAACATGTTCATTAATTTAGCGTAATCGCGGTGATTCCGCCGCCATAGGAATGCATTGAACCGCTTACTTTCCGCATGTGGCTATGCCCACTATGCGCAATGTAAGCGGTTCATGTGCGGATGGTACCCAGGGTCTGGAGCAGAGGAGACTCTCCTCCAGGCCCTGGGTACCATATCCCTGGTAAAACAATAATTAAAATAAAAAATAATGATATTCTCACCTTCCGGCGGCCCCCGCAGCCTTCCCGCGGCCCCCGCAGCCTTCCCGCCTTCAGCGACGCTCCCGGCAACTTCCGGTCCCAAGAGTCCTTTGCGAGAATCACCCAGATGGCGTAGCGGTCTCGCGAGATGCTACGTCATCGGGGTGATTTGTCGCAAAGCACTCCTGGGACCGGAGTTGCCGGGAGCGTCGCTGAAGGCGGGAAGGCTGCGGGGGCCACCGGAAGGTGAGAATATCATTATTTATTATTTTTTTTTATTATTTTACATTAGATCTTTTTACTATTGATGCGACATAGGCGGCATCAATAGTAAAAGTTGGTCACACTTGTCAAACACTATGTGTGACTCGTGTGACCAACCTGTCAATCAGTTTTCCAAGCGATGCTACAGATCGCTAGGAAAACGCTAGCATTCTGCAAGCTAATTACGCTTGCAAAACGCTATTATTCTGGCGGGAATCAGCATAAAAAAAGTGCGTATTTCCTGCGGGAGAAGTGCGGGATTGCCGCGGAAATTTCCGCGGCAATTCCGCAACGTGTGAACTTAGCCTTATAGCTATAGCGCCAAGAAATCAATGAACGTGATTGGTTTATTGGCTCTTTATAAAAGTGCTTGTCACATTGCTCTAGATTGTAGTTGCACTGTATGTACTTTTCATACACAACAGAATGCAAATAAAAGACTCAATGACTGATGCTTGTACAGTAATATCTTATCATCTGAAACTATTTTAAATGGAATCTGTCACCAGGTTTTATCCACCTAATCTGAGAGCAGCATAATGTAGAGACAGAGACCCTGACTCTAGTGATATGTCACTGGGTTGTTAGCTGTAGTTTTAATAAAATCACTATTTCATCGGCAGGATATTATCACTAGAGGACTAGTAAATCTTCTGCCATAAAGTCCTAAATATTCATGAGCTCTGTATAACCTCACCACTGATTGCTAATTTCATGCCTATACACAGTGTACACAAAAGGTGCCAATCAGTGGTGGGGATGGAATTATACAGAGCTCAGCATTACGAGAACTGGTAGATCTGCAGATGACAAAATTGGGATTTTATCAAAATGATCAGTAAATTACACATAGCTGGAAGCGGGATCTCTGCCTCTATATCATGATGCTCTCAGATGGGGTAGTAAAAGTAAAAACCTGGTGGTGACTGAATTCCTTTAAGCCTCACTCATGTAGGAATGACACTGAAAGCCGAAGAACACAAAAGAAATAAAAAGCAGCAGCAAAAAAGTAAATAAAAAAATTGTACAAAAATTCAGCATGTGCTAAATCCACTGACCGCAATGAATTTCATAAATTTCCATTTACTACACATTTGGTTGTTGCTATAAAACAGCATAATGTTAACTAGTCAATTATTAATTACATTAATTAACGTGTGTACTGAACTATTGTTGCTAAGCATGACGCAGGTTTGTCTTTGTAAGTTAATGTAGGATTATTGTTATGATCTAATTCTGCTTCCATATGAATAAGTACTCATGCTCAGCAATGGGGGAACTATCCCTTTCCATTTCATACATGTAGATTTAGTCAGTATTTTGCATAAGTCCATTTTGGTTTTGGTTTGAGAATACTGATTAAAATTCTAATTAGATTACTACAGAGTGAAAATGGCCTAAATCTGGAATGTGTGCATGAGGACTTATTCTTCATTTCTCTGCTAGTTTTGTTTCAGCTCCCTGAATCTAAAGAGGAGACTCCATACCCATAGATGAAAGCCTCGAACAGACCATAAAATAAACAGCACATGTACCCACAAGGTAACCTAACTCTGTATCAGTAATTGTGTCACAGCCATGCCAATGTTTAGTTCAAAACTACACACCTCTGTTAAGTGTTTCCATCTTTAATTTCACCCAAACTGAAATCTTGAAACCTTTTCCAGTGGAAAAAAATTAAAAGCTAAAATAATGTGGTTGCATGAATATGCACACCCTTAACTGTATTTTGTTGGAGTACCCTTTGAATTTATGACTGGCAGTCTTTCTTTGCAGTAGCGCTCCAAATTTGTCTGATTCATTTCTGAAGGTATCTCAGAGTACATCCCAGATTTTCAATCAGATAGAGATATGCTTAGTGTCTTGAACTAAAGCCCCAGTTTCAATTGCCGAAAAAGCAGCACCATAATGCTGCCTCACCATGCGTCACTGTGGATATGGTATTATTTTGTGATATGCAGTGTGCTTGCACCTTCTGGAATTATGACCCAAAACTTCAACCTTGTTCATCAGACCATAACACATTTTACCCACATGCATTGGCAGACATAATATAGGTTTTGGAAAAATATAGCTGGGATTGGAAGTTTTTCTTTTTAAGAAAGGGCATTTATTATTATTATTTATTTCTATAGCACCATTGATCCCATGGTGCTGTACATGACAAGGGGTTACATGCAAATTACAGGTATCACTTACAGTAAACAAATTAACAATGACAGACTGATACAGAGGGGAGAGAACCCTGCCCTTTCAGGCTTACATTCTACAGGATAGTGGGGAAGGAGACAGCAGGTTGGTGGGTCGCAGCAGTTCCGGTGTTGGTTGAGGCGATATCTCCGGTAGTGGTGAGGAGGTAGCAGGGTCATTGCAGGCTGTAAGCTTTCCTGAATAGGTGGGTTTTCAGGTTCCGTCTGAAGGATCCGAATGTGGTTGATAGTCGGACGTGTTGGGGCAAAGAATTCCAGAGGATGGGGGATATTCGGGAGAAGTCTTGGAGGCGGTTGGGTGAGGAGTGAATAAGTGTGGAGGAGAGAAGAAGGTCTTGGGAGGATCGGAGATTACGTGAGGGAAGATATCGGGAGATTAGTTCAGAGATATATGGAGGAGAAGGGTTATAGATGGCCTTTTAGGTCAGTATTAGTAATTTGAACTGGATACGCTGAGGGAATGGAAGCCAGTGAAGAGATTTGCAGAGGGGAGAAGCGGAGGAGTAGCGAGGAGAGAGATGAATTAGTCGGGCAGCAGAGTTAAGGATGGACTGGAGAGGTGCGAGGGTGTTAGCAGGGAGGCCAGAGAAAAGGGTGTTGCAGTAGTCGAGGCGGAAGATGATGTTTGAGGAAAGGACGGATTCTTGAAATATTTTTGAGCTGAAGGCGACAGGAGGTAGAAAGAGCTTGGATGTGTGGTTTGAAGGACAGGGCAGAGTCAATGGTTACTCCGAGGCAGCCGACTTCTGGTACGGGGGAAAGCGTGATGTTGTTAATTGTGATAGATAGGTCAGGGAAGGAAGATCTGTGAGATGGGGGAAAGATTATGAGTTCAGATTTGTCCACATTGAGTTTGAGGAAGCGGCAGGAGAAGAAGGAGGATATGGCTGATAGACACTCCGGGATTCTGGACAGCAGAGAGGTGACGTCTGGGCCAGAGAGGTAGATCTGAGTGTCATCAGCATAAAGGTGGTACTGTAATCCATGGGACTTTATGAGTTGCCCCAGGCCAAGTGTATAGATTGAGAAGAGTAGGGGTCCTAGAACAGAGCCTTGGGGGACTCCAACAGGAGAGGGTGGGACGAAGAGGTAGTGTCGGAGTGGGAGACGCATGAATGTGCAGTTGGAAAGGTATGAGGAGATCCAGGATAGGGCGAGGTCCTTGACGCCAAATGAGGAGAGAATCTGTAGTAGAAGGCAGTGGTCAACTGTGTCAAAAGCAGAGGACTGGTCAAGAAGCAGGAGTATAGAGTATTGTCCATTCTCTTTGGCTGTAAGTAGGTCATTAGTAATTTTGGTCAGGGCTGTCTCAGTGGAGTGATGGGGGTGGAAACCAGATTGTAGAGTGTCAAAGAGCAAGTTAGAAGAGAGGTGGTAGGAAAGCTCAGCGTGGACATGCAGCTCCAGGAGTTTGGAAGAGAATGGGAGCAGCGATATTGGGCGATAGCTGGACATAGCGGTTGGGTCAAGGTTGGCTTTTTAAGGATAGGCGTGATTGTGGCATGCTTGAAAGCAGAAGGGAAGGTCCTGGAAGTTAGTGATAGGTTGAAAGGTGGGTTAGGGATGGGATAATAGTGGTGGTGAGGTTGGGGAGGAGGTGGGTTGGGATGGGGTCAAGTGCACAGGTTGTAAGGTGCGATTTGGAGAGGAGACAATTAGGCTCCCCTTCGGTTATGTTGGAGAGGGAGGTTATGGGGTTTGGGCATTGGTCTGGTATACAAAGGGGTTGTGGTGGTTGAACAATGAAGACTTGCCTTGTTTGGTCAATCTTATCTTTGAAGTGTGTGGCAAAGTCCTCAGCAGAGATGAGGGAGGTAGGGGGGGCAGTTGTGGGCGGAGGAGAGAGTTAAAAGTTTTGAATAACTGTTTGGGGTTGTAGGATAGGGAAGATACGAGAGTTGTGAAGAGGCCTGTTTAGCAGAGGTGAGGGCAGATTTGTAAGAGAGTGTTGCTTGTTTGAATGCAGTGAAGTCGTCTTGCGAATTTGTTTTCTTCCAACGCCGCTCTGTAATCCTGGACACTTGCTGGAGATTTTTAGTGGTGTTATTGTGCCAGGGTTGTCTGTTGGTACATCGCACTCTGCCATGAACGAGAGGGGTGACCGTGTCAATAGCCGATGCGAGAGTGGCATTGTAGAAAGCAGTGGCACTGTCTGTGTCATGGAGTGAGGATATGGATGCCAGTGTGGTAGAATAGAGTCAGAGAGTGTGTGGATGTCTAGGTGTGCAAGGTTTCTGCAGGGGTGCACGTGTTGCTGGACATGGATGACAGGAGAGGAGGACAGGGATGAGAAAGTGAGTAGATGGTGGTCGGATAGAGGGAGAGGGGAGGTGGTGAAGTTAGATAGAGAGCATAGGCGGGTGAAGACCAGGTCTAATGTATGTCCGTCCGTGTGGGTGGCTGAGGAGGACCACTGAGTAAGTCCAAAGGATGAAGTAAGGGACAGGAGTTTGGAGGCTGCTGACTGAAGGGTATCAGTGGGGATGTTGAAGTTACCCATGATGATGGTGTGGATGTTAGTGGAGAGAAAGTGAAGAAGCCAGGTAGAGAATTGGTCAGGCCTGGAGGTCGGTATATGACGGCCACTTGGAGGTTGGAGGGAGAGTAGATGCGGACAGAGTGGACTTCAAAAGAGGGGAGGATTAGGGAGGGAAGAGGTGGGATTGGGTTAAAGTTGCAGTTAGAGGAAAGGAGAATCCCCACTTCTCCACCATGTCTGTTTCCAGGGCGAGGAGTGTGGGTGAATTGGAGGCCGCCGTAACACAGCGCAGCAGGGGAGGCGGTGCCAGAGGGTGTCAGCCATGTTTCTGTGAGGGCGAGGAAAGCAAGATTGCGAGAGAGAAAGAGGTCATGAATAACATGAAGCTTATTGCAGATGGAGCGGGCATTCCAGAGTGCTCCAGAGAGAGGGAGCAGGGGGGTGGGTGTCAATGGCACGGGTTTTACGTTGGAAAGATTGCGGTAGTTCTTATTAGATAGGAAGCGGTAGGAAGGAGTACTAATGGTGAGTATGTGTTATGTTTCGGTAACTGAGGAGAAATGGCAAAAAATAGCAAAAGCTGTAATACACCAGAGAGGCTGGAACCTATTGGATTGCAGTAACCTGAACTAACCACACAACTAGAGGTAGCCGTGGAGCGTTCCTACGTTGATCCTAGACGCCTCGTCACAGCCTGAGAGATAACAACACCTAAAGGCAGAAAAATGAAAGCTATCTGCCCCGGAGCAGATCCCCAAAGAAAATAGGAAGCCCCCAAACATGTAATGGCGGTTAGACAAGAAGAAAGCACGGACACAGACAGAAAATAGAATGAGTAAACGCTGGGGCCCAATCTGTCTAGACAGAAAAGTACAGGAAAGAATTCTGACTGCAATCCAACAAAAACCCTAACAAAAATACCAACACTTCTGATTGCCAAAAAAACTGAGATCGCACGACCTCTTCCACCTAAATCAGATCTCTGGTGCAACAAAACACTATTCAGCAAATTAAAAGTAACAAAAGAGCAAAGCAAAAGTGCAGACACAAACGGAGCACAATTGCAGCGCCAGACCCCCAAAAGGGGACAGGCTGCAGTCCACTGCAGGCAGCAAACCAGCAGAGAAAATCAAACAGAGAAAATAAACAGCAAACACTTATCTGAAGGAGAGCAGGAAACTAGCAGTGCTTCAAGCAAGACAAGAAGAACAATTGGTAACCGGCAAGGCTGCTGGGAAATCAGGCCACTTATATCCTACCATTCAGTGCCAGCTGAAGGCCATTCATTAATCAGTTCATTACCCTCAGCAACCACCGGAGGGAGCCCCAGCTCAGAAGCCACCTCCAGTATATTCACAACAGGTATGAGCTGTGGAGGTCCAGGATTGGGAGATATGTCACCAGCAGTGAGGAGAAGAAGAGAAAGGGAGAGCAGGTGGGAGGAGAGAGGGCAGCTTGTTTTGTGTTTTATTAGGACAGATTTGAGGTTGAGGAGCAGGTCAGCAGAGGAGGTCAGGTGGGAGGAAGGAGGGAAAGGGAGATGATTAATTGGTTAGAGGGTGCTGGGGTTTGGTGATAGCGAAGGAGAGAGAGGATTAAGGGAGCAAACACTGTGAGGGCATATGTAAACATGGTGAATTAGTAAGATGGGTAAATAGAAAAGCCAGGTACAAGTAATTAGAAGTGCTTACTCAGCAGACATACCCAAAAGAGACATAGTGTGGGGTCCTGACTCCTGCCGTGACTCACTGCCGTTGAAATAACTGCAGCTTCATCATACTTTTGCTGCAGTGGTACTTCTGCTGCAGACATACGCGTGCCAGACCCCACACGCGTGCCCCCCTTAGGCTGCTACTGAATATATAGGACTGAGTAGAGGATCAGGTGAGAGGGATTGTGGGAGCTGCTTTGGGATAAATTAGCAGCTGGCCAGCACACCAGGGAAGCTTAGACAATCAAAGGCACAGGGCCTGGCTACATCTATATGCTGGTAACACCTTGCACCTGATAGCATCTCTACTGGCCCCAGCATGGCTATACAGCAGTAAGTATTGAATACAATACAAAAAATTAATTTAGCAAACATTCAGCAGGCACTGTTATATACCATTAAAGGAAATGTTGCACAGTGGTAAAAGCCAGATCACAGCAAGCAGAGTTTGTAGAGATTGTACCATTAAAGGAAATGTTGCACAGTGGTAAAAGCCAGATCACAGCAAGCAGAGATTGTAGAGATTGTTCCATTAAAGGAAATGTTGCACAGTGGTAAAAGCCAGATCACAGCAAGCAGAGATTGTAGAGATTGTACCATTAAAGGAAATGTTGCACAGTGGTAAAAGCCAGATCACAGCAAGCAGAGATTGTAGAGATTGTTCCATTAAAGGAAATGTTGCACGTGGTAAAAGCCAGATCACAGCAAGCAGAGATTGTAGAGATTGTACCTGTGTGAAGAGAGGAGATGGATGTTAATTGTCAGCCATTGAAATAACTGCAGCTTCATTGTACTTTTGCTGCAGTGGTACTTTTGCTGCAGACATCCTTCTTGCCTTTCTACTCCCACAAGTGAGACATAGAAAAAATACAGGAGATTGTTGTCACATGAAGTACATCACCAATACTTGAGATAAATTCCTGCAGCACCTTTAATGTTGCTATAGGTCTCTTGTCAGCCTCTCAGAAACAATTTTTATGGTCTTTTCCTCAATTTTTGAGGGATGTCCAGTTCTAGGTACTACGAATATATAATGTGGCACTACCGTGAAGGTGCTCAAGTAGGTTACCCAAACCAATCAATAGAAAGAAAAAACTTGGCACTCAACTTTTGTCTTATTATGGTAATTTTTATTCGGCAGTCCATGAAGGAGAAACGTTTCGGTCCAACATGGACCTTCTTCAGTCTGACTGCTTGGAGAAGAAGAAAAAGTGGAGATGAAAACGAAGCTAGAAAGGTAATATGAGAAGACTCCTTTCAAATGCCTGTTTATGTTTAAAATCAGAAGAGAGGGTCAAGGTTTACATTTAGAGTGCATAGGAATCACCAATGCTGTATGAGACAATATGGGGCAACAAATGAGAAACTATGCCGCTGGATATAATATTGAAGCTGTGTTTAGTACCTAATGTAGCTTCTGATTGCTGAGCTAGAGATGCGGCAGTGGTGGTCATAAACAGGCATTTGAAAGGTGTCTTCTCATATTACATTTCTAGCTTCGTTTTCATCTCCACTTTTTCTTCTCCAAGCAGTCAGACTGAAGAAGGTCCATGTTGGACCGAAACGTTTCTCCCTCATGGATTGCAGAATAAAAATTACCATAATAAGACAAAAGTTGAGTGCCAAGTTTTTTCTTTTCAGTTGTAGGTACTGTCCGTTTGGTATTAAATTAAAGGCACTTCTTGGTGATCATCTTCACAATGTCCCATGGTATATCGTACGCCTTGGAAATTTGTTTGTTTCCTTCTCCTGACTGATAACGTTCAGCAATGAGATCCCTTTTCTGTGTTCACCTAGTAGAATAGAGATCCAGAGTGTATGAAGACCTGGGTGAGTATATAGACTACTTAACATTTAATAGGTTATTTAAAAACTCCAGGGTATCCACTCTGGCAAAAAAGATAGCTGTACCTACGCGTTTCAGCAGGATGACTTACTCATGGTTTCATGATTTCTGTAGGTGTGTCTGCTCTGACCTTATCTTTGCGAGCTCTCCTGTGGTTGAACATCCAGTTTGGTGAGCAGACAAGTCTTTTTTTTCCCTTGCTGTGTTTCTAGTTTTGTACGGACCATGGCTTTTGCTGTAAAAAATGAAACTAAGAAAATGTCAGGAAAATTCTACTAGAACAGCTAAACTTTATATGGAGGGAATCAGAATCACTGTAAATTATGGCAGTTGTATACTGATTACTATTTAACATGGGTTTGGCTAATTCTGAAAACAACCACATCCCCAATTATAAGTGGGTGTTCACACTGATGCAACCACATTATTTTAATTTTGTTTTTAATTTTCTCCTCAAAATGATTTCAGGTTGTTTCTTAATGGATTTGTCAGATTATGGGGTGATATTAAAAGATAAAAAAGTTCTGAAATTATTCTTCTTGGTATGATTTTTTTACATGACAAAAAAAATTGCATTTTAACTGGGGTGTGTAGAATTTTTTTATACCTACTGTACATGGTTGTCTAGAAATGTCAAAAATGAATAGATACTTTTGTTAGGGTGGGCATCCATAAATCTATGCTTTTAGTTCGGCATATGGCCTTGCATTTGACAATGTAGAGAACTATGTATGCCTACTCTTCAGGTCTTGAAGGAAAAGAGAGCCCTCCCTCTGATACTACTCTGTGTCTCTGCGATACCTGTGGCTGCCAGCATGTGCCTGGGGTCAAATGTGAAACATGTGGTGAAGTCTGTCAAGTTAAAGAAAGGTGAGACTAAAATATGCAGGTGACATTAAATGGGGGAGTGGTGGTTAGGGAGTGGGTCGGTGTCACCCTCTCCCTGGTTTCTGGGGTGTCCACAGCAGGTCCCTGGTCGTGGAGCCATCAAAAGGGTTTGGGGTAGGCAACGAGACCCCAAAACCTGTCAAGAAAAGGAGACCAAAAGAATATCAGAGTCCAGCAGATTCGGAGGCTGAGCCAATGGTGAGGAAAGAGTCATCACTGTATTCATGTCAACCTCGTATTGTCTTTGCCAATGTTATGAATGGAGAGTGCAGTAGGGATCTGGACTGGTTCTTGAAATTGGGGCCTCACAGTGTTATGGTTTTAGTCCGGAATTGTATATGTCAACTCTGTGGTTTGTCACAAGATTTAAAGAGTAATTATTGTGTTAGCTTTGAGAATACGTATTACACTGTGTAATTTGACTGTTGCGTTGTATCACGTATCACTGTGCTGCTCAATACGGCCAATAGGGTGCGGTACGATGCATGCTCTTGTGCTCTGTCATTGTAATACAATTTTGCCACGTGTGTACCTGGATAGTATTTCGATTCAGATTTCTATTCAGGAAAAGCAGAAAGAAAGGAATACTCCTGGAGATGCTGATGATCCCCATGTAAGGAGATCCGAAGGGGAACTATGGAGCCAGAGAGAATCACAAAGTAATTTTTTTTGACTCTATATTAATGTCATGGTTTAGATACAGACAAAGCAATGTGTTATATATTTTGGGAAGGGTGAATGAAACTGAGCAAGAAACAATGCTCAATTAATCCATTTTTGTTGATCAGATTTCTAGTTTTGCAGTATGGAAATTAGCATTATCTGCCAGACTATCAGGGCACAAGCCTGTTTACTTGGGGTTAGTCGCTCAGTATATATTTAGCAATTTATTTTTATTTCTTAGTGAAAGTGTTTTGCCAAAATGGAAATGTCCTAAATAGACGCTGACACCAGTATGGCCAATCTGAAAAAGTAGAGCTGCAGTGTAAAATATGGGGGACAGGGAAACATCCTGAGCTATTAATGAGTCCAGAAGTTCCAATTTCAATATTTACTTATCTCATTTACATAGCGTCACCATATTTCACAGCGCTTTACATACATTATAATCACTCTTGCAATTGGGGCTCACAGTCTAATTTCCCTATCAGTATGTCTTTGGAGTGTGGAAGGAAACTGAAGCACATGGAGGAAACCCAAACAAACACAGGGAGAACATAGAAATCCTTGCGGAGGTTGTCCCTGGTGGAATTTGAACCCAGGACCCCATTGCTGTAAAGCAATAGTGCTAACCAGAGGTGTAGCTAGGTGTTTGGTTGGTAGTGGGGGGGGGCGAAACTTTGGAGTGGAACCCCCTCACCACGTAACCATGATTACAAATATGGTGGCGCTCCCTAATAGTGGATGTAGGAGAACCTCAGCAAATGACAGCTGTTATAAAAAAAATTCCTATACAAAGCACAACACTGATGTTACCGCCATATGGTCACCATTTAGTGGTAGATACCAGTGCTGAAGAACATGTAACAGATTACATCACAGTTATAGATGGTGACTTACAGCTGACGTTCTTTCTGGTGGAGTTGTTCACTTTTCCAGTCTTTTCCATCTGGTCCAGACCGACATGACAACTTCTCCAGCCAGGACTCAGCTACAGAGATTACAACAAAGCCATAGATGACTTGTCACATTTCAGGCACCGTCTCCATC
Organism: Oophaga sylvatica; assembly: GCA_033576555.1. Taxonomy (NCBI): domain Eukaryota; kingdom Metazoa; phylum Chordata; class Amphibia; order Anura; family Dendrobatidae; genus Oophaga; species Oophaga sylvatica. The sequence continues at coordinate 217,588,525 of JARQOD010000003.1, read as the reverse complement.
TAGCCTTAACCTCTACAAACTCCTTATCATGCTGATGCCCTAATACTGAGCCGCTGCTGCTGTATATGTCTCTATTACTGCACCTACTGTGTGCTACTGTGTGCCCTCTAATTTTCATCCCACTGAAGCCCTAGATTCCCCTTTCATTGCACTCGTAAAGTGTGATATCAACAAAACTGTCCCACAAACACCAAAATACCCCTACTGTGAATTTCTCCACATTACCCTTCACAAGCACAGTATGATGACCCTACAGCACCCCACCCCTGAATTGCCCCAAAAATAGTTTTGTGACCCCCACACAGCCCACCTTGCACTATAATGGGCCTACAGACAATATAATGGCCCTACATCTCTCCACATTGTATAATGACCCACACACAGCCCTCCACATAGTATGATAGACCCCACACAAACCTTCACACTGTGTAATTGCTTATATAAAGTTTAAAGGCTCCCACATAGTCCTCCAAAGATTATAATAGTCTCCACATAGTCCGCTATAAAGTTTAATGCACCCCATAGTCCTCCATACAGTGTAATGCATCCCATAGTCTATACAGTATAATGCATCCCATAGTCCATACAGTGTAATGCATCCCATAGTCCAGTGTTTCTCAACTCCAGTCCTCAGGACCCACCAACAGGTCATGTTTTCAGGATTTCCTTAGTATTGCACAGGTGATAATTTTATCACCTGCTCAAGCATTAATTCCATCACCTTTGCAATACTAAGGAAATCCTGAAAACATGACCTGTTGGTGGGTCCTGAGGACTGGAGTTGAGAAACACTGCCATAATCCATACAGTAAATTGCATCCCATAGTTTATACAGTATAATGCACTCCATAGTCCATACAGTATAATGCACGCCCCAGTGCTCATACAGTATAATGCACGCCCTTTAGCGCATACAGCATAATGCACCCCATAGTCCTCCATACAGTATAATGCACCCCATAGTCCATACAGTATAATCCACCCATAGTCCTCCATGCAGTATAATGCACCCCTTAGTTCTCGATATAATATACAGTTGTGCTCAAAAGTTTACATACCCCGGCAGAATTTTTGCTTTCTTGGCCTTTTTTCAGAGAATATGAATGGTAACACCAAAACTTTTTCTCCACTCATGGTTAGTGGTTGAGTGAAGCCATTTATTATCAAACCACTGTGTTTTCTCCTATTAAATCATAATGACAACACAAACCATCCAAATGACCCTGATCAAAAGTTTACATACAACTGTAATACACCCTGTCCTCAATACAGTATAACACATCCCATAGTCCTCCAATCAGTGTAATTTTATTTTATTTTTTTATATAGTGCTAACATATTTCGCAGCGCTTTACAGTTTGCACACATTATTGTCGCTGTCCCCGATGGGGCTCACATTCTAGATTCCCTATCAGTATGTCTTTGGAGTGTGGGAGGAAACCGGAGAACCCGGAGGAAACTCACGTAAACACGGGGAGAACATACAAACTCCTTGCAGATGTTGTCCTTGGTGGGATTCGAACCCAGGACTCCAGTTCTGTAAGACTGCAGTGCTATCCACTGAACCACCGTGCTGCCCACGGGTGTATAATGCACCCCATACGGTATAATGCACACCCATAGTCCTCAATACAGTTTTATATCCACCACAATGTCCTAAATAAATGAAATAAAATACAATGCTCACCTCTCCTCCTTGATCCCTGCTACTCCGGTCTCCACAGCTTATCTTCTGAAGCGGCGCACCGAGAAGTTCGGTGCCGGCATTGGGCCCCATAACGGCCACGTGGGGAGATCGTGTCTACCTGCTCTGCCGCAGAGTTTAACAGTGTCATCGTTTCGAATGCTGATACAGTTAAAAGTAGCGTAGCTCCGTGTGGGCCCCTCAGAGCACGAGGACTGGGGCGGGTGCACCCTCTGCCCCCCCCCAGTAGCTACGCTACTTGTGTAAACAGATAGTCTTTGTGCCAGCACCTTAGTTTTTGTATCCTTCAAGTCCCATATTTTTTCTATACAGTAATGGACAGTTGTCTTATCTCAAAGTTTCAGGAGACGAGTTGGGAGATTCTTGGTCTTGGACTTCCTACCTAGAGGAACAGAAATGTAGTGCGGCTCCTCTCAATCTCTTTCGGGAGGTAAGTCTGGATTATGAAAACACGTAAAACATTTTTAAGATTTATAAAAGAAATATTTATTCTTATCATGTGATCAAAACAACATTATAATGAAAAAAAAACTGCGACACGTACCAACCTTAATATCACCATAAAAGAAACAAGCCGCGTAGTGCTTTCAGAAGTTTTGTGAGACACTTTTCTAGCTGTTAACAAATTCCTTCCTCTTGTGGTATGGTCGTCCATGCTGTTTGCGCTTCATTTTTGAGCTGCACAATTTTAAATGTAGCAATTAATTTTTTACCTCTAAATGAACTAAAACTATAAAGTAATGAGAAACGCTTGGAAATGTCTTGGCTCTTCAGCAGCAGTTTTACAGTGATTTATCTCTAGTGGTACTTCATTCCAGGAAAGTGTACATTGTAGCACTACCTTCAGGCTGCACTCAGAGCACCATATTTCACAAGCTGTATACAGACCGCAGTGACCAGACTAACCGCAGGTCTCCCGAACCAAACATACAGCATCTTAGGCATATATGAATCTGCAACTTTGGGACAGTCTGATCATTTTAGTGCATATACGGATTGTGGAGTACAGCAGTCTGAACTCGGCCTAAGAATATGGAGGACACTGCAGTGTCACTGTCAGGCTCTGACTTATTAGCAGTCATAATTTCCACTCACCCCAAGCCCCTACATATTGCATAGTGGACATATCCTTAAGGGCGCAGTCAGACTGCCTTACTACTTACATGAGGATTGCATAGCAATCCTCGGACTGGTCGTCGGCCCTCAAGACCTGAGCGTGACATGTCACGCTCAGGTCAGGAGAGCCGACGGCCAGTTCAAGAATTGCGATGTAATCCTCGCGCAAGTAATACGGCCTTAAGGAGAGAAAACAGTTACAGTACACATTTATTTTTTACTTGATATATTTTAATAACACACTAGATGGCAGTATAGACTCATAATAACTTATAGAGCAGCAGCTGTTTCATAGAAGAAACCATAAAGTCAGACAGAAAACTGATGAATGATAAACCCCCACTCCAGTGATTTCTTTTTATTTGCCCCTTTGTTAGGAATTGTGCGTATGTGTCATGAAAGTAGTAGCATACTCTCCGGTCACCATCTTCTCTTATGGTTTCAGCAGCGTTCAGGTCCCCTTCAGCACCACTTATCTGTACCCTCCCATGTCCATGATTCTTAATAACGGGAAAAAATATTACTGAAACTGAGCCTTAAAGGGATTGTCTAACAAAAAATCTTTATTTATCCATAGGCTTGCAAATATTGAAAATAACAAGCACTGCAATACTCACCAGCCCCATGTCCAGTGAAGCCTCTTCCCACTGCAGCAGTGAGGCATCACTGGACCTGGGGAAAGTGAGTTGTTGTGTTATTTTATGTTGTTATTTTCTTTATTCCAGGATAACACCTCTAATAGCACATAGTACTCCAGGTTTACTTGCAGAAAAGTTATGATTCATGAACCCTTTAATAACTACTTTTTACCAATCCATTTGAAAACTGACTTATTTATGAAGAGAGCTTTTGGCTGCTCCACTTCCACTCCAGGAAGATAGATCATGCACTCTATTCACGGGGAGTTGCGCAGGATGGTATACTGTTCTAGGCAGTTATAATGCTCTTACATTCAGTTAGGTCTAGAATTTTTGGACAGTGATTGAATCTTGGTGATTTCAGCTGTGAAATATCCTGTAAACGTGTAGAAATTCCAACCATTTTTCTACAAAGCCTCCTCTTTCAAGGGCTCAGAAGTAATTGGACAAATTAATTTTGCCATAAATAAAATGCTCATTTTTAAATACATTGTAGAGATTCCTTAGCAGGCAATGACTGCCTGAAGTCTGGAAGCCGAAGATATTACCAAGCGCTGGGTTTCCTCCTTTGTGATGCTTTGCCGACCTTTCCTGCAGCTGACTTCAGTTGTTGCTTGTTTTTGGGTCTTTCTGCATTACGTTTTATCTTAAGCATGTGAAATGCATGCTCAATGGGGCTGAGATCTGATAATTGATTTGATCATTGTAATCATTGTAGTATATTCGACCTATTTGCCTTGAAAAACTCCTGGGTTGTATTCGCAGCATGTTTTGAGTCATTGTCCATCTGTACTGTAGCTCAATACAACCAACCTTGCAGCATTTGGTTGATTCTGAGTAGAAAGTATAGCCCTTTACACTTTAGAATTAATTTGGCTGCTTCTGTCTACAATCACATCATCAATAAAGACTAGTGACCCTGTACCATTGGAAACCATTCATGCTCATGCCCACGCTTTGGATCATTAGCTGTTCCAAGCCTTCTCCATGTTTTCTTCTTCAATCATTCTGGTGCTGGAATGCTCCAAAGAATGCTTTTCCAAAACAGCAATGATTACTGGTTTGTTCCATGTGACAAAACCTCTGTATTTGCTCTCATGAAGTCTTCTCTTTATGGTAGACTTAGATACTGAAACATCTACTTCCTAGAGAGTGTTTGTCACTTGGGTGGATGTTGTGAAAAGATTTTCCTTCAGCATGGAAAGGATTATTCGATCATCCACCACTGTTGTCTTCCGTGGACGTCCAGGCCTTTTTTTCAGCTCCCAAGCGCACTACACTCTTTTTTTGCAGAATGTACCAAACTGTTGATTTGGCCACTCCTATCATTTCTGCTGGAGGATTTTTTCATTTTTTTTAGCCTAATTATAGTCTGTTTCTTTTCCATTGATGGCTCCATTGACCGCATGTTGTGGGTTCACAACAACAGCTTCCAAATGCAAATCCAAATGAATCCAAATTCCACATCTGGAATCAGATCCAGACCTTTCACCTGTTTAATTGTGATGGATTAGCAAGGGAATAGCCCATCCACCCCATTAAAGAGCTTTTAAGATAACTGTCCAACTACTTTTGATCCCTTTACAAAGAGGCAGCTACATATTAAAGAGCTGTAATTCCTAAACCATTACTCCAATTAGGGTGTGAATACCCTCAAAGTAAAGCTGAGAATCTGCACTTTAAATCCATATTGATTATACAACTGTATCTTGAATATGTTTTTGTAAACAGCTAAAACTCCAAAACTTGTCACTGTCCAAATATTTGTGGATCTAACTGTATAAGTACATCTGATGTGTTGTATACTTGGGTTTTAAATTGAGGAAATAGCTAAAGAGATTGTGTTATTAGAAAATTACCTATTGTTTAAATCATGTTGTATGGTAAAAATATTTGTAAACATTTGAATAATATTTTGTCTAACTTTCCATGTCACTTTTTGTATTAAAACGCAAACTAACTGGCGGCAGTCTATGTGAGAGTGCTAGACTTTTTTGACGACCAGAAGGGAAAATTATTTATAAACATAGCACAGTCTATTTGAGCAAAAGCTCTTACTTCCTTCCCTTGGTGACTGCATTCCTGTACATTCTCCACTAACCATGTCGTTCAGTACGTACTTCTGAATACTAGCCTTGAAACGTAGTAACAAGAATAATTTTCCGATAGACCCTACTGGCCCATTATTGCCTATCTTAGATATTCTCACCTTCTTACAAGGATCATCTTCCAACCGAATCCTTGGAAGAAACAAATACCATCCTCTCCATTTTGCTCATATCCTGTCTAAAACTTCCCTAAGAACTCTGAGTGAGATTTTTCCAGGGAGCTCTGATCCCTCCTAGAGCCAACTATGGTTATAGGCAGCTACAACACTTTTACTTAAAAATAAAGAAAATTATACAAATTCACAGAGAGCCCACTGATTTTGAAAAAATGTGTTTGCCATCGCGTCTCCCCCGGATATCTAAGAGCAGACCATTATATTGCTCCACATGGGAAAAGTAACTAGGAAAGACCTTTGATGACCAACAATGAGCCAAATGCATCCAACTGGCTCATAAGAATTCAGTTGCAACCAAGGCCCAAGAGTCCTCCTTCAAGATCATATCTAGATGGTATTGTGTGCCAGCTTTGTTGCACAAATGGAACACTGCCGTTTCAGACAGATGTTGGAGGTATGAGGAGGGAGAGGGGACAATGCTGCACATTTGGTGGAGTTGCCCTCTTATTGAAAACTTCTGGACCCAGGTAGTCCTACTTATCAAGACAATGGTTCTTTGGATCCTAACTCCCCTTAAGGTACTGCCACACTAAACAATCCCGCTAGCGATCACGATAACGACGCATACTAATGCGATCGCTAGCGGAATTGTTTCTATATCGCTGATAGCGGCTTAACTTAGCGATGTCGTTAAGGACGCTATCGCGGTTAGCGATCTCCTTAACGACTTTAGCGGTACAAAAGTACGCTAAATCGCTAAGAAAAGGTGCCACACTCAGCGATATATACTTACCCAGCGGGGGCGCCGACGATAAAATAGGGTCCGGAACGATGTCAGCGACGAGCGAGATCACAGCAGGATCTCAGCAGGGGCCACGTCGCTGGTAGATGCCGCACACTACAACATCGCTAACGGGATCGCTAAATAGTGATGTTTTTTAGCGATCCCGTTAGCGATGTTGTTTAGTGTGGCATACCCTTTAGGCTCTTTTGCCTTTTATGCTCCCTACTAGCCTCAACAGCTATAAAAGATCCCTGATAAGCTATCTCATACAGGCAGCTAAAAATGCCATTCTTCCTCATTGGAAAAGTAACTCCAACCCCCACCTTTGAAGAGTGGTTGTCTCAAATATTCCTTCTAAGGCTAAAGGGTATGCCATACTAAGCGAGATCGCAAACGAGATCGCTAATGAGATCGCAATTGCGTCACCATTTATGATGCAGTAGAGATCTCGTTAGCGACTTAGCTGTGTGTGACATGTAGCAGCGATGTGGCCCCTGCTGAGATGTCGCTGATCGTTTGTAAACGTTCTGAGCCATTTTTTGGTCGTTGGTGTCCCGCTGGTGAGCCTGAATCGCTGAGTGTGACACCCTTTATGAACGACTTCACCAGCGTCGCAGGTGGGACTAGGTTTTCCCAACGACCGCAGAGGTCGCTATACAGATCGCTGATGAGATGTGTTTGGAATCACAGATCGCTGATGAGTTGTGTTTGGAATCACACAGCTAAGTCGCTAACGATATCGCTACTGCGTCATAAATGGTGATGCAGTAGTGATATCGTTAGTGATTTTGCTTGCGATCTCGCTTAGTGTGGCATACCCTTAAGTTCACATTTGCGTATATGTGCGCAGTGTATCATCTGTATACGCAAACGCATGTTTACGCAGCATTTCTTATACACATCATCTTACACATAATGCCAAAAAAGGCTCCTGATTTTACCCTACTGCGGCTGATGAATTACCGGCTTTTAACTATACATATATGTGTGTGTGTGTGTGTCACTGACATCTATATATCTATGTATTCTATGTGTAATTATCTATTCTAACCTGTGATGCTGTGATTTTACTAAACGCGGCATATATATTGCCGGCTTTTATTATATCTTTTACTTAATGTTACCGACTTTTTCCATTTTTAAGAAAAATGCTCATGTTACCGATCACGAATCCGACAGTACCATATTTGGGCGGAATTTGTTTGCCAATCGTTTCCGAACATATTCGCTCATCTCTAGTCATGATGTGTTGATCTATTTTCCTGAAAATAATAAATAAACTGTTAAAGACTGCAGACTGCAAACAAGATCAAGTGCTTCCATGATCTGCTTACTAGTTTGTATATATACAGGTCAACCATTTATTAATTTTATTAGCATCTATGTTTAAAAAAATATTATCCCAAAAATGGCAAACCCAGAGTCCACCCACTTGTCTAAAAATATTGCAACAATACACAAAATAATTAAAATTAACTTAATTTAAATTAAAGGGTTATTGCCATCTTCATAGATGGATATCATTTGTTGATTGTAAAAACATGCTGTTTTGCAATTTACTGCTAAACGTTCTTTCTTGAGAAGACTTCTTTTGTTTATAGCTTGTTGCATAGGAGTCCGACTGCCGCTGCTGTTTAGATTGTAAGCATTGTGCTGAACCTGACCGAGATTAGGAGAAAATTATGTCTCAATAATTCTAGCCAGCTTCAAAACAAATACAAGTTTAATAGAAAAAAGCTTGTAACCACTGCACATGCTCCGCTGTCTAATCAGCAGTAGTCGGTCTCCAAGGCAATGAACTGTAAACAAAAAAGAAAAAAGTGTTTACTGTATTTTCAGACTATAAGATGCACCGGACCATAAGACGCACCCCAAATTTTGGGGTGGAAAATAGGGGAAAAAAAATAATGTGTCAAATGGGGGGTCCGTCTTACAGTCCGAATTCAGCTTACCAGCGAAGGATCAGCACAGGTAGAGGAGTGGTCACAGGGGTCGTTCGGTGGTCCATGCTGGTGCGTTGGTGGTGCTCTGTGGGTGGCTGGTCCTGGTCTGGTCTGTGGGGTGGCTGTGCTCTGTGGGGTGGCTGTGCTCTGTGGGAGGCTGTGCTCTGTGGGGTGGCTGTGCTCTGGTCACAATATACTTACAAATCCTGTGGCGGCGGTCCCAATGCAGCCTCCCTGTGCTCTGTGGTGCGGTGGTGTCGAGGCTCTGTGGTGTGGCTGCAACGGGGCTCTGTGCTGCGTGGGGGGCTCCGTGGGCATTTCGTCAAAGCCCAAAGCCCCCGCAGCTCTGTTGCTGCGACGCGGAGGCCTCCGGAAAGATGGAGGGAGACGCATGCACCATTCATAAGGCAACCGCAGCATATCCATATCCGGGGTGAAAGACAGTGTGTTTCAGCATACAGCCCCATGTTCAGGATATTGGGTGAGATCGTTCTTTATTTTACGATTCTCCATAAGATGATTATCTGTAACAGCGCTTATTTATTGTTTGCATATATGGAATGCTCATTACACACGATGGGAGCTTTATTCCATTAGATGGTTAATAATAGCGTTGACTAGTACTGGTTGCCAAAAGTCTGCTTTTCATTTAACCCCTACTATGCACACATACTGATATAAGGTTTGTGATTTATTAAGAGATCAGACAAAAAGATCTATATGGTTTATTACATACAACTGTAATCAGTTTTTATTGAGTTTTGGTATGGTTCTAAGGTTCAATTTGTGAATTATGTGGAGACTGGAATAACACAGTTCGGTTACCTTAACCATATTCATATCATATAGTATGTGGCATTTATAGGTGGGACCATTAATTGGTTATAAAAGACAGCTGCGCTTTCAGTATTTGCATTATACCCATAGCCGCATTGTCTGATTCCAATTAATCTATCAGGTCACAAGGGGTGCATTTACCCTTAGAGGATTGTATATACCTCCGGGTAATTTTATTATCTGTGTCTGTCGTTATTTGTGTGTTTATTATTTTTTCACCTGGCACTTGTTTTTTCACATTTTTTGTTGGTTAGTCCTTTTTAAAGCTTCATTAAAAGTTATATTTTATCCATTGCTTTTTCACATTATATATATTTTGGATAATTATTCCTGCTTTCTCCGGAAAGATGGCCACCAGGGGCCTTCGGAAAGATGGCTGCTGCTCAGATTCAGATCTCCGCAACGAGATCTTGTCCCGAGATCCTGGGACGAGATCTCGATGCCGAGATTTGAATTTGAGTATGCGCCGCTCCCGGCGGCCATCTTTCCAGAGGCCACCGCTTGCAGCAACGGAGCTGCGCGGGGCTTTCGGGCTTTGACAAAATGCCGGCAGAGCCCCCCACGAGCACAGAGCCTCGCTGCAGCCACACCATAGAGCCCCGACACCACCGCACCACAGAGCACAGGGAGGCTGCATTGGGACTGCCGCCACGGGACCGCCGCCGCCACAGGATTTGTAAGTATATTGCGACCATAAGACGCACCCCCATTTTCCCCAAAAAATTTTGGTGAAAAAAGTGCGTCTTATGGTCCGAAAAATACGGTATATTTCAAGAAATCTGAAGGTTTTAATAAGCAGTAAATTGGAAAGCTGCCTGTATGTACAAGCACGACCCGACAATGCCCTTTTATGAATATGTGGAAACTTTTTTTTAAAACAATTTCCATAAAATAAATGTAAAACGCCTATTAAAATTCACAGAGGAAGGAAATGTGCTCATATAATGCACAATGCAATAATGAACCACAATAAATAAAAATAAATCCTAATTTATAAAAGTTATAATCAGAAATGTATATGTACTGTAACACATATTTAAAGCGTAACTGTCAATTTAATTTTTATTTCATAAATCAATAGCACACATGATAATAACCAACTTTGTAATATATCTCATCAGCAAGATCTGCTTCTTTCTCCTCCTGGATTAATTTTTCAATCTCAACGGGTGGAAGATTTTCCCGTTACTGAGATAGATGACAGTTGCTGCTCATAAAACTCTATGGAGAGGGAGGAGCTAGAGACGGACACATAGTTTGCTGCGAGTTCACCTGAAAAAACAGTTACACCTAAAAGTGAATTTAAATTCAGTGAATACAGAATTAACAGATTTAATCCATAAATTGAGAATTAAAGCTCGATCAGGGAAGGGAAAGAAGCAGATTTTTCTGGTAAGACATATTACAAAGCTACCGTATTTTTCGGACTATAAGACACACCAGACCATAAGACACACCCTAAATTTTGAGGTGGAAAATAGGGAAAAAAAATGTGTCAAATGGGGGTCCGTCTTACAGTCCGAATTCAGCTTACCAGCAAAGGGATCAGCACTCTGTGGGGTGGCTGTGCTCTGTGGGGTGGCTGTGTCCGTGGGGTGGCTGTGCTCTGTGGGGTGCTGTGCTCTGTGTAATGGCTGTGCTCTGTGGGGTGGCTGTGCTCTGTGGGGTGGCTGTGTCCGTGGGGTGGCTGTTGCTCTGTGGGGTGGCTGTGTCCGTGGGGTGGCTGTGCTCTGTGGGTTGGCTGTGCTCTGGTCAAAATATACTTACAAATCCTGTGGCGGCGGTCCCAATGCAGCCTCCCTGTGCTCTGTGGTGCGGTGGTGTCGGGCTCTGTGGTGTGGCTGCAGCGGGGCTCTGTGCTGCGTGGGAGGCTCTGCTGGCATTTCGTCAAAGCCCGAAAGCCGCCGCAGCTCTGCTGCTGCGACGCGGAGGACTCCGGAAAGATGGCCGCTGCTCAGATTCAGATCTCCGCAGCGAGATCTTGTCCCGAGATCTCATTGCCGAGATTTGAATTTGAGTATGCGCCGCTCCCGGCGGCCATCTTTCCGGAGGCCATCGCGTTGCAGCAACGGAGCTGCGGGGGGCTTTCGGACTTTGATGAAATGCTGGCGGAGCCCCCCACGCAGCACAGAGCCCTGCTGCAGCCACACCACAGAGCACAGGGAGGCTGCATTGGGACCGCCGCCACGGGACCGCCACCGCCACAGGATTTGTAAGTATAAGACGCACCCCCATTTTCCACAAAAAATTTTTGGGAAAAAAGTGCGTCTTATGGTCCAAAAAATATGGTACTTATTTTCCTTGTAAACTATTTCTGAAATAAAAATTAAAACGGTTATACTTTAAAATTCACCACAACAAAAAAAGTATCCCTTTCATTTTACAGACCCTTAGCAGACATGACAATGGCAGGGTAAAGCACAGGTTCCAGAAGAATTGGTTGCAGTATATTATATATGTTTACATTGTTTAATTTCTATTATATAGGCACAGGCTTCCTGTTTCCACACATTTTTATGGGTATTACTTTATTTAAGAAAATACTTTTTTATTAAATAATTTTGTGTACTGTGGTATTTCTCTAGTTTTTGTGCAGGCTAAATTGATCATTATTATTGTTCAATTTCTTATTTTGAGATCTTCTGTTGTTTTGGACAGCGATAATCATTATTGTCCTCATTTGTGCAAACATGACATGCCAAAGTAAATTTAGATGTCTATATAAACAAACATTGTTTCTAGTGACAACACAATCCATGCTTCTGAGGTGCTAAAACAAGGACATTAAGGAAATGAACATCACTTACTAGTGTCCGCACAGTTGTAGGGTCTGTAGTTATAGTATACATGGTGATTCAAAAAGGCTGGTGCAAAATTATAATCTCAGTATTCATAATTGAGAAATCATAACACAAATGAATTGTATAAGAATATGAAATGCTGACACACTCTCACATGTCCATATTTCTTGCAATGGGAAGAGTCACTTTAAATCTGTTCAGCAATCAGGAAAAAAACAGTCTATGGTGGTGCTACACTAAAGATAGTGATACTGCAGATATGGACAAGAGAAAAGGTTGAAAATAGTGACACACCACTGGTTAATAAAATAGCAACCTTATTGGGGTAACATGTGCAGGATGTAGACTTGGAGGAAACGGTGATGACAGCTGTTTCGTGTGAAACACACTTCTTCAGGCTCAACTGATGAGCTGGAAAAAGGGAGTTCCATGCGATACAGCTGTCGTTCATCTCTGTTTCCTCCAGGTCTATATCCTGCGCATGTTACCCCAATAAAGTTGCTGCTTTATTAATCCAGTGGTGTGTTGCTATTTTCAACCTTTTCTCTTGTTCATAACACAAATGTATTAACATGAACATGCAACTATCTGTTTTATCTACTGTACAGTCATGGCCAAAAGTTTTGAGAATGACACAAATATTATATTTTCACATGATCTGCTGCCCTCTGGTTTTTATGTGTGTTTGACAGATGTTTTTATCACAGACAGAAATATAATAATTGCAAACATATGAGTAACAAAAGCTTATATTGACAGTTAGAATGAGTTAATGCAGCAAGTCAATATTTGCAGTGTTGACCCTTCTTCTTCAGGACCTCTGCAATTCTCCCTGGCATGCTCTCAATCAACTTCTGGACCAAATCCTGACTGATAGCAGTCCATTCTTGCGCAATCAATGCTTTCATTTTGTCAGAATTTTTAGGTTTTTGTTTGTCCACCCGTCTCTTGATGATTGACCACAAGTTCTCAATGGGATTAAGATCTGGGGAGTTTCCAGGCCATGGACCCAAAATCTCTATGTTTTGTTCCCTGAGCCATTTATTTATCACCTTTGCTTCATGGCAAGGTGCTCCATCATGCTGGAAAATGCATTGTTGATCGCCAAACTGCTCTTGGAGGGTTGGGAGAAGTTGCTCTTGGAGGACATTCTGGTACCATTCTTTATTCATGGCTGTGTTTTTAGGCAAGACTGTGAGAGAGCCGATTCCCTTGGCTGAGAAGCAACCCCACACATGAATGGTTTCAGGATGCTTAACAGTTGGCAAAAGAAAAGACTGGTGGTAGCGCTCACCTTGTCTTCTCCGAATGATATGCAAATTGCCTCTTCAAACAAAGAGGACTTGTACTCTATAGCGCCACCTATTGGAAGTAGCGATCCTACAAGTCACAATCAACCCTTTAACGAGTCTTGTAATATGACTTAGGATAAAAGCCAAATCAGAATCTCCATTTGCAGACACGGTGTTTCGGACTGTTGGTCCTCGTCAGTGCAAAGTAGGAGAGATCTGATTTGGCTAGATGAGAGGCTCTGGACTGGGGTCTGGGGCCGTTTTCCTGATGTCCCAAACAATGAAAAGGGGATTCATCAGAGAAAATAACTTTACCCCAGTCCTCAGCAGTCCACTGCCTGTACCTTTTGCAGAATATCAGTCTGTCCATGATGTTTTTTCTGGAGAGAAGTGGCTTCTTTGCTGCCCTCCTTGAGACCAGGCCTTGCTCCAAGAGTCTCCGCCTCACAGTGTCGTGCAGATGCACTCACACCTGCCTACTGCCATTCCTGAACAAGCTCTGCACTGCTGGTAGCCCGATCCCGCAGCTGAAACACTTTTAACAGACGGTCCTGGCGCTTGCTGGTCTTTCTTGGGTGCCCTGAAGCCTTTTTGGCAACAATGGAACCTCTCTCCTTGAAGTTCTTGATGATGCATAGATTGTTGACTGAGGTGCATCTTTCTAGCTGCGATACTCTTCCCTGTTAGGCCATTTTTGTGCATTGCAATGATGACTGCACGTGTTTCTTTAGAGATAACCATGGTTAACAGAAGAGAAACAATGATGCCAAGCACCAGCCTCCTTTTAAAGTGTCCAGTGGTGTCATTCTTACTTAATCATGACAGATTGATCTCCAGCCATGTCCTCATCAACACCCACACCTGTGTTAATGGAGCAATCACTGAAAAGAGGTTAGCTGGTCCTTTTAAGGCAGGGCTGCAATGATATTGAAATGTGTTTTGGGGGATAAAGTTCATTTTCTAGCCAAATATTGACTTTGCAAGTAATTGCTTTTAAGCTGATCACTCTTTATAACATTCTGGAGTACATGCAAATTGCCATTAGAAAAAGTGAAGCAGTAGACTTTGTAAAAATTAATATTTGTGTCATTCTCAAAACTTTTGGCCATGACTGTATATACAGTTGAAACCAGAAGTTAACATAAACTATATAAAAATACACATATGTATGTTTTTCTCAAGATCTGACATGAAATCACAATAAATCCTTTCCCGTTTTAGGTCAATTAGGATTACCATAATTATTAATATTTGCCAAATGCCAGAATAATGAGAGACAGAGAGAATGTTTTAAGGCATTTTTATTACTTACTGCAAAGTTAAAAGTTTACATACACTAAGATAACTATGCCTTTAAACAATTCTGGACTGCCCATATGATGATGTCATTGTTTGGAAGCTTCAGATAGTTTTTTTGGGCAACATCTGAGTTAATTAGAGACACCTGTGAATGTATTTTAATGCACACCATCATTTGAAAGTCTCAAGAAATAAGCTAAGAAATCAGGAAGAAAATTGTGGACTTGCACAAGTCTGGCTCATCCTTGGGTACAATTTCAAGATATATGAAGGTGCCTCGTTCATCTGTAAAAACAATTATACGCAAGCACAAACAAGATGGGAATGTCCAGCCATCATACTGCTCAGGAAGGAGACAGGTTCTGTGTCCCAGAGATGAACGTGCTTTGGTCTGACATGTGCATATCAACCTTAAGGACAAAAGTAAAAGACCTTGTGAAGATGATGGAGGAAGCTGGTAAGATTGTGTCAATATCCAAGGTGAAACGAGCACTATCAACATGGTCTGAAAGGTCACATTGCCAGGAAGAAGCTATTACTCCAAAATAAACATAGAAACGCCAGATTAATGTTTGCAAATGGACACAGGAACAAAGATCTTAATTTTTGGAGACATGTCCAGTGGTCTGATGAAACTAAAATTTACTTTTTGGCCATAATGACAATCGTTATGTTTGGAGAAAAAAGAGAGAAATTGGAAGCCTAAAAACCCCAACCCAACTATGAAACATGGGCTAGCAGCATCATGTTGGGGGGTGTTTTGCTGCCGGAGGGCCTGCTACACTTCACAAAATAGATGGAATCATGAGAAAAGAAGATTAAGTGGCAATACTGAAACAACATCTAAAGACATCACCCAGGAAGTTAAAGCTTGGGCAGAAATGGGTCGTCCAAATGGACAATGACCCGAAGCATACTCCAAAATGGTAACAAAGTGGCTTAAGCATAACAAAGTCAATGCTTTGGAGTGGCCATCACAAAGCCCTGATCTCAATCCTATTGAAAATGTATGGGCAAAGCTGGAAAGGCCGGTGTGAGCAAGGCGAACTACAAATCTGGATCAGTTACACCAGTTTTGTCAGGAGGAATTGGCCCAAATTCTAACCAACTATTGTGAGAAGCTTGTGGAAGGATATCCCAAATGTTTGACCCAGGTCATTCAGTTTAAAGGCAATCGTACCAAGTTCTAATGAAATGTATGTAAACGTTTGACTTTGCAGTAAGTAATAAAAATGCCTTAAACAATCTCTTCTCATTATTCTGGTATTTGGCAAATATTAATAACTATGGTAATCCTAATTGACCTAAAACAGGAAAGGTTTATTTTGATTTCATGTCAGATATTGAGAAAAACATGCAGATGTGTCTTTTTATATAGTGTATGTAAACTTCTGGTTTCAACTGTACTACAAATGTTCAAAGTTATTCTCATTGGTGACACTGCAGATGTGTAGGTGTAGTCAAGTTCTGTCCAGATGCATGCCAGCATATCCTTGGGAATGGACTCTACTGTCTCATGTTGTTCAGATCTTGCGGCTGGGGGTTGGGAGAGATACAATGAGTCCTTGATGTAGCCTCACAGAAAGAAGTCACAATTTGTTAGATACTAGGTTCAACCTGACATAATGCATCACTAAAACAGTGGAAGATATGGTGACAAATGTCTGTATGGCACTAGACTACCGCCTAGATATCTGCAGTGTCACCAATGGAAATCACTTTGAATATTTGTAGTGTATAGATAAAACTTGGAAAGATAGTTGTCTATTCACATTAATAAACTTGTGTTATGTTCTCTGTTATGAATACCGAGGATATAATTTTGCACCATCCTTTTTGAATCACCATGTATTTGGAGTCAGTAATTTCATTTATGCAGTGCTTCCGCCATTCACATCTCATCAGTATAATGTTTTATCTGTATGATAAAGTGATTGATTCATTCTTCTGTAGTGGCAACTGGGAACACAGCACAAAAACGGCTTCAAGGTGGGGATGAAGCTAGAAGGAATCGACTCCCAGCATCCATCCATGTATTTTATCCTCACTGTGGCCGAGGTGAGTAGAAAAAATACTGAAAAAAATAGTTGTGTAAAAAATGACATTATTACTCTGCCAAACTTCAAGGGGTTATATCAGATTAATAAATTATTTTCAGAGACACAGCCACTCTTGACCGTAGGATGTATCTAGTATTGAGTCCTTCTCAGTGCAACGTGATCTAATGATACTGAACCTCCTCTATATCTAGGAGTGGAGATAGACAGAAATGGGCCCCTGTGCAAGAACAATATATCGGCCCTTTTCAGTCCAGTAGCTCATAATAATGCACAATTCCACCAGGTTTGGAGGTAGAAGTGGCCCCCTTACCTCTTGGGCCCATATGCGACTGCACAGGTTGCACCAATGCTATGTCTGCCCATGTCTTTATCTACAATAAAGGGTGTTTGGTCGTCTGGCCATTTCACCACTGGATGTCACATATGGTTACCTAGATTAAGTACTCCATTCTAGCAATTGGTGGGGGTCCCAGCTGACCCACACTGTTGTAACAATTGTCACTTACTGAGAGATAATTGATATTTTTTGCAGTCTGGAATATCCCGTTGAAGGGGTGTTGTCATCTGGGACATTGATGCTTTATCCTATAAATGTCCCAAATGTGACATCATGTGAACTGACATCATGCAGTTTTAACATCAACGCTTGCTTACAGGGTTATATATAGGAATTAGTCTCTATAAGACCTACTTTACACATACTTTTTATGTGGCTTTTTGGCTTGTAGAAAACATCATGACTTTCCTGTATTTTTCATAAACACTTTTTTGGTGTATTTTTTTTGTTATTCAAAAAAATAAGTAAATACCCCAAACTCTTGTTTGTAGTGCTTTCTAGATTTCCTTATTGATGTATAGAAAACATCTGGCAGCAGTCATTAAAGCTGGAAAAAAATGCTGCGTTTTTCCTTAAAACTGTAAAACCCATACTCCTGAAAATGTTTTTCTTTCTTATCAATTTGTGTGCCATTTCAGTTCTTATAGAGAGTAATTAAATTTTTTGCTTTATTTTTTCAAAGTCACCATTAATTTTTATAATTTTTTTCTGCATTTTTGTACCTTAGGTTTGTGGGTTTCGAATAAGAGTTCACTTTGATGGGTACTCAGACTGCCATGATTTCTGGGTGAACGCAGACTCACCAGATATTCATCCTGCTAGCTGGTGTGAAAGGACTGGACACAAATTACAGCCCCCAAAAGGTCATGATGAAAGAATGTTTTTTACCCTGTTTGCTATTTAGTTGTGTTTTTTTTTCACTTCTGATATATGAAGACTTTTATTCCATCCAATCTCTTAAACATTCTTGTTACCTTTATGGCAATAAACAACTTCTGAGCAAAAGCCAGAACAAATGTTATTGCACCAGACTCTTTCTTCCCCATCTATCTTATCTTTCTTATACCAGACCACACTTTCACCAGACACCCAATGTGCCAAATGCCTTTCTCCAGCCATCCTGTGTATGGGACCATTCCTTTCCTACCACTTTGTTGCACTTTTGAATTCTTCCTCATCTTTCTTTTTGCAAGACCACAATTTCTCTTGAACACAAACTCCTTCCTGCACAGTTTACTCCTTCACCACTTTTATAAGTATCAGACAACTCCTTCTTCTACTTTCTTGTATGTTCGACTGTCCAGCCATATTTTTGTGCCAGGACTCCCTCTTTCCACTGCTCTTTCTGTGACAAACCACTTCTCTTAGGATAGTTTACGTCAAATAAATGATTAAAATCTGCTTGCAGCAAGCTTCCTATTCATCTGAATGAGAAAACATGCGTGAAGTACACTCGTCACATCACTTTTCATCACTTGCATTTTTAATGTGTCTTGGAAAAAGCATCATGTCAATGCTTTGGTGCCTTTTCTGTGCATAACTCATGGCCAAATGTGTTTTAATTCCCCTTTTTTCATTTTATTTTTTTCATGCTTTTTTCGGCAAAACATTTGCAGCGGAAACGCCTCATAAAACACACTGTGTTGCTACAACCCATATTAAAATTAAGAGTGTATCGAAAACCTTGCAGAAAAAAAGTGTCAAAAACTACATCAAAAAAGTCACATACTCTTATAAAACCGCACCAATATCCATGTGTCTTTTAGAGGTGGATATTTCAACCAGAAAAATCTGTGGCTAATAAATCTGTGTGAACATACCCTTAAGAGACATTTTAGCTTTTTTTATTCTAAGCATTTTCTATTTAATCTTTGTTTGTAGGATACAAAGATGAAGACTTCAGTTGGACTCATTACCTGAGACTAACAAAAGCTCATGTGGCTCCTAAACACTTATTTATAACTCCAAAAATTGTGAGTTCTGCACCTAAATCATGTTAATATCAGCATACAGTAATCATTTTCTTGTAGGTCAGACCACCACCTTTCAGATATTTATAGCATTTCATGTGGATATTTTATAAATTTATGAATCATAAATACATCTTTGTGGTTTCTTATGGCTTTATTTTGGATGAACTTACATTTTTTCCTAATCGTATCACATCTTGCCCTATCATAGAAAATACATTACATTGTTTATCTATTTTATCTATTTTTAGACACATGAAAAGAGCAGTATATGACTTATTTTCCAAAACTTGTTATTTATAAATGGCTTCCCTAATATATTACCAGCCTCCCTAGTGCATATAAATATATGACTGACACACATTAAAGCTCAGTCATTATATCCACTTTGCAGTAACTAACATAAAAACTTTGTCTGGTGTTTCTAGCAATTTTCTAGAAAATTGATTTGTTTTGCCTTTCACAGGGTGCTCCCCCATCTCTCTTTCGGGTGGGTATGAAATTAGAAGCTGTGGACAAGATGAATCCATCACTTATATGTGTGGCCAGTATCACTGATGTAGTAGAAGACAGATTTCTTGTGCACTTCGACAACTGGGGTGACACCTATGATTATTGGTAGGATTTTTATTACTGATAGCCAAGCCTTAGACAGGCAGTAATATGCTTTACTCTTAAAGTTTGTTTCAAACTTCTCCTTTAATATGGTAATTTCTAATGTAGATACTTCTCATGATGCAAAGGGAGCAGGGTTTCAACAATTGGCACTTACTCAGTTCCAAGTTGTTTTATAAAGGCAAAGTTTCCCAACTCATACTTCAGATTCTTTATGTGATTCAGTTTTAGCTTGTCTTCCCTATCTCATGCTTGTGATAGGTTTCTCCATGTCAGCTCATACAAGTATTGGAGAAGGAAGATAAACTAAAGCTGTATCTCATTAGATACACTGGAAATTCTGCACACTGAACACACACAATGTATAGAGAGTTCGTGTCAGTCAAGTAAGTTTTATAACGGAGGCTAATCATTGTGTGGACTCACCTACTATTTCACAGCAGTGCAGGAGCACTCTGTAAATGGCGGTTTTCCCAGAAAAAGAAGGTGGAGCTGAGTGGTGAGGGATTTGAGAATTGCTAGGATGTGATAGGTCTTGATATCTGCCTGTAGTTCACAGTCAGCCAGAAACTGTCCGATTACTGTCACAAAAAAGATTGTAATGGGGTGGTAGTCAGACGGAAGTTCACATGACACAGGTGCCTAAAATGAAAAGGTTCATTATCTATTGATACAATAAAGTAGGGATAAAATTAAACTGCCAGACTATTGTTGGTGAGCTAGCATGAAATAGGACCTTTCACCAAATTTTTCATGTTGAACTGGACACATGATGTAATAAACACTGTAGAGCTGTATAAAACTTTTTTTAAAAAATTTTTGCCTCTCCATTGCAAAGATATTGGCTAAAGTATTTGGCATCTAACCTAAACAGTTAATTTTAAAGTGGGCATTACCAAAGAGAATTAATTGGGTGGAGGGTGTGCATGTGCTTTTTCCTCTGTTAATGATGATGCTGTCCAATCATAAGCAGGCAGCAACAAAGTCAGACGGAAGGTCACATGACACAGCTGCCTAAAATAAACAGGTTCATTATCTATTGATACAACAAAGTAGGGATCAAATTAATTAAACTGCCAGAGTATTGTTGGTGAGCTAGCATGAAATAGAACCTTTCACCAAATTTTTCATGTTGAACTGGACACATGATGTAATAAACGCTGTAGAGCTATATAAAACTTTTTTTTAATTTTGCCTCTCCATTGCGAAGATATTGTCCACAGTATTTGGCATCTAACCTAAACAGTTAAACAGTGGGCATTACCAAAGAGATTTAATTGGGGGGAGGGTGGGCATGTGCTTTTTCCTTTGTATATGATGCTGTCCAATCATAAGCAGGCAGTAACAAACTGAGGAAGGAAGAACACACCTCCTCAATAGCTTAGAACAGGCTTAGTGTGAGATATGTATTGAATAATATTAAATTGTGTCAACTATGTATTGAATAGTGTCAGTTAAGTACTCCATGTTATTTACATGTACTATAATGATTACTTTATTTACTTACTACTGGGTATTTGCTCAATTTGTTTTTATCCCAGTCTTTGTCTGTTAAATTGCCACATTGTGAATGTGCACCTACACATTGCACTTGTATTAACATCTGTTCCGGCTCATTTCTTTGGTTTTGCTTTAGTTTTTATGTACTTTTGTACATACATGGGGATGGTCCCCCAATTTTGGGCTGTGTTCTTGTCTATATAACTTTCTATGGAAAGGAGCAAAATGGTCAGGTATGGGTCCTGCTCTGCACCCGATTTTGAGGTCTGCTGACACGTAGTGAGGTATGGTCCTAGAGTTAGGGTCCATCCTGATAGACCACACATTATCGTGGTGGGATGGCTTTTATGTGCTCTTGATCAAATTAGTGTCAACTAAGTGTAGGGAGATGGACCGGGATAGTGATATTTCTCTCGTTTCCGGGCCGGAACTATCGGGGCTGTCACCATTGTTGCCGGGGGAAGGACTTTCTGACTGGAATGGACCTTTGCACCTGACTGTGGGGGGCGGATCGGATATAAGAGACTGAGTGCGCCAGAACGGGGCTTTTGGTGGTAAGACAGCGTGTGCACTCCCCGCAGACCGGCGCCAACTAGCAGGCCCGCACTGTACTTGTTCATCCCCCGCGCATATTATTTGCACTTCCATTACCGTGATATAATTGCATATTCTATGTTCACTTGTATACTGTCTTATTCTCTCCCTGCGTGAAGTAATTACTGTTATAATATTCCTTATAAAAAGAAACCCGTTAACTCTTGCTCTGCCTCCTGCTCGTCACTGCATCCCTCATTCCTGCCTGCTATCTTACACTTGGCTTAGTCGGCAGGATGCAGTCCAACAGCACGGAGGCAGCAGACCAAGCAGTTGGGGTGGGCCCTAGGTCCAGTATCTCTCTGGGGGCCATGTTTAATAATTTGCCAAAGTTTACGGGAAACAACACTGTTATGGAGCTGGACTGAGCGCATAAGGGGGATGATGAGAATGCCCCCATGACCCCTGCACTAGAGGCCGAGGTGGCCATTATGGCATTGGATGGAGAAGCTAGAGACTCAGTTATGTTACGGCCCCCAGAAAGCGAGACACCTTTAACAAGGTGCTCCAAATTTTGGAAGAGACCAATGAAGATCCCACAGACGTTGGGGAGCTGAGGATGCGTCTTTTTAGTTGCATGCAGAGGGAGGGGGAGACTGTGACTCAATATATGAATGCACACGGCTATTGTCAGGAAAGACGGCATAGGCATAAGGCCTACAGATATAATGCTGCGAGATCTTTTAGTGACAGGCTTGCGGGATGCACTGACAAAACAGTCCCTGCGGGAACGTGTGCGGGTGAACCCTCACCTGACTTTCTCTGAGATAGTAAGTGAAGCATGCACGCATGAACAGGAGCAGGGGGTGACAGTCCCGGTAGGAAAGGTCCGGAGCTGGGAGGTGTCCGTGAATGCAATCACCGAACCTCAATGGGTGGAAGAACTAAGGAACGAACTTCTGGGTATTAAAGGAGAATTAGCTGAAGTTAAAAAGAAGTCTGAGACTGCCCCAAATCTGTTAGGGAGCAGGGAAGGCCCGGATTCCCACCGAGATTCAAGAATGTTCTGTCGACAGAGACCCCTCATTTGCTTTAATTGTGGTGAGATTGGATATATAGCGTGGGAGTGTTCACGACAGGGTAGAATCCAACCCCGTCATCCTTTAAACTAGAAGGCTCCGAGCTTGGGGGACGCCGCACGGAGCCAGAACAGATCCGAAGAAGTAGTGGAAATCCCACAAATCTAGTCTCAATGAGCCCTTTAGTCTGGGCAGAATTTGACGGGCGAGCAGTACGGTGCTTGGTGGACACCGGCTCACAGGTGACTACGATGTCCGAAGCCTACTTTCGGCGACCTTTCCTGAAGCAAGCGGCCTGAGAGGGGCCCAGTGATAAAACTGACGGCTGCAAACCAACTGCCCGTCCCGGTCGCAGGGGTGGTGTGGATGCAGATCTCTATGTGGAAAGGATCTGGAAAGGAAAGGTGTGTTGTTAACCCTGGGAGAAGTAAATAGTGGACACACAGTCACCCTGGGAATGAATATATTAAAGGAGTTTGGGAGTCTCCTCATTAATGAACCCTCTAACGAGACTCTGAAACAGTGGAGCCCACATACTCCCCAGAGGAAAGTATTTGAACAGTTAATCTGTGTAGCTCAAGCTCAGGAGTCTTTTAGTGACTGAGGGGTGTTAGGAAAAGTGATCATTCCCTCTTGTCCAAACTCATTCTGCCCCCCGGGCAGATGATGCTTCTCTGCCTGTCTGAGCTCAAACCCCGTTAGAAGCAGTAGAGATCCAAATTGAGCCATCCTTTTTGGAGCAACTTCCCTCGGGACTCCTGGTGGCACGCTCGTTAGCCATAGTGCGTGATGGAACAGTTCCTGTACGTTGTGTTAATTTGGAAGATCAGGACATCACCGTGTCTCACAAAAGTGAAGTGGCTGAAGAAGTGGGCTGCCTGAAGAAGTAATACCATCTCAAGCTATACAACTGAAAGTGCAGCAGGGAGACCCCTGGACTGTGACGGTAAACTCCTCTTCAATGCTGGAGCCTCAGTATATCCAGGAAGGAAGACTGATTTTAGAACAGATGCGGGCCGAAATGACCGATCTAGCACAGGCACAGGTGCAGCAGGTCGAAGCTTTATTGGGATGCTATAGCAACGTGTTCGCTCGTCATGAGGACGATTTCGACTGCACTACGACCATCACACATGAGATACCAACTGAAAATACCGCACCCATATGAGAACGCTACCGACAAATTCCGCCACAACTGTATCAAGAAGTGAAGAATATGCTGAGTCAGATGTTACAGAAAGGAGTTAATAGAGAGAGTCAGAGCCCTTGGGCTGCTCCAATAGTTCTAGTGCGGGAGAAGGACTGTACTCTGCGTTTTTGTGTGGATTATCAGAAACTCAATGCCTGTACCGTCAGAGACTCATACTCATTACCCAGGATAGAATAATCCTCGTCTGCATTAGGGAAGGCCAAATTCTTCTCTACATTAGACCTCGCCAGCGGCTACTGGCAAGTGCCCATGTCAGAGCAAGACCAGGTGAAGACTGCCTTTATATTACCCATGGGTCTGTTTGAATTCAACAGAATGCAGTTTGGATTGGCCAATGCTCTTGGAACTTTTCAGTGACTTATGGAGAGGTGATTGGGAGATTTAAACTTTGAGGCTACGCTAATCTATTTAGATGACATAACAGTCTAATAGTCTATGCTGCTTCTTTTGAGGATCATCTGAAAAGACTGGAGCAGGTGCTGAGTCACCTTCAAAGACATGGACTGAAGGTGAAATCCCAAAAATGCCATTTGTTCCGCACTCAAATTGAATATTTGGGCCATGTTGTTTCTGCCTAGGGGGTGAGACCATCTCGAGAGAAGATTGCTGTGATACAGGACTGGCCCACTCCTGAAACGTTAAAAGACAACCGAGCATTCCTGGGACTGACCAGGTATTACTGTCGATTTGTGAAGAATTTCGCCCGCATAGTAAAACCCTGCTGGAGCTGCTGAAGAGAGTGCCCTCGGGTGTGAAGAATTGGACTATTCGGTGGAAGGAACATCAGGAAAAGGCCTTTCAATATCTAAAAAAAAGCTTTGATGGAAGCTCCTGTGTTGGCTTATGCAGACTTTTCTCAACCGTTTATTCTCCACACTGACGGGAGCTTGCATGGACTTGGGGCTGTGTTGTCGCAGATACAGGATGGGAGAGAGAAGGTGATCGCTTATGAAAGTCGATCCCTTCGTGATTCCAAACGTAATCCAGACAACTACATTTCTTTCAAGTTGGAGCTGCTGGCGTTGGTGTGGACTATGATGGACAGGTTCACGGAATATCTGTCTGGGTCTGATGTACTAGTGCGCATCGACTATAACCCATTGGCTCACCTGGAGAATGCGAAGTTGGGTGGCCAGAATGGCAAAGTTTCGGTATAAGATTGCTTACAAAAGAGGAGCTGAGAACACCTATGCTGATGCCCTGTCTAGTGTGAGACATGTTAAACCTGGGCAGAGTAGAGATGAAGAGTTGAAAAATAAGGAGATACCCAGGTTCCTAAGTCTCGCCAGGACAATGGTGGCTACGCTGGACCAGGTGCAAGTCTTGACTCGGGAAGGCGTCTTGGGAGTTTCTCAGGATGAGTGGGTTCGTTTACAGCAAGATGATAGTGAGCTTGCTCTACTGAGACAGTGGGTGACATCAAAGAGACTACCCAGTTTGAGAGAGAGAAATGCTCTATCCCCGGAAACCTTTCGGATTCTTCGACAGTGGGAGCACCTCCAGATGAAGAGTGGATTGCTGTATCGGAAAGTGCAGCTTCAATGAGAGCTTGGTGCCACTTGGCAAGTCTTAGTCCAGAAACACTGTTGCCCGAGATAGCCACTGAAGCACACGAAAAAGGAACACACTTTGGTCAGGAAAAGACTTTTCAGTGGTTACAGCGGTTTGTTTATCATCCCCGGCTGAAGGCTGTAGTGGAAGAGGCGTGTAGGACGTGTCGGACTTGTGAATTGGCTAAGCCACCAGAGCAGAGGGCTCCCATACAAACTATGGTAACATCCGCCCCACTATATATATATATATATATATATATATATATAATATATATATATTATATAATAATAGATTATATAACCATTGGGCCGGCCCATCAGGGGTATGAACATTGCTTAGTGATGATAGATCATTTCACGAAGTTTGCCATCGTGACTCCAACCCGGGATCAAACCGCGGGATCAGCTGCACATGCCATCTGCAAATATTCAATTCAAGTTTACGGCTGCCTGAGGCAAATCCATTCTGACTAGGGAGCCTGTTTCTTATTGAAAGTGATAGAAGAATTACATCGCATATATCAAATTGAGAAGTCTAGAACCACACCGTACCACCCTCAGGGTAACTGCGCCTGTGAACGGTTTAATCCAAATGTTGAGGACCCTGGAAGAAGATCGGAAAGCCCAGTGGCCTGACTATGTCTCTGAATTAGTTTGGGTATACAACAATCCAGTACACCGAACCACTGGTTATACCCCGTATACTTTTTTTTTCAGCCGTACAGGAAAAGGAATCACTGAGCTGGAGTTGGATCCAGAGGAGGACTACCCACAGACAGGGGTGTCTACCTGGGTTCGTGAACCTCATCATCGCTTGCAGACTTTGTATCACTTGGTACAGACCAGGCTTCGGAAGTTGCAACATACTGATACTGAAAGACTCCACCGCAGGGAACAGGCCTTCAGGTCGGGGACCGTGTCGTAGTACGAGAAAGACGTCCTCGGGACAAACTGGAAAATCGATGGGAAAAAGACCCGTACCGGGTAAAGCGACGAATCAGCTTTGAAGGGCCAGTATATGAGATTCAGCCTGAAGAGGGAGAAGGTTCCCCTACTCGGATAGTTCACCGGAATATGCTTCGGTTCTGTCTATCAAAAGATCCTGTGCAAATAGAAAAAACACCAGAGGCTCCGAAAAGACTCCCATGGTAGCAGAAGAAGAAGAGAGTTTTGAACAACTTGCCGAGGATGGACAAGTGGGGCAAGAACCCAGGGCCCCTAAAGAATTTGTCTCAGAACAAACAGACACACCATTACTGTCTCCTGTGGAACCTGACTCTACTACTTTGGAGGACTCCACTACTCCTTCCAATTTGCGACGCTCTGAGCGAACAACAGCCGGCAAACCCCCCAACTGTTATGACCAAGATCAGTTCATCTGGCAGCAAACTGTTCAAGTAAAAAAGAAATGGCCACATGTTCCACAAGAATCCTCGCCCATGGAATGGTGAGCAAAAGGAGTGGGGGAACGTAGGGAGATGGACCAGGCTAGTGATATTTCTTTCGTTTTGGGGCCGGAACTATCGGGGCTGTCACCATTGTTGCCGGGGAAAGGACTTTCTGACTGGAATGGACCTTTGCACCTGACTGTGGGGGCGGGTCAGATATAAAAGAGACTGAGAGCTCCAGTACGGGGCTTTTTGTGGGAAGACAGCGTGTACGACAGGAGAATGTTGACTCCTCCCCGTAGACCGACGCCAACTAACAGGCCCGCACTATACTTGTTCATCCCCCACGCATACAGACCGTGTACCACCAGAGACTGTTACTCAATTTGCTTCTAACTCCATCAAGTCTAACCGGTCTGTACCGCTGACTGTGGCCGGCGCACTATATAGGACTCACGATACTGTGCACGTTGATTCAGATACGGTGACCGCGGCCTACACTCCAGGACTTTGTTTACCTTCTGCGGTGCCCCACTCATCCTCTCGTACAGCACCCCATTCCAGGACCAAAGTACTACGTCTGAGAAGGTCAGGATACATCACAACCGTAAAGAGACAGTACCTCACCATTCTTCGGGACTACTCCCAAAACCTACGGCGCCATCGAGGGATTTTCCAGCCTCCTTCATCCGGGAACCACAGACTGATAAGTTAACCCGTTATTTACACTTCCATTACCGTGATATAATTGCATATTCTTTGTTCATGTGTATACTCTCTTATTCTCTCCCTGCGTGGAGTAATTACTGTTATAATATTCCGTATAAAGAATCCGTTAACTCTTGCTTTGCCTCCTGCTCGTCACTGCATCCCACATTCCTGCTTGCTATTTTACATTATTACTATTATACACTTTTATAGCGCAATTTATTCCTTGGTGCTTTACAAGTGAAAAGGGGAAAATATAGACAAGTACAATAAACATGAGCAAAACAGGCACACACAAGTACAGAAGGAGAGAGGACCCTGCCCGCAAGGGCTCACAGACTACAGGGGATGGATGAGGATACACTAGGAGATAGTAGAGCAGGTCGTGCAGCGGTTCAGTAGACTGAGGATCACTGCAGGTTGTAGGCTTGTTGGAAAAGGTGGGTCTTCAGGTTCTTTTTGAAGGCTTCCATGGTAGTTGAGAGTCTGATGTGTTGGGGTAGAGAGTTCCAGAGTATCGGGAAGCACAGGAGAAGTCTTGTATGCGGTTGTGGGAAGAAGAGATAAGAGGGGAGTAGAGAAGGAGATCTTGAGAGGATCGAAGGTTGCGTATAGGTAAGTACCGGGACATCATGTCACAGATGTATGGAGGAGACAGGTTGTGGATGGCTTTGTATGTCATAGTTAGGGTTTTGAACTGGAACCTCTGGATGATAGGAAGCCAATGAAGTGCTTGGCATTGGGGAGAGGCTGGGGAATAACGGGGAGATAGCTGGATTAGGCGGGCAGCAGAGTGTAGGATGGATTGGAGTGGTGCCAGAGTGCTAGAGGGGAGGCCAGAGAGTAGGAGGTTGCAGTAGTCGAGGCGGGAGATGAGGGCGTGCACAAGTGTTTTTGTGGTTTCATGGTCAAGGAATGTATGGATCCGGGAAATATTTTTGAGTTTGAGACGGCAGGAAGCAAGGGCTTGGATATGTGGCTTGAAAAAGAGGGCAGAGTCGAGGATCACCCCGAGACACCGAGCATGCAGTACTGGGGAAAGTGAGCAGCCATTGATATTGATGAATAGGTCTGATGGAGGGGTAGAGTGAGATAGGGGAAAGATGATGAATTCTGTTTTGTCCATGTTCAGTTTTAGAAAACGAGCAGAAAGCTGAAATAGAAGACAGACATTGTGGGATTTTGGTCAGTAAGGAGGTGAGGTCAGGTCCAGATAGGTAGATCTGCGTGTCATTGGCATAGAGATGATACTGAAAACTATGGGATTCTATGAGCTGTCCCAGGCCGAAGGTGTAGATGGAGAAGAGTAGGGGTCCTAGAACTGAGCCTTGACAGACAGACGTGGGGAGAGGTGAAGAAGTGGTGTGGGAGAGGGAGACACTGAATGTTTGGTCTGTTAGATATGACGAGATCCAGGATAGGGCCAAGTCTGTGATGCCAAAAGATGAGAGAATCTGTAGCAGGAGGGAATGTCAAAGGCGGAAGACAGGTCCAGGAGAAGGAGGACAGAGTAGTGTCGCTTGCTCTTGGCGGTTAGTAGGTTGTTGGTGACTTTAGTTAGGGCAGTTTCAGTTGAGTGATGCAGTCAGAAGCATATTGTAACCGGTCAAAAAAGGAGCAGGAGGAGAGGTGGGAGGACAGTTCAAGATGGAAAAGCTGTTCCAGTAGTTTTGAGGCATAGGGGAGAAGAGATATTGGGCAATAGCTAGACACAGAGGATGGGTTGAGGGAGGGCTTTTTGAGGATGGGTGTGATCAAAGCATGTTTGAAGGAGGAAGGGAAGACACCATTTGTAAGTAAGAGGTTGAAGAGGTGTGTTAGAGTTGGGATGAAGACTGTGGCGAGGTTAGGATGAGGTGGGACGGGAGCTGGTCAAGCGTGCAAGTAGTGAAGTGTGATCTTGACAGGAGGGTGGAGAGCTGATCTTCTGTTATGGTGGAGAAGTTGGTTTTGGTGGAACAGGGCTGAGCAGCTAAGGGGGGCATTGGGGCTGCGGGCCAAAGCTTTCTCTGATCATATCAATCTTCTGCTTAAAGAAAGAGGCAAAGTCTTCAGCAGTAATGAGAGGAGAGGGAGGAGGTGCTGTGGGACGGAGTAGAGAATTTAAATTGTTGAAAAGCTGTTTAGGGTTGTGAGACAGGGAGGATATGAGAGATGAGAAGTAAGTTTGTTTTGCGGCAGTGAGCATGGACTTGAAGCTGGTGAGGGACTGCATGTATGCGATAAAGTGCTCGGCAGAGCGGGATCTCTTCCATCTCCGCTCAGTGACCCTGGAAGCCCGTCTCAGTTCTTTGGCCAGGCTGGTCAGCCAGGGCTGCCTGTTGATTGTACGAGTTTTGCTATGGGTGAGGGGGCAGCGAATAAAGTGTTGCTGTTATTGTGGTGTTATAAAAGGTGGCAGCAGCATCTGTGTCGTGAAAGGAAGCTATGTCTGTAAGAGGGAGAAGGGACTCAGAGAGTGATTGTAAATTGAGGTGTTTAAGATTTCTGCCAGGGTGATTGAGTTTGTAGAGTGTGTGTTGCGCACTAGGAGAGGATAGGGAAGAGAATGTCAGTAGGTTGTGGTCAGACAGGGGGAAGGGTGAGTTAGTGAGATTAGTAAGGGAACAGAGGCGGGTGAAGATAAGGTCCAGCGTGTGACCATCATTGTGATTGGCCGCAGAGGACCATTGCGTGAGGCCAAAGGAGGCAGTGAGTGATAGAAGTTTAGAGGCAGATGGGGTGGAAGTGTCAATGGGGATGTTGAAGTCACCCATGATGATAATGGGATGTCAGCAGAGAGGAAATGAAGTAGCCAAGTGGTGAAGTGGTCAAGAAAGGTGGAGATATGGGAGACTTTAATTTAGTCATGAACAATGATCTGGATAGACTTAGATTAGATGGTGGATACCTGGGACGGCCTGCTCTCCGTCTCCGCTATCACTGCTCATTGAGGGCAGTGGTTGGTTGGACTTAAGGAGAGTACGTCACCGTGACGTGAGAGAATATACATGTCACTCATCCATTAGATGCACTCTATCTCGTATAGACTATATATTTGGTTCCAGCAGCTTGGCAATGTGGGTAACAGGTGTGGAACACGGGAATAAGGGCATCTCAGATCACAGCCCTATAATACTTACGTTTGGATTTGGTCAAAGGAATCGTAATTTGTTCTGGAAGCTGAACCCATTTTGGCTGAAACTGATAGGCCCCGATGACAGAACTCTAGACCAATTAGACTGCTTTATTTCCTCCCACCCGGAACCCCAAGATATTAACTTGTTTTGGGATACCCTTAAAGCGTATCTAAGGGGATGCTTATCTTCCACAATTTCTTATGTTAAGCGGATGACATCCAGGGAAGATGAGGAAATGGAAAAACGATTGAGTGATTCAGAAGCAAAGTATATAGCCAATCAAACAAATGAAAATAGAAATGAATGGCTAAGCTCCCATAGATTGTATACTCAATATATGGATACCAAGTCCAAGCGTAAATTATTTTTTACTCGTCAATCATATTTCGAATTGGGAAACCAGTCCAATAAGTTATTAGCATTTATGGTGCGCCAACATAACACATCTAATACTATACTTCAAATTAGAAAACCAGATAAATCGATTGCGACCTCAACGGATGACATACTTCAAAGCTTCCATGAATATTATAAAACACTATATAGCTCCAGATGGGGTTTTAGCACCTTGGACTGTCTCAAATATTTATCAGATGTAAAATTTCCCACATTGAGTCATGCTCAACAAGCCTTTCTAGATGCAGAATTTACAATAGAAGAAATACATGAAGCTATAGCGGATATGGCCTCTGGGAAGGCGCCTGGGCCGGATGGATTTCCCATAGAAATGTACAGGAAATACCGAGATGTTCTCGCACCACTCCTTTTGAAGGTGTTTCAGAAGGCCTGGGAGGGGGGCTCTCTACCAGACTCTTTTTATGAGGCAAATATAATAGTGCTTAGGAAGGAGGGAAAAGATCCTCTTGAATGTGGATCATACCGCCCCATATCGCTGGTAAATGTAGACTATAAGATCTTCACAAAAATTCTGGCCACTAGATTGAATTCGGTGATATTAGAAATAATATATCCAGATCAGACCGTTTCATGCCTGGGAAAAGTACATCCATTAACATTAGGAGAGTTCAATCAGTGGTCCAGTACAGCTCCCTAGTGCCAGATAATGAATGGGCCTTGGCTTCGTTGGACGCGGCTAAGGCCTTCGATTCTCTCTTTATCTGCATGCTTACAAAAATATGAATTCGGTCCCAAATTTAGGAAATGGATATGTGTAATGTATAAGAAACCAAAAGCTCGAATAATAATAAATAACTCTGTATCCGAATCATTCTCCTTAGCGAGAGGAACACGCCAAGGATGCCCCCACTCCCCGGCCCTGTTTGCACTTGCAATTGAAGCACTGGCGATTCGCATAAGATCAACTCCTGTCATTAAAGGTATAGAAATAGCGGACCGATTGGATACCATTGGCTTATATGCCGACGACATGGTGATATTTATGGACAAGGCAGAAAAAACACTACCCCATGTGATTGATACTATAGACACATTTAGTAATTATTCTGGATTATACATAAATTGGGATAAGTCCGCCCTGATGCCTCTCTCCCTGGGTCCAATGGATCATCTTGAAATGTTATCCCCATTACCTGTCGTAACTAGTTTTAAGTATCTGGGAATAAATATTTCAAAATATAGTACACTAGACTTTAAAATAAATATTCTTCTGTTGATAGATCTTGTTAAACTTAAATTTGCTACCTGGAGTAAATTACCATTATCTGTCTCCGAACATATCAATTTGATTAAAATGATCCTACTCCCCAAACTCAGTTATTCCCTCCAACATAGTGCAGTACTGATCCCTAAATCTTTTTTTTCAGGACTTAATTCATTAATTTCATCCTTTATATGGGGGGAAGACTAGACCTAAACTCAAACTGTCTACCTTACACAGGTCTAAACAGATGGGTGGGGCGGCTTTGCCGGATTTCTTTTTATATTACTTGGCCGGGCAGATCAAAGCTCTGAGTAGATGGATGCCTAATAATTATTTGCCTAACTCGGAGAGTCATTTGGCTCACGCGGCAGGGACTGACTGTTTGTTGGGGTTTCTAGAAATAGACAAACCTACTATCTCTGGATTATTACCCTTACTCCGATTGGCACGGTCAGTCTGGAGACAACTTAAACGAGAAGTCCGTTTTGTTGACGTTATAGCCGAGATGCCATTATGGAATAATCCCTGTTTCCCGAAGCTTCTAAATCACCCATCCACCCAATTCTGGATCTCATATAATGTTTCCTTAATCAAAGATTTATATGATCACAATGTCCTAATGTCCTTTGAACAAATACAACTTAAATACAGTGTCCCAAGATCACAATTTTTCTGGTATCTATAGCTTAGATCAGCAATTCAATCGTATCTGCGCAACAGAGATGCAACCCATGCAATATCATCCTTCCCCTTGATAGGAATTTTCAAATCGCAAGGCCCTCAAGGGCTTATCTCTACCCTGTATACTTATATGCTGTCCGCGGGCTCTGACTGCTCTAACATCAGTAAAGGAGAAATGGAGGGCTTTAATTCCAGATATTCAGAATGAAGACTGGGAGGAGATTCTTGATTCTCCAACCACAGTGTCCCCATCAGCCAACAACAAAATGACGCAAAGATACATAATACACCAATCGTATTTAACCCCATTAAGGCTATTTAAGATGGGGTGGTCCCAATCCTCAGAATGTTTGAGATGCCATACAATGGATGCAGATTTCATATATATGGTGTGGGGATGTCCAATTCTTTTATCCTATTGGAGCGAGGTGACCTCGTTGTTAACCTCCCTCTTAGGCCTCTTTCACACATCCGTTGTGTGCCGTCAGGCACAATCTGTCCAAAACCGGAAAGGACGGATCAGGCGCTGATTGTGAAAAAACTGATGCAACGGATCAGGTTTTTTGCCGGATCAGTCCTGAAGTTTTCAACCCGGAAAATGCAGGTACGCATGTCGAGAGAGAGAGAGAGAGAGACCTTGTGTAGCGTCGGCGTCCCTGCCCTCTGCTAGGCAGGGACGCTGTTCCCCTCACCCCTCTGCTCCGGGTCCGTCTTCCTCCTCCCGCTCTGCTGGTGGCGTACGGTGACCACCTGCTATTCCAGAGACTCTCGCCCGCTCACCTGGGAGCGCTCATCTGTTGCCTGCCTGCTAGCCTACCTGGAGGCTCTGCCGTCACGTTCGGTGACCACCTGCTATTCCAGAGACTCTCGCCCGCTCACCTGGGAGCGCTCATCTGCTATCTGCCTGCTAGCCTACCGGGAGGCTCAGCCATCACAGGTCGTATTTGCCCGTTCATCCAGAGACTGCCCCGGTCACTTGCCGTGACCTCCTGCCCGTTCATCCAGAGACTGCCCCGGTCACTTGCCGTGACCTCCTGCCCGTTCATCCAGAGACTGCCCCGGTCACTTGCCGTGACCTCCTGCCCGTCCATCCAGAGACTGCCCCGGTTACCTGCTGTGACTGCCTGCCTGTCTACCCTGGTCGCCACCCGCTCCCTTACAAGGACCGCCCCTTGTATAGTAGCTCAGAGGTTCCGCCCTCCGGACCCGTTACAGTTTGCTCGGGCCATGGAACCCGGTGGCACCCAAGCTCCCTCGCTCTCGGACTTGTGTCATGAACTGTCCCGTCAGAAGTCCCAACAGGAGTCCATCCTGGGTCACCTGCGGAATGTCAATTCTCGCCTGGACACTCTGGCCGCTACACCAGCAACCACCGCTGGTGCCATGACCCGCAATCCGGCAGCTCCGCTCTCCACCCATTCCGTGGTTTCCTGTCCCGGACCCCGGCTTTCTGCACCTCCTCGCTTCGGAGGCGACCCCGCTCAGGCTCGGGGCTTCATTAATCAGTGCACCCTGCACTTTGAACTCCTGTTCCACCAGTTTAACTCCGACCGGGCCAAAATTGCCTTCATCATGTCCCATCTCACCAGGGAGGCCCTGGCCTGGCTAAATCCTCTTTGGGAGAGAGGAGATCCCCTGGTGTCCGACTTGTCTGCCTTTCTCGCGGCTTTCCGGAAGGTCTTCGACGAACCCGGACGGAAGACCTCATCCGCATCATCTCTGCTACGCCTCCGTCAGGGAGGTCTCACCGTGGGCCAATATGCCATACAGTTCCGTACCCTTGCCTCGGAGCTGGCCTGGGATAACGACGCTCTGGTATCTGTTTTCTGGGAGGGTCTGTCCGGTCGTATTAAAGATGAACTCGCCGGTCGGGACATTCCTACCACTCTCGATGACCTAATAACTCTTGCCACCCGGATTGGCCTACGGTTCCAGGAGCGGGCCAAAGAGGTTACCCGTGAGAGGAGGTTTCCACGTCTAGCTCCTACGTTTCAGAAACCCGTCACTCCCTCCGTTTCTCCCCAATTACACTCTCCTGAGCCTATGCAGGTCGACCAGACCAAGATGGTCAAAACCCGTCAGGACTTACGCCGTGCCGAGGGGAGTTGCTTCTACTGTGGCAGTAAGGAGCACCGGATCCGTACCTGCCCGGAGAGGTCGGGAAACGCCTGTGTCTAGGTTCGCTCAGAGAGGTCGACCTAGACAAAGATAAATCCTCTCCATCTCTGCTGCTATCAGTCTCAATTCTCCTCGGGGAGAACCGTTATTTCGAACTAGCCCAACTTGACTCTGGAGCAGCCGGGAATCTTGTTTCACGGCTCTGGTAGAAAAATACCGCATTCCTACCAAACCTCTGGTTGTACCAGTATCTGTCGCTGCTGTGGATGGGGGTCTCTTACCACGTCCCATCCAACTTATCACCGAATCCATAACTCTGCAGGTGGGTATGCTGCATTCTGAGAGCATCTCTTTTCATGTTCTGCCTGGATTCTCTCACGCGTTCTTACTAGGTCTACCTTGGCTCCAAAAGCATGCACCCGTGCTCAACTGGCAGACTGGAGAGATCCTTCGCTGGGGACAAGACTGTCATAAAACGTGTTTGGTTCCTGTTCATCCCGTCTGTCCTTCTCCTACACCAACTAATCTACCTGGGCTCCCGATTCCATATTGGTCATTCGCTGATGTCTTTAATAAAAAGGAGGCAGAGACATTACCCCCTCACAGACCTTATGATTGCCCTATCGACCTGCTACCCGGTACTATGCCTCCCCGTGGGCGTATTTACCCATTGTCTGCTGCTGAGACCAGGTCGATGTCCGAATATATCGAAGAGAATTTGGCCAAGGGATTCATCCGGAAATCTACCTCCCCAGCGGGAGCAGGCTTCTTCTTCGTAAAAAAGAAAGACGGCTCTCTCCGTCCCTGTATAGACTACAGAGGTCTTAACCTGATCACGGTGAAGAATAAGTACCCCCTTCCGCTCATTCCAGAATTATTTGATCGTCTGAGGGGGCTAGAATCTTCACCAAACTGGATCTTCGTGGGGCATATAACCTAGTCCGTATCCGTCGGGGAGATGAATGGAAGACGGCATTCAACACCCGGGACGGCCACTACGAGTATTTGGTGATGCCCTTTGGTCTCTGTAACGCTCCGGCAGTCTTTCAAGAGTTGGTCAATGACATCTTCCGGGACCTTCTCTACTCCTGCGTAGTGGTGTACCTGGACGACATCTTGGTCTTCTCTCCGGATCTCCAGTCTCACCGGAGGGACGTTCGTCAGGTTCTGCTCAGGCTCAGGCAGAATCACCTCTTCGCTAAATATGAGAAGTGCCTCTTTGAGCAGACTTCGCTTCCGTTTTTGGGCTACATCATTTCTCAGACAGGACTACGAATGGATCCGGAGAAACTATCTGCCATCGAGAAATGGCCCCGACCGGAGGGATTGAAGGCCATTCAGCGGTTCCTGGGCTTCGCCAATTATTACCGCCTCTTCATACCGCACTTCTCTTCCCGGACTGCTCCAATCTCCGCGCTCACCCGCAAGGACGCTAACCCCAAACAGTGGACGCCCGAGGCAGAGGAGGCCTTTCTTTCCTTAAAACAAGCCTTCTCTTCCACTCCGGTGCTGCATCGCCCGGACGGCAACAAGCAGTTCTTCTTGGAGGTTGACGCTTCCTCCTCTGGAGCCGGAGCGGTACTTACTCAAAAATCTTCCGGGAGGATGGTAACTTGCGGCTTCTTCTCTAAACTCTTCTCCTCTTCCGAGCGCAATTATTCCATAGGAGACCGAGAGCTATTGGCCATCAAGCTGGCATTAGAAGAGTGGCGTTACCTACTCGAGGGGGCTCTTCATCCAGTAATCATTTACACTGATCACAAAAACTTGGCTTACCTCCAGCATGCTCAGAGACTTAACCCTCGCCAAGCCCGGTGTAACGGGTCTGGGAGGCGGAACCTCTGAGCTTTATTATACAAGGAGGCTTTCCTTGTAAAGGAGCGGGTGGCGCCCGGGGAGACGGACAGGAAGTCACGGCAAGTGACAGGGACAGTCTCTGGGTAGACGGGCAGGTAGTCACGGCAAGTGACCGGGGCAGTCTCTGGAGGGACAGGCAGGTAGTCACGGCAAGTGACCGGGGCAGTCTCTGGAGGGACAGGCAGGTAGTCACGGCAAGTGACCGGGGCAGTCTCTGGAGGGACAGGCAGGTAGTCACGGCAAGTGACTGGGGCAGTCTCTGGAGGGACAGGCAGGTAGTCACGGCAAGTGACCGGGTCAGTCTCTGGAGGGACAGGCAGGTAGTCACGGCAAGTGACCGGGGCAGTCTCTGGATAAACAGGCAGGCAAGGGACCGGGGCAGTCTCTGAATGGACAGGTATATACGACCTGAGATGGTGGAGCCTCCCGGTAGGCTAGCAGGCAGATGACAGATGAGCGCCCCCAAGTGAGCAGGCGAGAGTCTCTGGAATAGCCGATGGACACCGCAGGTGATGGCCTGAACCTCCAGGTAGGCTTGCAGGCAGATGGCAGATGAGCGCCCCCAAGTGAGCAGGCGAGAGTCTCAGGAATAGCCAATGGACACCGCAGGTGATGGCCGAACCTCTCAGGTAGGCTTGCAGGCAGATGGCTGATGAGCGCCCCCAAGTGAGCAGGTGAGAGTCTCTGGAATTGCCGATGGTCACCGCATGTGACGGCCGAACCTCCAGGCAGGCTTGCGGGCAGGTAGCAGACAGGAAACTGGCAGGAAACAGGCAGGTAACTGGTAACGGACCCTGAGGGCTGAAGCAGAGTTAAACAGTGCAACAACAACATTGCTCGGGCACCTCCATTAAGGAGGAGGTGCTTTATATAAGGTGGAGTCCACCGGCATTGGCCGGGGACCTTTTTTGAAAGATGCGCGCGGCCCCTTTAAGAGCGGGGGCGTGCACGCGCGCGCGCCCTAAGCCCAGAGGCAGGGAAGGAGCGCGCAGCCCCAGCAGGGCGGAAGGAGGACGCTGTGTGAGGGTAAGGGGAGCGACGTCCCTGCCTGGCAGAGGACGCTGGCGCAGGGGAACAGCGTCCCTGCCTGGCAGAGGACGCCGGCGCTACAGTACCCCCCCCTTTAGGCCCCCCCTTTTTTAGGCCAGAAAGAAATTTAGCTAGGATGAGAGGGGCATGGATGTTCTCCCGAGGCTCCCACGTTCTCTCCTCAGGACCAAACCCCTTCCAATCCACCAGAAAGTAGGTCTTTCCTCCTACCCTTTTGGTGGCCAGAATGTTCTCTACTTCAAATTCGTCTTCAGCAGACACTGGAGCAGGAGGTGTACCTGTAGACTTGACAAAAGAGTTAAGTACCACCGGTTTGAGGAGAGATACATGGAAGGAGTTAGGAATCCGCAAATTGGCCGGGAGTTTCAATTTATAGGACACCGGGTTGTTCTGACTGATGATCTCAAAAGGACCAATGAACCGAGGGCCTAACTTGTAGGAAGGAATCTTGAGCCGGACATACTTGGACGAAAGCCAGACCTTATCCCCAGGACGGAATTGAGGAGGATCCAGACGTCTTTTGTCAGCATGTTTCTTCATGCGCTCGGATGACAGAATGAGTGCGGACCGGGTACTCTCCCATAAGGAGGAAAACTCGTTAACCAGAGATTCCGCAGCTGGATTGTCCACAGAGATGGAGACAGGAACAGGGATCCGAGGGTGTTGACCGAAGACTACAAAAAACGGAGATTTGGAGGAAGATTCGCTCTCGTGATTGTTGTAAGAGAATTCGGCCCAAGGCAGGAGATCCACCCAGTCAGAATGGTGGGCATTAACGAAGTGCCGGAGATAACTGGTCAGATTCTGATTGATTCGCTTGACTTGTCCATTGGACTGCGGGTGGTAAGCGGAGGAGAAATCCAAGGTGACGTCTAGCAACTTACAAGTGGCTCTCCAGAAACGTGAGGTGAACTGTACCCCACGATCCGACACAATGTGACGAGGCAGACCATGAAGACGGAAGATGTGGCGGATAAAGTCTTTAGCCAACTCGGGTGCAGACGGAAGCCCTGGCAGGGGAATGAAGTGAGCCATCTTGGAAAATCGGTCAACAACCACCCAAATGACCGGCAGAGACGGGCAGATCTGTTATGAAGTCCATGGCTATATGCTGCCAGGGGGCAGCGGGTACCGGAAGCGGAAGAAGACGGCCGGCAGGCAGGTGTCTCGGAACTTTGTTGCGGGCACAGGAGACACAGGCAGAAACAAAGTCTATTACGTCCTTGTGCAGGGTAGGCCACCAGTAATGCCGAGTAATGAGCTGGAAGGTCTTTCTCTGACCAGCGTGGCCAGCTAGTTTAGACGAATGACCCCAGTGTAGGATTCTCTTCCGATCGGTTACTGATACGAACGTCTTACCAGGAGGGAGACGATTTAGACTCACGGGAGCCACCTGCATCACTCTGGCGGGATCGATGATATGTTTAGGTTCCTCCTCGAGATCCGACACCAGGAAGGACCGGGACAAGGCGTCCGCCTTGATGTTCTTGTCAGCCGGGCGAAAATGTAAAAGAAAATCAAAGCGGGCAAAAAACAAGGACCACCGGGCTTGGCGAAGGTTAAGTCTCTGGGCATGCTGGAGGTAAGCCAGATTTTTGTGGTCAGTGTAAATGATTACCGGATGAAGAGCCCCCTCGAGTAGGTAACGCCACTCCTCCAATGCCAGCTTGATGGCCAATAACTCTCGGTCTCCTATGGAGTAATTGCGCTCAGAAGAGGAGAAGAGTTTGGAGAAGAAGCCGCAAGATACCATCCTCCCGGATGAAGATTTTTGAGTAAGTACCGCTCCGGCTCCAGAAGAAGAAGCGTCCACCTCCAGGAAGAACTGCTTGTTGCCGTCCGGACGATGCAGCACTGGAGCGGAAGAGAAGGCCTGTTTTAAAGAAAGAAAGGCCTCCTCTGCTTCGGGCGTCCACTGTTTGGGATTAGCATCCTTGCGGGTGAGCGCGGAGATTGGAGCAGTCCGGGAAGAGAAGTGCGGTATGAAAAGGCGGTAATAATTGGCGAATCCCAGGAACCGCTGAATGGCCTTCAACCCCTCCGGTCGGGGCCATTTCTCGATGGCAGACAGTTTCTCCGGGTCCATTCATAGGCCTGTCTGAGAAATGATGTAGCCCAAAAACGGAAGCGAGGTCTGCTCAAATAGACACTTCTCATATTTGGCGAAGAGGTGATTCTGCCTGAGCCTGAGCAGAACCTGACGAACATCCCTCCGGTGAGACTGGAGATCCGGAGAGAAGACCAAGATGTCGTCTAGGTACACCACAACGCAGGAGTAGAGAAGGTCCCGAAAGATGTCATTGACCAACTCCTGAAAGACTGCTGGAGCATTACAGAGACCAAAGGGCATCACCAAATACTCGTAGTGGCCGTCCCGGGTGTTGAATGCCGTCTTCCATTCATCTCCCCGACGGATACGGACTAGGTTATATGCCCCACGAAGATCCAGTTTGGTGAAGATTCTAGCCCCCCTCAGGCGATCAAACAATTCTGGAATGAGCGGAAGAGGGTACTTATTCTTCACCGTGATCAAATTTAGGCCTCTGTAGTCAATACAGGGACGGAGAGAGCCGTCTTTCTTTTTTACGAAGAAGAAACCTG
Source organism: Oophaga sylvatica (assembly GCA_033576555.1). Lineage (NCBI taxonomy): Eukaryota > Metazoa > Chordata > Amphibia > Anura > Dendrobatidae > Oophaga > Oophaga sylvatica. The sequence continues at coordinate 217,547,885 of JARQOD010000003.1, read as the reverse complement.
CTCCGCTGGGGAGGTGGATTTCCGGATGAATCCCTTGGCCAAATTCTCCTCGATATATTCGGACATCGACCTGGTCTCAGCAGCAGACAATGGGTAAATACGCCCACGGGGAGGCGTAGTACCGGGTAGCAGGTCGATCGGGCAATCATATGGTCTGTGAGGGGGTAATGTCTCTGCTTCCTTTTTATTAAAGACATCAGCGAATGACCAATATGGAATCGGGAGCCCTGGTAGATTAGTTGGTGTAGGAGAAGGATGGACGGGATGAACAGGAACCAAACACATTTTATGACAGTCCTGTCCCCAGCGAAGGATCTCTCCAGTCTGCCAGTCGAGCACGGGTGCATGCTTTTGGAGCCAAGGCAGACCTAGTAAGAAAGCGTGAGAGAGTCCAGGCAGAACATGAAATGAGATGCTCTCAGAGTGCAACATTCCCACCTGTAGGGTAATGGCTTCAGTGATAAGTTGGATGGGAGTGGTAGGAGACCCCCATCCACAGCAGCAACAGATACTGGTTCAACCAGAGGTTTGGTAGGAATGCATATTTTTCTACTAGAGCCTGTGAAACAAGATTCCCGGCTGCTCCAGAATCAAGTTGAGCTAGTTCGAAGTAACGGTTCTCAGGAGAATTGAGACAGACAGCAGCAGAGATGAAGAGGATTTATTTTTGTCTAGGTGGACCTCTCCGAGCGAACCTAGACACAGGCGTTTCCCAACCTCTCTGGGCAGGTACGGATCCGGTGCTCCTTACTGCCACAGTAGAAGCAACTCCCCTCGGCACGGCGTAAGTCCTGACGGGCTTTGACCATCTTGGTCTGGTCGACTTGCATAGGCTCAGAAGAGTGTGCCTGAGGAGAAACGGAAGGAGTTACAGGTCTCTGAAAAGATGGAGCTAGACGAGGAAACCTTCTCTCACGGGTAACCTCCTTAGCGCGCTCCTGGAACCGTAGATCAATTCGATTGGCAAGAGTTATTAGGTCATCGAGAGAGGTTGGAATGTCCCGACCGGCAAGTTCATCTTTAATATGGCCGGACAGACCCTCCCAGAAGACAGATATCAGAGCGTCATTATCCCAAGCCAGCTCCGAGGCAAGGGTACGGAACCGTATGGCATATTGACCCACGGTGAGACTTCCCTGACGGAGACGCAGCAGAGATGATGCAGAGGAGGTCTTCCGTCCGGGTTCGTCGAATACCTTCCGGAAGGCTGAGAGAAAAGCAGACAGGTCAGACACCAGAGGATCATCTCTCTCCCAAAGAGGATTTAGCCAGGCCAGGGCCTCTCCGGTGAGATGGGACATGATGAAGGCAATTTTGGCCCGGTCGGAGTTAAACTGGTGTGCCAGGAGTTCAAAATGCAGGGTGCACTGGTTAATGAAACCCCGAGCAAGAGCAGGATCGCCTCCAAACCGAGGAGGAGCTGAAAGTCGAGGTCCAGGAACGGAAACCACAGAATTGGTAAGCAGCGGAACTGCCGGATTGCGAGTCATGGCGCCCGCGGTGGTTGCTGGTGGAGTAGTCAGGGTGTCCAGGCGGGAATTAACATTCCGCAGGTGACCCAGGATGGACTCCTGTTGAGACCTCTGACGAGACAGTTCATGACACAGGTCAGAGAGCGAGGGAGTTTGGGTGCCACCGGGTTCCATGGCCCGAGCAAACTGTAACGGGTCTGGGAGGCGGAACCTCTGAGCTTTATTATACAAGGAGGCTTTCCTTTAAAGGAGCGGGTGGCGCCCGGGGAGACGGACAGGAAGTCACGGCAAGTGACAGGGACAGTCTCTGGGTAGACGGGCAGGTAGTCACGGCAAGTGACCGGGGCAGTCTCTGGAGGGACAGGCAGGTAGTCACGGCAAGTGACCGGGGCAGTCTCTGGAGGGACAGGCAGGTAGTCACGGCAAGTGACCGGGGCAGTCTCTGGAGGGACAGGCAGGTAGTCACGGCAAGTGACCGGGGCAGTCTCTGGAGGGACAGGCAGGTAGTCACGGCAAGTGACCGGGGCAGTCTCTGGATAAACAGGCAGGCAAGGGACCGGGGCAGTCTCTGAATGGACAGGTATATACACCTGAGATGGTGGAGCCTCCCGGTAGGCTAGCAGGCAGATGACAGATGAGCGCCCCCAAGTGAGCAGGCGAGAGTCTCAGGAATAGCCGATGGACACCGCAGGTGATGGCCGAACCTCTCAGGTAGGCTTGCAGGCAGATGGCAGATGAGCGCCCCCAAGTGAGCAGGTGAGAGTCTCTGGAATTGCCGATGGTCACCGCATGTGACGGCCGAACCTCCAGGCAGGCTTGCGGGCAGGTAGCAGACAGGAAACTGGCAGGAAACAGGCAGGTAACTGGTAACGGACCCTGAGGGCTGAAGCAGAGTTAAACAGTGCAACAACAACATTGCTCGGGCACCTCCATTAAGGAGGAGGTGCTTTATATAAGGTGGAGTCCACCGGCATTGGCCGGGGACCTTTTTTGAAAGATGCGCGCGGCCCCTTTAAGAGCGGGGGCGTGCACGCGCGCGCGCCCTAAGCCCAGAGGCAGGGAAGGAGCGCGCAGCCCCAGCAGGGCGGAAGGAGGACGCTGTGTGAGGGTAAGGGGAGCGACGTCCCTGCCTGGCAGAGGACGCTGGCGCAGGGGAACAGCGTCCCTGCCTGGCAGAGGACGCCGGCGCTACACCCGGTGGTCCTTGTTTTTTGCTCGCTTTGATTTTCTTCTACATTTTCGCCCGGCAGACAAGAACATCAAGGCGGACGCTTGTCTCGATCCTTCCTGGTGTCGGATCTCGAGGAGGAACCTAAACATATCATCGATCCCGCCAGAGTGATGCAGGTGGCTCCCGTGAGTCTAAATCGTCTCCCTCCTGGTAAGACGTTCGTATCGGTACCCAAATCGAGAGAGGATCCTACACTGGGGTCATTCGTCTAAACTAGCTGGCCACGCCGGTCAGAAAAAGACCCTCCAGCTTATTACCCGGCATTACTGGTGGCCTACCCTGCACAAGGACGTAAAATACTTTGTTTCTGCCTGTGCCTCCTGTGCCCGCAACAAAGTTCCGAGACACCTGCCTGCCGGCCGCCTCCTTCCGCTTCCGGTACCCGCTGCCCCCTGGAAGCATATAGCCATGGACTTCATAACTGACCTCCCCGTCTCTGCCGGTTGTACGGTCATTTGGGTGGTCGTTGACCGTTTTTCCAAGATGGCTCACTTTATTCCCCTGCCAGGTCTTCCGTCAGCACCCGAACTGGCTAAAGACTTTATCCGCCACATCTTCCGTCTTCATGGCCTGCCTCGTCACATTGTGTCGGATCGTGGGGTACAGTTCACCTCACGTTTCTGGAAAGCCACTTGTAAGTTGCTAGACGTCTCCCTGGATTTCTCCTCCGCTTACCACCCACAGTCCAATGGTCAAGTGGAGCGGATCAATCAGATTCTGACCAGTTACCTCCGGCACTTCGTTAATGCCCACCATTCTGACTGGGTGAATCTCCTGCCATGGGCCGAATTTTCTTACAACAATCACGAGAGCGAGTCTTCCGCCAAATCTCCGTTTTTTGTAGTCTTCGGTCAGCATCCTCGGATCCCTGTTCCCGTCTCCACCTCTGTGGACAATCCAGCTGCGGAATCTCTTGTTAACGAATTTTCCACCATATGGGAGAGTACCCGGTCCGCACTCATTCTGTCATCCGAGCGCATGAAGAAACATGCTGACAAAAAACGTCTGGATCCTCCTCAATTCCGTCCTGGGGATAAGGTCTGGCTCTCGTCCAAATATGTCCGGCTCAAGATTCCTTCCTATAAGCTAGGACCTCGGTTCATCGGTCCTCTGGAGGTCATCAGTCAGATCAACCCGGTGGCCTATAAATTGAAACTCCCGGTCAATTTGCGGATTCCTAACTCCTTCCATGTATCTCTCCTCAAACCGGTGGTACTTAACTCTTTTGTCAAGCCTACAGGTACGCTTCCTGCTCCAGTTTCTGCTGAAAACGAATTTGAAGTAGAGAACATTCTGGCCACCAAAAGGGTAAGGAGAAAGACCTATTTTCTGGTGGATTGGAAGGGGTTTGGTCCTGAGGAGAGAACGTGGGAGCCTCGGAGAACATCCATGCCCCTCTCATATTAGCTAAATTTCTCTCTGGCCTAAAAAAGGGGGGGCCTAAAGGGGGGGGTACTGTAGCGTCGGCATCCCTGCCCTCTGCTAGGCAGGGACGCTGTTCCCCTCACCCCTCTGCTCCGGGTCCGTCTTCCTCCTCCCGCTCTGCTGGTGGCGTACGCTCCTTTCCGGCCACTGTGCTTAGGGCACGCGCGCGCGTCCCTTCCTCTTATAGGGGCCGCGCGCGTCCTCCTAAGTAGTCCCCGGCCAATGGCCGGAGGACTTCACCATATATAAGGCACCTCCTCCAAAATGGAGGTGCCCGAGCAATGTTGTTGCACTGTTCACTACTCTGCTTCAGCCCTCGGGTTCCGTTGCCTGTTACCTGCCAGATTCCTGCCCGCTCACCTGGGAGCGCTCACCTGTTACCAGCCTGCTAGCCTACCTGGAGGCTCCACCGTCCGACAGTCTGTCCACCATCACCTGCCAGTCTGTCTATGGACCAGCCTGCCCGCTCACCTGGGAGCGCTCACCTGTTGCCTGCCTGCTGGCCTGCCTGGAGGCTCTGCCGTCACGTTCGGTGACCACCTGCTATTCCAGAGACTCTCGCCCGCTCACCTGGGAGCGCTCATCTGTTGCCTGCCTGCTAGCCTACCTGGAGGCTCTGCCGTCACGTTCGGTGACCACCTGCTATTCCAGAGACTCTCGCCCGCTCACCTGGGAGCGCTCATCTGCTATCTGCCTGCTAGCCTACCGGGAGGCTCAGCCATCACAGGTCGTATTTGCCCGTTCATCCAGAGACTGCCCCGGTCACTTGCCGTGACCTCCTGCCCGTTCATCCAGAGACTGCCCCGGTCACTTGCCGTGACCTCCTGCCCGTCCATCCAGAGACTGCCCCGGTTACCTGCTGTGACTGCCTGCCTGTCTACCCTGGTCGCCACCCGCTCCCTTACAAGGACCGCCCCTTGTATAGTAGCTCAGAGGTTCCGCCCTCCGGACCCGTTACACCTTGGTTTCCAGAATCCGGATCAGTCTTTTGCCGGATTGCACAAACGACTGATCCGGCACCATAGACTTGTATTGTTTGCGCCGCTTCAGGCGCTATCCGGCGGGTGCGGCAGAAAAAAAAACGTTGCAGTGACCGTTTTGTCCGGCCGCCGGAATGTACATTTCCGCCGGATATGGCAAAAAACGGACCCAACGCAATGACATTCGGCGCTAATGATAGTCAATGACAAAAAAACGCATCCGGCGGTTTAAAAAACCGGATCCTTTTTTAAAAGGCGCCGGATCTTGCCTGATGGCAAAAAAACAGATGTGTGAAAGAGGCCTTAGGCATTCTTGTTCCTCTCACTCCATTGGTATGTCTATTTGGGGTGCTGGAGGAAAAGATATGGGGCATCACGTTAAAATTATTTTGTGGGAGACACTTTTTTAGCCAGGAAAATATTGGCCTTACGCTGGATGGGTAATCAACAGCCTTCTCTTAGAGCTTGGATTGAACTGGTGAATTCAATAATACCATATGAGCGGACACTATACCAAAATAGGGGTTGCTTGGGGAAGTTTAATAAGATCTGGGATGTATGGAATGCATCTCACCTCACTATAACAGGGCGTACACAGTAGATTGTAATTATTAGCACAATAGCTGTGAAAGAAATAAATTGGTCTATACTCTACAGGTTATTATGTTATGTCATGGAAGTTGTTGTGGCAGCAGGGTAAGAAGTTAAATGTGTTAGTTAGTTGTTATGTATTATTCAGAGAAAGCATTTATATAGATGAATAACGGGTTCTTGTAAATACTTCCAGTTTATTCATAGGCCTCGCAAAAGAAAGAGGACCAGTGATATCGAAATCTGTATTAATGATTTAATATGCAAGCTGGATGGTTTTCATCCATTATAGATGTCATGATAACTATATATACAATGCATTGGCTATCTATATAATGTACATGTTTGTTTGTTATTGTCTAATAAACGAATTTTAAAAAAAAGAAAGGTGGAGATGGTTAGTTCTGGGGGGGCGGTAGATAACAGCCAGCTGGAGGTTGGAGGGGGAATAGATGTAAGATGATAAGTACCCTATATTATTTACATGTACTATTACTATCTATTTACTTACTTAGCTTTGGTAATTTGAATAGGTGACATGTAACAACATTTTTGTGCAGTGGCTGCTGCAAAAATGAGTGGCTTCCCCAGATAAAGACAGCTGATTGCTGCAAGCTGTAGACACTGGATACTGAAACTTCATTGCTTATTTTTTTAGAAGGGATTTTTCAGATGCAACAATCTCTTTAACCAATTTAACAGTAGCTATTTTCCCTGTAATTTGCCAGGCACATTTTAATTTATTAACTACAAGCAAGTATAGCTCAAAGGGCCATTACATTATTGAAATTGTGTCTCTTTTCCAATATGGTCGTATTTATATAAAGGATATGTAAATTGGGTAAATCAAGGGTATGGCTAGAAGTTGTAGTTTCGGAGGTGGTCTTCTTTGCTTTTTTTTTATTTTGTTTTATATATTTTTAATTTAGTTTAGTCTTCATTCTTATTTTTTTATTTACACTTAAGCTTATGTTTTTTATTGCTGATTCTCCCTGTAACTAAAGGTACTGCCACACTAAACAATCCCGCTAGCGATCACGATAACGACGCATACTAATGCGATCGCTAGCGGGATTGTTTCTATATCGCTAAGTGCGGCCACATTTAGCGATATAGTTAACGACGCTATCGCCGTTAGCGATCTTCTTAACGACTTTAGCGGTACAAAAGTACCGCTAAATCGCTAAGAAAAGGTGCCACACTAGCGATATATACTTACCCAGCGGGAGCGCCGACGAGAAAATAGGGTCCGGAACGATTCCAGCGACGAGCGAGATCACAGCAGGAAGCTCGTCGCTGGAAGCTGCCGCACTGAACAACATCGCTAACGGGATCGCTAAATAGTGACGTTTTTTAGCGATCCCGTTAGCGATATTGTTCAGTGTGGCATACCCTTAAGGTGAGTTTCCACGGTCGAACCTGCGTGTTGGCCTGTGCGTGGCGCCCCAAACCAGCGCGTCGTGTACGATGTGGAGGATTTCAAGAATCCGTCTCAACCATGCAACAATCCAGTGCAAACCGCGAACGAATGCGGCGGTCTTTTAGACCCAGCATGTCCTCGGTATGCGGCGAGTGCGTAGCGCTAATATTAACAAGGGCAGTAGCTGGCTCTTTCGGAGGTGTCGGAGGCCAACACCTCGAAGATCGCGGTCAGATAGGGGCGGGCTTAGACGGAGCGGAATTCGCTCCGTCCAAAGCGCTAGATCCGTCCGTGGACATGCCTTAGCTTAAGTGCGTCAGTGGGAAACAGACTAAACCCCACAGACATGATCAGTAATTCGGAGAGGGCAGTAAGTCAAGGCTGCTTCTAATGCACATGATTATGTTCCTGTGGAATCCGTTGTTGCAGACCGAGGACATTAAGAGTCCTTCAAGTCATGTAATACGTGTTTTAATGTTGGTTTGAAAGCTGCTAAACGTTAAAACCAGGATTAACAGAGCATAAAAAATAAGTTGCACCATACTAATGGTTACATAACTTATTATGTAACGGTCTCAAACTATAATAGCCTATGTTTGGTAATTAAAACGTTCATGCTAATCTGACTAATCCTTTTTTTACAACTTCTTAGGCACTGTTCACAGTAGTATTTAAGTGAACTCCATAAGGGTTCTGTTGCTTTTTAACTATCAGAAGAATCGTGTAGTCTGCTGCCCTTTTCATGGAATCATAACTCAACTGATCACTTATGAATCTCATGGCTTCACTAATAAAAGAAGATATAATGCTATTGTCAGAAAAGTCTAAAATACAGTTTTATATAGAATATTGATAGAAGTAATAATTGCCTGGTACAGTTATAAAAGCAACTGAAAAGCCACAAGCAATTACACTAAACCACAGCAAATTGATATTTAAAGAGAACTTGTCATGTAAAAAAAACTCTATTAACCTGCAGATATTGTGTTAATCTGCAAGTTAAACATTAAGGCTAAGTGCACACGTCAGGAATTTGTGCAGAATTTTCCTGAGCAAAACCTGACTTTTTCCGCGGGAAAAACGCGCGTTTTTTTTTCACAGTTTTTTCGCGTTTTGGTGCGTTTTATGCGCGTTTTTACCGCGAATTTTTCCTGAACTTTCTAGGTCAATAATATAGCGGGAAAAACGCTAGAATTCCGCAAAATTAATGTACATGTTGGTTCTTTTTCTGAGATGCGTTTTTTTCGCATGTGCACAAAAATTGCGGAATTCATTCTAAATGATAGGATGCTTAATTCATGCGTTTTTGACGCGTTTTTTCCCGTGAAAAAAACGCACATAATCCTGAACGTGTGCACTTAGCCTTAATGTGGTAAACTGAGGATCATCCAAAAGATTCTAACATATAAATCCCTTAAAAAATTACTTATTAGACATACATTAAAAACTATACCCCAAAAACAGACAAAACACACTAAAATGGCCCTATATAGAGCACAAAGGAGAGGACCTACATGATACAGTCCTATAGCCTAGAAAAGGTTAGCACATAATGTAGAGATGCCAAACATCAATACTAAAGTGCCTATTCAATTGCAATTCAGTGCAAACCATAAATGAACTCCAAAAAGAGAAATTGCACACAAGGAATTGTAGTAGTAAAATACAAATCACTTTATTACAAAATTATTATAGTAAGACTTAATAAAAAAGAGACTTAGAACAGTGGTATCCCATAGGGGTGGAACCACGAATACAACCAGGTATATGTGTAGTAAGAGATATCACATACGCATACAGCCGTATATATACTTGTACTTGCATAACAATCACAAAGTAGTACCCTAGGATAACATAACATTGCCAGCTGCACAATGTCACCTCACAAAATCAAGGTTGCAGACATGAATCAAATGCAAGGACAGACTGTGTGTAAATCCAAATAACTAGAGCAATATCTACATGTGAAAGGACGCAGATAATACAGACCTGGGACTCAGTGGTGCCACCCTCCCCTACGCGCGTTTCGGCGCAGTACCTTCTTCCGGGGGAGTCCTTGCATTTGATTCATGTCTGCAACCTTGATTTTGTGAGGTGACATTGTGCAGCTGGCAATGTTATGTTATCCTAGGGTACTACTTTGTGATTGTTATGCAAGTACAAGTATATATACGGCTGTATGCGTATGTGATATCTCTTACTACACATATACCTGGTTGTATTTGTGGTTCCACCCCTATGGGATACCACTGTTCTAAGTCTCTTTTTTATTAAGTCTTACTATAATAATTTTGTAATAAAGTGATTTGTATTTTACTACTACAATTCCTTGTGTGCAATTTCTCTTTTTGGAGTTCATGATACAGTCCTGTATAATACCAGACAGCAAGTGTGGGCACGATCAATACCCTATAGACATACCCTATGATTGGTACTACCTGACCGCGGAGTATGGCACCCTATAAGATGGAGGAATATTGGCCCCCCCCTCACTGATGGATGTCTCACGCTAGATCGCCCCATAAGTTCCTGCCATAACGAGGCAAAAGGAACTAGAAAAAATATCTACAAATATACCTTGATTCTCAACATAACAATGGAGGGATAAATCATTGCTTTTTCCTCTTGACCTGCTGATGAAACATATCCAGAGGGGAAACGCGTAGAGGCATTAGGTGTGACTGATATGACTCTGCTTAGTCAAACTCTTATAATGAGGAACTTTTGTCTATGATATGTTTTGAGTGCGCTTACTGCTTATTATCCCTCCATTACCAATCATAGGGTATGTCTGTAGCATACTGATAGTGCCCGTACTCGTTGCCTCATATCACATAGAGATGTATTATATAGGTAGCCTTCTTTGTGATCCATATATGACCATTTTATTGTGTTTTCTCTGTGTTTTGTTGCATAGTTTTTAATATACACCAAATAAATTATTCTGCATGTTAATAACGTTATAAAGCTGTGCAGCCGCTGCACTGATGGGTTGACTGCTGGGTGGAAATGAACTTTAATCCTCCCGGCAGCCTCTGGCTTTCAGTCTTAGAGGTGGGGCTTCAGTCACTGCTTAGTACACTGTGAACAGTGGCTGTAACCACACCCCGGCACAGACTGACAGCCAGCTCAGCGGTGCCTCAGTGCTGAGTGTAAGTGCGTTTATTTTTGCATGTGGCGCTAGTACTTGATGCTGATTAAATGGAGATGTTTTGAAAATTGTATTTCCATTTTTTCATCATTTACATATCAGTAACATGCTATCTATCCTGTGATTTCCAGAATTTCTGATCATTTCCTTCTTAGTTTTTCAACTCTATGTTGAGGAGTGCACATTTTATATTCTATCAACACTGCATCTTTATATGGGAAGAATCCTAATATAGTTTGAGATTATATGTAATCAGTCTCCTTGTATTAGAAATAAAAAAAAATTCTTTCTATTTTCTTAGGTGTGACCCTAGCAGCCCCTATGTTCATTCTGTGGGATGGTGCCAAGAACATGGGAAGCCTCTTACTCCTCCTCAAGGTAATGGCGCAGAAGGGTAATGGTGACAGCAAAGTAAAAGTCTTAAAAGTCTAAAGCCACCATGATATTCAGGAAAATGTAAAACAGATATAATGTTAGTTTGAAAAATGTTGTTGAAGGTGTGAGAAGTAACACGACTACTTTCTTGTAGATTATCCAGATCCTGATAACTTCACATGGGAGAGATACCTGTTGGAGACTGGGACCTCTGCAGTGCCCACCAGAGCCTTCCATACTGTAATGTTATGGAGATATATTGTAGAAATCCCATGACTGTGGCCTGTGTTACTTCTCCAGTGTTCTTTACTAATAATCAGTTTTCATCCTTAAAACTTTCTTAAGCGACCTCCCCATGGATTCAAAGCCAAAATGAAGTTGGAAGCAGTAGACAGACGAAATCCTTCATTGATCCGGGTGGCATCTGTGGTGGACACAGAAGAGTGCAGAATAAAGGTAAATATGTTTGGTCTATTAGGTGCATATTTCCTCTCTTCCATTACATGCCAATGTCTTTTGTGGCTTTGACCATTTGCCTTGTGGGTGTTGGTGTGCTTCCATCTTATGTTGTGGGCCACGGGGAAGGGTTATAAATATTTGGGTTTCTGACAACCCATCCCACCTTCCAAGGTTCACTTTGATGGCTGGAGCCATTTGTATGACTTTTGGCTGGATGCTGACCACCCAGATTTACACCCTGTGGGTTGGTGCCAGAGAACAGGACACCCACTGCAAACTCCACTGCGTGAGTACTGCAAAATATAATCTGGTCGTGGATGTCTTATTGAAAGGAAGTAAAGAAAAGGAAATAATATACTCCAATCAAAATATTAATCCCAAAATGCATGCAGAGAATTGTGAATAGTACATTAATCACTGTATATCAAGTAAATACAGCTAATGAGAGTGACTATGCCTGCAACATAGTCCGCAAGGGACAAAATCGAGTTCAACATGTCTTGATCTGCCAGTGACGATCTTAGGCCTTACATCTGTGTGCTGGCCCTTAGATATGCATTGGTGATTTTGATCCATAACTAAGATCAAAAATGGACATGTCTATGTGACTTTTTTGCAGACACAATGTCGCTAAAAAACATGAACATGTGAACAACCTCGTAGAATATAATGGGTACGTGTTCTATCTGTGAAAAACTAGGATAGAACATGTATGTGAAAATGGACGTCTGAATGAGGCCTTTTTGTGGATAGCCAGTAGCAGAAAACTAACTTTCCTTTGTTCACTTCCTCCTCTTATCACAGAACACCGTGATTCTCCTAACCTATCACCCAGTGCTTGTGTGTCTCTCAGCTGTAAAGGGATTTCTCACGCACGAGGCAACAAATACAGTTTCCAGCACAGGTCAGCCGCTCTTGTGTAAGCTGCTATAACTGTAGGACCGCAGTGCTTCTTTATTGGAATTAAGAGCAACCCTGACAGAAAGCAGCTGTAAAGGAGAATTTCATGACATTCACAACGCCTACCCCAACGTGTTAGTGTATATTGAGAAAAAAAATCAGGATTCCCAACCGCAATGCATTATTTTACCAAAATAACTAGCCCTTTATCATTACTATGGCAAGACAGTGAAATGTGTCCTGGTAGCAGGTACCTTACTTGCTTTATCAACTACAACTGATAGAATACTTAAAAGGGGTAGTCCCACAAAGAAAGTACATTTTAATCAACAGTTCTTGGATAAAAATAAACTCCACAATTTAATGTGTTTGAAATAATGTATAGATAATTTTATAAATGTGTCCCTGTTGTGTACTGTGTAATGGCTGTGTCTGACCGTACAGGGACATGGTCTGATCATACCACAGGTCCTGGGCAGGGAAAGAAGCAAAAAGAGTGGAAGCAGACAGGACAGTGTAGGATCGCAGCTGCTGGTTTCTGTGAGGAAAAACATTTCCCTGTGTGTTTAAAAACTTGTTTTACCTCACAGAAAGAATCAGCTGTCCAGGAGCTGTGGTATATCTGACCATGTTCCTGCATGGTCGGACACATCTATTACGCGGAGGCACATTGATGAGATTATCTAAATTGGGACAAGAATTTTTTTAACACATCCAATTATGGAACTTATTTTTAATTCTACGATCTATTAATTAAAATGTACTTTGTTTGTGGGACAGCCCCTTTAAATCTCAAACCAGCAGTGATTCTGCTCTGTGACTGACCCATGTGTTAGTAGTCTGACAATTACTTCCTTCCCTTAAACAGTTCTAGAGATGTTGTGACAGAGTGTGTTACCAAACCACACATTCACGAACCAATGCATCTGCCCATATATTACGGTGATCTACTTTGCATACTGTGCCACCTTTGGAAGGAGAATACAGGACACTGTCCATTGAAACAAGGGAACAAACTAGAAGTTGCTCATGTAGTATAAATATCCACAGAAAAACAACACGAATTATAATAATCTTACTTATATGGTACCAACATATCCCATAGCACTTTACAAATGAGAGGGTAATTGTACAAATAATATCAGACATTACAGAGCAATGGTAGGCTGGTGGCCGAACGATGCTTCACCCGATCCTTTAGCCATCTCAACCAACTCTTGCATACACGTGCTCATTTGGCCAAGCGCTCCTGTGTTCTCTATGAGAAAACCACAGACTGACACGACCGACAACTTATCTCAGGGAGAACAATGCAATCAACAGATCGAAATCGAACTTGTGCACTCAACATCTTTCTCGATCACTTGGCTAGTGTACTCATACACATTAGACCGTTGGCAGAACCCATTGATATTGGCGGGTTCAGCCTACATTTGTCTTATGTGTTTGGGGGCCTTAAAACATTCAAACAAGAGGAGTGAGGGCCCTGCTTGCGAGCTTATAATCTACTAGCTATTGAACCCATTCTACGCCCGGGTGGTGAGCTTTTTTTATTGGTATATGGTCTCCCATCCTGGTATGTGCTGCCTCCCTCCTATCCTGGTATGCATGGCACCCCTCATCCCTATCCTGGTATGGATGTGTCATGACGGCGCCCGCTGCGCCTATCATGTCCGATGCCGCCGGGTCCGTGCAATTAGGTGCTGTCTCAAGGTATATCAGGCGCCTCTTCCATCATGGAGGCGCCTGATTATAGTGTGTTTTCCTGCTGTACTCTGCCTGCTCTTGTGGGTTCTTCCCACAATCCTTACTGTCATCAGTGTTTCTTGTTCTGCCCTGCTCCGTCCTGTCCCTTGCTCCATCCCTGCCTTATCCTGGTCTGTCCTACCAATCCCCTCCGTCCTGATCTGTCCCTGTCAGTCTGCTTGGTCCCCACTCTGTCTCGTCACCCTGCCTTGTCCTGGTCTGTCATACCAATCCTCTCCGTCCTGATCAGTCCCCGTCAGTCTGCTTGGTCTCCACTCTGTCTCGTCACCCTGCCTTGTTTTGCTCAGTCCTGGTCTGTCATACCATTCCTCTCCATCCAGAGGGTCCACTTTTGGGTGTCTTTGTCCCTCTGACGTCACAGCATGGTACCCCTCATCTCTATCCAGCTATGCATGCCCCCCTCATCCCTATAATGGTATGCATGGCCCCCTCATCCCTATTCTGGTATGTATGGTCCCCTCACCCCCCCGAATCCTGGTATGCATGGCACCCCATTTCTCATCCTGGTATGCATGGTCCCCTCACCCCCCCAATCCTGGTATGCATGGTACCCCCTCATCCCTATCTTGGTATGCATGGTACCCCCTCATCCCTATCCTGGCATGCATGGTACCCCTCATCCCTATCCTGGTATGTATGGTACCCTCACCCCCCCCAATCCTGGTATACATGGTTCCCACACCCCCAATCCTGGTATGCATTGTCCTCTTACTCCCCAATCCTGGTATGTATGGTCCCCTCACCGCCCAATCCTGGTATGCATGGTTCCCACCCCCCCAATCCTGGTATGAATGGTACTCCCTCATCCCTATCATGGTATGCATGGTCCCCTCACCCCCCAATCCTGGTATGCATGGTCCCCTCACCCCCCAATACTGGTATGCATGGTCCCCTCACCCCCAATCCTGGAATGCATGGTCCCCTCACCCCCAATCATAGTATGCATGGTCCCCTCACCCCCCAATCCTGGTATGCATGGTCCCCCTCATCCCTATCCTAGGATGTATGGTACCCCCTCACCCCCAATCCTGGTATACATGGTCCCCTCATCCCCAATCTTGGTATACATGGCACCCCTTACCTCCCAATTCTGGTATGCATGGTCCTCCATCCCCAATCCTGGTATGCATGGTACCCCTCACACCCCTAACCTGGTATGCATGGTACCCCTCACACCCCTATCCTGGTATGCATGGTACCCCTCATCCCTCAATCCTGGTATGCATGGTCCTCTCACCCCCAATCCTGGTATGCATGGTACCCCTCACACCCCTAACCTGGTATGCATGGTACCCCTCACACCCCTATCCTGGTATGCATGGTACCCCTCATCCCCCAATCCTGGTATGCATGGTCCTCTCACCCCAATCCTGGTATGCATGGTACCCCTCACACCCCTAACCTGGTATGCATGGTACCCCTCACACCCCTATCCTGGTATGCATGGTCCTCTCACCCCCCAATCCTGGTATGCATAGTCCTCCCACCCCCCTATCCTGGTATGCATGGTCCTCTCACCCCATACCTAATATGCATGGTCCCCTCACCCCCCAATCCTAGTATGCATGGTCCTCTCACCCCCCAATCCAGATATGCATGGTCCCCCCTCATCCCTATCCTAGGATGTATGGTACCCCCTCACCCCCCCTGGTATGCATGGTCCCCTCATCACAATCCTGGTATACATGGCACCCCTTACCTCCCAATTCTGATATGCATGGTCCTCTCACTCCCCAATTCTGATATGCATGGTCCCCTCCCCCCCAATCCTGGTATGCATGGTCCCCCTCATCCCTATCCTAGGATGTATGGTACCCCTCACCCCCCAATACTGGTATGCATGGTCCCCTCATCCCCAATCCTGGTATACATGGCACCCCTTACCTCCCAATTCTGGTATGCATGGTCCTCTCACCCGCTGCAGTGTGTCTTCCATAACATGATGCTGTAATGCGCGGACTGCTCAGGCGCCGATTTCTGCGTCAGAATCCCGCCCTCTTATGATATCGCGGCATTAAACTGCACACATGCAAAAAAAACATTTATACTCTCCTTTCTTCCCTGTGCTCCAGCGCTGTCCCATTCTGCCGGAGGCCGGGGGAGGAGTGCGGCACCGAAGTACGCGCATGCCCATACCACACTGTCCGGCTCAATATTGCTGAAGACACACTGCAAATGTGTCTTCAGTAAAATGGCGCTGGATAGAGCTATGCGCATACGCGATTCCGACGACGCACTCCTGCCCCGACCTGGAGCACAGGGAAGAAAGGTGAGTATAAATGTTTTTATTGTATGTGTGCAGTTTAATGCCGTGACGTCATGAGAGGGCGGGATTCTGACGCAGAAATTGGCGCCTGAGCAGTCTGCGCTTTCCGGCACCATGTTCTTGAAGACACACTGCAGTGTGTTTTCAAGAAACTGGCGCTGGAAAGCGCGGACTGCGCAGGTGCTGATTCCGGGAGCAGGGGGACATTATTGCGCCAGAATCAGGGGGCAGGGGGACACTGTGGTGGTGGAACCCGCGCCTGATATATGTAAGTAAATCATTGATACCGTGATGTCATGAGAGGGCGGGATTGTGACTCAGAAATTGGTGCCTGCGCAGTCCGGCGCCATGTTCTTGAAGACACATTGCAGTGTGCCTGTCACGGGGCAGTTGTAGAAATACAGGGGACGAGGAACCTGGGCCCCTGAACTGCCCCTAAGGCTAAGGAAGGCCCTGTCTTTCCTTAACTTGGGGGTACACTTAAAGGTAGTGAGGCCCAAGTCACCGACCTGTCCCTGTCTCCTGGTTAGCCCTTTGCTAACCCCCCCAACACCTCCCCATGAGGTGAGACAGGGAATAATGTGAATAACACCAAAACACCAAAAGGAAAGACAGACAACTAGGGGTTAAATAACTAAATAATAACACTTAGCTTTCTCTGCTGCAATGCACCGAACAGCAGAGTAAGACACCAGAACAGGGAATTAGTAGAAGCACCACTGCGCTCAGCAGCTCCTGATTCCAGCTTGGTTGGTTTCCAAAGAAAGCCATATCACCAACAGTCAGCTGACGCCTCAGGAGACCTTTTAAAGGATGGTGGGAGTGGTCTCCACCTTCTCCTGACAAGTCAGCCGCAATGTAATTACACCAGCGGCCACCGGGGGAAAAGACTGAGATTAACCCTCAGTGGCCTGAAAGGAAAAAGGTTTTAGTATGCAGAGAGAGATCTGCCACAGATACAAATGTGGATCGTGACAGTGTCTTCAAGAACATGGCGATTTCCGGGCAGGGGGACATTGTGGCGCCGGAATCAGGGGGACACTGTGGCGCCGGAATCAGCACCTGATATTGATTCCCGGGGCAGGGGGACATTGTGGCGCCAGAATCAGCGCCTGATCTATAATATAACGCTAGGAGCGTCACTCTGTCTGAAGCCTTTATAGACTGCAAGCAGGATAGGGAATGAAGGATGGGACACCTCTTGAGCCTCAACCTGAGCCTGTCCCTGCACTCCCCTAACGCCCTAAGCGAGTCCCTCCCCCCGCAGCTGTCATGAACCTCGTTCCTCACTGTCAACTTGCACTGCCCTGGCTAGTGCACTGGTCGGCAAGGGCACTAGCCTCACCACTGCAGATGGTATAACACGGGGGATGACAAGCACGAGACAGACAAGGTGAAAACACTACACTTAGCTTCCAGACTCCACTGCCAAGCTCCACACCACAGAGGATACAAAACCAGGATCTAAAACAGCTGATGCGCTTTGACACCAGAAAGCTCCTCACTCATCGGTTGGTCTCCAGAGAAATGCTATCATCAAGAGTCAGCTGATGGTTGGAGGGGTCACTACCCACATCAGCTGACCTAGCAATTCAGCAGCTACAGCACGCTGCCAGCAAAGGAAACAGACATTAACCTCTGATGGCCTGAAAGGAAAAAGGCTACATTTAAATCATAGTGGAACCAGAGCTGCCACAAATCCAAAAATGGATCATGACAAAATCAGTATGAGGTTTTGCAGCAGAAACTCTCCAAATCCTCATCATAATCTCAAGTCTCTAAATTTTGAGGATTTTTACATTTTAACATAGCCATGAAGCGTAATATGGATAGCTGTGTGTGCAAGATCAGAACCAATGTCAGCACATGTGTGAAGCCGGAGCCACCATTAGTACATGGATGCAGCATCAGAACCACCATCAGTACATGAATGCAGAGCCAGAACCAAAGTCAGCACATGAAGGCAATGCTAGAACCACAATCAGTAAATGTATACAGCACTAAGTTTAGTACAGCGATCATAATGTCAGGTCAGCCCCATAAAATGTCAGGTCAGCCCCATTGCTACATAAGATTTCCCATAGCCTCATAATGTCTCCTATAATGTCCTCCACTATTGCTCTATAATGTCCCTCATTGCGCCATAATATTCCCCATAATAGCCTCCATAGTGTTCCCCATTGCCCCATAATGGTACCTGGAAAGTAATCCCAAGCACAAAACAAACATTTCATCTTTGGCTCCTGGAGCCCTTCCTGGTGCTCGCTGCGACCTCTGCGGCCCGGCGCCAGCAGCAGTATGTATGACGACATCAGCAATGTGCTTACATCATCATGCCGCTGCACATCAGAGCCGGGACAGATGAGCGCTGCCTTGCACCAGTCCCGCCGCAGTTTTTTAATGTATGCATGTCTGAAAGTCACAAATACATTTGAATTTAGGAAGGAGTGCAGCTCTGCGGGCCACATAACATACTTCGCCAGGCTGCATGTTGTGCATGTCTGCTATGGCAGATGGGCAAGTAGTGCAATGAAAAGGGTGGGAGCATCAGTGTAGCGGATGGACTTGGATTTAATGAATCCTAATAATACAAGAATAATCTTCCAATAATGCTAAGCATATAACAATTCATAAAAATGATTGTGTGTCAATAATGTTCCCTGTAGCATATGTAAGAAATAATTAACCAGGAATATGCTTGAAGAACAATGTGGAGATAAGAGAACATACAAGAATTATCATTTCTCTGTTTTTACTCATAGAAAGTGT
The DNA here is from genome assembly GCA_033576555.1 of Oophaga sylvatica. Classification (NCBI taxonomy): domain Eukaryota; kingdom Metazoa; phylum Chordata; class Amphibia; order Anura; family Dendrobatidae; genus Oophaga; species Oophaga sylvatica. The sequence continues at coordinate 217,529,079 of JARQOD010000003.1, read as the reverse complement.
CCCACTCCTGGCTGTGATGGTTCTGGCCATGTGACTGGAAGATTCACAGCTCATCATTGTCTGTCTGGTTGTCCCCTGGCCGATCGTAACCAGCAACCAGCAAGAAGCAGAAATCCTATCCCACTGCCACCTCGGAGGAAATCCAGACACCATGGCAGGTGACAGGACAATGTGCAGATGCATGGCTTAGGCTACTTTCACACTTGCGCCTTTTTGCGCTGCGTTTCGAGCGCACATCAAATGCATTGAAAAAACGCATGCAAACGCTTGTAAACGCTGCAATATTTTGTCGCATCAGCGTGCGCATTACGACAAAAAAACGCAGCGTTTGTATGCGATTTCAAGCGTTTTTGCATGCGTTTGCGTTTTTTCGGCGCATGGGTTGTCTACAAGTCACATTTCACATGAGGAAAATCCTTGAAAAATTGTTGCAACAGACTCCAACAATGGGACACCAGTGGGCGTGTGTTATGGGAAATCTTTATATAGAGCCTGTTTACAGCCTTATTCTTCACATTTGCTTGCATTTTCCTTTGTGAACATGGATATGCGCTGGAAGAGTTTTCACTTTAACTTGGATCTTTACATCGTGATGGCTCAGGCTTATGCAGT
>JARQOD010000003.1:217500475-217528367 GCA_033576555.1 Oophaga sylvatica | reverse complement strand
ACAACCTCCGGATGACCTCAGGCCAGGCTTGTGTGGGTACCTCTGATGAAACTGACGGAGCAAGCGAGGAGCATTAACGTTATTGACTGGTTCCCATGAGTTGTCCTCCACTGGGTAGCCCTGCCATTTAATCAGATATTGTAACTGATTTCTATACAACCTGGAATCTAAAATCCTTTCCACCACAAATTCTTCCTGACCATCGACTAGCACTGGGTCAGGGCAAGGAGAAGAACGTCCAGGAAACGTATTGGGTGTCGCAGCCTTTAGTAGGGATACATGAAAGACAGGGTGAATTCTCATAGTTCTGGGCAGTTGAAGACGACAAGCAACGGCACTTATAATTTTACTGATTTTATAGGGTCCAATGTACTTATGTCCCAACTTAGACGATGGAATCCTTAACTTAAGATTCTGTTGACAGCCAGACCAAGTCTCCTACCTTGAAAGCTGGTGCAGGTTTACGAAATTTATCTGCTGCTTTCTTGTACCTTTCCTGAGCCGATTCCAGATTCTCCTTTAGAAGATCCATATTCTTCTGTAAAGACGTGATTCTTTCAGCCACTGCTGGTAAAGGCGTTTCTATGGGAAATCGTGGTAGAATGTTAGGATGATAACCTAGATTAGAGTAAAAAGGAGACTGCTTAGTGGAGGCACTCTGAGAGTTGTTATACGAGAACTCAGCTAATGGAAGTAGATCCACCCAATCATCCTGTAGGTGGCAGATAAAGCAGCGGAGATACTGCTCCAGGGTTTGATTGGTTCGTTCGGTCTGTCCATTAGTCTGGGGATGAAAAGCAGAAGAAAGGTTTACTTTAATGTCCAATGCTGCACAGAAATTTTGCCAAAACCTAGAAGTGAATTGCACCCCTCGATCCGAAATAACCTCATCCGGTACTCCATGTAAGCGAAACACATCTTTAATCATCAAATCTGATGTCTGTTTTGCAGTGGGTAAGCCGACACAAGGGATAAAATGAGCTGCCTTTGTTAGACGGTCAACCACCACTAGAATGGTGTTCTTCCCTTGAGAGGTTGGTAACTCCACAATGAAGTCCATAGAAATGGATCCCCACGGCGGGACGGGGTGGGAAGAGGCTGTAACAGACCAGTTGGTGAGGACGAGGTGTTTTGCATCTTGCACAGACTTCACATGAAGTGACATAGTTTAAAACATCCTTCCTGCAAGTGGGCCACCAAAAGAAACGAGAGAGAAATTCCTGTGTCTTTAGAATTCCTCTATGCCCAGCTATCTTGGAATCGTGAATGAGTTGCAATACTCTCAATCTGACTGTTTCAGGAATATACAGGCGTTGTCCCTGAATCCACACACCATTCTTAAAGACAAGACTTACGTCCCTTGGGGGTTGTGCCAAAAAGGAATCCGCATGGTATGCTTCCTTGATGTCCTTAAGTAGGTCTTGATTATGAATTACTCCTAGGAATCTAGAGTCAGGAAGAATAGTCTTAGGAGGAGTAATTGGACGTGTCTCTGCTGAGTAAATCCTAGAGAGTGCATCAGCCTTTCCATTGCGCAATCCTGGTCTATAAGAAATGATAAAATTAAATTGGTTTAAGAAAAGATTCCAGCGAGCCTGGCGAGGAGTCAGGCACTTAGCCGACCTGATAAACTCAAGGTTACGATGATCTGTCAGGACGACTATTTGCTGTGCAGCTCCCTGAAGAAGGTGTCTCCATTCTTTGAAGGCGGCAATAATGGCCAACAACTCTCTATTGCCCACATCGTAGTTCCTCTCAGCCGAAGACAACTGCTGGGAAAAGAAGGCACAGGGATGCAAGACATTCTTCTCACCTGTTCTCTGAGAGAGTATAGCTCCAACGGCACAGTCTGAAGCATCCACCTCTATTATGAAGGCAAGCTCGGGGTTGGGATGTACTAGGATAGGTGCAGTGGTAAATTTATCTTTTAGACGGGAAAATGCTTCCTGGGCTTGGGGAGTCCAGGAGAACCTAGACTCTTTCCGGGTAAGTTGGGTGATAGGTGACACTACCTCAGAGAAATTTCTAATGAAACGTCTATAGAAGTTGGCAAACCCGATGAAGCGCTGTACCTCCTTCACATTTCTAGGACTTGGCCAATCCTTGATGGCTTGGGTTTTGCTTCCATCCATACTAATTCCTTGTGTAGACAGTACATACCCCAGAAATTGAATTTCGGTCCTATGGAATTCACACTTTTCAAGTTTGATGTAAAGATGATTTTGTCTTAGACGTTCCAAGACCATTCTCACATGTCCATGATGTTCCTCTGTGGAGTTAGAAAAAATTAGAATATCATCCAAATAAATTACCACGAATGTATCTAGGAGATCCCTGAAGATGTCATTCACCAAGTGTTGGAAAGTGGCTGGGGCGGTACTCAGACCAAAAGGCATAACTAGATATTCAAAGTGTCCATAGCGTGACCTGAATGCAGTCTTCCATTCATCCCCAGGTCTAATACGGACTAAGTTATAGGCCCCACGAAGATCTAGTTTAGAGAAAATTTTGGCATGTCGCACTCTCTCCAATAACTCAGGGATTAAAGGCAATGGATAACGGTTTCTAATAGTAACCTTATTGAGTTCCCTATAGTCTACGCATGGTCTCAGAGATCCATCTTTCTTCTTTACAAAGAAGATGGGTGCACCTGCAGGAGATGAAGAGGGGCGTATGAAGCCCTTGGCTAGATTTTCGTCTATGTAATCCTTTAAAGCCTTTAGCTCGGGCCCCGCCAGGGGGTAGATCTTACCAAAAGGTATCTCTGCTCCAGGCAATAATTCAATTGGACAATCATATGGACGGTGAGGAGGAAGCTGGTCAGCGTTCTTCTTGTCACATAAATCCACATAGTCCTGGTATACAGCTGGTAGTTCAGGGACTGACATGGTTCCTTTAGGAACAGAGCAAGCTGAAACTTTTGGACTCATCTGTTTCTCTGGAAAGTGTAATTCCTTGGTCTCCCAGTTAATGGTAGGATTCTGAGCCTGCAGCCATGGTAGCCCTAGAATAATGGGAAAGTGGGGAGAAGAGATAAGCATAAAGGACAGTTTCTCTTGATGATCTTTACCCATAAGAACCCTCAAAGGCTCTGTTTCCTGATCCACTGGTCCAGAGGTCAGCAGGGAGCCATCCACAGTTTCCATCTGTACTGGAGTAGCCTTCTTCACTGAACGTATCCCCTGTTTCAGAGCAAAGGAGACATCCATAAAATTTCCACTTGCCCCTGAGTCGATCATAGCAGAGCTAGACACCCAAGCTGAGTCAACCCAGAGTTTGATGGAAAGAAAGCAATGAGAATTGTTTTTCTTACAACTCAGCTGGGACACCGCTGAGGAAACTTGAAAAATGGCAGCGTTTACACAGTCAACGTCCTCAGAGGTAACGGAGTTTAAGTCCGAGAAATCAAGATCTGTTGCTGCAGATCTCTCTGGAGCCTGAGGCTCGGACCTGACAGATCCCCTCTCGCAACATTCACAATGAATGAGTGCTGCAGTAGTCTTACGAGAACGGCTGGGGCAGTTTATAATGAAGTGCCCTGACTTACCACAATAGAAACATAGATTTTCCTTAAAACGATGTTCCTTGCGTGCATCACTAACCCGTCGTTGTAAAGAGTCTACCTGCATGGGTTCAGGTTCAGGTTCCCGTGTAATCCTACTCAAAGGTTCCTTAGCTGGAGAGGAAGGTAGGGAAAGGTTAGTGCGATTGCTTTCGAACCATCTCTCTTGCCTGCGTTCAGTCAGACGAGTATCAATACGGATGCAGTAGTTAATAAAGTCACCTAACGCAGTGGGAGGGTCGGCACGAGCAAGTTCATCCTTAATCAGTGGAGATAACCCCTTTCAAAAATAGATTTTTTGGCGGAACTGTCCCAGGTGGTATCAAGGGCCCATCTCCTGAAATCCAAGGCATATTCAGCTACCGAGTGCTTACCTTGGCGCAAAGCTAACATGGCTGCTTCAGCTGTTGCACCTCGATTGGGGTCATCAAACACCTGCCCCATGGCTGAAATAAAAGCATCAAGGTGATTCAAACAATCATCCTCAGTCTCAATCAGAGGGTTTGCCCACATCAAAGCCTTGTTGGTAAGCAACATAATTATAGTAAGCACCTTAGATCGTTCAGTGGGAAATTGTGAAGCATGTGCAGAAAAAAAAGATTGCATTGATTAATAAATCCCCTGAATTTCTCACGTTCACCGCCAAAACGAAAAGGGGGCAACTTGGGAATCCCAGAACTCGGGGCTACGGCAGGAGCCTGGACTCGCTCTTCTAGAACCTCAATCCTGGCTCGCAAATCCTGGGCAGTCTGTCCAAACACTTGCAAATTGTGATTAGTGAGGTCCTGTAGGCTTGAAAAACGGGTCTTTATATTCTGCAAATCTGCAAGGATATTATCAGTCACTCCGCAAAGTTCCTTTATGCGGGCCTCCATTTTCCAGATCTTTTAAGACAGGAGTACTGGAAGAAGAGGAGAGGAGAAAAAAAAAAACAATAGTGTTTACCTGTGGTAACACTGCAGAGAGAAAAAAAAAATTAAGGGAACTGCTCACCTGGAATGGTTGTGAGAAGTCACAACCACTATCATCACAGAAGTTCAACCGGACATCTGATATTCACAGTTAAGCAGACAAAAAAAGAAAAAGAAAAAAAAAACAATAGTGTTTACCTGTGGTAACACTGCAGAAAAAAAACACTTAAGGGAATTGCTCACCTGGAATGGTTGTGAGAAGTCACAACCACTGTCATCACAGAAAGTACAACCGGACATCCGATATCCACAGTTACAGCAGACACAGCCTTTCCAGACCCAGCAGACACTAACGTTTGGCTTCAGAATCTTGTAATGTATGTAGTACAGTTCATATAGCGTCTTGTGCTTGGTGTGATGAAAATACATGAGACACAGGTTTGATATAGAAAGTCTGTATTACTTCATACAAGTTGGCAAAAATAGTCACACAGTTTGCAGACACAGAAGCAGGAGACACAGCAGGCCAGAGTAATCTAAGCTCAGCAATCACTCTCCACAACAGGTTCAGGATCTTCTTCTCTGTTACCGTAAGTCCATGCAAACGTGGGTCTTTCAAAGAGCAGGGTTCAGAGTCCACAAGTGCTTCAGAGTTCCTCAGTAGGAATAGCTGGAGTACAAGGTCCAAGGCTTTAGGGTCAGGTCACAGGTTCACTGCAGGCTAGATTCTGAAGCACTGATTGCTCAGCTGTGGCTGCTTAAGAAGCAAAAGGAGAGAATCAGGGCGGGAACATGCAAGCTGGAAACTCCATTTTGACTGAGGGCAAGATAGCTGCAGCAAGACAGAAAGTAAAATGGCTGACGAACAAACTGAGTTTCAGGAACATGTACACAGAACCTTACAGCCTGGCTCTTCCCACTTGCCTGAAGCGGTGGCCCCCAGCTGTGAGTTTTGCCTGGCTGGTTAGCAAAAATACAGGGGAACCCATGCTGTTTTTTTTTTTTTTTAAATTATTTATTTACAGCACAGGAACGGCTAATGAATACTCCCATCCGCAGCTCCTGCTCTCACTGTTATTAGCGGCTGAAGGTGTTGGATGCTGGGATCAGTAGTCCCATTAGCTGACACCAGTGACCGGAGGTAAGCTTTATACCTCCGATCACAGCTGAATGCTCACACTGTCTTTTGACAGCGTGGGAACTGCGGCTCTCTGACCGGCAGGGATGATTTCACCTCAGATCAGAAGCGGTGTTTGCCGTGCTGTCATGCACATGCCAGCGTGGCAAACACTGGATGTTCGGGCCCCTCAATCAAGTGAATGGGGTCCGGGTTCGGGTACTGTTTTGGTACCCGAACCCGAACTTTTTGTAACTGTTTGGCCGAACCCGAACATCCAGGCGTCCGCCCATCTCTAGCTACAAGTTATCTCCGAGTAACAGCAGCAGAGCTTCCTACTACAAATGCTCACAGGCATCTGGATTATTAGCTTTCAAGGACAAGTTTTGGTCAGAACAACAGGACAGGGAGCAATTTAATCCCTTCACCACATATGGTGTAGTTCAAAAGTACAATTCGTCCCGCAAAAAACAAGCCCTCACTTGGACATATTGACAGAAAAATAAAAAAGTTACGGGTCTGGGAAGAAGAGGAGCGAAAAACGAAAAAAAAACAAAACGGAAAATGGCCAGGGGTGAAGGGATTAAAGCACTACACTTATTAGCTCCCCAAAGAAAGCCACTGTGTTTTGCTAATTACAGGGATTTAGAGATGTAATTATAATGACATTTTCTTAAGTTATTATTTTAGTTTTTCTATTGCCAGAAAATAAGCCCTGTAGCATGCACATGGATGTTTACAAGCCAAATTCTAATGAATAGGAAAGTTGCAGAAATAAGTCTGATGTTTCACTTGTAGAGCAGTCAGGAATAAATACCCGTATATACTCACGTATAAGCCGAGATTTTCAGCCCATTTTTTAAGGCTGAAAGTCCACCTCTCGGCTTATACGCGAGTCATATACCGGGGGGTCGGCGGGAGAGGGGGAGCGGGGGAGCGGAGGTGTAAGATCATACTTACCATTTCGCCGGCACGTCTCTGCAGCCCTCCTGCTTCTCCCACGATCTCAGGCTCCTTCCTGCAGCGGTCACATGGCACCGCTCATTAAAGTGATGAATATGCACATATTCATGACTTTAGTGAGCGCTACCACATGACCGCTGTAGGAAGGAAGAGCTGCGGGAGAAGAGCAGGGGCTGCAGAGACGCGCTGGCGGGGGGTGAGTATATTCCATATTCACCTGTCCCCGTTCCATGCTGCTCGCCGCTGTGTCTCTGTCCTCTAGCTATGAATGTTCAGGCAGAGGGCGCGATTACATAGTTAGTATGCGCCGCACCCTCTGCCTGAGCGCTCACTGACAAGAGGACCCAGAAGACAGCGGCACCAGCGGTGTACCGGGTACAGGTAAATATCTCAGGTGCTGAGCGAGCGGTGACACCGGCACCTGTCCCCCATAGCATGCCGGTGTCAACGCCTGCTCAGGACACCGGCACTTGGCCCCCAGCGACGAGTGGTGAGTATGTCATTTTTTTTTTAGTTGCAGTATCAGCAGCAGCATAAGGGATCTATACTATGGAGTACATGGGGCATAATCTGTGGAGCATATGGGGCATAACCTGTGGAACATATGGGGCATAATCTGTGGAGCATATGGGGCATAATCTGTGGAGCATATGGGGCATAATCTGTGGAGCATATGGGGCATAATCTGTGGAGCATATGAGGCATAATCTGTGGAACATATGGGGCATAATCTGTGGAACATATGGGGCAACTACATTGGGTAGTGGAACCTATGGGGCATAATCTGTGAACATATGGGGCATAATCTGTGGAACATATGGGGCATAATCTGTGGACATATGGGGCATAATCTGTGGAGCATATGGGGCATAATCTGTGGAACATATGGGGCATAATCTGTGGACTAGGCATATCTTGGGCATATGGCTAATCTGTGGAGCATATGGGGCATAATTTATGGAGCATATGGGGCATAATCTATGGAGCATCTTATGGGGGCATAATCTATAGAGCACCATATGGGGGCATAATCTATGGAGCATTTTATGGGGCCATTATTAACTTTTGTGCAGCATTATATGGGGCATATTTTGTATGGAGCATCTTATGGGGCCCATCATTAACTGTATGGAGCATTATATGGGGCTCCTGATTCAGTATGGATATTCAAAAACATTTAACCTACTGATGTCTCAATTAATTTTACTTTAATTGGTATCTATTTTTATTTTTGTAATTTACCAGTAGCTACTGCATTTTCCACCCTAGGCTTATACGTGAGTCAAGAAGTTTCCCCAGTTTTTTTGTGGCAAAATTAGGGGGTCGGCTTATACACGGGTCGGCTTATACATGAGTATATACAGTAAAATGAAATGATTACATTTTAATCTTTTCTTTTCTTTTCAGTGCTAAACCAACTGACTTTGACTTCCTGAAAGTTATAGGAAAAGGGAGCTTTGGAAAGGTTTGTAAGGAAAAGGATGATTGAAGTGGTTATGAAAGTGTAGCTTTGGTTTTAAGTTCATATTACCTATATAGTATGGGGTGCTCCGGGACTATAATACTGATGGTTATCAGTATCAGATCATGGGTTCTGATCCCCAGCACAACTAACAATAGGCTGCAGGTATCACAGCTTGCTTCAACTCATTCTATTAAAGTGAATGAGGCAGAGCTGCTAGTATGATGTTGTACATGCTAATCAATTAAGGGTATGTGGTGCTGGCTGAAATGCTGCTGCCTTTTTAGCTCGGATGCCAGGAGTCACACACTCACAGTCTGACACAGGGCCGGCCCGAGAGATTACGGCGCCCTAGGCGAAACTATTTTGTTGCGCCCCTACTATTAAGTATACGTATTTTTTTCTCTCGGGCGCCTCCTTTGTGTAGTGTGTGCATTTTTGGTTGTTTGCTTTGCCAACATTTGAAAACTTAGGAGCAAAATAAACGCGTGGGATCAAACACCTGTCAGCAGACGATGCAAACGACTCACGTCCGTAGTTTAGCGCCTCCTTTCCGTGCGTAAATTGAAGCTCAACGGTTTTTCTTTTAAATTTATGGTCAAAAAAATTTATGTACACTTTCTTTCCATCCCTAAAACTTTTTGCTTTTTGAAAAGATTTTTTATAATTTTTTCTATTTTTTCTCTGGCGCCCCCTTAGGGTCGGCGCCCTAGGCGGCCGCCTAGTTCGCCTATACGTTCGGGCCGGCCCTGGTCTGACATTTATAGCCGATTGTTAGGATATGTGCGTCATAAATGTTGTAGTCCCTTTTCATTGCCTTATGTGTGGATAATGTGATATTGAAGAATACCTAACTTTTTTAAATACCTTATTATGAAATTATGAGCTATGAGTGGGGCCTCCTGTTCAGGTCTTTTGTCTAGTAGCCAGAACAGAGAGTGGCTACAAAAGCATCCGCCTCTGCCACTGGAGGACCTAGGAAACACCATGAATGATACATGGGATCTACTGCTTTCAATGTGCAATGCGTAAGACTGCATACCATTGTGCTTATCTTCACATTCATCGGTTCCATCGTGTCTTGCGTCCAAACCCCCAAACGTATGAGCTGATGGGGCTATAGATTATATTGGTGCTGGCAGAGCGAACGTGCGCTTTGCCGTGAATCGTTTTCAGGAGTGGATGCACACTGGAGGTAGGCACTCAGATTTAGTAGACTGTATCTGGGTGTCCATCTCCTGTAGGCATATACGCCCAAAAATGATGCACTGCAGAGACCACTTTCGTTCTGCTGGCACTGTTATAGTCTATGGCCCCATTGGCGCATACAACCAAATCCCGTTTTGAGGGGGTGTTCAGACACAAGGCTTGACAGGACCCACAAACTTAAAGTAAAGATAAGCACAATGTAAAAGCACCCTAATGCCTTGTTCGATCTGTGGTTGGTGCTGCAGGGAAATAGACCTGAGGGTTGACCCAGAAATTATGGCTAATGTATGGGGTCTCCAGAAATAGGTCACCTTCTAACATCAATATATTGATTAAGGCAGATAGCCTGAGCTAGCCCTTCTTTTATATCTAAAAATGGATAGAAGAAATGTCACAGTGTAGAAAAATGTTGTTATAAACACGCTAGGAAGCACTAAAAATTCAGAGGGATGTTTCCAACATGTCCATTCTTATACGCAAATATAAGTGATGATTTGTATCAGTTCAGATTGTGAAATATCTACCGTTGTGTATTTTAGGCTTTCATAAAAAATAACATGTACAGGCATCAATGCCCATCATGGCCCACGGAATGATAAAGTCAGGGAAGGTTCTTTGTGAGCTGACCTGTATCTGGGGTTGTTTTTTTTTTCTTTAGAAAACTTTCAAACCTTAGTCTTTTTGTTAAATGGCCATATAGTATCTAAAGGCTGGCCAGCGTTTACATTACCAGTGTATCTACACTATAGTTTAGATTTCACATTCTATGAGTCTTTTGTGTCCTACCTGGAAGGACCTGAAGAGCTGTTTCAGGTGTATCCAAAAAAATATAGCCATAAAAGCAAAATATTTTACAGATGGTAATCTAATTGTATCTTCCTATAAGTCTGTGTAGTGCAGAATCTTCCCAACAGGGAAATATCTAGTTACTCATCATCAGCTTCCTGAAAGTTATGCTAGAATTACTGTGACTTTTACACAGACAGGGCAGGCAGAACAGGCAGCTGCCTAGGGTGCCCGCTCTTCCAGGTTACCCCAGCCACCATGCTGCCGCTATGGGGCCCCTGAGTCAGATGACACTCCCTCTCCTATCACTCCTCCTCAGCCTCTGACTCAGCATGTGCCAGTAGTGGATCTGCTGAGATGCTCTGCAGAAGCCAGAGCAGCGGGGGAATGAGTAGAGGTAAGTATTGTATATGTGTGCTGCACTATACTGTGCTGGGGGACTGCACTATACTGTGTTGTGTGTGTGGGGTGACTGCACTATACGGCGTGTGTGGGGGCTGCATTATACTGTGTATGTGGGGGGCTGCATTATACTGTGCATGTGGGGGGACTGCACTATACTGTGTATGGGGGGCTGCATTATACTGTGTGTGGAGGGCAGCATTATACTGTGTGTGGGCTTCACTATACTGGGTGTGGGGGCTGCATTACACTTTGTGTGGGGGCTGTACTATACTGTGTGTGGGGGCTGCATTATACTGTGTTTGGAGGCTGCATTATACTTTGTGTGGGGGCTGTATTATACTGTGTGTGGGGCTGCATTACACTTTGTGTGGGGGCTGTACTATACTGTGTGTGGGGGACTGCACTATACTGCGTTGGTCTGTACTATACTGTGTGGGGGGACTGCACTATACTGTGTATGGGGGGCCGCATTATACTGTGTGGGGGACTGCACTGTACTTTGTGTGGGGGTTGCATTATACTGTGTGTGGTGGGACTGTACTATACTGTATGGGTGGGCTGCATTATACTGTGTGTGAGGGGACTGCACTATACTGTGTATGTGGGGGCTGCATTATACTGTGTGTGGGAGCTGCATTGTACTCTGAAGGGGCTGCTTTATACTCTGGGGCGGCATTATACTGTGTGTGTGGGGCTGCATTATACTCTGACAGCACTGCATTATACTCTGAGTGGGCTTTATTATACTGTGTGTGTGGGGGGCTGCATTATACTCTGTGTGTGGGTGGGCTGCATTATACTGTGTGTGGAGGCCTTCATTATATTGTGTGTGTGAGGGGGCTGCACTATACTGTGTGTGTTTGTGGTGGGCAGAATTATACTGTGTGTGGTGGGCTGCATTATACTGTGTGTGGGCTGCTTTATACTCTGGGGGTTGCATTATACTGCGTGTGGTGGGGCTGCATTATGTTCTATGAGGGAACTACATTATACTCTATGAGGGAGGTGTCACAAAGTGAACCAAGCTGTATGACACAACAAACAAGGGAACACTGGGGAAACTTTAACAATGGTGGGCCCTGTGATAGGGAACGAGGGAAATGGACACCTCCTGCACTCACTTAAGTCTGTGCCCTGATCTCCCTATTGCAAATAAACTCAGAACTCAACTTCAGTAGAGTGATGATTTTTAATCGTGTCCACAGTAATAACAGAAACGTTTCGGTCCTGAACTTGGACCTTCATCAGTCACATGGACTACTGTGAGTAGGTGGACCCAGCAAAAAGAGGGGCTATGCCCGGAATATCAGGTTTAAATTCTGTTCGATATAGGTGATCAAATATGGCAGCGGTTACCTGGGGGGTCCCGGTGGAGCAAAAATGTGCCTGCGGTGGACGCGGTATCGCCGCTAGTCCGTGCATAGGTGATTGATGCACGGACTAGCGGCAGATACCGCGTCCACCGCAGGCACATTTTTGCTCCACCGGGACCCCCCAGGTAACCGCTGCCATATTTGATCACCTATATCGAACAGAATTTAAACCTGATATTCCGGGCATAGCCCCTCTTTTTGCTGGGTCCACCTACTCACAGTAGTCCATGTGACTGATGAAGGTCCAAGTTCAGGACCGAAACGTTTCTGTTATTACTGTGGACACGATTAAAAATCATCACTCTACTGAAGTTGAGTTCTGAGTTTATTTGCTATATTTATATGGTGTGGGAACCTACTCAGATACTCCTATACGGCTGTGCACATGATTATTCACTTTGCACTGATCTCCCTATTGTCCCTATTCGGGTTCTTTCACCCCGTCGCCGAGCAGGATACCTTTAACTCTCACAAGCCTTGAGCTAATCCCTAAGTAGGTAGCAGGCCGGTGAGAGAACTAGTCACACTACTGCACTAATAATACAAAAGGAAAGGAACAGACAACAAAGGGTAAAAGCAACAAAAACACCACAAATAGCTTTCTGCTGCAAAGCTCCACACAGCAGGATAAAGTCACCAGATCAAGGTAATAGCTGAAGTACCAGTAAGCTCCTGACTCCAGCTTGGTTGATCTCCAAAGAAGAAGTGTATCACCAACAGTCAGCTGAAGAATCAGGTGACCTTGTAAAGGATGGTGGAAGTGGTCACCACCTGCACCAGCAAACTCAGCAGCAATGTAATTACATAAACGGCCACCGGGGTAAAGACTGACATTAACCCCCGATGGCCTGAAAGGAAAAAAGTTTTAATATGAAAAGCAAAATCTGCCACATATCCAAAAATGGATCGTGACAGATGGCTACAGTAATAATAATAATTATTTTATTTCTATAGCGCCAACATATTAAGTAGCACTTTGTATTTAGAGGGGACTTGTACAGACAATAGATATTCAGGAGTTTAACCTCTTGCATCGACTCCCTCCTGAACCTGACACGATCCATGGACGGGATAGTACGTCGAAGCGATCGGACGTGCTCCCGGGGGAAGCGCGGCTGATCGCGGCCGGGTGTCAGCTGACTATCACAGCTGACTCCCGGCACTATGTGCCAGGAGCAGTCACGGACCGCTCCCGGCACATTAACCCCTGGCACACCGCCATCAAACATGGGGGCACAGGGGAGCATCGCGCTGTTCTGAGGCCTTCCTCCCTGCAAGACCCCGGATCCAAGATGGCCGCCGGGTCCTGCAGGGAAGCCTGCAGCACTGCCTGTTACATTGCTGGTGTGACAGAGTGCTGTGCACAATGTCACACTAGCGATCAGGCCCTATACTGTGATGTCCCACCCTGGGACATAGTAAAAAATTCCAAAATAAAGGAAAAAAAAATATTCCCAATAAATTAATTTCTTCCTGTAAATAAAAAAACAAAACAATAAAAGTACACATATTTGGTATCGCGCGTCCGTAACAACCCCCCCTATAAAACTGTCCCACTAGTTAACCCGATTAGTGAACCCCTTAAAAAAAAAAACCCACAGCAAAAAATCAATGCTTTATCATCATACCGCCGAACAAAAAGTGGAATAACACGCAATCAAAAAGACCGATATAAATAAACATGGTACTGCTGAAAACGTCATCTTGTCCCGCAAAAAACGAGCTGCCAAACAGCAACATCAGCGAAAAATAAAAAAGTTATAGCTCGCAGAATAAAGCGATGCAAAAATAATTATTTTTTATATAAAATTGTTTTTATTGTATAAAAGCGCCAAAACATAAAAAAATGAGGTATCGCCGTAATCGTACTGACCCGAAGAATAAAACTGCTTTATCAATTTTACCACACGTGGAACGGTATAAACGCCCCCCCAAAAGAAATTCATGAATTGCTGATTTTTGTTCATTCTAACCTCCCAAAAATCTAAATAAAAAGCGATCAAAAAAGTCACATGCTCAAAAATGGTACCAATAAATGCGTCAACTCGTACCGCAAAAAATAAGACCTCACATGACTCTGTGGGCCAAAATATGCAAAAATTATAGCTCTCAAAATGGGGGATGCAAAAAACTATTTTTTGCAATAAAAGCGTCTTTTAGCGTGACAGCTGCCAATCATAAAACCCGCTATAAATAGTAAATCAAACCCCCCTTTATCACCCCTTTAGTTAGGGAAAAATAATAAAATTAAAAAAATGTATTTATTTCCATTTTCCCATTAGGGTTAGGGTTGTGGCTAAACTTAGGGTTAGGTTTGGGATTAGGGTTAGGGATGTGTTAGGGTTAGGTTTGTGGTTAGGGTTATGGTTAGGGTTGGGACTAGGGTTAGGGGTGTGTTGGGGTTAGGGTTGGAGTTAGAATTGGGGGATTTTCGCTGTTTAGGCACATCAGGAGCTCTCCAAATGTGACATGGCGTCTGATCTCAATTCCAGCCAATTCTGCGTTGAAAAAGTCAAACGGTGCTCCTTCACTTCTGAGCTCTGCCATGCGCCCAAACAGTAGTTTACCCCAACATATGGGCTATCAGCATACTCAGGACAAATTGCACAATAACTCTTGGGGTCCAATTTCTTCTGTTACCCTTGGGAAAATAAAAAATTGGGGTCGAAAATATCATTTTTATAAAAAAAAAATGATTTTTTTGTTTTTACAGCTGTACGTTATAAACTTCTGTGAAGCACTTAGGGCTTCATAGCGCTCACAACACATCTAGATAAGTTCCTTGTGGGGTCTATTTTCCAAAATGGTGTCACTTGTGGGGGGTTTCCACTGCTTAGGCACATCAGGGGCTCTCCAAATGCGACATGACGCCCGCCGACCATTCCATCAAAGTCTGCAATCCAAAACGTCACTACTTCCCTTCCGAGCCCCGACTTGTGCCAATACAGTAGTTTTCTCCCACATATGGGGTATCAGCGTACTCAGGACAAATTGGAAACAACTTTTGGTTTCCAATTTCTCCTGTTACCCTTGTGAAAATAAAATATTGTGGGCGAAAAAATTATTTTTGTAAAAAATAAATTTTTATTTTTACGGCTGAACATTATAAACTTCTGTGAAGCACTCCGGGGTTCAAAGTGCTCACCACACATCTTGATAAGTTCCTTGTGGGGTCTATTTTCCAAAATGGGGTCACTTGTGGGGGGTTTCCACTGTTTAGGCACATCAGGGGCTCTCCAAATGCGACATGACGCACGCAGACCATTCTATCAAAGTCTGCAATCCAAAACGTCACTACTTCCCTTCCGAGCTCGACGTGTGCCCATACAGTAGTTTTCTCCCACATATTGGGTATCAGCATACTCAGGACAAATTGGACAACAACTTTTGGGGTCAATTTCTCCTGTTACCTTTGGGAAAATAAAAAGTTGGGGACTAAATGATCATGCTTGTGGAAAAAATATGATTTTTTTTATTTTCATGCTCGGGCGTTATAAACTTTAGTGAAGCACCTGGGGGTTCAAAGTTCTCACCACACATCTAGATAAGTTCCTTAGGGGTCTAGTTTCCAAAATGGTGTCATTTGTCGGGGGTTTCCACTGTTTAGGCAGATCAGGAGCTCTCCAAACACGACATGGCGTCCAGCCAATTCTGCGTTGAAAAAGTCAAACGGCGCTCCTTCCCTTCTGAGCTCTGACATGCACCCAAACAGTAGTTTACCCCCACATACGGGGTATCAGCATACTCAGGACAAATTGCACAATAACTCTTGGGGTCCAATTTCTTCTGTTACCCTTGGGAAAATAAAAAATTGGGGGCGAAAATATCGTTCTTGTGGAAAAAAATATGATTTTTTATTTATTATTATGGCTCTACGTTATAAACTTCTGTGAAGCACTTGGGGGATCAAAGTTCTCACCACACATCTAGATAAGTTCCTTTGGGGGTCTAGTTTCCAAAATGGGGTCAATTGAGGGGGGTTTCCACTGTTTAGGCACATCAGGGGCTCTCCAAACGCGACAGGACACCCGCTGACCATTCCATCAAAGTCTGCAATGCAAAACGTCACTACTTCACTTCCGAGCCCCGACGTTTGCCCATACAGTAGTTTTCTCCCACATATAGGGTATCAGCGTACTCAGGACAAATTAGACAACTTTTGGGGTCCAATTTCTCCCCTTACCATTGGGAAAATAAAAAATTGGTGACTAAAACATCATTTTTGTAGGAAAAAAATAGGATTTTTTATTTTCATGCCCGGGCATTATAAACTTGTGTGAAGCATAAGTTCCTTAGGGGGTCTAGTTTCCAAAATGGAGTCACTTGTGGGGGGTTTACACTGCTTATGCGCCTCAGGGGCTCTGCAAACTGAACATGACACCCATCAAAGTCTGCATTCTAAAATGTCATTACTTCCTTTCCGAGCCCTGCCGTGCGCCCAAACAGTATTTTCCCCCACATATGGGGTATCAGCGTACTCAGAACAAATTGGACAACTTTTGGGGTCCTTGTGAAAAATCAAAAATTGGGGACTAAAAATTCATTTTTTGTGGAAATTTTTGTTTTCACACCCAGGCATTATAAACTTTAGTGAAACACTTGGGGGTTGAACGTGCTCACAACAGATCTAGATAAGTTCCTTAAGGGGTCTAGTTTCCAAAATCGTGTCACTTGTGGTGGGTTTCCACTGTTTAGGCACATCAGGGGCTCTCCAAACGCGACATGGCAAACAGCTAATTCAGCGTTGAAAAAGTCAAACTGAGCTCCTTCCCTTCCGAGCTCTGCCATGCACCCAAACAGTGGTTTACCCCACATATTGGGTATCAGCGTACTCAGGACAAAATGGGGTGAAAAGATCATTTTTGTGGAAAAAATATGATTTTTTAATTTTACGGCTCTACATTATAAACTTGTGTGAAGCACTTGGGGGTTCATAGTGCTCACCACAGATCTAGATAAGTTCCTTAGGGGGTCTAGTTTCTAAAATGGGGTCACCTGTGGGGGATTCCCACTGTTAAGGCACATCAGGGGCTATCCAAAAGCGACATGGCATCCAATCTCGATTCCAGCCAATTTTGGTTTGAAAAAGTCAAATGGCGCTCCTTCCCTTCCGAGCTGTGCCGTGCGCCCAAACAGTGGTTCCCCCCCACATATGGGGTATCAGCGTACTCAGGACAAATAGTACAGCAACTTTTATGGTCCAATTTCTCATGTTACCTTGGGAAAATGAAAAATTGGTGACTTAAATATCATTTTTGTGGGAAAAAAATAGGATTTTTTATTTTCATGCCCGGGCATTATAAAATTGTGTGAAGCACTTGGGGGTTCAAAGTGCTCACCACAGATCTAGATAAGTTCCTTAGGGGGTCTAGTTTCCAAAATGGGATCACTTGTGGGGGGTTTACACTGTTTAGGCACATGAGGGACTCTGCAAACTGAACATGACACCCATGTATTCCAAAACGTCATTACTTCCTTTCCGAGCCCTGAAGTTCACCCAAACAGTATTTCTCCCCCACATATGGGGTATCAGCGTACTCAGGACAAATTGGACAACAACTTTTGGGGTCCAATTTCCTTGGGAAAAATCAAAAGTTGGGGACTAAAAAAATCATTTTTGTGGATTTTTTTTTTCACACTCAGGCATTATAAACTTTAGTGAAACACTTGGGGGTTCAAAGTGCTCACAACAGATCTATATTAGTTCCTTAGGGGGTCTAGTTTCCAAAATGGTGTCACTTGTGGGGGTTTCCACTGTTTAGGCACATCAGGGGCTCTCCAAACGCGACATGGCGTACAATCTCAATTCCAGCCAATTTTGGTTTGAAAAAGTCAAAAGGCGCTCCTTCCCTTACAAGCCTGGCCGTGTGCCCAGACAGTGTTTTTCCCCACATATGGGGTATTGACTACTCAGAAGAAATTACACAACAACCTTTTCTGTCCATTTTCTCCTTTTACCCTTGTTAAAATAAAAAAATGTTTGTAAAAGATCATTTTTGTGACTAAAAAGTTAATTTTTTCCTTCCAAGTAGCTTCAGCTCCTGTGAAGCACCTGAAGGGTTAATAAACTTCTTGAATGTGGTTTTGAGTACCTTGAGGGGTGCAGTTTTTAGAATGGTGTCACTTTTAGGTATTTTCTGCCATATTGACCCCTCAAAGTGACTTCAAATGTGAGGTGGTCCCTAAAAAATGGTTTTGTACAATTGTACAAATGAGAAATCGCTGGTCAACTTTTAACCCTTATAACTTCGTAACAAAAAAAAATTTGGTTTCAAAATTGTGCTGATGTAAAGTAGACATGTGGGAAATGTTATTTAGCAACTATTTTATGTGACATATTTCTCTGTTTTAAGGGAATAAAATTCAAAGTTTGAAAATTGCAAAATTTTCTAAATTTTGGCATATTTCCAAGTTATAACGAAGAAATTTTACCACTATCATGAAGTACAATATGTCACGAGAAAACAGTCTCAGAATCGCGAAGATCCGTTGAAGCATTCCAGAGTTATAACCTCATAAAGAGACAGTGGTCAGAATTGTAAAAATTGACCCGGTGATTAACGTGCAAACAACCCTCAGGGGTAAAGGGGTTAACCTGGGTAGTGCATTCCAAAAAATTGGCGCAGCATGTGAAAAGTCTTGGAGACAGGAGTGGGAGGTTCTGATTATTGAGGATGTTAACTGTTATGAATGTGCTAAAAATGGTTTCTGAGCAGAGGCTCCTTCTGGTGGTTACTGACAGTACTGAACCTTTCAGCGATGAATGGCAATCTGGGATCACGGACTGGTCTGATATAAGGGAGGCTCCCTCCCATGATGGTTGCCGGTGATCAATTGTTCTTGTCTCAATTGTGGTTCCTGGTTCATTTGGAAGCTTGCTGAGTCTTGCCTGCATCTTCTGCTATCAGATAAGATATTTTCTGCTTTTATTTTTGTGCTTGCTTTTTGCATTGTTCCCTGCACTTCTGTGGAGGTCAGCCAGGTCCCCTCCGGGGGGCTTGTGCTCCTCTCAGTTTATCTGGAGCCACTGTTGTTTGTTCATTTGCTTTTTCCTGTTTTTTTCAGTGGCTGCGGCTTAGTTTTGTTACACTAGAGAACTGATTTAGGTGTTAGAGGTCGTGTGATCTCAGGTGTTTTTGCAATCAGTAGAATTGGTATTTTTTAGGTTTTTTTTTGGATTGCAGTGAGTATCCTTTCCTGTACTTTTCTGTCTAGACAGATTGGGCCCCAGCGTTTGCTCATTCTATTTTCTGTCTGTGTCCATGTTTCTTCTTGTCTAACCGCCATTACATGTTTGGGGGCTTCCTATTTTCTTTGGGGATCTGCTCCGGGGCAGATAGCTTTCATCTTTCTGCCTTTAGATGTAGTTATCTCTCAGGCTGTGACGAGGCGTCTAGGATCAACGTAGGAACGCTCCACGGCTACCTCTAGTTGTGTGGTTAGTTCAGGTTACTACAATCCAATAGGTTCCAGCCTCTCTGGTGTATTGCCATTTTTGCTTACTCTCCTCAGCTACCAAAACATAACAGTTAACCTCTGGTCATTAGCAGAACGGAGGGCACGGGTAGGGTGGTAGACTGAGACGAGGGAGGAGATGTAGGGTGGTGCTGAGCCATAGAACACTTTGTGGGTGAGGGTCATAAGTTTAAACTGGATTTTGGGGTGGATGGGTAGCCAGTGTAATGACTGGCACAAGGTAGTGGCATTGGTGTAACGGATTGTGAGGAATATGATCTGGCTGCAGCATTCAAGACAGATTGGAGAGGGGAGAGTTTGGTAAGAGGGAGACCGATTAGTAGAGAATTACAATAGTCCAGACGATAATGAATAAGAGAAACAGTAAGAGTTTTTGCAGAGTCGAAAGTAAGGAAGTTAAATTATAGAAATGTTTTTGAGGTGCAGATAGCAAGAGCGAGCCAGTGATCGGATGTGGGGGGTGAATGAAAGCTCGGAATCAAGTATGACCCCAAGACAGCGGGCATGTTGCTGGAGAGTAATGGTGGAACCACACACGGAAATGGCAATGTCGGGCATAGGTAAGTTAGTAGAAGGAAGAAACACAAGGAGTTCAGTTTTTGACAGGTTCAGTTTCAGATAGAGGGAGGACATGATGTTAGAGACAGCGGTAAGACAATCACTGTGTCACGTTACTGGCGATACTGGACTGGAGGTCAGTGGCCGGAGCAGAAGTGTGCAGGTGACCGGACGGTGGAAAGACTTCTGGAAGTGCAGTATATGGCGGTGGTAGTTCACTATGTCGGCAGATGCCGGAGCCCGCCCAAGCTAGGGCCGGCCGAGATCACACACAAGCACCAAGTCCGTTTAGATGATAGAAGTTCGAGGTAGGAACAGCAGGGTTTCCACAAGAGACAGGAAGGCGCCAGCAGAACACCTTCCAGATCAGGAGCTCAGATAATGCTTCACTCAGTTAGACTGAGCACCACAATATACTCAGCAACAATAAGCTGCACAGGGTCAGGTATATATAGCAGGTCCAATCAGTCTTAATCAAGGGGAGAACAATCAGCAGGGCAGGTGATGATCTCTATCCAATCAGTCTCAATCAGGGCGGGAACAATCAGCAGGGCAGGTGATGATCTCTATCCCAGACAAAGTTCATATGGTTTCAGGCTGAAGTTATACAAGTTCCGAATAGCTCCACAGCAAAGGAACAGACTAGCAAGTCATGGTTCACAGGTTCAAATCCTAACACACTGGTGTTTTCTAAAAAGGCAGGCGTGATGTCAGTAGAAGTGTATAATTGGGTGTCATCAGCATAGAGATGGTACTGGAAACCAAATCTACTGATTGCTTGTCTAATAGGGGCAGTATACAAAGAGAAGAGGATGGGGCCTAGAACTGATCCTTGGGGAACCAAAGTAAGGGAAGATGAATGAGGAGGAGCCAGCAAAAGATACAGTGAAGGAGCCGTCAGATAGATAGGAGAACCAGGAGAGAACGGTGTCCTTGAGGCCGATGGCGCGTAGCATAGTGAGGAGGAGCTGATGGTCCACAGTGTGTAATGCTGCGGAGAGATCCAAGAGAATTAGCATGGAGTAGTGACAATTAGATTTAGCTGTTAGTAGATCATTAGAGACTTTAGTGAGGACATTTTCAGTAGAGTGTAAAGAGCAGAAACCAGATTATAGAGGGTCGAGAAGAGAGTTATCTGAGAGACAGCGGATAAGACGGGAGTGGACCAGGTGTTCCAGGAGTTTAGAGATGAAGGGAAGATTAGAGACAGGTCTATATTTAGCAGCACAGTTTTGGTCGAGGGATGGTTTTTTAAGTTTTGGATGTATGATGGCATGCTAAATGAGGAGTGAAAGATACCGGAAGAGAGAGAGAGGTTGAATATTTTTGTTAGGTGAGTGGTGACAGCAGGGAAAAGGGACTGGAGGAAATGTGATGGAATGGGGTCACGGGTTCAAGTAGTAGGGGGAGAAGATGCAAAGAGCCTGATTACTTCTGAGGGGGCTGCATTATACTCTGTCAAGTACCATGGGGAGTGCATTTTACTATATGTACTATATGGGACCTGCATTATATCTGTACCAATCATTCTTCCTCAGCCAGAGGGGTAGGTGCACATGGTCGCTGCGTACTTATGCAGCGTCCAGATGTTACAGCATAGTGGATGGGATTTCAAGAAATCCCATGTCCACTATCCGTGCACAGATACCCGCGGCTCACCTGCGGAGACCACAGCATGTCTATTGAGACTCAAGCCTCCACAAGATAAATTTCACCCGTACAATGTATTGGATGCACTGAATCCTCACGGTTCAGTGATCACATGCGG
This sequence comes from Oophaga sylvatica, assembly GCA_033576555.1. NCBI lineage: Eukaryota > Metazoa > Chordata > Amphibia > Anura > Dendrobatidae > Oophaga > Oophaga sylvatica. The sequence goes on along the minus strand of JARQOD010000003.1, from coordinate 217,506,777 downwards.
AATCACCTGCGTTCAATAGATGGCAGCGGTATTGAGCTGCGTCCAAAGCGCTGCCAATTACTGAACATGTGCACCTACCCTAAGGAGGCCGGGAAACAAGTGTCGAAGGACTTCAATATTGCCGATCACGATCGTTTAGCACTCAGCGCATGTAAATACAACCGAAATGTTTCTGTGATGGCACAATATGTGAGCATTTGGGGCCCCACTTTAAACTTTTGCCCAGGGCCCCACTTTTTCTAAAACCGGCCCTGAATATGGTGTCCAGTAGACATGCCACAATTTTTATGTTTCCTGTACAACTCACACAGACTCCAGAAGAATGGTAGTTTGTATGTTCTGTTATGGAACCAGAGACATACATGAGTACAGTATGGATGCATACGATACTCTATATGCCATATTATATCTCCATATATATTTTGGAGGATGTACAGAGTCAAAATAAGTCCTGAAAGCGGTTTTCTGCTAAAAGTTTGCAGTCACTCTATGTGACTGCATACTTCTGAATTTTTTCAGCACGCAAACTGCATACTATCAAGATTTTCCAGCATTGCTGTTGAGAGCAGGCGGTCACATCGGAATGTGGCTGAAAATATGAAAATTGCATATCTGCAGTCACATGACTGCCTGCTCTCAACAGCAATACCGGAGAATCATTGCTGGCTGCGGTGTGTAGGCTGTAAGGATTCAGAAGTCTGCAGTCACATCAAGTGACTGCATACTTTTAGAACACTACACAATTCCTTTAAGCCCTTACTCTGTTTCTATATACAGTGGCTTGCAAAAGTATTCACCACCCTTCACTTTTTATCTATTTTGCTACATTAGAGCCTGTGTTTACATATTTTTGTAATCCAATATGTGTGTCATGTATCAGCACTAAATAGTCTAATTTTGTATAAAGGAGAATTTATTAGACAGATGTTATACCTTGAGAATTTTTGTTTAACACCAAATAGTCTAAGTTGGTGAAATGAAGTGAGAAAAATATAGGAATTAATTAAATATATAGGATCAAATAACTAAAAATTGGCATGTGCCCTTTTGCAATGAAGCCCCTAAAAAATTTCTGGTGCAAGCAATTACCTTCATAAGTCACAAGCTTAGTGAAAGGAAGTCTCCCTGTGTGTACATGGTCAGTCAGTATATACACATCTTTTCAGAAAGGACACAGAGGCTGCAACACCATTGAGCAAGAGGCACCACTAACTAAACACCATGAAAACCAAGGAGATCTCCAAGCAAGGGACAAAGTTATTGAGAAGTCATGGTTAGGTTATAAAAAATATCTTAATCTCTGATGATACTCCGGAGCACCATCTTATCCATTATCATCAAATGGAAAGAACATGGTATCACCACAAACCTGCCAATAGAGGGCCGCCCACAAAACTCCCAGCCTGGGCAAAAAGAGCATTAATCAGAGAGGCAGCACAGAGACCAAAGGTAACCATGAAGGAGCTGCAGAGTTCTCAAGCAGAGACTGGAGTATCTGTCCGTACGACCACAATAAGACGTACAGTCCATAGAAGTGGCCATTATGGAAGAATGGGTAGAAAAAAGCCTTTACTTGCATACAAAAATTGTACAGCTCTTCTTGAGTTTTCCAAAAGACGTGATAGACTTCTCAATGTCTCTCACATGAACACTCGGCACTGCCGCCGGCACTCGGACCGAAGCGTGGGGCTGCATGTAATTCTATGAAGCCGCACGCTCCGGTCCCAGTGCCCGCGGCAGTGCAGGGTGTTCATGCAAGAGACTCGCACGAGAATCGTGCAAGTTTCTCACATGTGTGACCCCGGCCTAATACTAAAAGTCACTAATATCTGTAAAAAACATACATGCAAATAAATAAAGGAATAAGACAGATATATTCATCTTTTGACAAGTAATACACCATGGCATTTACTGGACTTTGTACTACATGGGGCTCAGGGTTAGAGAAGTGTAAGCTCTGGGGCACCCCTGTGAGAATTCCTGCCTTTCCTGCCAAGGACTTGGAGTTTGTGGCTAATCTTATAATCTGGAGGACATTGCGGGTGGAGGGGCTGCTGCTGTTTTCGAGTTACTAGAACTTGTTATTTTACAGTTATGCACAGACTCACCTGCCCCTACCCTACAAATCATACTAACAAGCTGATTTTACAGATCTTACAGGTTAACACTTTACACATCCAGTCCCAATACATGGTTAGAAAGAAAGCTGTGTTTTGAAAACGTTTTGAGGATAAATGAAGGTAATTACATACAGTGACTTGCGAAAGTATTCACCTGCCTTGTCTTTTTGACTATTTTGTTACATTACAACCTGTGTTTTAATATTTTTGCAATATGATTTATGTGTTCTACATCAGCACTAAATATTCTAAATTGGTGAAGTGAAGTGAGAAAAATATAAGATAAATTAAATTTTTGGGACTAAATAACTTAAAATTGGCATGTTATTATGTATTCACCCCTTTTGCTATGAAGCCCCTAAAAATTTCTGATTCAAGCAATTACCTTCATTAGTCACATGCTTAGTGAAAGTAAATCCACCTGTGTGCAATCTTAAGTGTCAAATGGTCAGTCAGTATATTCACACCCTTTCTGAAAGGCCACAGAGGTTGCAACACCATTAAGCAAGAGGCACCACTAACCAAACATAAAGACCAAGGAGATCTCCAAGCAAGTCAAGCTGTTGAGAAGTCATGGTTAGGTTATAAAAAAATATATCCTAAAAATCTCTGATGAACACGCAGAGCACCATTAAATCCATTATCATCAAACGGAAAGAACATGGTATCGCCACAAACCTGCCAACAGAGGGCCGCCCACCAAAACTCTCAATAGCCAGCGCAAGAAGTGCATTAGGAGGCAGCACAGACAAGGTAACCCTGGAAAGAGCCGCACAGTTCTCAAGCAAAGACTGGAGTATCTGTCTGTGCGACCACAATAAGATGTACACTCCATAGAAGTGGCCGTTATGGAAGAATTGGCAGAAAAAGTCTTTACTTACACACAAAAATCGTATGGTTCATTTTGAGTTTTCCAAAATACGTGGTAGATTCCCCAAATGTTTGGAGGAAAGGTGCTGTGGACAGATGAGACCAAAATTTTACTTTTTTGGCTAACAACATAAACCGCTATGTCTGGCGTCAAACCAACCCAGCTCATCACCGTAAGAACACCATACCCACAGTGAAACATGGTGGTGGTAGCAGCATGCTGTGGGGATGGTTTTTTTGGCCACAGGGACAGGCAAAATGGTCCGAGTCAAGGGAAAGATGGATGATGCGCAATACAGGGTTAGTCCTGAGCAAAACCTGTTTCAGTCTGTCATTGATTAGAGACTGGAATGGAGGTTCACCTTCCAACAACACAATGACCCAAAGCATACTGCTAAAGCAACACTCGAGTGGTTTAAGAGGAAACGTGCAAATGTTTTGGAGTGGCCCAGTCAAAGCCCAGACTTTAATCCAACTTAGAATCTGTAGTCTGACTTGAAGACTGCTGTTCACCAGAGGAAACCATCAAACTTGAAGCAGCTGTAGCAGTTTTGCCTCGAAAAATGGGCGAAAATCCCAGTGGCCAGATGTGGAAAGCACATAGAGACTTATCCAAAGCGTCATGCAGCTATAATTGCCGCAAAATGAGGCTCTACAAAGTACTGACTTTAGGAGGGTGAATAGATAAGCACACTGAAATTTTCAATAATTTTGTCCAAAATTTGTTGTTTGCTTCACAATAAGAAGAAAAACAAATGTTCACAGTTGTAGGCATGTGCTTTACATGAAGTGATGCAGATCCTAAAAAAACAGAGACATTCCATGCTGTGATCATGCTGACATGCTGGAAAATTGCGGGCTCAACATCATCGGAGCCCTCAGCAAATAGGGGGAGGGACCTTGGACGTACTTATACATCAGGTCATAAAGGGGTTAAAGAAGCACTCCCATCAAAGTTTTAACTCTCATTATATTGCAATCATCATATTATATAGCACTGTGTACTTACAATTGTTCATTTTGCTTTTCTACCCAGTAAATTGTTCTCTCTTCTCTATGTAGAAACAGGAAGTCTCTTTTCCCTGCAAAAATCATTCTCCTCTTCAACTCCTGACCCAGCTGCTCTGCCCCTTCCCCCTGCCAGGGACTGTTGCAGTGACTCATGAATAATACACGGAAAATTGACCTTCTGTTTCTACATAGCGCATAGAAGGATTCAGCTAGTCAGTTTTTAATCACGTGATGTCATAGACCTAATGGAGAAGAATTAACAGGGTAGAAGAACAAAATGATCAATTGTAACTACACACTGCTATATAATATGATTTCAATATATGAAGAGGATAAAAACTTTCATAGGAGTGCTACTTTAACCCCTCTCTGACATTGGGTGTACTAATATGTCATTGTGCCCTGGGTCTTATAGACCAGGGGCGGATTATTATGTCATTGCTATCGTGCGCACACAGAGTCTGTGCATCTGCGATCGCTGCCGGGTGTCAGCTGATTCTCATAGCTGACACCCGACACTAAGTGCCAGGAGTGTTCTCGCACCGCTCCTGGAATTTTAACCCCTAAACACTTCAATCGAACTCGATTGCAGCATTTTGGGAGCCGGCAGAGGGATGAAAAATATTTAAAAAAAATATAAAAAATAATACAAAAATCAAAAGATATTGTACCCATAAATAAATATTTGTATGATAAAAATATATATAAACAAAAAAGTACACATATTTGGTATCGCCGCATCCAGAGCGACCCGACCTATAAAGCTTTCCCACTAGTTAACCCCTGTAGTGAACATCATAAAAAAGGCCAAAAACAATGCTTTATCATCATACCACCCAGGGCCGGCGTCAGCACCCGGCATACCCGGGCAAGTGCCAGGGCCCTGAGTAGGCGGGGGGGCCCACTCGTCATCGGGCACCCTGGCGCCCGTTAGCGGTGCCAGCGCCGCCACTGGGCCCCCCTGCTTGTTCAGGGCCCCGGCAGCAGCCGGCATAATACTTACCTCTCCCCATGCCTCCGCTGCCGCAGCTTCGGGCTCCGGGGGGTGCCTGCGCCGGCGCTTCCTCTCTCACAGCAGCGCCGCTGAATGACGTCATCATTCAGCGGCCGGCTGTGGCAGAGAGGGTGCGGACGCTGGACAGGTGAAGGGTGTGTGTGTGTGTGCCTGCGTGTCTGTATTTCAGAGAGTGCTGCGGTGCTGTATGTGTGATGGTGGTGGGGGGAGGCAGTGATGGTGGTCAGTAGGCAATGATGATGGGGAGGCAATGATGATGGGGAGGCAATGATGATGATGATGGGGAGGCAATGATAATGGGATGGCAATGATGATGATATTAATGGGGAGGCAATGATAATGATGATGATGATGGGGAGGCAATGATGATGATGATGATGATGATGATGGGGAGGCAATGATAATGGGAAGGCAATGATGATGATGATATTAATGGGGAGGCAATGATAATGATGATGATGGGGAGGCAATGATAATGGGGAGGCAATGATAATGGGGAGGCAATGATGATGATGATGGGGAGGCAATGATGATGATGGGGAGGAAATGATGATGATGATGATGATGGGAGGAAATGATAATGGGGAGGCAATGATAATGATGTATTAATGGGGAGGTAATGATAATGATGATGATGGGGAGGCAATGATAATGGGGAGGCAATGATAATGGGGAGGCAATGATGATGATGATGGGGAGGCAATGATGATGATGGGAGGAAATGATGATGATGGGGAGACAATGATGATGATAATGGGCAGGCAATGATGATGATAATGGGGAGTCTTTCCACAGCGCCCTTTCCTGAGCCGTAACAGTGCAGAATGCAGCACAGTGTAGAGGAGAGCTCCATATTTTGTATGGAGCATTATATGTGGTCCAGTATTCTGTATGGAGCATTATATTGGGTCCACTATTCTGTATGGAGCATTATATGGGGGATGGCGGGGTGACATCCTGCATGGGGTATTATATGGGTGATGAGGGGGAGACTATGTGGTGCCCATAATATTGTATGGAGGACTGTACTGTCCAGTCTGTACTGTGCGCTGTAAGGATTTGGCGGTTTTTGAGCTATTGTACAATTTACAATAGGTATTAGTCATGTAATGGAAGAAGAGAAGTGTTTGGCGTTTTGCTATACCCATATTTCTCTGCAGTATCTGTGCATCATGACTCGTGGTCTGTGTTAAGGGGGCCCACTGAGACTCTTTCGCCCGGGGCCCATAAAAACCTGGAGCCGGCCCTGATACCACCGAACAAAAAGTGGACTAAAATGCAATCAA